>SMMW01000622.1:10771666-11990833 GCA_004794655.1 Marisa cornuarietis
TTATGCCAGACTTGAAACTTAAAGAGAGTAGCAAGTGAAAAAAATAGCAATTTGGACATAAAGGACAGATACTGAAGCTCTGAATCGTTTCCGCTCAAAATTGCAAAACATTTATTTACTTACAGTCCCTTCTAAAACACATTTCTGGGTGGATAAGGAAGCCGCCATTTTATTTTGAAGTCATGGAAACCATCCGGCGACCCATGATTTATTTCAGTCTCCTAAGTGCGGTGACCAAGAAAGCTGGATCACGGATCTGGGGATCGTGCCATGCAATGTCCAACCCGAGCTGAGCAAGGAAGAGCTGTTGAAGTGAGGAAGCTCCCGTGATTGAAAATGTCATTCTTGACATATGGCTTCTTCCACGTCACGAGTTAGGGTCAGTTTGTCTTCCTTTGTAAAAAGAGTAGGAAAACAGGGCGGTTTTCGAGAACCGGCGCGCAGCTGTTTGAGACATGACTGTGAGTAAACAATTTGCGTGAAACCCGATTATACGAGCGGAAACGATTCCTAACCCCACTATCCAGCATTTAAACCCAACTTGTCATTTCAATTGCCTTCTCCAGATCTGCTTATAATCGAGATGTCTCGTCTTGTTACGAGCACAGTTAAAGAGCAACACGAGCGCTGAGCAAAAATCGCTGGAAATAGAGCATAAAGTACCCCCAAAACATACGAGGCACGAAAAATATTATATTAATTTTTTTTAGTCACACCTGGATTTGTCGAGAAAACAGGAAGGGAATCAAGGGTAGTATTTCTAAAAATAGCGTCGTCTGCAAGAGCTGAATTCGCAAAGGAAAGACGCAATCCTCGGTAATCCTGTTGCTGAGTGTGCTCTTCGGCACGTAAATGAAGTTAGTTCCTAAGGATAATGGCTACAAACGCCAGTGGATTAGCTTTGTTCAGAGATATGTAAGATTACACAGAACTCTGCTTTGTTCAAACATCCCCACACCGTACTCAAGAATTTGCTCGAAACATTTCAGAAACGATTGTTATCCAGTCCCTTATACAGTACAAGCAAGTCTTGAGCTTTGTTAAGAGAAGAGATCTTCCTACAGCAGTATCAACTATACAAAAGCACGAGCTGTTAAAACCCACTACAATTGCTGGTAAAAAGCTTAAACAAAGATCAAGCATCAGATATGCAACATCGAAGGTTTCTACACCGTCTGGTCTACAAGAAACATCGTGACACAGTCACAAACACATCATCATCAGTACTGAAAACAACTGACAGTGTGAGGGCACCACTGATGTGCGTGCTCGGAACAGCTAAAAAAAGAATTGAGGGTGACAAACGTATAAGAATCTTCAAAGACTGTGATTTTTGCCCATTAAATTTTAATCTGGAGAGGAAGTTTGTCCAGTGAAGGACCATTATTTGGACCTTTTTAATTTTTTTTAACTTCAATCGAAGCTTCTAAGTAAGGCTGTATTCCAAAATCAGCCGTATCATTTTCTGGGCGAAAAAATCACTTCTTAAACACGACAACCTGAGCGATGTTTCTTCATCTGACTAGAAGACACGCATTGATTTGCTGGAATCGTTGTTACAAATACTACTTATACGCAACGGAACTCTCCAGTCTAGGAGAGTAATTTTCTACGGCTTTTCTAGTGGCAGGTGCTAATGCTGATGTTTAAAGACTTATATATTGAAAATTAAGCAAAATTATGTATTCATATTTTGGGACTTATTATTTTAAAATGAACTTAATCCGATCATAAAGAAAAAATGTTGCATTTGTGTTGCCCTTTAAAAACCACAAGTACAACCCAAACTTTGAGTTTGGTTTATCTACACCTAGCTTTGAGTGCTAGCGTTCAGAGGAGGTAAAGCAATCCTGGAGTTTGGGATGTACTTACGGTTCATAACTTACGTCCTCTGGGACCGCAGTTATGATGCGCAGGTAAGTCTTTGCTCCTGGGGCAAAATGGAGATACAAAACCAAGCGTCGTGTGTATGTATTTACGAGACGTTGTTCAGACCTCACGGAAGTTACCTTACGCTGCTTTACCGCAGATTAAATCACAAACAAACAACACACACACACACACACACACACACACACACACACACACACACACACACACACACACTTGAATGACGAGTTATTATTTTTGAGATCTCAAATGCTGATGAAATACTTCTTTATACAGTTCTTCTTTAAAAACCAAACAGCCAGCGAGCCGATCAGAGGGTTAGACATAAAAAAGCAGGAACTAAAAGATGTGTCTACGATGATATGATGCTTGCTTGCGTACAATTCAAACCCCCAGAAGTGCGTTTTAACTGACGGATCTAAAGCACGAGCATGAAAAAACAAACAAGTAATCAAGTACTGTTTTAGTCAAGTAGATTGGCAGCCGAGCAGGCGCTAAATATTCCTGACTCCTCTCCTGGTAATAAACATCCGCACGCATGCTCTGGTTCTGAGACGACAGCAAAGACCTCCTTTACCTGTTTACCTGTTATTAGGTGCTGTCACCATACTCAAACTCACCAGCAACCAGGCCAGGGTCCCTGCCCAATCCCTCCTCCGCCACCGTTTGCTTGCTGCACACGCGATATCTGTCCCGATAACTGACATGAAAGCGTGGCGTCATCTGCTTCGATCCTTGCCACTGGCTCGGCAAGCCTCGCCCCTTCTAAGGAACCGTTCTTTCACACTAGGTTATGACAGACAGGTGCACCGTTAACTGCCAAAGTGCTAATCAGTGAAGGGAGGTGCTAACAGGAAAATACAGCGATGGAGAGTTCAGACACTTATTTTCGCAGTCTCCAGACAGCAAGACAGAAGAAGGAAAGGGTGAGCATGGCAAACACGCTTCAGACACGAGTTAGACATTCTCAAGTTGCTAGATAGGAAGAGCGGGCTAGACAGCACGACGTCAGGGTAGATTATTCCTCCTTTTCCTCTTTACTTGCAACAAGTCGCTCATTTCTTCAACCAGCACGCCTCCAGCACAGAAGATTAAGGAAGTAGCCACTTGATGCTCGAATGAAAGATATTAGGATTATAAATATACCCCTACGTGGAAGTAGCGAAAGAGTTAATAAAAAGTTAACAATAGAAAACATACTTCTTGTATTTGTGTAATACATATGCTGAGCTTACCTTAGGGAGGATGGGAAAGGAAGCTGTCCAGGACACTCTGATCTTGAAACCTGGGTCGTCTGGAAATTGGTGTAAACAGCAGTTCTTAGAATTGGCTCACACACATTTGTGACTGACAGGCGCCGCTGAAGGTTGCCACAATGGTCAGAGTGTTGCAGGATGTTCAGCCTACACGCTGAATCAAAAAAAGTCATTCGGGTTTTTTTTAGGATAAAAAAACCACAAATCTGGACGTGGCAGAGCAAGATACTGCAAGACTAACAAAACAGAACGTCAAGGGTCAAAGGTATTTCTTATTCCAGAGAACTTGCTAACACCAGCACTTTTGGAAGATGGGGTGATTCTCCGAGCATTGCCAGGTGAAAGGCAACTATTTTTTTAAAACTAAACAGCTCCAGAGTTTCAGAAGATACGGCCCAGCCGGTAGTTCACAGGCGTCTGTCCGCACATCATCATCACCACCAACAGCAAGCACCACCACTATCCAGTCTCGTCCGGCCGTCGAGGAAGCGCGTTGCGACAGAGAGAGAGAGAGGAAAAGGAGGGAAGGCGCGCGTGCCCGCGTGTGCACACACACGCGCGCGCACACACATACACACACGCGCGCGCGCACACACCTCCTTGCGTCAGCGGCACCTGCAGCCTGGATGGTGTTCACGCGGTTTCTGAAGCTGAGCGCAAAACTGTGAGTCCCTTTAAAAAGTCGTGATCCCGCTTCGGGGGTGCGAGTCAGCCATCGTTTGGTGAGAGGGGCAGGCGAGCGTTTTGCAGGCGGGGGGAGCAAGACTACGGGCGGGCGGCTCTCCTCAATCTCCCACCTAGCGCTCGCCAACTCGCCTGGCCTTTTACAACCGTCCTCCACGCACGTGCCACTCCTCCTCCACCTCCTTTCTCCACCCCCCCCCACTCCTCCTCAAACAAGCAGTAAAGCTTCGTGGAGCATGGGTCGTTATGCACGTCTCGGCTTCAGCGGTGGGACCGCGCGAGCGCACATCTCGAGCGCAGGCAGGCAACAAGCAGATCGATGGGGCCTTTGACGTCACGGGCGTTCCCTTACCTCCGGCAAAAAAAAAAAAAAAAATGTTCAAGGTGGTTCAGCAGACTCAAAAAAAAGAAAAGAAAAGAAAGAGTAAGATAAAAATCGATAAGGAGTGACGTGAACACAAAATCCCCTAATGTCTCCCAGAAATAAAGTATTACAAATTATTGCTCAGTCGGAGGGTAGGTAGAAATTGAATAGTAAAACTGGCGACTAAATGATTTTCAGTCTTCACTCTCTCTGGAGAGAGAGATGCGATGCATTGAGAAGGATTTGATTAGGATATTTCCGCTTCTCAGTGTGACCGATCGTTGTCGCTCGGTTTCTTGGTGTTGCAATCGTTTGTTGACTAAGCAAGTCAACAAACGATTGGATAGCATCATTTTCCATGTCTGTATCACGGGATGCAGTGACCAAATAGTTGAATAAGGAATGGCTGGAAAGACTTCCACTGACCACATGACCAGGGCCTTTGCTAGGATTGGAAGGAAAACCAAAGATGCGCCTGCCTAAGAAAATCTCAGAAATCGTTGATTAAAAAAAAAAAAACCAGGAGAAAACAAGCGTTCTCATTTTTCCCTTTTCACTTCCGGAAAGACAGAAGCAGAGATGTAGCGACAACTGCCACACACATCGAGGAGTACAGAGGGGTGAGCTGGAGGGAGGACGTCAGGTTTCTGTCTTAAAGTAAGATGTTAATCTTGTAGAAGTAGATATATAGGTTAATGTTAGCGTTCGGACTTTCGTGTTAAATTGTTATTAATTTTTAGCGGAATTAATAAAGTATTGTTGTAAGAAAGAACATTTTGTGGGTTTTGGATTATTGTCAATTGGTATTTATTATAACCGGGCTGACCTGCTTGGAAACTATAACGGGGGATGCTTCGCCACGCACCGGGATATCCACCGCTCAAATTATCTAGGGACCATTCGACCTGTCTTACCGGGAGTACGCCCCTGGGCTCCTCATTACCCGGCATAAGCGGTCGCTCCCCTTACCCGGTATAGTGGGAGCCACGTGCCGTTGTTACATAAGACAGAGCGAATAGACAAGAACGAGGAGATAGCAGCGGGTAAACACCACGACCTTAATAACCTACAACACTGTTTATTTCACTACAACAATTAACCACAAACGTCCGTTCCCCATCCTATACTAAAACCCTTTTTCTACACATCTTACTTTGAGAACCTGACATCTTTCCGCCAGCTCATCTCTCAGCCCTCCTCAAAGTCGTCGTTGCATCTCTGTCTCTTCCGAAGTCAAAGGGTGAAATAGCGCGAGCCACCAATCCTCTGTTTTTATATGCACGTTCCGGGTGTCACTTTTGGGGTGGGCGTCCTTCCTTCAGCTAACTGACCAGTCAACGCGTGTCATGTGGTCAGCCCTATATGGCGAAACTCTACCCCCGATATATCCATTCTCTCCCTCCCTTTCTACGACCCTTACCATTATCTATACGCTCCCTGCCCTCATATGTAACAAAAGCACCTGACTCCCAGTACATCGGGTAAAGGTGGACACCCATTTATGTTCGGTAGCGAGGTGTTCACCTACACTTTTTCTTATTTCTCTCTCTCTCTCTTTTTATTTTTACTCCATAATGGAGACGCATCTTACTCGTGCGATAGGTCAAGCGGTGCCCTAAAATTTTGCGTGGTAGATATCAGGGGAACCAATACCGATGATGGGGCCGCCCAGTTATATCTGATACCAGTGACGAACACCACTTCTGAATCAGATCATCATGATCATGGAGTTCGTATGTATTCCGCAGAGCATTTCACAAACATTGAGCACTCTTGGTGCCGGAAAAGAAGTGGCAATGTTTGATAGGTGACATTGTAACTTGAGAGCGTTAGACTTTTCATGCAAGCTGGTCGCCTGTCTCCCACAAGGTTTTACTACGTACGTCGAAACACGACAGAGGCTATAGTCATGAGGCAGAGATAACTTTAACCCCGGGCTAACTGTGTCCGGCAAGAGAGGGTGGCACGGACCTAGGAAGAAGCCTCGTCCACATTGAGGCTTTAGGTACTGAGCAGAGATGAAACAAATCCTGCGGTCTGGGATATACCTACGCTCCATGCTTACCCCCCAGTCAAACCGGGAACACTTATGCTTTTCTTTGACCTCAACATTCCAACCTCCCAGTGCTCTTTTATTCATTCCTAATCTAAATAATTATACTAACTATATTTTAAGTATCTTTAACTCATATGCATTACATTCATTAGTCATAAATTATTACAAAATAAGCTAAGTAAGCATAAATTACCGGGTGATTTGTCACCAAAAGAGCTCACCGTTTTAAAGATTGCGGTTCTTTTCAAAGCTACAACGACCATAAATGACAGAGATCAAAGGACCCTATTCGTGTACTTGCAAGAAGATGAAAGAACAGTACTAGTGCAATCAATTTTGTGTGAAGAAAATGACACGTTATGTGGCTGTGCCCCCCAAATGCACCAGGTACAGGATACCATTGAAAAGTTGCCAACACTGCGGTTAGAAACCTTCTTATCGGTCGGTGTAAACTACTGGAGACTTTTTTCCTCGCAAAAGTGGTAATAAATAATAATATTCACATACAGGATTTTTTTCACATAACCACAATTTATCTGCTATAAGATAGATGTATCTGCATGTCTCTCTTTCTGTGCAGTTTATTAACTTAAGAATTTATTTAATGTATTAACTGAAAGCTTTGCTTGAAAGTCCTGTAACTTCTATTGCAAGCGTTCTCATAATTGTCTAACGGCAATGTGTCTTCTTCCTTGACGTGGCGGAACTTCTTGTGCAAAGGTTCAGATTGTTCAGCCATTTTGGTTTTTGCAGAGCGCACCACCTTTTCCGTGTAGAAAGTAGTTCCAGCCAGACCAGGATTATTTTCAGTATCGCCACAGCGCAAGTACAACTGGTCTAGATCAGTAGATCTGCTGACAAAGGTGGTGCGCGTTGTTTCCAGCCTGACATAGTTGCTGTTTCATGGCCGATGTTTCGTGACTGCAGTGGCTCGTTATCGCTGTGCATCGACATCGTTTGGGGGCTATCTTCGACCCTCCACAGCAATTGTGTATGAGCTGTCGACAAATATATACGCACACGGGTACATTTTATAATAAAGCAAAGTGTAGTGATGTTCGTGCTATTGCATGCGTGCGTGCGTGCGTGCGTGCGTGCGTGCGTGTGTGTGTGTGTGTGTGTGTGTGTGTGTGTGTGTGTGTGTGTGTGTGTGTGTGTGTGTGTGTAAATTTGTCGAACAAAAATAAATTTGACGGGTTATATTGCTCATGTCGTATATAAAATGTCGGAGAACTATGTTTTGTGTTTTGCTCCAGATCGCATTATATTGATGCTTAATTTACCCGTTACAAGATGTTACCTGTCACTCTGAAATAAATAATGTACTATGCAGAACAGGTTCTGACAATGTATTTTTTCAAAAGACACACACTGAGAGAAAGAGAGAGAGAGAGAAGCGAAAAAAAAGGGTTCGCTAGAAACGGTCGGTGGTATGTCTACACCCTGCACCCTTCCATGCCCTTTGATCTGGTTCACGAGCGCACTGAACACTGATATCCTGTCAGATGACTGGACATCACCCAGACAACGCAGAATGCCCTCGCTCTCTCTCTCTCTCTCTCCCACACACACACACACACACGTGTTCACGCACATGCAAAGAAGACATAAGTGTACTAATGCTTACAAAAGGACACAACTGTCCTTCTCCACACACTGTCTCTCTCACATTCTCTCTCTCTCTCTCTCCACCATGTTATTACTAAAATGTATGATAACCAATCATTATTAGGACTGAAAGCAAGCACTTTCAGCAGAAAGACAGGCTCCACACATAGCATGAACACCACTGTCGCCAGTAGTGGCGCAGTACTGTGTGAGATGTAGATGCAATTACTTCGGCAACAGTTTTTATGTCCGTGTCATTAGCAGCGGAAAGTGGGCGAGTGTCGCCGCCCTGCAGAATTTACTTTTATTAATTCAGCATAAAACCCGCCTCTCCTCAAGATACTGACAGGATAAAAAACATTGACAAGGATCTCTACCCAAGATGAGCATCATTTACCTTTTTCCTGGTTACGCTGTTTGACAACGGAGGTCAAAGTAGTGGTTGGTGTTGTTGTTGGAGTGTGCTGCTTGTGAGGAGGACATTGGTGAATGGAAGGTCCGGTTGCGCAATGGTTATCAATATAGTGAAGGTTGGTTGTCCTGGATTCAAGTCTCATCTCGGGCACGCTGTTTTTCCTCCGCATTTGATTACAGGGCTGACTGCCTTGGCGTCATATAGCCTTAGTTGCTGGCTCGGCGCAAAACACCGATGCCCCTTCGCTCCCTCACACGTTGGTGAAGCGAAAAACGTGCTCATTAGAAAGACAGCTCTTAAGGCTGATATTTAAATGAGACTTTCATTTTAGAAAATATTTTAGACAAAGTCTTTTGCTCGCCTAAAGGCATTTAGAGAATGAGTGGGCGTATTGCGAAAAGGTTATTGCCGCCCAGTCAAATAATCTTACATCCTGCCAATTAAGTTTTTTTTAATTCTTCTTATCTATCATTTGTTATTCCTGCTGAAGAATTTCTGAATTCCAAAATTTTTTAAAAAATGTAACCATGAAATAACAAAAAACATTAATTTGCGAAATATCAAATTTTTTTAAAAACCATATAGAGGAGGTGGTGTGGGCAGTTAAATTACGTTAGAAATAGAGCAACAAATATTGACACAGAGGTCACTGTGATGTGTGAACCCTCCCCAACTTCCCCAGTGAAGTCGACTGTCGCTTGGGAAGGGGTAGGATGAGGCACACGTACTGACGTTATCTGCTGGACCTCGAGTAATCAAAATCACGAACCTATACTCAAGGGAAGTCCGTGACCAAAATCAGAATACAACGTGTCTGGAAATATCCTCGAATGCTGAAATATCTGCGTCCACCATGGCATATTATTTATCCCACACCCCCGCAAATGAAAACCAATTGTTCCAGTTTAGAGGAGATGATAACGGACCAACGTGTGATCTGACGTCACAATGCACAGCTGGGAGACTTATCTGTGTGGGTGTGCGCGAACTGCGTGTTCAGACATTTTTGGCACGAAGCATATAACAATATATTTTCCTTCGGTCTTTTCTCTTTCTTATATTTATTTGCAGATACATGTATATAAATAGATACTGTATATGAGCGTGTGCCTTTTTTTCCATTGCTTTGTCTAAAATTTGAGTTGTGAATCTGGATAAAACCCTCGTGATCTCACATTTCGCTTTTAATGGGCGTCAGGTGTACTCCTGAAGAAGTTTGTGTTTTTTCTATTCGTGTCATGCTGAACATGTCCTATCCTAATAATACCTTAATCAGAACCTTTTTAATTGTGTGCATGAAGCACAGACGTTTGTAAAAACAGATATTATTCCTTCTCGCCTTTTCACGTGTGAATGTTAGAGGACTGACGTGCTCGGATGGATGGATGATGATGATGATGATGATGATGATGATGATGATGATGATGATGATGATGATGATGATGATGATGATGATGAGGAGGAGGAGGAGGAGGAGGAGGAGGAGGAGGCTTGCACACATAGTGTCATGTTTAAGCGTTAATTAGGCGTATCTGTGTTTGTCACAATTTTTTCCGTGCATGGCGATGCTTTTACGTGTGTATCTCGAGAATGGAAGATTCCCCAGAAAATCCCGAGATTTGGGGAAAGTATTTTGCACTGAGCCTTCACCAATCGTTAGGCCCCCACTAATCCTTTAAAATACTAATGCTTAACGTTTCTAATGATTAGACATAGCTCGGTGTAAGATGCTATTTCCCAATAGAGTACCTCCCTTCTATTCTCAATACTTGGGACTACAAAGACAATGATGCACAGAAAAAAGATCAAAATCATAAGTTCACGATATGTTTTATTAACATATTTTTCAGCCCTCTCCTGACCTGGCGTCTTCACAAAGTAAACGTGTCCATGTAAAATCGTGACATTTGTGTTGTTGACCTCTTTCTGTACACGATTCTTGTAGACATGAATCTCGAGAACACAAGGTGGATGTATTCACTTTGGGGAATAAATATATTAGCCTGGTCTGTACCCAACCATAGAAAAAATTGTGCACCCCATTAGTCCTTTACCGGCATTCTTACCTGTACACATATTGCACGATATGCAACTACGTTTGACATTTTATCTTATAAAACTGCCTTTGTAAGCATTTGTGTAACAAATGCATTCAAAATTGTTTTTTAATGTGTACTGCTGAAAATGTCTTTTATACTATAAGAAAAATTGGGTCGATAAGTCAAGATTACGACAGGACAATTGCACCGCTACCCTGTTTGAAAAGGTCTTCAAAAAGACTAACAAACAAATGAGCAAACAAGTCAACAAAAAGCAAAACTAAATTTTGCGTTTCTAATTACAACGCCTAACAGAAATAAAACAAATAAAAAGGTCTTTCTAGAGGCTTCAGTACGGTTCGCGATTTTAATTACGTCTTCGGTTAAAATTCATCAGAACTGAAAGATGATAAGAAAAGATAAATTTATACAACAGATACATCAATAATTAGCGACTTTCTGTCCGTTGCCTAAGCAGGTAATGTAACTAGTGTACGCATTGTCTGCTAGAGTCCCAGTTTGTCTCAGACTAAGAACACTAGACAAAGTCCAATGCTAAATAATGCATCATAAGCATGTTAAAGCAGAAGAAATGTATAGAAACATGGCTATTGATCCCCTGTGACTTGAAAATGCTATTTCGTCGCGAGAGGTGATATACATAGAGAAAGAGAGACAGAATAAGAGAAAGAAACATCGTGGGAGACAGGACGAGGTATTCTAACTTTAGAATGATTTCAGAAGAATAAAGAGAATTAACAAACCTAGCCAGCGAATGCTTTCAGAAGAATAAAGAGAATTGACAAACCTAGCCAGCGAACTGATTATTGCTAAGTAGCCAACGCCTGCCATCTCCCTCTCACCTTCTATTGCTGTAACGTTAAAAGTTGATTGAAAACGTGACGAGCTCACGAACCCTGGCGTGGACATGTCCGTGGCCTTGAGCTCGTCCAGAATAACTTTCACTGGAACTGTAATCAGAAAGCAAGTTTAGGAACAAACGCCTGAATTCCTCCTTTTTGTCGACGACTACGCTCAGTTGCCTCTCTATTCTGCTATTTTGGATCTCAATTGAAATAACTCCCTCCAACCAGCAATAATTGTGCCCCAAGATAGTCTCGCTGGCAGCTATTCCTAGACTACGCACACAATTTTCTCTCTACTCAGTTTATTGTGCAGCTACATTTGCTTGATTATCTGACACTTTAAGCATTAGTAACCTGGCCATTTCTCTAGCCAACGGGTCCGCCCGCCTTCTTGCAGAGGTTTCCTGTACAGGGCCAGATGATGGGACTCCAAGATAGATCCACCTGTAGGTGTCCAAAGTCAAATAGTAGGAACTATAGGTATTACACAACTGGCTCACAACTGTAACTTTGTGAAATTATGATATTGTAGGGTAACATAAGCAAAAAGAACGTACTCTCGGTTATATAAATACGAAAACTATTCGTATTGGTTTTCTGAATGCATGCAGATGGTTTCGGAGAGTGTTCAAACTGCGAGAACGAATTTTCTTCGGTCATGAAAGTAACTTGCGAGAAACCTTTTTAAAGGATTTTTTTAATTAAAAGAAAATGGTAAAGAAAAGAAAAGAAAAATTAACTATACACTGTGCCGTTTACACGCTTGCATGTGAATGACATTGAGATGGCATCATGGTGGAATTACTTCCCGTGCTAGACTTAATTTAACATCACAGCAAAATGTTTGTGTAAAAGTGTGGACATGATTCTCTCTGTCCTCTGTGTGTGTGTGTGTGTGTGTGTGTGTGTGTGTGTGTGTGTGTGCGCGCGCGCGTCCATTCATGTACGTGAGCGCACTATGAGAATTCATGACAACTCTCTTTCCTAATGGCAAAGGAAACACTATCCTAGACACATAAAGAGTCTGTAAACACTGTTACCCGCTACTTCAGAACGCAAGCAAGCCATCAACTACTTTATAAAGTCCCAATCTGGTAAACCTTTTAAAAAAAATCCTGCCAAGACAAGCAAATGACTTTGCTAATACAACATCACCACCGACAGTCTCTGAACATGTCGGATGTCAGCTTAAAGAAAGTCACGTTAGGGGGACATATAAAACACTGCGTCGTGCGGACAGCGTGGGAGGGTGAACTATTTTCGTCTTTTTTCTCTGTTTTTAGCAGCTGAGTATAGCAGCGGAAACAATCTGTCAGATGGGTGATAGCTTCTCGATTTCAAAGAACAGGGATTTTCATTTCAAGAGTTTCACAGATTTCCGCGCCGCTTTATTCAGTCATTAAAGTCTTAGTCTATCTCGTTCACGCTCACATAACGGACGTCCGTGTGTGTGTGTGTGTGTGTGTGTGTGTGAGAGAGAGAGAGAGAGAGAGACAGAGAGAAAGAGTTAAAAAAGAAGCGAGTGTGTGTGTGTGTGTGTGTGTGTGTGTGTGTGTGTGTGTGTGTGTGTATAATCTTGTGTTTCTGACTGCGCCTCTCAATCTATCTCTCTCTCTATATATATATATGTGTGTGTGTCTGTGTGACTGTTTGAGAGAGAGAGAGAGAATATATGAGTGTGGATTATTTTCTATGTTTAAGTATGTATGAAAGACAAAGAACAAAGAACAAAAGATAAAAAAAATGGAAATAAATAAAAAATAAAGGGTGTGTATTTATGTATATCTATGATTCCGTGTATGAGCGTGTGTTCGAAATATAGGTTATACAATTGTGTTAACTGAAGAAAAAAAAATAAAATGGAAGATAAAAAATACAATAAATAAGAAAGCAAGAACCAAAGGAAAGAAAGAACAAAAACCGCATAAGAAAGAAATCATCGAGGAAAGAATAAAGATGAAAAGAACGATTTAAAAACGAAAAGAAGAACCTAGAGAGAAAAACTTGAACAAAGTCCAAAATCCAGGAAAGCGTTACCAAGAACCAGATAAAGAAAGCATAGACATGACCAAGAACCATGAAAGAAAGACATGAACTTAATCAACAATCCGAAAAAGAAAGCATGAACATGAACAAGAACTAAGAGTGGTAAGCAGGAATATGAACATGAACCAGAAGATGAAAGCATGAACATGACAAAGGCCAAGAATTAGGAGAGGAAAGCACATGAACAAGACGAAGAACAAAGAGAGGAAAGCATAAACAAGAAGAAGACCAAGAACAGAAAGTAATAACGCTCAAAACAACAACCTCTTCATGTTTCAGCAAAGACAGAGCTCTGCCCACGCATCCTCTTGAGTCAGATCAGGTTCGTGACATCTCGTGGCAGCTCCACCTCGACCTCTCTTTCTGATACATTCACGTGATTAGCCTCCACTGGTAGCCGGCGCTTTCTTTATTTAGGCTTCGATCAAACGTCTGGCGTCCCTTTCCAATACCCTGCCTCCTTGTAAGCAGGAGCAGCGGCCACGGTTTTCCGCCACCTTCTGCATCTTGAAAGATGCCGACGAGGTTACTCGCCGAAGTGTAAGCACTTACTGCGTGGACGTAAGAACGCTTCGTATAAATTGGGCAGGTGGATTATACACACTCCTCCCCAACCTTTGATGCTTTTAGCAATTTGTTTGTCTCACTTTTTTACCTTTTCGGAAAACATCCGGCCTGCTTAGTACCTCGCCAGTGACGTTGGTAGACCTGCATATATCTTTGTTTTGGAGCGGGCGGGAGTTATCTTCTCATACACGCGCAGGGGATCGTCCGCTCTCCATCTCCATAAGCATTACTTGCCCACGTGTTCTTTTTGGCAGTCGTTTGCCTTCCATGCACCACACACATGTGAATGCGCTTGCTTGCACCAAGATCAGAGTTCAAAAATAGTTGATTGAGTCAGGCTGTTTTAAACAAATGTGTCCTTGTGGCAATAAAAATGCACAGAAGATAGAAAAATAAAAAACGAAAATGTACATTCTAACACACACACACACACACACACACACACACACACACACACACACACAATCGTCCACCAATGCTTACTCCAACTGGAAAGAAACTGTTGAGAAAGCGTCTGCTCTCGAGTGCCAAGGCTCCCAGTCTGGAATCTGAAGAAATTTGTCCTGATGTCGCCAAAGACAAAACAAAAAACAACCCTTCGGATAATTAGTATGCGGATCACCGGTCTTACTGGTTGCCATTCGCAGGGTGCAGCTGGAATTTTACTGTTCTCGCACGACCTTCTCCAACCTAAGGACTGTTAACTGGAGTGGGACTTTCATGCCAGCTGAAAGATTTCCCAACAATTCACAAAAGGACAGGAGGACCAGGTGGTCTAGAAATCAGCAGAAAACTGCTTTTTAAAATTTTGCTTGGATCCAAAAGAGCGCAGTTTTTGTGCATGTACATCTAACAGATAGTAAATTTGTTTTGTTCTGTTTGAAATTGCAAAACTTAAGACTTTCAGAGGATTTTTTTTATATATAAAATAAGTTTTATCCCAAATATTGTGCTGAGGCAAACGTTCACTTTGTAGTCACATAACAGTTTCTGTTAAATCACTAGCAGCTTCGATCTAGTCATTTTAGATTAATTAGTGACATCGATGAGCATCCCATGGGTCTGATACAGGCGAGAGTGGATTGCGTTGTCGCTGTCCACAGAAAACAAAGTGCACCACCTAAAATTCAGACTTTACATCAATCACATTAGCATCCCTTTAGAGCTACCAGGCTTGCGTCACCCGTGCAGACTTTCCAATGTGAACTGAATTTGAACTGTGGTGGTCAGTTTTATAAAGCAAAGGGGAGATACCCTTTCGGAGTTACATTAAATGCTGAGAAAACGAGTATGAGTTGCCGAGTTATATAAACTGTTGTCTGAGAAACTACTGGATGAATAAAAACCAACTCGCTTGCTGGCCAATGAAAGCTTACGGCTTTGAATTCATAAGACATGTCTGCACAAATGCACTAGTCCTAGCGATTTCTGTGTGGAAGAGAATACACAACAGGGTCCGACTCATGTCGTTACCCGTGGGAAAAATGGGAAAATAAAGGCAAAATGTCTTGTCTTCATAGTTACGAAGTAATGTCCAGACACAGTGGATATTGCTCTATGTAACTTTTACCACAGGATATCTTCGCCACTGCTCTATAACTACGGTCCCAGGGGGTACAACAATGCCATTTAATTATGGAAACAAAACGTTTGCCTTTGATTAACCCAAGACGACAACTTACCCTCGCCCAATGAGTACGAGACCTCAGAGTGGTAATTGCATCATCCATTATTCTGTTTTCAGATTTTTCAGCTTTGTCACACGCACTCCTAGGCTTTAAAATATTGTGTTACACATACTGTTCTCCTCGTATAGATATTGAAGTGTTGTGTAGATGTTAGAGTGGCCCGCTGGCGCACTGGTTATTTGTGCCCTTGTCACCAAGAAAGGATAAAGAGCTGTGGGTTCCAATCTCGTCTCCGTCACTGTTCCTTTCCCTTTCGCACCACGTGACATGCGCGTGAATTAGGTAATAAGAACAGGGACACAGTAGTGATGCAAATCTATACACTCCAAAGATCCTTCTCAAAGCCTTAAAATGTGAACGAACGTTTGATCAAGTTTGACAGTTTTATTCTAACCGTTATACGGTCAAACTTTCTTCAAAATCTGGTCCGGGTAAGAACGGACTTAAGAAATGGGAAAATTATGAGCAAGTCAGACTAAGGTCGCATTGCAGAGCACAATAAAAAGTCTGGGTCTAAATCAGAGAGAAGCTCTCTCAGCACGCCTTAAATATCCACTTTATAGCTCTAACCCACCTACACTCCATCCACGTAACTTGAAATGAGGTTTCTAAAATAAACATGAAAAAAAAAAAGTTCGCGAAACCCGTTTCTTGTTGTAGAGGCGTCCTTCTTTTAAAACGTGACACCCACTGAAGTACAACTTTAATTAAATGTGTTTCTTAAACTCTTAACTTCAACAAAGTTAATTGAATACTTTTTTTGATAAAGCAGCATCTCTTTAAACAAACAGATCAAACTTTAGAAACGTTTTTGGTAAAACTGTAAAGACTTTAGTTTCCATTACAACCAGTTTTGCAAATTTGAAGCACTGTGAGTTACGCGCGCGCGCGAGGACTGACCTTTGATTGGTTTTGTTCACTGTTTCTTTTCTTCATCCTCTATGACTCTGTCTCTTCCATCTTCTTATCCCTTTTCATGACCATGACCTGCACAGCTTTGTGTTGTGGTGTGTAAAACGGGTACCGGAGCAAGGCGTAACATCTGTGATCACATCAGTTGATGTTAGGTTGTTATATGTGTGTGTGTGTGTGTGTGTGTGTGTGTGTGTGTGTGTGTGTGCGTGTGGCTGCTATGTCTTTCACTGTCCAAAATAGCAAGTCAGTTTACATCGTAAGTACTGTATCTTTAATTCTCTAGCCATTGCTGGCGTGAACAAATTAAAAATGAGCAGAAACATTTCTTTTATTTGTTTGTCCGTTTGTCTGTCTATGATGACTTTCTTGTGTGCCTCACACTGTTTACACCCTGAGACTTCGATCACATAATTAGAACAGCAATTATGTCTACAGGCGTCGACTCTGTCAAAACGTAAACAAATAGAACCCAGATCACGCAGAGTTAAACATCTTTACATGTGTTCCCAATCACGCCCAGCCATCGATAGACTTGCAGCAACAACCCTGACACGACAAACCTCACCAGCTGAAGAACGCCAGCTCGGCGCCTACCCACCAGCTCTCAGCCAGGACGAGCTGCTGCCCCGCTCCACCAGGCTCCGATCGAAACACAAAGGTCCTGCTTTCATGATGCTGACATGGCTGATGGGTCATCACGACATGCAGGCTACCAACAGTCAACAGAGGAGGCTTTAAAACTGTCGTCTTCACCGGAAGGCTTCTTATCAGATTGTGAGGTTGTTACGATTAATCTGCATAGCTTGTGCAAAAGAGGGAGGAAAGCTAGAGGTAGACTATGTAAGCGAAAGCCTGAATGAGGAAACAGGGAAGGTTATGTGGTAAGCGAGAAAACAGTGAAGACGATTGTGACAACAAACACACGTCACTGTGGTGATGCTCAGAGAAAATAGACAAGTTAAATCTCTCTTCTGTCTCTGCGCTTTAAGTTTCGATTCTATCACGGACTTGTATTACTGGACTGCTTGCAGACGATTTTTTCAGTGAAGTCATAGAACGAGGCTGGTTACGAAATAGCTTCCGGTTTAGTCACGTTTCAGTTTAACTAGTAGAACGAGGCTTGGGACGATATAGCTTCTGGTTTATTCACATTCATTGTTAAGGCTCGCCGAGACTAAAAACGGAGAACTTCGCAAGAGGCTCAACGTTTGTGTCGGCAGACAGACAGCAATCCACCTATACACGTCCGTGATTCTATGAAACCTACTCAGCCCTGCGATTCATTTTCGGCAAAATGTAACTTTGTTACTTTTCTATATGTGCCAAACAGTTGATCTATTGACCTTTCACAAATTTTGTGGAACGTTTGACCACTTTTATTGTCAAAATAGGTTATGAAGGTCACAGGAAACAAATGGTTTTGGTGCGAAAGTTCGGTATAATGGAACTTTGGTCAGTATGCCAAGCTAATCCAAGCCTGTATACCAATACATTGCCGGTACATTTGCCAATACAAAATGACTTTGGAGCACTCCGATGGTGTGACGCTTCGGCACTTTGCTTGGTTAAGAACGGCCTTATGACAAGAAGCACACCTGGCCTACTTCTCACTGGGACATTCTAAGAACAATTTTGGTTTCAACTCGACGTTACAGGTAGAGTGATTACTTAGAACGATGACCTAGAAGAACTAACAAAATGTGTGTGTCAGAGATATATATATTACTTATAAAGATAAGAATGTGTGTATATATATATATATTCTTAATACATAAATACCCCAGAGAGGGTGATAGAATAAATAATCTTAAATCTTGAGAAAGAAATCGAGAGAGCAGAAAATCTTTCACCCGATGACTCAGAACAACAGTTTCCTGCTACCTGCTGCGTGTAAAGTCTTCCTTTGGCATGCCATACAAAGTTTTTAGAGATACGTGTATAAAAAGACACTTGCATGAACATCAACAAACATTATTTAGCTTCAGGCGAAAATTACAGCTTCGTAGACAGTCCAGTGCTATCAGATATTTTCACACGTAATGTCATCAAAGGCAAAAGTCATCTTGATGCCCTTTATTAAATCATTTAGAATATCACTGGATTTAAAAAATACCTACGCCTTTATTTTTATTTTTTTTTAAAGTGATGATAGCGTTTCTATTTCCTGTTGTAAAAACGCCATAGTCTGCTTGCCAGCCCACTGCTGGAGGATTCAGTTTGTGGCAACACTTAGCTGCAAGATCACAATCACATTCACTTCAATGGATACCCGATCTGGACATTTACGTGGGTGACGTGACAGTCACATCTAAAGAGCAAACAGATCACCTGAGGTTGATTTATTTATTTATTATTGAAGAGGCCTTCGGCCCATTTCAAATGGGAATCCGGTCATGTAAATGTAAACAATGCAATATATAGAACATGTAAGTTCCACACACAGTATATTGAGACAAATAACCAACTATTAGTTAAATTACGTATTTCGAATGCCTCATATATGTAGTTTGCGACCTTGTTAACTATATAACTGCTGGTGTTTGCTAATAGCAGGGATAGACGAATGGCAGATGGATATTGGTAGTGCTTTTTAGGTATATATTTCTTTCTCAGTGGACTATATCTTGGACATAAAAACATAACATGTATTTCAGACTCTATGATACCTGGACAAAAGGGAGGTGTATATAAGAGAGAGAGAGAGACTCCGATCCATCTGTCGACATAAATGCCGACCCGCCTCTAAGGCCACTGAGCTGCTCTGGGACCTATCTTCACATTGGACGTCCCGTAAATCTGTCTGTCTCATGAAACATGACATTTGTATTGCCCTTAAAGGTCCATGAATTGGAAATGTTTCGATGCCGCGGTCTTTAGGTCTAACCCCCCCCCCTGCTGACATCTTCTGTACTAGTTGCAAGACCACAAACACTGTCCTTTTATTTTGCTGAATCACCCCTTCCTCCATCGCCACCACAGCCACTAGAACTACTGTTAGTATTATTATTGTCAATACATCTACAGCTGACACCAGCGATTGCCACAACTGTCACATGATCTACAACTAATACATAACTGCCAACCACTGAGCTAGCACCGTGTCTAGTAAAGCGAACACACAAATGGAAAACTGGCAACAAAAGATGGGACTGTGGGCGAAGTAGCTGTTAAAGAGATTAGTTCTGACATCGCCCTTGTAAAATACAACATAGCAGGACTAACGGCCGCACGTCGCCGCACTTTGTAAATGTATTAGGAGTCTGCGGGCAGGCGTTGTTTAGGGTTTAACCAGAGTGCATCATAAATGTATTAGTTTTCTTGTTTCTCTCCCAAGAATTTGAAGGAAGAAATTGTCAAAGAGTTCTTGCCGGCCACAGAAAATGAGAGAGAGAGAGTTTTAAGTGCAGAACGAAAAAGCTATTGCGTCAGAAGACGCCAAACTTCACATAAAACAGTTCTTTATTAATGTTTACCGCTTGCCTCCCTCCCAGTTGTTATCTTGTGCGTTGTTTACTGATACGCTCGATATCGTTTGTAAACGTTCATAACGTCAGATTATATTTCATCACGTGTCGAGTTCTCCATTTGCTTATATCACGCAGCCGTGATCTCTCCTACCATGCTGTTTTCCATTTGCTGATTCATTAAAACTCCCGACTTTCTTTATTTAAAAAATTATTGTGTCTCATTTAATTCCTTGTATATTTTGGGTTAATAAAGCGTGGGTATAACCTGGCTCACTGCCTTCTATATCGCACTGCCTTGAAAAAGTTCTTTTGCCTGTTTCTCCTCTCAATACTTAATTCTTTCGATGTCAGAGCGGAAGAAAAGGTCTTCTGTCTGCGTGCGTCAGCTGGCTGAGTTAGATTTAATGCCAGTCTCGAACATAACAAACTGTTTACCTCATTCAGCCTTGGAACAGTTTATCTCACTTGCCTGGATGTTTCCTTCGACATCCATTTAACGAAAACAAAGATGGTTTAATACTGTTACATCTTTCTGGCCATGTCACGGCAAAAGACAGGGTGTGCCGTCTTAACGGTTGTAATAGGTAAGTATCTCAGACTATGAAGGCTAGTTAGCAGCTCAACTGCTAATATTTCATAAATTTAAGCTGACAGCTTGGATTATCATCCACCTAGCATCTGGTCTCATATGCAGAGTCACGTACCCTTAGACGAGATCTGATTCCAGGATCCCCATTGTAGGTGAACTTGATCCGCTACTACTCTGCCTGACTTCCTCTAAACAATCACTTTGGCCATCTTTATCTACCCTAAGGTACCGTCCAGTAGTTCAATTGGCAATATTTTTTTTCCTCCCTTATAACACGTCTCTCATATTGAGCCAGGCATATTCTGAGACACTCGCAACCTAGTTCCAACCTGTCACCCTGAATGAAACACCGTTTTTAGTCGCATTTATTTTGCTTTTTTCTCATTTGCATCAGATCCTGGGCCTGTCTTACTCTAAAGGAAACAAGCGAGCTAGACTGCAAGACCCAAGACTGCTAATTTTAATCAAAAAGGAGGAATAAGCACATGCGATTAGACTTTCTTTTTTCTTTTAGCTTGACATAGACCTTTGCCATTTGCATTTTACACGTCTTCTGGAGTTCTCGAACAACATCTTGCTTGTCCTTGAGAATATTTATCGTATGAAAACACATCATCAGTGGCGCCAGCCACGGCGAGCGCTGCTGGCTGATTGAAGATATTTGTACAGTAAATAATCTTCACGTCAGCTGTGGCTAGTGAAATTGCCGGAAGCAACAAGCAATATTAATCACAAGGAAGAGCCTAACAACGATTACACTCTCGAAAATAGATCTTTCTGGAGAGCTAGAAAAACTGTATACATTTGTATGTATGAAAGCGTGTTTATGTATGAATGTATGTAAATTAATAGTGTTAAAGAGGTATAAACTAATACTGAATTTATGTACACATGAATGTATGTAGGGTACAAAAGTAGCGGGAAAGGTGGTCCCGTGACCTTAGCGGTCGATGGGTAAGTGAGGTATACGAGACTGCACTTATCTCGGGGGAAACGTATGTGTGTGTGTGTGTGTGTGTGAGAGAGAGAGAGAGAAAGTGGAAGGGGATCCAGCGTCTCTCCCTTTGCTGCTTTATCTTCCTCAACCTTCTAAACTAAAGAGTCAGATCCCCACTCCCCAGCTAGTTCAACTAGAAGTACCCTGCGTCACACGGGTAGCGAACCGGCAAAGCCGCATGCTATAAGGTAGGGTAAGGAAGTGTAACGACTAAAGAAGCCACAACGCTATCCCCTTATGAATGCATGAATTTACGTATGTGCATCTATGTGGGTTCCCTTTAAATATTAATTACCTGTGTTACGTCTTCTTGTGAATAATATTTGTTATCGATTTCATCATCATAAGATAATAACAAGAAACTGTGAGATGATTCTCTCTTACACAGTCAAGAGTCCTAACAGACAGACAGACAGACAGACAGACAGACAGACAGACAGACAGACAGACATGAAACCCACTATAGAGGTGGAGGAAGAGAGAGAGACTGAATGCCTGACTGATGTATTTCTTCTCACGTCTATATTCCTGGCACGTGCAGCCACCACACGTGTAGTGTTGGCGGCCTGCTTGCCAGTAAACGTGTCACGTGCAGGATTTAATCACAACCCTATTTTCCGCAAGCTCGCTGGAGCAGAACGGAAGCCGTGTTGGATGCATTCTTAGTTACTTTAATAAATGTCCCAGCCAGGGGCCGCGTCGTGATGCCTTTCTTGCCACAATTCGTTAGAGCAGCAGCTGTTTGTGTTTACTGACCGTCAGAACGGTCCTACTAGCTCGCACACACACACACACACACACACACACACACACACACACACACACACACACACACATTGCATGCTCTGAAAGGATGGGAGAAATAAAAACGTTCGTTTGTGTGCATTGTTCTATGTTCAATCGACACTTGCATACTGACTTACATTTTAATAAATGTCCAATTAACGCACATACAGCTCCAGGCATCCTAAGCTTACACGTGAAAAACGTATAATATGCGCTTAATACTCACCTTAAAAGAACTCGTCATTTATTGATGAACTGTCTTAGAGCTAGTGTACAGAGCTAATCTACTGCTACTTCACCAATGAAATGCTTTTGCTATGTTATACTATGTTATTTAATTTGTATTTAAAAATATTTGTCCTTTGAAACAAAGAGATTTTTTTGCCTCAACTACCACTTTTGATGATTAACATAAAGGTTTCTTACCATCTGACTCTTTACACCGTCCTAATGTTAGTAAGTTTCGTGTCTAACATCAGAAGCTAAATAAGAGGCCCGTTCTAAAGTACCTACATTTGATAGATTATTATTTAGAAGTGTGAGTTACTTGTATGCATGTGTGTGTGTGTGTGTGTGTGTGTGTGTGTGTCTGTGTGTGTGTGTGTGTTTTCATTTACTGGCTCACAATCCATTTAGAATTGACGTGAAAGATCGCGAGTGAGGAAATGATTAAGTGAGATTGACTAAAATAAGTGTCAATGTATTAGTTTGAATTACTCACTGTGTGTGTGTGTGTGTGTGTGTGTGTGTGTGTGTGTGTGTGTGTGCATACATGTAGGTACGTGGAATCAAAATTCCCTTGTATAATTTAAATTTTATTCCTTATAAAGGAATAATAAATACAAAAATATCGCAATGCCTCATAGAAGGTGAAAGAACTAAGTACCCTGTATCTTGATAAAGACGCCTGTTCTAAAAACATGTTATATCACAATCCATGTGAAAAGGATACACAAAATAAATTCTAAAAAGCTACAAAGTAATTTCTCCCACAATACTACACGTCAAGTTTGGAAAAAAAAGCTCTAGCTGCCACACACCACCTAACAAGTGGGAACATCGAGCCACGTCTAGTCTCGTTAGGTGCGAGCACCTCTAAAACTCCAGCCCATCAACGGGATTGAAGATGACGCTAGAGCATCACGAATACAGGTGTGAACATTGATTACTTCACCTTATATACTACGAGGTCACACCATGTGTCTGAAAAATAATGCAGACTCCTAAGCTTCAGTCTCGCAGTAATTTCAAAGAAAAACAAAAAAACGAAAGACGAAGGATACAATAGATTGTCAAGCTGTCAAAAGCCATTGTTGGGTCTAGAAAAGCCACTTGCCCTGACCTTGCAGATCATATCACTTATCCTATTCTAGTACATCAGTCAGTGGTGCTCATTAGTCATAAAATACCATTTACCTATAACCACTTTTCCATCTCTGACAGCACAGCATCATGGCACTGCGTCTGATGCTGTGCAAACCATTCCCCCCCCCCTCCGACCTTTTTTTTTCTGCTTGTTAGCATATTGAAGATTACAATAAAGCAGATAATTCGTTCCACAAGAGTTTAACTTCAGTGGAATAAGGACGAATACATGAGTATTGAATTAAACTTTCATTTTCACGAAAATGAAACTATCCTTTTCACGTAAACAATCCAGTTACGCTCAGTGCTGTCATTAATTAAATCCTTTGCATGCAAATGTCAAAGGCCAATCCTTGAAACTCGAGCATTTTAACTAAATTACAATTCCATCGACGATAAAATGCTTTACTTCGAACCTTTCTGAGCAAGAAAAAGTTGACAATTTTTAGGGTTCAGAAAGTTACGATCATCTCGACGCAGTGTGAAGACAGTATGAAAATTTTCTTGTAGAAAAACCAGTGGTCAGGATACAACGAAATGGAAATGAGACTCTCGAAATAAAGGGCCCATAAAATCGCTCGGCCAAGCAGCCAACAGACGACGGCCACAATGACTCTTTGCCGTACGTGAGGTGTGCGGGAACAATGTTCTTACAGAGTTCGGAGCCCTGCGCGTGAGTACACAAACGCGCATGCGCGAACTGGTGGGCGCTGGGTGCACGACCTCTTAGTGAAGGAAATGGCAATGAGAAG
Source organism: Marisa cornuarietis (assembly GCA_004794655.1). NCBI lineage: Eukaryota > Metazoa > Mollusca > Gastropoda > Architaenioglossa > Ampullariidae > Marisa > Marisa cornuarietis. The sequence continues at coordinate 10,796,017 of SMMW01000622.1, forward strand.
ATGAAAGACAAGTTGGTGACGAAGCGGACAGGTGGGGGTAGGGACCGCTGGAAGGACGTGGCGAGAGCAGAGAGAGCACAATGGCGAACTGGACTAGTCTTCGATTGGGAGACATTGCGAAATACTGGCCGAGTTCTTGTCGCCCAGGTCTGGGAGCTCCACTGTGTGCTGCTGGCGGGCCAATCGATAAAAATGCGCTTGTGATCCTCGGCGGCCATTACATTCTTCTTTGTCAGCATCCTTCCGCTGGCTCCGATGGCCTTTTCACGGGCGGGATTGTTGTCAACAGAGGGTGCTAGGGACTGTTCCCACACGCTCTTTCCTCAAACGCACACAAAATTTCACTCGTACAGGTAAAAAAAAAAAAACCACTTGTAAACACACACACGCGCGCACGCACGCACGCACGCACACACATACACACAGAAAAAACTTGGGCACACACAATATGGTGATGATTGTGATGTGTTTTTTTTAAATGGAGGGATGATGGAGGAAAGATTGTGGGAAAGAAGTAGTAGCTAGAGACCCTCTCTCCGACGGCCACCCCTACGAGCAGGTTCTTCATCGAGAACTAATTTCCCCTTCACAAAGATCTCATCTAGGATTTGATCTAAATGGTTGACAAGCATTTTCTGCGCTATCACGCAGCTCTCCAATTCTTTTGTTTTCTTTGTTTCATTCTTTTCATGTATTACACTGTCAGTTTAGCAGCTGCAGTGAAGACTGCGGTCATCTTCAGCAAGTGTGCAGGTCCCCACGGCTACATTGCCTCCGGCCAGGTAACGCGCCTTTTGTCGTCGAAACTTTAGCATATTTGCAAGATTTGTTTTGGGGTTTGAGTCTCCATACTACCGGGGCATTCGTTAGTGTGGAACATGTCCTGCTCTGTATTGTCTTCAGCAAGTTCCTAAATAGATATGAACCAAACAGAACGTATAGCCAGAAAAAAACAAAAACAATCAAACAAATTAACAAACAAAACCCCAGGAACTAATACGTACTAGTCAAGAGAACACACAGAAACTATTTTCTGACCCAAAAGTACTGATAAAAAGCCCAGTTTCACCTACAGAAAGCAAGTCTTACCGGCGGCATTGTACTTGACCCGCAGGACGCGAGGCCTTGCCTTGTACGGGGAAAGCAATCGAAACCGCAGCCGAACGGCCAATGATTGGCGATCCTTTCTGGAAGAACTGATCAACTTATTGAACGATGGAACCGGCCATGGACTTATCTGCTGGCTAAATGTGCTGGCTAACTCAGTTTTATGATCGATTATTTCCGTGTGACCGGTAGAACTTGACTTCGATTGGAAGAAGATACTTTTCTCCTTGACCTTCTCTAGTCCGACGAATTACTCTCTGGCATTAAGATTTCTGTAGCTGAAACAATTCAGAGGGAAGATACCTGTGTGGAAAGGAAGTAATGATTGCTTTGGCGGGTGTGGAGGAGGGAGAGGAAAAGGAACTATAGTTCGTTTCGCAGCCACAACTTGATATGTGAAACCACACACACACACGTGTTTATATGACACATAGAGAGACAGAGATAAACATAAATAAAGCAATAAAGGCACGTACGCCCACACATAATATATGCATGGGAACTGAGGTACTAACACTCTGATAAGTGCATAAAATTAATAAATTAAAAGACAAGAGAAGAAAGACTAAGGTATAGTAAAAATGTGGGACAAATAAAAAGCAACAGTCATGAAAACAGATGGAATCAGCAATTAATCACTCGAGTTGATAAGTACATCCATATAATTTAACATAAAAGTAAGTCTCGGTTGCAAAAGTAGACTCGTGGTTTAAAACTACCACATTGGAGTGTACTGCTAATTAATCTGTATGCACATATGACAATACACACACACACACACACACACACACACACACACACACACACACACACACACACACACACCATTTGCATGCCTCGCGAGAGAGACAGAGACATCAGGAAAAAAGAAAGAAACCTCTTATTGCAAAATGGTTGTAGGAAGGGAAAGGTAAACAATAAAAATCTGTAAGCGGTGAATACATGAGACGCAACAGTTTTTATATGAAGTGAGAATGGTGAAAACGAGGATCAAGAGCAGAGGCAGGGGCATGGATTCTGGAGAAGGGGTAAGTTGGGTCAGATCTGTAACCAAAGACAAGCAAGCACACAACCATTACATGTGTCATGGATATCATAAAGACTGTGCAGTTAAACACAACAAATAAGCAAAAGCACACGAACATTTTCATGATTGTACCCATCCTCCCCTCCCCACCACCACCCTCCATGAGCTGTCTGCCTTTTCTTGCTGTTATTTAATGCTATCTCGCCCACTGAACCAGTCAGCCAATAAAATAATTGCCCTGCAACAGGGACGCTGTCATTGCCTTTTTAATCTCTTATTTTCTGGTGCGTGAACGGGTACGGACGGCTGAGCCATATGGCGCCTGGATATGTATAGCCTAATGACGCTCACAGGGTACCCTGTACGTGGTGACCTGCTTCGCAGTCACGTTCAGCAAGATCGTATCTTGACCAGCAAGACCGTCTGCTCAGTCGAGGCCTCTGCACTGAAAGTTTATGTGACTTGGCAGCCAGAAGCCTGATTCTGTGAAGTACTTCGCCCGAACGCGCGGGACCAGACTCCAGCGACCAGAGCTGAAGATGACGAATTAACTTTTACTGCAGCCCCTTCAGCTCGGTAAACACAAACACCGTGCAGCTCCTGTAGCTCGTTCCAAATCAATACTGCGTTAACACGAAATGATATGCCGTATCCGCTCTTAGTCAAATGTCAAACCTTTAAAGGGGAAGTTTATTCGAATGGAAATATCAGACTCCAAAACTGCAGACCTCCCAGGACGGGAAGTTCTTGAAGGCGCATGCTCACTGAGCACATATTATGACATTAACGGATGATTGACGGTAGCTTGCTTCAAGGGTGACCCCCAGCGGCGCGTGGTCGTCAAGGACGCTCGCTGGCAGGGGACTTAATCCAATAACCGGGCTAATCCAACACAACAGGTTCTCATCACTGGAATTCTACAGGAGTGTTACTCTCTTCAAACCTTCAAACGCTGTATCAAAACGCGTGCTTAGTCAATAAACAAAATGTCAGACATTACAAATTGCAGAATGTAACCTTTAATATTTATGGCATTATTAAGCGTTGTGTCCCTTAGCAAGCGGGCAGAATATTTTGACAAATGCACTGTTTGCACGGATTATGCAATATTACGTAAAAAACGTTACCGTACCTTACGGATCAATAATTTATGAACTGGTTTTAAAAGTTAATTCCTACTGCGCTTCTGCGTATTAAAGAGTTTGAGTGAATTATTATCTCCCTTGCAAAAATTAGAAAGATTCGCGTACGTCCCTTACGTTAGCAAATTTAGGGCCATCGAATGTTTGTAGGATGGCTAAAATCAGTGCCAACAAAGAAAGTATTTCTTAGAGGCAAGTGGCATAATTAAAGGAGTATTCCCTGCTATTTGTATTTTTCTAGTTATTGTGTGTGACATCTTCGACTTGATTTCTACTACGAACCTTCATACTTGCAAATAAAAGATGATCAAATCTTGCATTTGCTTTTTCATAGTTTTGCTTTCTCAAACTTTATAGGATATAGCTGGTAAAAATAATATTTCATGCTTACTTTGGTTTTCCATCTTTTTTCTTATGGCAAGAATATAAAGCCAACGTCTGTTTTTTCGGTAGTCAAAGGGAGAGAATTTGAATTACCGCAAAATGTTCTGCTGTGACTTTCTTCCCTTTCTCTAATGAAACAGGGCGATTGTTTTAGCAAAGGCAAAAAATACATGCGTTGACGGCCAATTAGCGTGGTGGTGATAGGGTGACAGCCGTGTCTCTGCTCTAATCCAAGGGAGAAAAAAATTGCTTTTTTAATGGATGCAGCGAGCGGCGAACTAGCGATCTGAGTGTGATTGTCTAATAACTATCTAGCTTTCAGTATGCATATCTGCATGTCTTTGTATGATGGTGAGGGCTTTTTTCCGAACGTTTTTTTAAGTACAGTAGTACCTCCTCATTCTAGTTTAATCTGTTCTACAACCGATCTCGTATGTAAAAAAAACCCCTCGTATATTAAAACTATTTTCCCCATAAAAAATAAAGGAAATAGGATTAATGCGTTCTAACCCTCCTACAACAACACAATTTTTATGTAAATATATACGGTATAATGCACAGTACTGTATAGAAAATGTTAATGGCACAATAATATAAATAACATAGAAAATAACATAATAAAAATATGTTGTATTTATCAATCTTACTTTGGAGGAGAGGAAGACTGTCGATAACGGAGGTAGGCAGATGACGGGGAAGAAGGGAGAGAGCCGAAGAGCAGACGGGTGCTGAATGAATCAGCTGATGAGACAACACTATTTACACTGTTTTTTTAACTTGAAACATTTACATTTTTACTAAGACTACATTCTTTTTTATGTCCATACGCTACGACATATAAATGACTCGAGCTCGTATATCGAATTTCCAGTCGTAAGAACAAAATTTCCACGAATCTTTGGCTCGTATCTGGTTTTACTCGTATATTGGTTCACTCGTATGTAGAGGTCTTACTGTACTAACATACTGATTCCTGCGGGTGATGTCTGAAAATTTAGTAACTACGGTCTTATTAGACGTTAATAGCCGCAGTTTTGTCCTTATAAGAGGCTCTATTTATATCAAAATGTAACTTCTCATTAAATTCAAAACCGGTTTGATAATCTTGAATGGCCACGTGTGAGTCTTTGGTTAAAGGGTCCTCTGGAGTGCGTTTGAAGACTAAAAATAAAATGTCACTACATATTCTTGATCAATTCCTTTGGCTGTGAAAACCGTGCCATTCAACGATGAGATAATGGAATATACGAACTATACTAACAGTGTCTTCTTTTTAAATGTATTCATAGCATGTGAGCTACTGTCAATAGCTCTGTAATTACCCTGGTGGATTAATAAAGTTGCATCATATTGTACGTGTCCTATGCATCGTCTCTCCTGAGTAATGTTTTGGCGAACACTGTTTTCGTGACTGAAGGATTATCTACCGTCATTCAGTTTGATCACGTGTCCATGTGACACCGCGAAGGACATCAAATATGTCCACAGCCAGTTGATAACCCAGTTAACTTGCCCACTCAGGAGGCGCTTGTAGGAGATGCCAAAGACAAGCAGACAGCGAAATACGGGTCTTCGTCTCCCGGTTCAAACATCAGACCAGCGGACGCAAAGATAGCATGCAGTGATGACGGTTCGATCCACAGGGGCTCAGTGCTGTCCTGCCATAAGATTTCTTATGAAGTGAAGGTGAAAACTAAAACATGTGGAAATTTGGAATCCAAACAAATCTTGAAAGATATTGAGTGAGTATGCTGCTTTATTTTAAATTTAAGGATGCTACTAACTTTTATACAGATCTCAGGTTTTGTCATTTTACTTATCCTGTATAGTACTTTTTTGGCAGCCCTTAATGTTACTTAAGTTCTAGACACTTAATTTTATAAATTTCAGTACCAGTGTCAGATATATCAGGGACGTGAATGCCATTTCAAACTATACCTCCCCTTTAAACATCAGATTAAATAAATTTAGTATGTTTTATAGTTGATAACTTTGATAACATGAACATAAAGTTCTACAACATATGTAGGAGAACGGATTATGTTGTCCTCTTTCATGTGTGCTCAACAGTACAATCCCCAGATATAGAGGCATATAATGTGTGTGTCACCGAGAAGATAACTTTAAAAGCTTGAACAGTGAGAAGTTTTTAAAACTGTATGTGAGTTGTGTTATAAATAGCTAAAGGCATCACTTTCTAAAGGCCTAAACTAAAAGCAGGCATTTGGGAACAGTGCTAGTGGGGAGTTAAAGTTTCACATTAAATAACAGACATTTGAACTATTTTGTCCAAGTGCACAGTGTTGTTTGCAAGAAAGTATTATTTTAGCAATTAAATTAAGAAAGAAATATAAATGCATATTTCTGCATAGAGAATGTTTTCTGTAAAGTTTCAGTTTCTTATGTCTATAACAATGCCCACCTGTATACCTAATATTAGTAATAATTTGTATATTATACATATTCACACGTGCTTGAGAATTTGTCTAAACAACTGTAGTCTAAACAGTCACATTTTATTTTCTTATGTTCTTGTCTAAAAGTGGGATTTTCAAGCCTGGTATGAATGCCATCCTTGGGCCCACAGGGAGTGGAAAGTCATCGTAAGTATGATGCCCATTTAGATTTCCATTAAATAATTTTGCTTTTTTTATACACTATAAATATAAATGATGGGTAATGTTATAAAGATTTCTATTAGTGAAAATATAAAGATACTGGTAAAGTGGTATATGTTTCTGATGGCAAAATAAGAACTATAAACATATAAAGAAAAATGCTATGTGTGATAAATAGTAATAATCATTCAGTTTTTTTCATAGTAACAGGAATAATTTTTTTAATTGTTTTGGTGGGAGATATGATTTTCCATAAAGGAGTAGAAAATTTTCTACTTATAATATGAAAACCTATTATCCACCACAGCTTTGTTTCCACTCTTTGTTTACATAGGTCAAGAGTTGTGATTTTAATGGCAAGATTAATTTTAAAAAGAAGTACCAGTGAGATGTTATAAGTCTCTGTCTTAGTTGATAATAATCAGTAATTGGATTTGAAATGGCAAGCATATGCATTATCATTGTCATCATCATCATCGAAACTCTAAACATATAAAGATATGTCTTGGTTAGATTCATTTTTTTTACGCTTGATTTTTGCAGACTACTGGATGTTCTAGCAGGACGTAAAGATCCATCAGGACTGAAAGGAAACTTGTTGATTGATGGAGGCCCATTGCCTGATAATTTTAAGTGCATGGTTGGATATGTGGTCCAGGTTAGGGCTCTGTTCATTGCACTACTTGTTTATTTTAATGTTTAAGTACCTTCATATTTAAAAGAGACTGAAGAGCAATTTTTCTTTCTTTTTTTTGCAGAGTTTATATGATGGTCTTTGTTTAAATTTTGCTTAGAACAAACTTCATGTCATTTGCAGGATGATGTAGTGATGGGCACCCTAACAGTTCGAGAAAATTTTCACTTCTCAGCAGCACTTCGGCTTCCAAGCAAAGTTACCAAAGCAGAACGTGATGCCAGGGTAGATCAGGTCATATTTGAACTTGGTCTTGGGAACTGTGCAGACACAAAGGTAACATGAACAGTTCCTGTCATCTTCTGTATGATTTGATTGTAAAATATCGTATATATGTTGAAGGTGAAAATAGAAAATGTTGATGATAATGGTGGATAGGCAGGTAGAGAGGAAGCCATAGAGGTGAAAGGAGATAATGTCCATCAGATTGTACCCATGATTTTTTTTTTGCCTAAAGATGTTCTCTTTAACTTGCTTGACTCTATTATCTTTTTACTGCATCATTCTGACCACTATTGCATTAATGTTAAGTGACCAAAGGTCACATGAAATGACTATATAGTTACATGCAAAACCCAGTAAGTTAAACAGTGTTATGGCTGCTTATTTAGGCTTTCTTTATTTTATTTCACCATGACCATAATCACCTGATAATTACTATGTTCCATGTCATTTATTTCTTTAGGTAGGAAATGAATTTATCAGGGGAGTGTCAGGAGGGGAACGAAAACGCTGTAACATTGGCATGGAGCTGATCATCCAGCCACCAGTGCTTTTCCTTGATGAACCTACCACAGGCCTGGATGCCAGCACAGCAAATGCAGTAATGCTGCTGCTACAAAAGTAAGAGATGGATGGCGCATGTGAATGTGTGTGTGTGTGTGTGTGCATGCATGTATGCATGTGTGAGGATATGCACTTAAATTGTTTGTGCTGTGTATGTTTGCCTGTGCATGAATATTATTTGACAGCACAGTCTGTTGTGCTTGTTTCAAATTATATTTCTAGTTTTCAACCAGAGACTTGATCTGAAAATCCTGACTTTTGTATATGTTGGATTATATGAGTATTCTTATCAATCCCTTTTCAGTTAATTGTCATGCTATCCTTTTTCTGCTTTGTGATTTCTACTTTCTAGCTTTGCTTTGCCTCTTCTTCTTTTGCCCTTATTTGTATCAATATTTTCTATTTTCATTCTTTTTAAATTATAAAACTATACATGATCAATGAAAGAGTATTAGGACTATTAAGTTTTTAAGACATAGCGGTTGTCATAATTTTAACAGATTAGCATACAAGGGCCGTACAATCATTTTTTCTATACATCAACCTCGCTACACTATCTACCGAACGTTTGATTCCATTACACTGCTGTCTGGAGGAGAAACAATTTACTTTGGTCACAGCAGTGAAGCATTGGAATACTTTGAATCCATTGGTAAGCAGTAGTTATTATAAAACATCCATCTCCATTCCAGATATTTATTCTATTTTTTTTATTTACATTTATATTTTGCTGTTCATTGTGTACGCATGTTCAATAAGGTGCATAATGTCTGCCCTAAAAGGTGTGTTTGTGCACGTCTATATAAACCGCTTTAAGTCCAGCTGATGCTGGAGAAAGGTGCTATATAAATGTGATTATTATAATAGTAACATCTTCACTGAGCATATTCTTTCTTTTTTCTTAGTGTTCAATTTTTATCGACTGCTGAATCGATTTACCCCAGCAAGTTTCATTGTGGTGTGAGATGCCATATGTGTACATGTTTTATTTGCACATGTGCTGAGGTTTATCTCCCCACTTAAACAAATTCTTGGTGTAAATATGCATATATGTACATTATCTTTTGATGGATCAAAGCTGTTTTCTTTAAATTTCTGTCCCAAAAAAACCCAACCTCAAATGGATGCTGATCTTTACATTGAAAGCATTGTTAATGGTGTCACATTGAAAGTGGTCCCACCATTGATATTTATCAGCGTAAAATATTTATTTTGTTAACTTTTATCCCATTTAAGACTTGTGTGTTTTGAATATAATATTCTTCTTTTAAATGATATAGGCACTGAATTCTCTCATGGAAAGGTGCCAATGTGTTCTGTGATTTAATGGGTAACATCAAATATTGCAAAGAAATTCTTTTGGATAATCAACAATTATGAAGTTGGTTTATGTTTTAAATTTGGAGAAATCTCATATAAATGCAGCTTGACCTACGAGGTTTTAAAATTCATTCAAATGCAGAAAAAATACATTAAAATGTAAAATGTCTTTGATGTGATGGCTGCAGGCTATTCCTGTGAAGCCCACAATAACCCACCTGACTTTTTCTTGGATGTTATCAATGGTGACTCCACAGCCATAGCTGCTACAGAAACTCATGAGCAAGGTGAGTACAACTTGTGTCATGAAGCAAGTGTGACTGACACTAGCGTAAGAAGAAATTTCTTTGGTCTAAAATATAAATACATGAAATAAAAATTTATCACAAATTTTTCCATGTGAAAATTACTCAGCTTGATTACCTTCAAGCTGCAAAATTGTCTATTTGAAGGTTGCAGATGATTCCATATTGATGTTTTCATTCTCTTGCTCACAGTTTAGAAATGGGACATTAAATGTTAAGAATTGTTGCTGTACAATTTATGACATCATAGCTGCTGATAAAGATTCATAGACTGAGCATAACAGTATAGGTTTTATGGTATTTAGTCTTCATCTCATCTGCACCTTTTGTAGCTATTAAAAATAAAATACACAAGCAAATAAAATATAGTGCCTATTTTTCACTTTTTCAGCGTTCTTAACTTTGCAATTAATGGATGAAAAAAAAAATATAGGCACATAAATAAATTGATAGTGCTTTGTTTAAACTTCTTCCAGAGAGCCCTTACATGGCAGTAGAAATTGAAGAAAGTAAGTACGTATTTCTGTGTGGACGCTAATTATACCTGCTGATGAAAAAGATTACAATAGCAATGAAACAGATTTTTTTATAGTCAATGATCTCTTTCTTCAATATCTGTGAAAGCTGATTGTGTGTGTATGTTTATGTGCATGCAAGTGCATGTATATGTGAGTGAGAGAGAGAGCCAGAGAGACTGTAAGTATGCCTCCATACATATTTGAGTGTGCAAAAATGTATAGGTGTGAGAGAGTGTCTGCATGTGTGGGAAGGACAGAGAGTGAGTTAGTGAGCAAGTGACAGAGTGGTGTATAATGATCGAGGTGAACTGTTAGGCAGAGAGAAATGTTAGACAGCTCATTAATTATTAGTTGCTTACTGTAATGGTTTGTAATGAAAAATAGTACACAGCAGGACAAATTGGTTCAGATTCTAGTTTATGTACACACACATATCAATTAATAGAGCTATATATATATGTATGTAAGCTTATTTTCTTGATTTATTTCTGCCTAATTGTTGTTTATTGTATCCTGTTTATTTTGTAGCTTGTCCTCAAATAGAGGAATGTATGTATTGTGCAATTTCTGTGTGCTTGGGTTAAGCTTCCATTTTCTTTCTCTGCATTTGAGTATGTACAGTGACCCTTACTGACTGCAAGCTATTGGGGACTGGGGGTGAGAGCATAATTAAGATTGTCAGCTGCATCAGGTTTTCATAGGAATTAGAATGTCCTTTGACAAAGCTTTTCTTAATATTTGCATTGCAGTAATATTATTTAAAAAGACTGTAAACGTATACTTTCCTTTCTTGTGTTAGAGACAGTATGATCTGTAGATTGTAGGTTTTAGTTGTAAATACATAAATTTCTCGTTCTTATTAAATGCTTCTCTAGTGGACAAGGCCAATCGACCAATCACTTTTTCAGGAAACAAACCATGAAATTCTTAACTTGACTTCAGTATTTCAGTATGATCTGATTTTTTAAACTCTCATTTGATGACAACTTTCTTTTGAGTTTATTATCTTTTGCTTGCTCTCATTATTTCTGGTTATTTTTCTTCCCAAAGTTAAGTTCTGCAACCCCAACAGTTATCTGACCCTTGTTCCAGAACACCACCAATAAAATCTGCAAACCCAACAATTATCTGACCCTTGTTCCAGAACACCAAGCAGTAAAATCAGATGATCTTAAAAGACATTTAAACAGGCATATTTACATATTTGCAGCAAATTTTAAATGCTTCTTTTAAACAGACACATCAACTCTTGGCCAAAAACTTGCCCAGCATTACAAAGAATCAAGATGGTACAACAAGTAAGTGAACTTCATTTTTAAAGTTTGTCTGCTAGAGCAGTTAACCAAGGCTTCTGTTTTATTTATTTTTGATTTGTCTGCTGTAGCTTCATTTGAGGTCATTGCTGGTAAGATCAATATTATAAACAATAGAACAGTACTGTGAAGGCCACTCTTTTGAAACATTTTCCTTCTGTCTTAATTCAGGTCAAGTAATGTTTGCCTGAATGATGAGCACTCTTGGATAATGAGTATGAATGATATTGCACAATGAAGCATTAATTTTTCTTTTCATTGTTATAAGAAGTATTATTAAAGATATTTGTCAGATGTCAGATAATTTGCTTATTATCTGCAGCTTAATGTCAGAGCTCAATCCAATTAAAGAAAACAATGATCAACGGGTGAAAGATGGATATGTAGTCACAATGAAGAAAGTGGAATATGCTACTTCTTTTGGAAGACAGGTATATTTTAAGATTATCATCTGATGTAAAGTATGCAGACAAGTTGTTGAGTGCTAGCAAGTTGTAATAGTAAATAATGGAGACTGGGTTTTCCGGATGGTTGTTAATGAACTTACTCTTGAATTAAAACACAAGATGTAAATAATTAATTAATCAAATGTGTCAATTCATCAAACATTATGCTTTGGGGAGAGGTATTAGGGCAAACCAACTGCTAGCTAAGTGATTTTGTCATAGTGATGTCCTTAAAAAAAATTTGATACTGCTAACTCTGGCCATTTGAAAATATGGGCTGTTGAAAGTTTGCAAAGAAAGTTTCAACATTTCTGTTTGTCTAGCTGTCACAGGTTAGCCTTAGGATAATCAAAAATCTTGCCAGGAGTCCACAAGCCTCCATCATGCAGGTGAGCTAATGTGATATCAGTTCATGTATTTTACAGATTGCAGTTTCTGATCAGTAGCTATAACGATTTGCTTTCCTGTTTCAAGATTTGTATGATGGCAAGAATTAAAACTGTTAACAGTTTCCAGTCATTTACTGCTGACACACAACGATATATGTATAATAATAATGATAATGATAATTAAATTTGTAAAGCGCGTGTGTATGTGAGCTAAATGCACTGCACACAAAAGACTACAAACAAACTGACTGTCAGCCATACAAGAAACTTCAGTAATAGCAAACAGATGACACCATGACCAAAAACAAAAAAAGGAACTAAATATGGATAATAATAATAATAATAGTGAAGATTTTTATAGCGCATATTCACACTCATAGAGAGCATGCTCTTAGTGCTTAAAACGGGGAAGAGACGTGGGGACGAAAGAAAACAACAGTACTGACGACGAAACAGAAAACAAAAGGCATCAAGTAAAAGGAACAGAAATATAGTGATTCTGCCGAGAAAGATGGGTAAAGTAGCAAGAGGGAAGGGATGGGGGGGGGGGTAAGAAGGACTAGCATGGATGAAGAACTGAGGATCGAGTGGGTGGAGAAGTACTCTTGATTATGCAAGATATTTATTAAAGAGAAGCGTTTTAAAGCGAGATTTGATATGACATTGACAATACTATTGAAAGGGTGTACGTAATGCTGTATCATAGATACAGTAGCAAACTGAAATTAAATGACGAAAAAAAATGGAAGCTCTGCTTTTTCGTCCCTGTTGTTCCATCAGATCATCTCTTTTACCATCCTTCATAAGAGCCATGCTGAAATTCTGTGATATACAAGCATCTCTATTATTATTTATTATTTCCCTTTTTGTATAGGTTATATGGTATTAAACTGATCATCGATACTATAATGTGTAAGAAAAGAAAGGCACTTAAGACATACAGTCATTTAATGCATATGCTATTTATTTTTCATTATATGTGTTCTGAGTGATCCTTCAGAGTATGTCACTCTTTAGAAGTATTAGAATGACCTGATATATTTTGGGCAGAAGGTCACAATTAACGACCATAATTACATTCAGTAACTAGAAGTTCTGTATAATTAGATTCTTTATTCTTTCTTGAGATAAAATTGTTTTCCTGATGTGAAAATCTACTTCTCATCATTCTAATAATTTCAAACATTTTTTATGCTTTTTCCAGTTTATTATCATGGGAATATTTGCCGTCATTGTTGGTGCAGTGTATTTTCAAATTAACACAAGCAAAGACACAGGGATTCAGAACAGGTACCAGCAGCCTATGCATACCTTTTTATACCAGATTCATATGTATTTATGATCTTCAATCGATGTGTTATATAGCCTTTTCAGAATGCCTAATGTACAGGATATCTAAGCTTAAAACTTGTAAGAATAAATACTTTTCTTCCAGAGTTGGTGCATTTTTCTTCATTGTTATGAATCAAGTATTTGGAAACTTGTCAGCAGTGGAACTGTTCATCAAAGAACGAGCCATTTTCATGTAAGTTATATCGGAGCAATCTCTTTCACTTTGGAAGATAATGAGATATATTTTTTCCTTGCTGTCAATTCTTGGCACATTGGTATATTTCAAGAAAAACGTTTATTTCAAAATGAACATGACTTCCTGTTATTTTATAGTATAAGAACATCATTTTTTTCATTTTCAGCCATGAGAGTATATTTAAAGTGTGGACTCACAACACTTAATGTTAATCCAGTGAGATTTCATTTTAACCCCAAAAGACAAAATTTTTATTGCTTGTGTTTAAGTAAATATACTTTCGTTTAATACAGCCATGAAAATGTGAGTGGCTTCTACAGAGTATCGGCCTACTTTACAGCCAAGATTATATGTGATGTTCTCCCAATGAGGTTAATTCCAGTGACTATTTTTTGTGTTGTTGCCTACTTTATGATAGGTGAGTGGTAATTTATTAAAATGTCAGTGATCCAGTCATACGGCAAATGTTGCAAAGAAATAATTGTAATTGTGTAAATTGAGGTGGTGTCAACTCTTCAGAGTAATTTGATGCCAGATACTTTACTAGATACTTCTAGATGCAATTTAACATTATACTATTATTATCAAGCATCTTAACAATATTTAAAAATTTCATACGACTTAAAGTTTGTCATATAGGTGGATAGAACGTTTTAAAAAAGTGAATATTTCCAGCTGAAAATCACACGTATAAATATATTGTGTCTTGGTGAAGCTAAATGCTTCTTAATCATTGTTTCAGGACTACGAGAAGGAGTTACACATTTCTTTTTCTTCCTGCTAAATCTTTTCTTGACAACATTAGCAGCTTCTTCATTTGCATTCTTCATCAGTGCCTCTGTGAAGATTTTTGCAATAGCAAATCTCCTCATAGCACTCTGCTATGTTTTCATGATGGTATGTTAATTTTTTAGATTAGATCAAATGGATTTTCTTAGTGATACTTAATTTTCTTTTTATGTGTAAAAGTTTTGACATTTGCAGATCACCTTGAAATGTGTAATTACTGCAGATTTTTTGTACCCAAACCTCAGTCTTTACTCTTACTTGCCCTTTTACACAGCTAATGATTTTTTTCCTCATTGTATTAGATCTGTTTGAATTTTTTTTTTTTAGGAAAAGATCATTTATCTTACATAAAAACAAACCTTATCAACAGCTCTTCTCTGGACTTCTGGTCAATTTCTCTTCTATTGGTGACTGGTTGAGCTGGATCCGCTATCTCAGTATATTCCGGTACAGCCTAAACGTGAGTCTTATTTTGTGACGTTTGGTTAGGTGATGTCTTACACATCCTGGAAGACCCATAAGGGTCAATGTAATTAAGATAACCATTTTCTCTTTTATGTTTGTGTCACTGTTGTAATACTGAGGAAATATTTTTTTAAAATAAATGTAAAGCATAAATTAATTCATAATTACTTACCAGGAAGATTTTTCCACCAGTCATTAACATATCTTCTTGACAGGCCCTGTATATAAATGAATTGATGGACCAGATATACTGCAACACAAATGGGACAAGTGTTGACTGGTTAGTAACCATTTTTGATATCAACAAATTTTACTGGCTGCCAGTCATGGATCATATAGCCTACAAACTTTCCCCTTTAACTTACTCTGCCATTTTTGGCACTGGTCCTCGGTAGCTCTCCAAATTCACTCCCATCTTTATGCCCGCACAACCTCTTCGCTCATCTTCTGACACCAAGCTTCTGTGAGTACCGCTAACTAAGACAAAAACATATGGACAGAGGTCTTTCTCCTACCAAGCCCCCATCAACTTGGAATAGATTACCCATCAGCCTTCATCACTCTGATTCTCTTGCCTCGTTTAAATCAAAACTTAAGACACATCTTTTCCAAACTACGACTTCACTGCGACCCTGTCTTGACCATTATTTAGCGTCTATAACGTGTGTCTGTAATTTACTTTGTATATGAGTAGTGTATGTTGTAGAAGTGAGCATGTCCATTATATGTGAATATAGGTGCATAGTTGTTAATGATTTAGTCAATATGATTTATGATTCAAGTGCTATGAGCAAATCTTTGGAAAGGCGCTATATAAATCAGTATTATTATTACTTTGTCTTTTTTCTGTGAGGCCAAGTGCCAAACAAAAATTTGAAACAAGTACATGCTGAGGATGTACAATGTACTTGCAGTAAATACTCTGCAGCCATGCGATGGCTTTTGCTTCTTGTAATGTTGGCCTTTCCAGTTCAAATCATTAGCTCATAGACTTTTAACACAAGTCTGCGATTAGCTCTTACAATTTTTATTTAAAGTTTCCTAAAGTGCCTGCCATGTAAAGATGCAAAAATCCTGAAATATTTCTTGCTATCATCACGCTCTGTTTTTTTCTTCTTGGTCTCTTTAAATTTCATGATTCACTGAATCCTGTAATTATTAGAAAATATTATGCAACTGTACGGTGTGTGTGTGTGTGTTGTACATGCAGATCTGCACATGCACTATGAGCAATAAACAGAACCAGATATTTGTTTTTCAGCATTCAATTAATTTGTTTCAGTAATGATGGGAATTCATACCTCAGGACACAAAGCATTCCCTTTGGTACGCCATGGGATCTCTGGGTCAATGAGCTGGCCTTGGGAATCATAAGCATTTACTTTTTCATCCTTGGCTACATCCAGCTCCGACGACTGAAGAAGTTGAGATAATGTATGGGTGTAGCGGATCATGCCCACATGCACTTTCATACAGTAGTAGACTGTCATTTATCTCTTGTATCTGTGAGCTTGTACACAAGTACAGTTTATAGAAACTTTGACTGAGAACAGAACAGGGGAAAACAAAACAAGCTAAATATTTAAGGATTCTGCAC
Source organism: Marisa cornuarietis (assembly GCA_004794655.1). Taxonomy (NCBI): domain Eukaryota; kingdom Metazoa; phylum Mollusca; class Gastropoda; order Architaenioglossa; family Ampullariidae; genus Marisa; species Marisa cornuarietis. Next base: position 10,812,445 of record SMMW01000622.1, read on the forward strand.
AATTTATGAACCTAATGGAAATTCATGTCTGCTAATATCTGAACAAGAAAGAGAGAAAGCTAGGGGACCAGTTTATGTTGACTGTGAAATGAGAAAACTAATGAAGACTAATACACGTGACCCCCTGCTCCAAACTGAAAATCAGTGTTTAGCATTAACTTTAAATAACTTACCTCTCAATAGCTTATCAAGCATCATACTAACTGAAGTTTTGTTTAAAAAAAACTTTGTTATATTGTTTGATGTCAGCACATACTGTTTAATAAATGCTACAAAAAATCACAATGGCAATCAGGAAACATGGCTATACTATGATTTACATATACAGATCTGTGTTTTCATTTGATTGTTCTTTATATGTCTAGAATAAATTTTTAGGAATAACTTAACTTTTGCCTACATCGCTAGCATTTATTTTCTATAATCGGGCATTGTCTCATGACAATAAAATTAACACTAGCAGTATTTAAAACTCATACAAAATGCATAGACATTGCTCTTTTTTTAATTCAGTGACAGTTTTACTTTTTCTCTCTTTTGTGTGCATGTAGCCTTCAAACAAGCATCAATCGTTATTCAGAGGAGTGAAAAAAAGATGTAAAAGACTATTGATACACTTACAATAAAATGAATTTATTTCATGCATGATAATATTAAACACCATTTATTAACACTGTAAAACCGCGGTTCTCAACCTGTGGGGGTGCAATGTGCTGACAAGGGGGGTGCGAAGGCGGTCATTTTCTCATATCTCATACAGGTATTAGTGGCTAAGGGGCAAGTCGGATGTCCCTTTTTTCGCCTGGGGGGGTGGGGGGCGTCACAAGTAAAAGGTTGAGAAAGGCTGCTGTAAAACATTAATCCAAAGTCATTAAGATCAAGATATTCAATGATATGTAAGCATTGATTCACAATTTTTGCCTCAAAACCGTGGACAGGAAGAAAACATTGTAAACCAAGGATATCGATCATTATCTCGAACGGTGTTAAAACCAAAGCTTTTTTATGAAGAAACATTAGTAAATGTGAGGCACACTGGGTTTTTTTGCTCAAATTAATCAGATATGTACTAAAGGAGTATTTGCAATGTCTCTCAGGCTATGAATAATCAAACTCAAATTCCCAGACTATTCAGAACTTCACCTTTGGTCCAACAAAGAGGAATTACATCTCATGCTTTCTGCCACCATTCACAAATGGTGCTAAAATTAGCTTGTTAAAATTTATAAGTACTCTAAATATGCCATTCTAAAAATAGAGGTCAACTGATTCCCTGAGGCGTGCTGCATTGTCAGTTTACTATGAGCTTGGTCTTTGTGGCCTCCTCGATCTGTTGCAAACGTTGACATGAGAAGCAAAAAGTGGTTTTGTGAAACAACTTTGAACAATTCTATCAAACGCATTTAGTTAACCTGTTATCTCTCAGACTATATAACAACTCTAAATATGTCTACATAAACTCTTGATATATTCCAAACTGAAATCTATAATCGCTTCACTTAGGATCCACTCTGACAAACACTTTGGGACGTGCAAATATTTTGACGGCTTCTTCAAGTTCTGCCAGTTTTCCTTCTAACTCCTTGCGTTTGTTGCGCACCCGAGCAGTGTCTACACCTATGGGCTGAGATGCCAGCTCATTTAACAGTTCTTGTTCTCCTGAAAGAAAAAGGAAATGATGAACATAAGTCTTCAATTAAAAATAACCTACAATTTCAAAAAGAGTTCACCTATTTTCTGAGAGACAATCAGTTGAGCTAAAGCCACATTGGTGCAGATGAAAACTTATTTCTCCAGGCTGTTTTAATGCCCACAACATACCACAATTCTATTTCAGTAGACAATATTGTTTTTACCTTGGACACTATAAGAGCAGATTAACAAACAGCATTACTCACTCTTTTTCAGAAGATCTAATGTTTCTCTACGTTCACTTTCTGGTAAAGCTCGATGACCTGGAGGCATTGAAGGATCTGGGGTGTTTGCAATTCTTTCTTCTTCGTTTCTCTTCCACTGCTCTTTGCGGTGCTTCAAACTTAAAAGAAAATTTATTATGTTTTATTTGTTTCCCTTTGATAATTAGATATTGATGCTTTAAATTAATCCCTGTCTTCACTTGATCTACTTTTAAGATTTCTGTTGACAATGATCTCATTCAAAGGTTAATTTTTACTGTTTACAAACTTAAAAATGATTGATGCAAATATAATAAATGCCTATGTTTAAATAGTTTAATGACAGGGTGACTATGGCAGCAGATCTGAATGTATTATCACTGTTCAATCTAAACTATGGCAGGACTGAAAATATACTAAAAACAACCCTATTTAAACTGTCAAGAAATCTTATTAATCTTGCAAGATTCAATGATTTTTGTAATGTGGGTAAATTAATATTTATGAAAATATTATTTAAGCCTTATTTCAAATCACTCAATATTTAGCAATAATAATGTACACAGATAACTTAAACCTACTCATGATAAAGACAAATTTGCGGATTTCACTTCCATGATGAGTGTGCAAGAGAAAACAAATGACAACAGTCAAACATCAGTATTAAAACACTCACTATTTAGGCACTTCCCCAAATTCATAATCAGCCATTTTGTCATCCTCTTTCTTGCGTAGGTCATCTAAAGCCGTCACGCTTGGTGGCCTTTGTATTTTGCTGTGCTTGGCACTGCATCCATTTACCTTAATGAAGTCAAAGTTATGACGAATCAGCTTCACCTGTAATAAAAAGATTTTATTTTAAGGGCAAATTAAGTTTCAGGAGATCAAACCTCCTGCCTCTTTCAGGGGACAAAGACACAACAAAGATCAACAAGCAAAATCTTCAGTTTAATCATGGCAAACAGTTGAATAATTAAAATCTACTACTAGATCTCTCCTGTCATTTGTAATTAGTGAAGTCATCAGTTTAGAAATTGGCTGAGAAATCACATACATCAGTTGCTGATGATGCTGGTGGCACGGACAATTTATCAGTGAAGTCTGGTGTGCATGGCCTTGATTCAAGCTTCACTAATGGCCCAGAGCGTGAGTGGGCTCGCAGGAATGTAGCAGAGTGTGGTCGAGGTGGCAGTGGTGGTTTCTGGAACAATAATTTTTTGGGAAAAGTGCATCATTTAAGACTTATTGCATTTAACCCAAATTTTTACTGCACAATAGAGGCTGCTATAACCAGAAAATGCAATGACTAGTGTCACTGTCCAGTATAGTTGATGATCAGTCTAGCATGTTAACATATAACTTTAGTGTTTGATACAATTGCTATAAGAATACAACCTACATTAAATGCACTTCAACTGATTAAAGGTTCAATAGAATGCAATTTTTTTACATGACTTGGCTCAGAGCACTTTACATAAATAATACATAGACTAAATCATCAACAACTATTCACCCATATTCACATATAACAGACATGCTAACCTCTACAACACACACCTGCTCATACACAAAGTAAATTACAGACACATATTATGCACACTCATGGTCAGGGCAGGGTCACAGGGAAGTCATTGTTCTGAGAAGATGTGTCTTAAGTTTAGACTTAAAGGCAGTAAAAGAATCAGTGTTGAAGGCTGATGGGTAGTCCATTCCAAGTTGATGGGGCTTGGTAAGAGAAGACCTCTGTCCTTTGTCTTAGCTATAGTGTGAAACTGTGAGCCGAGACTAAATGTTAATTGGGTGATTCCATCTTGATGTCGTGGTTTTAAATATTTTCTGTGCACGTTTTTAGGCTTGTATCATCAAAACAGATTTTAGAAAGAGTACTTTGTACATAGCTCATAGGCCAGTGATATAAAAATTTGCCTTCGAGACCATTATATAAGAACCAAACTTTTAACAAAACATAATATTAAACATATTACATGAATAATTCTTTTGCTAAAGTATGGACACGATTTTAATCTAGATGCAGCTCATTTACAGGTCATTGTTCAATATGCTTGTAACTATAATGACTTGACTAACACAAACTGATATGATCTCTGATCAAATTGGAAAAGCACTATATAAAGTTACACAACAAATTTCAAGAAATGGTTCTAAAATGTTAACATGGTCACCTCAAGGTCTTCTTTGATGCGTGATTGCACTCCACTGTATTTGTCTGATTTCCACAAAACTTTTACAGGTTGTTGAGTCTCCCTCTCTTTCTGTTTGCACTGCTTTTGAATCTGACGCATTCGGCGAACATTTTCTGATAAATGGTTCTTCATGCTGAATTCTGTATGATAAATAAATGATACTTGTCAACAGCTAGTGTAAAACGTGTCTACAAAATAAGCCACTAAGATCTGACCGACACCAGAACAAAACTGAGAAAAAAATGAGACTGAAACAATCCTTTATAAAATGCGTACGTCTAACAGAAGGTCTTAGACTGCAGTCTACGTCACTTACGCCCACACACGATCTGTAATATAACTTTAACAAGTTGTATGAGTGATGAACTTAAGTACTGTTCACCAGATAATAATGCGATGATAATACAAAGTTAGCTGCATATGAATACTATGTTCGTCTCCAGTGAGACGCCATATTCAAACAATCTAATCACGTGACTAAATTTCTATCTTCTCGCAGTAAATGCAAGAAATTACAAAATTAACTTTTATAACACTAGCAGATTCTGACGTTTTTAAGACTATGGAGCACAAAACTGTTGTTTTTTACTCATCAACTTAAAAAAAAAATCATCGAAATATTTAGTCCGTAGCTAGAGTGTTCACTCTTGTCCATGACAACGACAACATCCGAAACAATGTACCCTATTCACAAAAAAGAGATCTAAAATATATTAACTCTGCAAAGATTGTGACAGACGGATTGTAAATGTAACTCGTATTTGTTAGAGAATGTCACAAATAGTTTAAAAATCATCTGAAAGGTGACCTTTCGAAAAGCAGACTAGCTTGTGACAGAGAAAACAGAAATGTCGCGTGCGCCAGCTAAAGGGAACAAGGATAAAACCAAACCTCCTGCAGCGCAGACTCCCGTGATTGCCCATGAGATTGTTCCAGGAAAATTCAACGAAAATGACTGGTAGGTGTAACGAAACTGATAATAGACTCAAACTAGGAGGTAAGAACTTTTCAATTATAGTATACAGGAGTACGTGGATATCATTTCTGCGGTCATCTGTGTATGGAAGTCTGTTGGTGTGCTCCATTCATACCTCTGTATGCATCTCTCTCTAACTCCCTTACAGATCTGTTAAACCTAACTCTAACCCCTACCGCACCCTAAACCCAAATACTAACAAACTTCAAGTCAAAACCTTATAGATCTAATAATGCATATTAGGCCTATGTATATCTACATTTCCCCACAAATATATATATATATACACTCACACTCACACACACACACACACACACACAGTCACAGAGAGAGAATCATTATATAAACAAACAAACATTGCTGTAAGCAAGAATTAAAAGTTTTAACTGTTCTGGAATTTATGTATATAATAATAAGAATATGAAACATGGGTTATTTTCCTGATTATGAAAGTTGGGTTATTTTCTTTCAGGAATGCTATGCTCGATCGGGATTCATCAGAGGAGTTTGTGCAGGAAATCATGGATGAGATTGTTCAGTGCACAATGGATGGCATCTACCAAAAATATATTGACAGACAGTTGCTGCCTTTCACAATAGCACAAGCAAAGGATGCAATTTTGCAGATTATAGAGGTTGGAATTATTCCTAGTCCATCTAATCCATGTGATTGTCTACTTTACATTTTTTCTTATTTAGCTCTTATTTAATATACTCATGGAGTATGTTTTCATGTTATTTAGAAGCTATTGAATGTTACAGCTGGCAACTGGGTATAAAGAACAAAGTGCAGGGATTTCGCCAGCTCAAGTTACAATACACAGTCAACCAGCCAAACAGTAATGTTAGGATGCAGCATTCATGGTCAGCTCTGACCAAAGGAGGCCATAATTCTTGATACCTACCTTGCAGTATTCTGTCAAATAAATTAATTCTTCTGATTTTAAAGTTTTTGAGCTTTTTCTTTTAAATGCTTAGTAACCAGGCAAAAAAGAAATTATTCACCTTTTTTGTATCCTTGACATTAATGGTGAAAAATAATTTATGCTCTTATTATTTTAGTGGGAATTTTTGGCTCGTGATGAAGGTGAATCAAATCTTTCAGACCTTGGCTGGATACAAGATAAAGGTGTGCATAGAATGTCTTAATGGCTTATATATATATATGTGTGTGCAATATGGATTTGTATTGTGATTTTATTTTAACTTAAAGCTTACAAAAATAAGTTAGAAAATAGTGATCATTTCTTTTAAAGTATCCATTAATGAATTATCTCTCATATATTCAACAAATGTATCTTATTTGTATTTAATACTTAAAGTCTTATGTATTATTTTAGGAATAGGATAATGAAAGGTAAGCTGCTTATACTTTTGCCACAGAAAGCACAAAAGTCTCAAGTCATTCTGATTTATTGTTTAAAATATTGTCCAGAACCAGAGGCATTGACAACAGATTGCTGGGCACAGGGTTCAGTTCCTAAAATACATATATTTGGAATACAAACCCCAGTAGTGGAGGAACCAGAAGAAAAAAAAAAATCTGTTGTAAAAGAAGATGTGATTATTGAAGAAGAGAAGTATGTCTGCATTCAGAATAATCCTTGTTATAATAATTAATAATCACATGCAGTTTGTCATGAAAGTGCTATTTTTCTTTTGCCTTCCTTTTCTTTGTTTACTACCTGATAGAATGCCTTAGATTCTGCTGCACTTTTATCACCATTGCCTTGAATGTACCTGACTTTATGTCCCATAAATAATAATAATAAAGGTGTGAGCTTTTAAAGCGCTATATCACGACCAAAGCCAGGCTCTCCACACATTACAAACACAAGACAGAGAAAACTCCTGTGGCTCTGTAAAGTTAATGGGAAAGCCAGGTCAACAATTATGATTTCCCTTTTGGCTGAATTATAAACTGATAATTGATTATCAGATATATAATTATCATTATTGATGTCATAAATATGATAAATCATGAGTTAGCAGAAACAACTAAAATACTGCTTGTAGATGATTCAGAGTTGTTAATACCTTCTGTCAATTGCTGTTTCTACTACTTAAATTTGATCATGGTCACCATCACAGTAACAAAATATAGTCATCAATGCATCATTATCTTTCCTATGTTGCTGGCATTACTTTTTTAAAAGAAGAAGATTGATGTGTTTTTCTTAAGAGTGGAGGAGATTAAAGAACCTGAGGAGCATGAACTGCCTGAGCTAGAAGACAGAGTTTCAGTAACTGACATATTAATCACAGCACAGGAGGAGAACTCATGTTTAAAGGTTGATTCTGTGTCAGACTCAGAAGAGGTATGTTGTAAAGGCTAACTTGACCTGGGCACTAATTCAGATATAACAAACGCTGCTGATAAGTTAAAAAAATATATTTGCAGCTGTTAGTTTGTCTGTGATGATTTCACCCCCACCCCTGGAGATAAGGAGATGCATACTCATAGCGAAATAAAAGGCTTGAAAGGTGGAAACACAAAAATATTAGTCATGAGACCTAGGAAATAACGCAGTTAAATTCATGAATTCATGACATTGTTTGAATTTGGACTTGCTGTTTATGTGCACTGGCAAAGCAGAGATGTAGATAAATAAAGGAAATGAGCAGCTTTATTTACTTAGAGCCACCATTTCAAAGATAGCAACAGCATGCCAGACATCCACATTAGAATCACAACAGCAATGGTCTGACAGTTTTTTTTAACCAAGTACAGATTGTACAAATCCTTTGTAGCTCCCATCTTGCTGTACTGATATGAAATGTGGACTATGTTTGCTACTTTCGATAAAGGTAGTCAATGTCAAGGTAGACAGAGAACGATCTGGTTGGCAGACGTAGAGTGGCTTGGTCCATGCAGGACCTGTTCACCACTGCTGAAGACATGCCTAAATGGCAAGCCTTGTTTGCTGCTGGATCTATCTTATTGTTCTCTCAAATGGCCATTACCAGTGGACCAACATGTTGGTCATCTGGTATCCATCAAGGGAACAAATAAATGAATCAATAAATGTGGTATAGACATTTTCTGATCATGTTTGTCTTTGGTTTCTCTTTTGTGGGAAAATAGAAGGTAAAGAAGTTCAGGCCACACAGAGGGTTGTTGAAGACATCAGAGTCGAAGATTACAGAGTCTTTGGCAAGGACAGAAATTAAATTAAGAGAAAAAGAACTCCAAGAATCACAGTCATCATCAGCTGTATCCAACATCTTCACCATGCCAACTTCTTGCCATTCTTTACTGAAGGTACTTTTGTCTTAAACACTTTCTGCAGAGATATGTATTTTAAATACTAAGTGCTTGGTTGAACAGTTTTTGTACTAAGATAGTGTTCTTTAACTCTTATAAATCTTGTGAGCTTGCTCCTTTGGAGTTTGAGGCTTAGAGTTAGAGTTTTATGCAGACAAATTGCTGAGAGAATGATGTCCTTGTCCTGCTTTCTCTGTAATGAGAAACAACTACTTTTTATAGGTTAATGAAAGACATCTCTTAAAGAAGTGTATATTCTAGTACTCTGGTGTATGTTTCTATATTCTAGAAAGATGACAAATGTTTCATTTACCTTTTTCATTTTGTGTTAAACAAAGACAAAGACCAGTACATATATACATAAATGACAATGTGTATTGAGCATTATGCTGTTATTTCTTTATGACAAGCAAAGTTCTTTGCAGTGTATCTTATTGTAATAGGATAAATTTGAACAGTATAAGGGCCTGTCAACATGCAGCTACAGTATGATAACATTGTAAAATCTAATTGATACCTATAGATCAATGATCAAGATTATAATAAAAAATACAATAATGCACTAACAGGAAGAGATATTAAATATGTTTTGTCCAGTAATGTCAGATTATATTCAGACATTTAGCAAAAATTTTAGGAAGATAATGCAAATCTCATTCTTAACATGTTTATCTTTTTGTGCCCTTATGTGTAGTTATTAAATCTTTCTTTACACTTATGTGTGGTTAGTAAAGAAAGACAAAAAACTTTTACATTTAAAAAGCTGGCTGTATTTTAGAGCGAGACCTTTCTTTTGCCCAGGTACAAGCGGGGAGACCTCCAGGTGAAAAAGATGTAACATATGATAACATGGGAAATGTGATAGCAGTCATGAAAATGAACCCAGAAAAATTACCCAGCCACAGGTATACGACTTCCTTTCTTTTGTTTTAGTAAACACTATTTGTCTAGGAACTATGTTGTCTCCTACATGTTCATTAATTTCTCTTGTTCATTAAAGAAAGTTTGAAGTAATTTTTCTCATTAGCATTAAAGAATGGAGCATTCACAAAAATAAATTATGTCAATCCCATTTAAGACCATGAGGGCAGATAATCTGACAAGGTAATTTTTTTTTAGAAATAATCTTTCTATAAAGGAAGTTGGAAGTTATAGAAATTTTGTTTTCTCTCTCTCTCACAGGGTTTCCCTCAAATACAAATTGGTAGACCCCAAAATGGAGGCAGCACAAGCTCGTCTTGATGGCATGCGAAAAGGACATCATGCAACCCAGTTAGATAAGAAGAGTAAGAAGGCCACAGCATCTGATCAGCCTGCCTTCACAGGTACATGGAAGAGTACTTCTGCCTTGTTTACTCAGACATTTTAGAAGACAGATCATTTACTACTTCTATCTTATCAAATGAGGGATAATATCAGGTAGATGATAAAGTCAACCAATGATTTATACAGTCATTCTGAAAATTTAGCAAAGCTGCAGGTCTGGAAAAGTTATTTTTCTGGGTGCTGGAAGAAAACTGAAGTCATGTTTCTCAAGCCAACAAAATATAACTTGTACAGTCTTCTCCATACTTGTAATATAGACATAATCAAGCTGGACATAAACTCTACTGCCTTTGATAGTACTTTACCCAAATACCATCTATATTTTGAGTAAATTAAAGGATCTGTATTTAAATGTTTCACAATAGTTAAGGAAATGATGGCAAAAAAGTGCCATCAGCTTGCAGCATCAGTGATCAGTATTATGCTTTTTGCTGTGTTTTCTTGACATTAAGACTGGGTCTTATATTAATATTTGCTCCAAAAGATGTATTATAGGACTTATTTTTAGGGATGCCTTATTTTTTCATGTACACAAATCTACATTTATTTTAGCACAAAAATCTACAGTTATTCAAGTAGAAAAATCTACATTTATTCAATTAGAAAAATCTACATTCATTCTAATACAGTCATGTCATCTTCTGTACCATTGTCATAACTCTCTGAACCCTGAATTTCTTGCAACTCCCCTTCCTGTTGGATCATTGCCCATTATAATTTATATAATTTATTTTGAGCATTAATGTAATATTATTAGTTATAAGTTAATATCAACAATAATTAAACAACATTTTTATAGCACTTTTCAGAAATGATATACAGAAGTAAACTGAATCACCAACAACCTGGCTGATGATCTTAGCTAGCACTGATATTTTGGGTAGACCTTAAATCATGAGCATCCTGAAAAACCATTCTGGAATTTATTTTCAGATTAGGTCTTATTTTGGGGAAAACACGGTATCTTAAAGTGTCACATTATAAAAGTCACATAGCACTTTCAGTTATGCTCACCTCTGTCATTAATAATTTTTACAATTTTTCAAAGGCAAATTTCAAGCCAAAACAAGGTCAAATGTTCAGCTTCCACCCTCTCTGGTGAGTTCCTCCCAAACTGTGGGAAGTTTTTGCAGTTTTTGTTTTAGCTTCAGTTTATAGATGATGCAAGAAGCTATTCATATTTAAAAATGCTGTTTTTGTGTATATGATATAGAAAAACAGTTTTTAGCTTTGAAATAAAAATTGTACAAATTAATTACTCAAATATGTAGCTTCGATCAAGTTACACATGACATTTTAAAATGAATGAAGTTTTTTTCATATCTTGAGGTTATGTAAAATTTTATATATGTATGTCTGAATAAGAGAGCTTTTTCGTTAATACTCAAAAGGGTTGTTTTCTGTTTCTCTTCCCCCCTCCCCCCACCATAGCTTGAAATTATAGAAATATCTCCTGGAGTACAGATTACTGAGGCTGGTCATTCAAAGAAGGGGCAGGAAAGGGTAAGTGACATTGTGCATTGCTTTTTTAAAGTAAGCACTTGCTTTCTGGAAAATAGCATCTTTTCGTTTCATGAAATTCTATTTTTAATCTCTACAGTTTATACGGAAGACTGAATTGTTGGAGCACCATCAAAAGAATCTGCAACCTATTTCTCTCCATATCAGAAGGACAAATATCAGTGTGTCAGATCTTTTGCATCGCAGCTCTCCCATCCTTCGTGGATTTGACAGCCCTCCTCCATTGCCCCCTATCAGCCCACACCCTCCAAACAAGTCTCAAGTTTCCTAACAATGAACATGGACTGTCTGTGATGTAATATTAATATTACTTTGGTAATAAATTCTTTTGCTTATAAATTGTTTTAGGCTTCTACTCTTCATCGAAAGGCCATGGCGTGGTCTGACTATTTGAAAGAAGTCTCACAATACGATGGATTGTTCTCATCTGTATGTTGGATCCACGTAACATGGCATTCCTAGCTTAAACTAGAATAAATACTTTTTGTCAACCAGAGCACTGACTTTTAAAGCAGAGCATTAACTGGAAAGGTTTAAAAGGAATGCCTCTCGGTCAGTCATATAAACATTTTTTTCTTAAGCTCATTATGCAACAATCTGTTGAAAAAAACATTTACTGCAGATTTAGCTCTCATTTACATTCAGCCTTGCAGTAATATTTTCTAGTTTTTATTGCCACACTAGTGACAGCCTCTTTCATTAACACAGAAAGTGTTTGGGGTTCAAATAAATTAAAACTGTTTCAGGATTCATATGATTACTTTCTAAGATATATGTATATATGTGTGTGTGCATGTGTGTGTATAAATATATGCACAGTCTGCTCATCATCTTGCAACCCATTATCTCACCAATGCTGCCTCTTGCAACACTTTGTGGCTAAACAGATTTCCCTAAAAGTCACTCATAGTGATTAGTTACTCCTAACTCCTAGATTATATCCCCTCTTTGTTTTATCTTATCCTCTCATAGTCTCACCAATAGTGTGTTGGATGAATGACAATGAGATGGGTGTGTGTGTGTATATATAATATGCCAGCCACTCACTTTCTGTCTCAAATACACAAACACACACCATGCGAATTATAGAAACTATTCACACAATAAGCACATTGTTAAGCTTTTTATGTCTGAATTTAACATTTACAGTTTAGTAACAGTGTGAATGTCAGCCTTACACAGATATATACACATTTATGTCGATCATTTATAATTTCTAATTATACCAACATATTTTATTTAAATAATTTTATAACTGCAAAAAGTCTGCCAAACAAAAATCTGCACAATGTTACTGAACCTAAACTCACCCTACGTTGATCTTTAAATAACGTCAGTAAATGGCATCCTGCTTCCATTAGTGCATCTATCAGAAAAATACTGATGGTACAGCAGACTCCTTAAGCAATTTCAATGTGCAATGATTACCCATAGGACCAACCTTTTTTAAAGCTCTTATCCACAATTAAAGCCCTTCATGGTGGATCTGAATGTGACTAAAAATGTCAACATACATAAAAAAAATCCTTTTGATTAAATGCACTTTTTGGAGTAGGCTATATATGCTAAAAACTAATTTATCATTTAGTGTACATTAACTGATTATGCTTCTGCTATGTAAATCTTTCAATGCTTTATCGTGTTGTAAACTTCATCATACGTTAACACAGAGACAGTGAAGGAAAGGACAGTCATCACTGCGCGCGAGTAGTGAGCCAGCGCTGACTCAACTCCCGTCCAGCCGCGGACGTGTAATACAAGTCTGTGGTCCAGCTGTATCCAAGCTTAACTTATTGACATGCAGGCAGCGTCCGGTCTCTTTGTGGTGTATTCGCGAGTATATCACGGAGTGCTTTGATATTGAAGAAATCCTCTTAGAAAGTATGCTTTGATATATATATATATATAAAAATCATAATGTACAACATATTTGCTCAAGCAGAGCCTTGTATCGTAGTACATGTATTGATTTTAAAGTCGAGAAGATGGTTATGTCAGCAAGCTTTCGCTCTCTACCTCATTATTGTCTTTCTGAGTGGTTACAGAAAGCGGTTTATAGCGAGTTTATCGTTTCTTAATGAATTTAATTTAGCGTTAATTCAGACCAAGGCTCTAAGGAACGTACCTTAAACTCCATTTATTCTGTAACATTTATTTATTGATTTTTTAAACATGTTGTTTTGAACACATTCGCATCGTGAATTGTGTTAGCTTATCTTATCAAATTATTTAACATATTACAACAGACTGCATATTATAATAGATCACTTATTATCTTCACACACATATCTCAAAAATAATAATTACGACAGTAGCTGATCTGTGACACACTGTATAAAGTGAAACCGGAAAAAAACGAAGCAATCACTTAGTCTAGCGCATGCGCGACGCAAGTTATCTGTTCCCGTGCTAGTCCTTCTCTCTCTAAAGTCTCTGGTTAACACATATCATATTACATTACATTAACATTGCCTCATATGTAATGCAAATTAAACATTTTTGATCACATAAATATTATTTCTTCTTGGAAAATCTTCAAAATAACTTGCATGTGTGCCGAAGTGATTCGCACTGATCAATGGACAAGTATGTTTCGACAACTGTTTACATTTTCACTTACAAAACAATGCAAAAGACATCAAAATGCTTAATTGCATATAAAAGAGACGTGAGAGGAAATCTTCTATCTAGAGATCCTAGAAGTCTATGGTCAAAGGTCGTGCTTGACTGCCCTCTCGCGCATGGTTACCGTCAAGGGAAGTAACTACACCATCACCCCTTCCAGCAGGAAAGAATGGAGACTATATCCAACCTCGTGAGGGTCACGCTGCCGAACTATTTACAAAGTCTGCCCATTCCCAGGTCTTTGGGAGGATTTGCCAGTTTAAGTGGTTAGTACATGTGTATTTTAAAGTTTGTCTACTGCATACTTGCTGTCCTTCATGTAGTATGGAGTGTACCTACCTTCAGTGGGTGTTGTCGTTATGTATTAAAATGAGTAATGTAGGTCATGCGGAAACTACTAAAGTATTTGGTGTTACTTGTTGGCGCATTCTTCACTCTTTTTACACTGTATACTTTTTCTTTTTTCGTCCATGCGTAGAGAGCTTTTCCTTTATAGCATCGAATTTTTAAAAGCACATTTAAGGACGCGTATTAAAAAAAAACCCAACAAAATATAACAGTTGTACAACGGTACAACAGTCATCGCTTACGTTATGGCAGATATCTGTAGAGATCTCTGGTTATGGCGACTTCACTACCAAGTCCAACTAAAAAAATCCCCGCTTAAGTCTTTATATGTAGATTTTATAATACTAATTTAGGCCAGCGTAGTTCAAAAAGTAGATTTGTTTTTGACTTATTTAGGAATAGCTGTTAATAGATGTATGCTTTAATGACACTATTTTTTAAATTTTTGTTTTTACGTTGTGTAGGAATTTCATGATAGTTCTGAACAGTTCAACAATATAGTGTTCCAGTGTGCATTTATACATTCTAAGTTAATGCATAACCTGTAAAATCTATGATAGTAATAATGGATCCCTATAGAGCTTAGATGAATCAGAGTGCTGAAGAAGTTCACAAGTACTCTGAGATAATTCATGTCATGCACTGTATTGTCAAAGATGATTGTGCAGATATAGGAGTTTTTTCTGTTGCATGTTTTATCTTTAGATAATGTGGTAGCTTATTAATGTAACAGGTTAAGTTTGTGGTAGCTGTGTGTGGTCATTTTGTCACAGTATTTTTCTTTAACTGTTTCATTTTGCTTACTACTTGTAATTGGCATTAAAGGCAAATGACCAGCCATTAATCACAAAATGTGTGTGCATTAAGTGAAGCACCTGCATGTTGAATGGTATTGGGACCTTCAATCAGTTTTTGTCTTTTTGCTACAAGTACAAGGGTAGATCTGTAGATTTATATATATAGCAATGGAGAAAAAGTTCAAGGAATTTCATTACAAAACAAAGCTATTCTTTTTTTACAAGATTTTTCCTAATATTGTTTTATTAAAGATTTTCAGTTTCCAAACATAATCTGCAAGGTGCTGTTGAGATTAAAAAAAAAAAAGATTGCTTAGGCATAATTGTGCTAAATTTTATTCATGGTTATGAATGTAATATCTACCATTGGATAGTTAACATTGTGCATCCGTGGTCATGAAATTGAGTGCGAAATGACAGAACAAAGCCATGCCTACACTCTGCCATATGTCTTGTTTTTCAGGTAATGACTGGTTGGCTTTAGTTCCATTTGTGGGAACAGTATCAATTCTGGTGTATGTTACAACTAAGGCTTTCCTTCCACAACGAAAGCCAGAGGATGTTGCAATCAACATGAAAATCCAAAAGGAAAGTCCAAAGGTGGTAAATGTGGTGGACATAGAAGATTTGGGAGAAAAGATAAGCTACTGCCGTTGCTGGAGGTCCAAAAAGGTATTTCAGATTAGAGCACTGTATCATATAAACAAGTATTTCAGATAAGAGCAAGGTATCATACTAAAAGGTATTTCATATTAGAGCACGGTATGATGCAAAAAGTCATTCTCATTTGTGAAGCATTGTAAGTATCATTTTTTCTTGCTGCTAGATTTTGTTACTTTTTTTTTCTTTTTTAGTTTCCTCTCTGTGATGGAGCTCATGGTAAGCACAATGAGGAAACAGGTGACAATGTTGGACCTTTGGTACTGCGTCGTAAAGTGGATGCTACACCAAAGTAATATAAACATCTACTGCATTCTTTAAGTGTTTAAGGGACTTTATTCCCTATTTATGCGGTGATAATAACTTTCTGTAAGAATTGCTTGTGTCACTGCCGCTTCTGTTAAGGCATATTTCCTGAAATGGCATATATTTGGAGTGATTTTTTTATTTTTATAGAGTAGGACACACTTTAAAAACACCACATTTTTTGAATTTTATATCAAGATTCTATTGCTGGTGCAAACACACCACTAAAAGATAACTTTTCAGTGTTGAATAGGTGCGAAAATGTTACTTGTGAATTTCTGGCATCATTATATCATGTTGTTTCTCAATCCCACCATGTTTCTAAATGTTTTTCTCAAATACATATTTATAGTTGACTATAAATATTTTGAATCAGAGATTATCAGTAACATCAAAATATGTTTTTTGTTTGTTGTGATTAAGCATGTGAGATCACACAATTAAAGAAACACTTTCTAAGTGAAGTCCATATCTTTTTTCTTCTTCCCTTTCTGATATTTTTTGTGAATGAAGTGGATGATTTATATTGGAAAAATCAGAGAATATAATTTCCGTTGTTATTTAGCATGTTTACAAAGATTTGTGAGTGATGACTGTTTGTTAAACAGCCTGTCTTATGTTAAGCCTTGCACAACATACCGAAGTTGAAAGATTACATGAAATCAAGTTTTTTTTTTATTGAAGACATGTGGCCTGTACATGTTTAGGCCTCTATATCTCAGGATGTCTCAGGTAGCAATAAATAATGCATTGTAGAGGTATATCAATTTCTGTGACTCTGTGTTAAGCATATTGTGACCAAATAAGTGAGATATAAAGGAGAGTGCACAACTTTCTATGGTATATATGCTATGGTATAAGATAGTAATAATGTGTGACTGTACATCAGAAAACTACATTATTTCTTTTAAATGTTTGTCTTGTCTTTGAAAGTTAGCAGGGTGTCAAAAGGGGAGGCTAGCAAATCGCTTGCTCAAACTATTGCTTATCTCTCCTGAGACATTCATCGCCACCCCATCACCATCCCGCCCCCTGCCCTGCCACCTAATGGACTTCACTGTGTACAAATTTAGCTGCAGTGTAAATCAGTTAAATGCAAATGTATAATCCAGTCCAAATGGCTAACTTTGAGAAAGGTAACAAGGCAAGAAAGGATACAACAGGACTAGTTTAAATCATCATGCAATTTGGGTTCAGCGACTGGTAGAATGGAACATCGTGTGATAATTTTCTGCTATACGGAATGTATACTTGTTTACTTGCATACTTACATGGTATTAGTATAAATAATCATGCTGATACAATTTTTTTTCTTTGGTGTGCATATTTTTGCCATAGATTGGATCTTGAAAGTTCTGTTGCCATATATAATACAAATAAGTAGACTTATGCAGAAAGAGAAAAATAAAATATATAGTTTGTTCATAAAACCTTTATTGTTTTTTCTTTATATCACTATATTATAATATATTATTATACATATGCGCCATTATATAAGCTGGCATCAGGTCAGACATCTTTTTATTCCCTCTTGGCTGCTCCAGATTGAAAGATAAGACATTTAGGGTAAATCCAAACAACTTTTAAGGAGCACCGGTTTCCACCCAAGTGACAGGTTGACAAAACACATGGTTGCTCAGCCACGTCAGCGCTGGGGGTTGCCCGGTAGCGTAACGGTTAGCGCGTGTCACCAATACAGTGAAGGTTGGGTGTCCTAGGTTCAGATTTCGCCACGGGCACTCTGTTCTTTCTCTGCACGTAGCATCGGTTTACAGGGACTAATACAATTTAGGGCTATGAGGATTTCCATTAGCCGGCATTGCTTTGTGTCTATGGAAATGGGTTTGAAACTTGGGAGAGAGAACGGGTTGTATCCCTTGAAGACGACTTTTCTATACGCAGCCGCAAAACACGAATATTTTATCCCTTTTTCATTCTGGAAAAATGTGCGGGCGTCGTGGAAATAAAGCACCCTGCAGAAACAGTAAAATCAAGACGACTGGTCTGGCACTGGATTCCGGTCTATGGGATGCTAAAGGTAATGGAAAAAATATATCAATTTTCAAGCCGTTATTTTTGAACTGTTTGACGATAAACGAAAGCTTGTAGTCGCGTCTCTACGTAGGCGAAGAGAAGTCTCAAGAGTTTTGTTGAATGGCGTACCGAGGAAATCGAACCAAGTATATATCAAGTCGGCGCGCCTCTGCGTGTAATGTTCCGAGTTCTGATCCCATTGTGACGTCAGGAGAATGTTGTTTTCAACTAGACATGGAGTCAAAAATGAGGGCTTCTGATGGCGTATAGTCATTGCGTCCGGTCCCCACCTGTGACCACAGACACCTTGCTAACGTAGGTAACCTTCAGTAGTGATAACGTACTGATGGAGCGGAAACGCATTCTAGGCGATGGCTGTGCTCACAGAAATGTGTTGCCTGAAACGATAAAAAGCCTCCAGAAAAATCTTGATCGTGCTTCGAGACAGAGAAAGGGAACATAGAATATTGGTTTATGGGTAAAGAAACACCAGCAACCAAAGTCTGGAGAATAACTGCAGACGTAACTCTGCCTTATGGACCTATAAGTCGTCCTCTGCCCTATAGATAATACATATATTAAGATAGTACAAATAGACACATGTTAGTTTAGAAACGCATGCAGTGTGTGTGTGTGAATAATTGGGTTTTAAGAACTATTAATTTAAACAAAAGTAAGATGGGTGCTAGCATGCGTACGTTCGAAAGCACACAAGCCATCTTGTATATCGACAATCGTTTGATTTGTATCCATGCGTATTTATTTTCCCTGTAACGACAGCTAATGAACAAAGGATTGTAGACCTAAAACGCCTGTGTCGAGTGTCTTGGTACTCGTGTGAAGGCCAACAACGATAGACGAGGTCACATCAACGGATTCCTGGACGTCAAGAACATCGGAGGGCCCTCCACGCGTAAGAGACACTCGTGTGTAGAGATAAGTGGCGAGTGTGTGTGTGTGTCAGACAAATGTAGTGGGTTGTGTGTAGTAGTTAAGGTAGTGACTCACGATACCTGGATTAGCTGTAGGGATTTTATCGGGACACTTAGCGAGCTAGGACTGGAATTTTGCAGTATTGTATCTTTGTGATTAACTTTGTCTGTCTGTTTTTAATGATTAAAAACGATTTTTGAACTAAACATACCGTATATGCACAAAGATTCAGGTTTACAGGGTTTGTGCAACAATAATTTTACACAAATTTTACTTACATTGAGGTAAATAATCTCCAAAAGACAGGCGAAAAGAGTCTACCGCCTATTAAGATAATCACCCATATCAACACTCAGCAAAGGTAATTTTTTGTCTTAACAATTTTTAGTAACATTATTACATTAATTTTATTAACTGTGTTGTTCAGTCAGTTTTGGTTTAATGGTGCCAGACATCAATGGTAAGCATGTATTTTTGTTAGTAAAATTATTATATTAGTTTGTAAAATCTAATGCTTAGTGTTTTCTGGAGAGTGTCAGACATCAAAACAAAAGGAGCAGGTAAGTTAAAAGAAACCATAAAATATACCTAGGGAAAAAGGTATGTTGTTTTTTGACTTTCTTGGTTTGTTTCGTGGATCCTTGGGTAAGCTCTAATTTCGTTTTGGCCTCAGGAGACGTATCCCTTTTCTGGTTTTAAATGTGTGAATTATTTCCGTAACAGCTTGCTTAAGAAGCGTAGTCCCATGTAGCCATTCAGTAGTCAGGAAGTCGGGTGTTAAAACTGCACTTGTATCAGAGCCAGCTTTTCAGTAATGGCGGAATCCACTCCTGTCCCTTGTTGACTTCATAACCCTTTTTAAAGAACCATTCAATTCTCTGATTTCTTACAAAATCGACAAATCCATACAGTGAGCGGAAATTTCTTATGTAATCACTAATCCATACATAAAAAAGTTCGTATCTATCTTTTAAGATGAAAAAGAACATAACGTTGTTTTTTTTGGTCTAATATTAACAATATCTAGTTTATTTAATTTCCTCAAAGTTTTATCTGTAATGAAGTTTATGAGTTCAGTTATTTTTAAGCAGATCTACTAGAAGTAGCTGGATTTACAAAAATCTTCGATACCACAAACACTTTAGATATCTTCGAGAAGAAATGGGCTAGTCGTCTAAACAACTAGAAATCGCCATGTTTAAAATAATTTAACATGTGATCATCATGTGATATGCACTAGTATAATTGCTTATGGTGATCACTACGACGATATGAAGATGGTGAACAGACAGACAGACAGACAGACAGACAGACAATGATTCATTTATTGAGAATCTCAGATCCTTAAAATTTGTACGCTGGTTCCGCAGCCTGTCCGTCCACGACAGGATTGGTCTGAACAGCATTGTCCTTAAGATAATTGGTATCAAGCAGAAGGGTTTGGCTTCTTTTTGTAATCACCAAATAGTCAGGAAAGCTTCCCGCAGTTTGGTCAATACCTGAATATGTAAACGGGAGAATTTATTTTATTAAGTTCAGATATGCCTGTATATAGAAACAATATGCACCTGAAATCGTTCGTACCATCTGCAGTCCAGCTGCTCAATCACAGATGAATTCTCAGTGTTTGTGTGTGTGTGTGTGTGTGTGTGTGTGTGTGTGTGTGTGTGTGTGTGTGTGTGTGAGAAAGAGAGAAAAAATAACAATTTGACAAAGACAATTTCTTTATTCAGTAGGCTCGTGCCCATTACCGGTTTTGGGGGAGTGAGAGGGGGAATCAAATAAAAGTACAGAATATAAATTAAGTGCCCTTACTTCATTAAAATTACAAAATAATACATTAATTTGTTATTAACAATATCAGTAATTTGCAAAGTGTTCTCCCTATAACCTGTAGTGCTTTATAAAGATAATAGGCAACATTTTGTATTAATTTTAGACAGTTACTTGCAAATAAAAAGGATAAACAAAATTGAGGATACATAAAGAATTTTTCAGGAATGTACAGCTGTCGTAGATCTTTGTATTAGGGCACACGAACACAAAATTTAACTCAGTCTCTTCACAATTGCAATGGGGACATTTTAACGAGGCAGTGGACAAATTGCTGTGGCGCTGCTTATGGTAGTTTGATTGTAACTCCTCGTCTAAACCTTATCAGTGAATTTCTAATAGCAATGTGTTTAATGTCAATTAAGTAAGTACAATAAGTCCCCGCTTAACGACGGGGTTAGAGTTTGTGACGTTTTCGGAGTAAATTGTCCACTCTTGCAGCCAGAAACATTATCACGCTTTCTTGACTTGCTTGTGGCCTTTTTGAAACACCTCCATTATTGGTATTCCTAAAGAGAGTAGCACACCAGGCATTAGGCAGGAGGGATTGTACCGCTGTGTTCTTCACACAATTACTCACTGCTGTCCGGCTGGTCTGGCTACCGTGGGCTACTTGCACGGGTAGTGCATTCCCTGAAGACTGCTCAACTGGTGTCGGGCAAGGCCGAATGTCTGTAGTAACCGAAGGAGTTTCCGTGACGTCATCTAGGAATGTCTCGCTGGAAACTGTCAGGGGCCGTCTGAGGTGGATGGGGATGTACCACTGTTTGTAGCTGTGTGTGTGTGTGTGTGAGAGAGAGAGAGAGACGTTGTAGGTGTGCATATGAATGGTTTAGATGTAAGATTGTGTCGCTTGCTCATACCTTTTACCTTGTAACTAGAGCTTATTTTGACAGACAGACAGACAGACGGCTGGACGGACAGACAGACAGACAGACAGACAGACAGACAGACAGACGGCTGACATGATTTATAATGTATACGCCAGACAGCTCGCACTTTAGCCACAAGAAACATTCATTGAAATCCGAGAGGTTATTGAAAACGTTGTGAACTTTTTTTCTGATTGCTAACAGGCCCGGGTTGTACACCCACGCATACACATTAAATTTTTATTTTCTAACATTGTTAACAGGTGCAACATAGCCTAAATAATTACCGAACGCTTTTTATTTAGGCACAGATAACCAGGACCACGTAACTCTAACCCTGTCTGTAATTCCGAGCAGAGAAACGGCAAATAATTCCTATTATAAAATGTTACCTCACTTGGGGAAAGCAAGTTTGAACAGGTGGAGATGCACCTTAAAGTCATTCTATTTGCTTTTAACGTGCAATGACGAAACCTCTGCAGACTTCTTTATCACAGACATTAACATATAATGTACATGGAATTGAAAGAAAAACAAAAACTTTCTCTCTGTACAAAGCAGCCTCAGAATGACATTAAAAGAATGGAAAAGAAAAAAAAGTTAACAATCTATAATGTTGACTTGAGTAGCTTGTTTTAAAATGTATCTTACATCAGAGAACTGCAATTATGAATTATCAGCAGAATTACACCCATAATAATTACATGTTCTGAAAAATAGAAAAAGAAAGAAAAAAGAAGGGTACAAGTTAGATAGGTTTAAATGACTACATCACATAGAGAAAGATTTTTTGTTTGATAGGTTTTATTCGCTTTTAGCTGGGATGCGCATCAAAAGTTCTTCTAGCTGTAACTTTTTAATATATATTGCTTTACATTAATTAACATATATTAATTTAATAAATTAATCTTAGCAATTAAGACAGTGATGTCTATCAAGTTTAGCAGCAATAGGGTTCAAATTTTACATGACATACGCTCAAGGATTCCTGGTATGCTCATTAACAAATCATGGGAGCATAAAAATATTATATATTTATCTGTGGTTGTTTGCGCAAGCAGTAGCGTATTCACAGATCCACTAGTGGTTATGATGTATAGATATACACATAAATACAACACGACATAACCTAATCAAATCCTAAGAAGTGGAAAAACACATTAAATATTTACTGCATTTGTGAGCAGCGAAAGAAACAAAAAGCTGCTTCTTTGTTAACGTATGGTACTTCTTTGAAAACAGATTCGTCGCATATGAACACAGAGATATTTATTTATAAAAACCACATACAGAACGTACAGTTAAATAAGTGCTACATGTAGCATGATATAATAACAACCGAGGTCAACGAAGAGCATCAAAAGATAAACCACTGATATTAGTCTGTCAGCGCACCTGCTTTTAAAAGCATCTACACATTGTGCGAAACGAACGAATGAATGTTACTATGGAAATAGAATACAGTTTCACTGTATATACACTCACCAACTGTTACTTTAACATCACTTGTGTGGTTAAAGAATCCTCTGGAACTTAGGTGAGTCTGATGATGAAAACGTCATCAACACTCAGATTCATCGAAAGCAACGACATTTAATGAACGCTGCTAAGCATGGATGAATAACCTCCCAAAACATGTTTGCGTAAACAATCACCCTCTGACCTTTCTCCCTTTCAAACAGTGAGATCAGAAAGCGTCTGCTGCTTATTATATCGACGCATTTACCACCAAACGTATGCACACATAATTTACAATCTAGAGACAAGAAAGGGAGCTAGCTTTCTGTCTGGCACAGCTGCGCTAAAGGTCGTTCTTAACCAGGTATATTGCCGAGGTGTCCAACCTCTGAAGTTCCTCAGAGTCCCATTGTATGGGCAAATGTACTGGAAAACAAGTTTGAACAGCACGTTGATTAATGTTGATTAATGCCTGACTTGTCAAGCGTTTGATATTTGCCCTATTAAGAAGTGCCTCAAAAGCCAATAGGAAGCGGCTCAATTTAAGTGTTGTAATCATTTTGTAGTTCTTCCTTGTATTTGGACATCAAGGTAAAAGAAAGACTTTCAGAAATTTCAAATAAGGTATTTAGATTTTTTTAAAATAAATATTGAGTATATATATATATATAAATTAGCCTTGAAAACTGTCCAGAAGGAATTATTTCTCGAACTTAAATATGTCCATAAAATTATGGACATTGAAGAAACCTGGTGTGTGCTCGGACGATTGAGTTATTCAACGACGATAAACATCACCATCCCTTCTCAAGAGAGTCAATTAACGAGACAGAGTTTCTCGCTCTTTACTGTTTGCAAGTCTTGAATCTTGATATTAGTTCTGTCTGAATAATTTACAGTCTCGTTAAAAAAAACTTATAGAAAATCAATTCTATTTCACTTGGTTTTTTAAAGTGAAGAACCGTGTTTTCCTTATGTACATTTTTCTTCTGTCAACACAAAAGTGAAGTAATCAACGAACTGAAGCATCAAGTGGAGATAATATGTTATATGAGAGTCATTCTTAAGTTACCCTAATTCATCACACTGTATAGCAGGAACTAGTTCCTGGAAATATTTTACTCATTTTTATTTGTTTTAACGAAGCAATCCGACGTCTTGAGAGGTCGACTTTGAATCACACGCTGGTTGGCATGGAGCCGTTGGAACTGACAGAAGCGCATGTGGCAAATGGTTGGTGTTCAAATCTTTTGGTCGTTCCGTTTCGGGTAGCTGCTGTGGCTTTGTCTCTGTCCAAACTTTCAAGAGTAGTCGTCGTCATTGTCGTCTGAGTGTCGTTAATGGCCGTCAGCTCGTAGCCGTTGGTGGTGACGACGGATCCCCGCAGGCTGATGGAGCGCGAGTGGCTGTACAGATGACGGAACACGCGCAGCAGCACCTTGCGAAACTTACTGCCGAAGGCCGTGTAGATGAGGAAATTGACGGCGGAGTTGACGACAAATAGCAGGTTGCTGATAGCAAGCCACTTCATGAAAGTGGAGAGGTCGAAGATGTCGAACTGCGACACGAGCCCTGGCGACTGGCAGAAGATGAAGACCACGACGATTAGAACCAGGACGAGGCTGAGGTTGGCCTCGTTCTCATCATGGATGTTGGTCCCGCAGCGCCGCTTCTGCATCCGCATCAGCTCCTGGATGATGAAGATGTTAAGGACGAAGAGGGAGGACAAGGGCACGACGAAGATGAGGATAGTATAGAGGACAGTAGTGTACACCGTTTTGTAGGCGTAAGTGCGGCCGAGTGCAGTGTCGGCCAGATAGTAGCAGTCTGAACCGGATGCAGCCTCGTCCTCGGAGCACTTGCGGGCGTAGGAGGCGAAGAGACGGGGCACGTTGTACAGAACCGACACCGCTGTGATGACGGCAATGACCAGCAGGGTCTTACGGCGGGTGCACAGGCGTGCGGCGCGGAACGGGTGGCAGATGGCGATGTAGCGTTCCACCGACACGGACACCGTGATCCAGACGTTGCACGACTGCAGAGTCATGACCACGTAGTTCATGGGAGTATACATGACTGGGTAGATGTTTTCGCTGAAGTATTTGAGAGCGTCGTTGTGCAGGTAGTTGGCGCAGCTGAAGGGAGTTAGGACGATGACGGCGGACAGCAAGATACCTGTGCAAGATGGAACGAAAGCGTCAGGGTCCCAAAGTTAAAAACAAATTCAGTAGTTCTGGCTCTTGTAAAAAAAAAAAACGTCATTTTTGTATTGTTTTGCGTGCTGTACAGGTGAATGTCACATTTGAGAAACTTGTGTTCAGGGCAGCAAAGGGCTATTACGTAGAAGCTTTGCCTAAGAAAAGAAAACGAATATAGATCTCGCACCTAAAAAATTCTCTTAACCAGACAAATATGGACGAAAATTTTCCCAGGTTTGACAATTTTTTTTTCATAATCGTCATGTGAAAGTTTTGCTGAACGTTGGAACGTTGGTCTCATTTAGTACGATCTTCAGGACCTTGTGAAACCAGAATAAATTAATGTGACCCGACACCATAGAATAAGTCTTAAGTCGGAAATTTGAGATTTTTAAAAATTGTATATTTTTAAAATGTACAGGTTTTAAACTTTCTTTTTATATCAAATTTATTCTACTATTTCTAAAGTTTGGTGAGTTATAAAGATTTGGTGTGCAAGTACTGTGGTGGCGTTTTTGAAAAAAGCGGCTTAACAGTGTTAACAGTTAGAAGTACCCGGGGCTAAGGAAAAACCTAGTGAAATTGCTGAACAAAGATTTTCAGCAATTTCACTAGGTTTTTCCTTAGACCCGGGTACCTCTAACTGTTAACAATGTACTAAATTTCGCATGATGATAAAATACAGCATGCTCCATTATTTCAAGTAACAAAAAGTACATAGCAATGAATATTTGCGTTTTAGTGCCTTACCCTATTAGTAAACGGAAATATAAGAAAACTATTACTGCATTCTAATCAGCATGCACACTCACAGCAACAACATAATACTTAAACATTATCTACTAGTGTGGTAAAAATGAGTAGAAAAAAATTGAAGAATACTGCATGCTTTGACATACCGGAAGTCTTGGAGAGCTGGCAGGCCACATAAAAAATAAATTTCTAGCACAACTTTCATGCCACATTAGTGTTTGTTTATGCACATGTACTGTTCTGTTAATTTATTCAACACTGAATAAACACTTTCCCCTTTATTCAATAAAAAGCACAGAATGTTCCACTGGCTTCATGGATCAAAAGTTAATAACACTTCGTCATTCTGATACGCTTTCGCTTTACGCAGCACGTGTGAACAAAGCCTTGCGGAAGAAACGAGTTTCGTCCCCTTCAGCCAATCGCTCAGCGCCTTTCATTTCGTTACCAAGGAGAATTCAGTATCTGATTCTCCCATTGGATAGCGTCAAGATCAACGACTAAATTTGATTACTCTTAAACTTTTGTATACAAATCTTCTGAGTGGTAAATATTTGAATGAGTCATTGAAGAGACTGAAAATACAGACTCCTGGTTCTCCGGCAATGTAGGACACGATGGGGTTCTGATAGGGAAATGGTACCGAAAGAGCGTTTGAATTTCGTTCTTTTTCTGTGGAAATCAGAACCGATCGCCGCGGGGAACTCATTTTGTGGTGGCGGGTCACAGATGTACATTGTCAAATATCAAATATCTGACTGTGTTTATTTGTCCTAAATAAATTCTTAAATGACGGTCGTATAAAATAATAATAATAATAAAGCCAAAATTTGAAAAGTGCATATTCACACTCCTAAAGAGCATATTCTTAGCGCTAGTTTAACAAATTTGACAAAAATAGTAAAATGTTTCGCAGTGTGTATCCGGTCCTTTATAACAAGCCTCGAACAACAGATTTTAGGCTTTAAATTTAAAGGCAAAAACAACTGATCAATTCAGCAGACCAAAGAGAAAAATATTTCCCTAAATTCCAGCATAATCTATATTGAAAACGTTTTCTTCGTGTCACATAAATAGAAAATAATTGTGTTTTTTCATTAAGTAAACACTATATGTTATTGATAGACCAGTAAATTGTACACAATTTCCTTTATGCCTCAGGTGGCATCTAAACTCTTATTTCGAAAGAAACAGGGTTCTTACCAGTGTCTGTGATCACCAAACCCCTCAGGTACAAGATTGTCGTAGACTGCATCTCTCGACGCCACAAGACTACGATGGTAAGGGCGTTGCCTACTACCCCTACCAGCGCCACAATCGGTAGAAAAATGCCCCAGCATAGGAACTGCACCAGGTAAGAATCACGGCTTACAGAGGTCGACTCCAGGTAGTCGCCGTCACCGTAAGAAAAATTGATCTTCAAGTTGATTTCCGCCATCGTGTCGCAAGAGGATAGCCGATGACGTCGGCGCGGAGAAAACGCACTTTACTTGCTGCTTTCCCTTTTTCTTAGTCAAATTATCCTTTCAGACTGGCGGATGCTATTAGATTGGATAAGCTCGTCATTGCACTTTCAAGACGTGCGTCGTTATTTCTTAAACGTGTTATTTTATTATCAACTGAAGCTGAGTTGATCTAAGACCGAAGGCAGCGCATCTGGTTACAGATTGCCCCGTTAGACCGTTAAACTGTCAATAAAACGTCTGTTTCCGGGGACAGGAGCCATGACGTTTCTGGAAGTCGTGTGGACGAAACGGAGCACTCAAGAAAGCTGCGAGGAAGCAGACGAGGAACACCTTCACGACCTGTGTTTTCACGTGTACCACCTCTTGCGGGACTAATGACGATCCTCCGGGTGGGATGTTACTGCAGGAAGGAGGGACATCGTCTTTTTTCGTGTGTGTCTTAAGATTCGTCTGAAGAATATTTCCTTGGGCGCCACGCTGATCCTGAAACACATAAGAAATCAAACGCTCACTGATGAACTCACATTTAAGACTGAGCTGACTTCTCTGACAGAGTTTGTTACACTCTGGATTTAAGTCCTTTTTAATGACCTGCATTTCTTGTTCGTTTGCGTGCCCGATTGTTTGTTTGCCACATTTTATTATCCCACCTTTGTCCCTTCTCTCATTTTGGTAAGCACACATGCACCCACTAATGTTGGCAGAGAAACGAGAAGAATGTTCATTAATACCTGCTAAGAGGTTTTACTTTGCGTAATTAACTAGCTGCTCAATCGATCATCGCTTAGTAATGTATTCTTCCATGGTCACACCTCGATAGATTACCGCAAAAGGTGTATGAGAGGTTTGTGAAGCACCTTAGTACCATCGGTAAAAGCGCTGAAAGGTGTTGTTAACAATGTAAGATACAGCTATGATTGCAATGTCAGAAATGATTGAAAACAACGTCGATAAGATATACTATATAGTATATTATGCGTCTAAACATCTGTTATTTTCAGATTGCACTATAAGTGCAAGTATATGTAACGTACACATGTCTTTAACACGTTTGGTAAAAGATGCCAAGTACAATTGTACTTAGAATTTTTCAAGGAATTTTTTTGACAGGGCAATAACTGAAACTAATTTTACATAACAACTTTTTTCGTTGTAATGTCTAACAGAAAATTGTGCGTTGAAGAGTGGACGAAAGTCAATACCTTGATTGATGCAACGTGAAAGAAGATCAGGAGGAAACGACAGAGCGAACAGGTGAGAATGTGCGCGAGTTGAAAGATATACAGACAGAATGCTATTTTTATCATCCGTACTTTTCTTCCACCAATAACTATCATGCTGTTCAGCCTTTCAGCTTCTTCTACACTCTATTTGTCGTCTATCTATCCATCTCTTCCTCCGTCCGTCCCTCTCTCTCCGCATCTGCTTATCTGCAGCTGCAGCTCACCTCTACTCATGTTCCTGTCCACACAGGGAGAGGATACAACGCCAGTGTCTAGAGCAATCGTCCAAGACGGCACATCAAGTGTTGTTAAAGCAGGTTCTAGAACTCTTTCCGTGCTGCATCCTCATTGTGGGACTGAGACCCAATTAGTCAGAATTTTTTGCATTTTCTCACACTAACATCCACAAGCAACAATACGGCCATTAACTGCTGCCAAATATGCTTCAATGAAAGTATTTTGTCAATTATGTAGCGAATGTGTAGCACTCGATATCACGTGTTAAAGCGGAAGCGGGAGTTGAATCTGTTAGCCACTCATGAGCTACCTTTACCGAGATATACGAACGTAAAGAGGTGAAAACTGTTTTTGTCATAACTTGTCATAGTGGTTAATTAAAAATGGCAGAGGAAAAGTTAGCATTATCTACTTTACCGATGGTAAATGTCTAAAAGCTCGAAAGTCAAAAATTGTGCCTGTAAGCAAACTCAACAGTATGCGATCGACATTAAGCATCAGGATTTTCAGATAAATGACTCGTGTTTACTCGGCTGGATCCCATTTCTACATCGTGGGTAGAACAGACGAACAAAACAATCATTTATAATGTAAATTCGAACTTCTTTGCCAGGCTTGCAGAAAAGTAAGGTAAAAGATGCGTTAATTCCGAAATAACAGCTGATGGAGAGAACCTTCAAAGTGTGAAAACTAACCCTGTTGTAGATGACCATGTCCAGTCTCATGATGTACTTCACATAAATAGCTAATCAGTTATGCATGCATGTATTCATCTGTTCAACAAGTACCATGACAGATGGACAGAGGAATTCTCCGGTCAATGTTCAAAATAATCTTCGAACCTACGTCCACTTTTTCTGACAACAGCCACCACAAAGGCCACAATTATGGCGAAGACGTCGAAGTTGATGACCGTATTGACAATAACGATGAAATTTTTCAGCTAGCTAGCCACTCAAACTCTAATCACAAGACTAAAGAACTTCCATACTTTGGTACACGACAAAATAAATCCTGTTCAAGAGTGAAAAATGGTGGAAAATTCAGGTGAGACGCACAAATTAAAGGGGAAAAACCCAGCAAGTAAATAAGAAAGAGCAGACTAAGAA
This sequence comes from Marisa cornuarietis, assembly GCA_004794655.1. Taxonomy (NCBI): domain Eukaryota; kingdom Metazoa; phylum Mollusca; class Gastropoda; order Architaenioglossa; family Ampullariidae; genus Marisa; species Marisa cornuarietis. The sequence goes on from SMMW01000622.1 coordinate 10,842,484, forward strand.
TTAAAGGTGCCGTCTTCTTACCGAAGAATCGCAATTAGCTGTTCGGAATAAGTTGATACGCTCTGAAAAACTAAACCAGTTCTGACGTCAGCTTAGGTAAGAGCGGAATATGATATCGTTTATTCGTGGAATCAATACAACAGCTGTCAACGGCTGCATAAATACACTAAAGATTGAATGGGCAAAGTTAGCAGCCAGGCGACAATGAGCATTTTACGTAGGCTACTAAAAATTTGATTTACATGAGAGAAAAAAGACTGCGCCAACAAAGACAAAAGTGAGCTAAAATTTCGAGCACTGTTTGTAGACGCCGTATAGAGTGGGTACTCTTTAAAAGATATATATATATATACTCTAACACACACACACACACACACACACACACACACACACACACACACACACACACACACACACACACACTCATGACCTTTACTTCGTCTTTGGTGCCAGACGTTGCTTACGCGACATAGTGTAGGAAGTGTATATAGGAATTGGACGATGCAGACAGAATGAAGGCTGTAGAATTGCGGGGGGTTGAAGATGATTTGGAGGTCAAAGTAGGTGATGGGTGAGAGAAGATTTAGGAAACAAGTGGCGAATAGATAGGCCAGGGGAGTGGTGGGGGGGGGAATGGAAGAAGAAAGGGTAAGGAACTTTTGCTGTCTCCGCAGGAGTCGTGTAAAGTGAAAATGCACTGGCTATAATACGCATACGAGAAACAAAAGTTTAATATATATTCCCTTTCTCCACTTTTTTAATGTGTCTGACTGCCTTTCTATATATCGATCGATCTAGTCTGTGAAGTTATTTTGTCTGTGTCCTCTCTTGTTGTTTCTGATGATGATGATGATGATGATGATGATGATGATGATGATGATGTAATGCGCAGGTATCCATTCAGAAGAAAGTGTGTGTGTGTGTGTGTGTGTGTTTTATTGCTTCTATGTGTATCTGCGTGTAATTGATTTTTTTTCTTTGATTGTGTGCTTATATGTATTTAAATGCCGGTGAGTGTATGCATGTGAGTTTGTGTCGGTGTAATTGTTTGGTTGTGTGTGTGTGTGTGTGTGATTGCTGGTGTGTGCGAAGTTTGTATGTATTTAAATTCTTGTTTGTGTTTGTGTTTGTATTTGATTGGTTGTGAGTGGACGCATATAATTGTGTGTGTGTGTGTGTGTGTGTGTGTGCACGCGCTTCCGGTGACTGATTTTTCTATTTTTGTCTTCTCTCTGGTCTTGTTTCTTTTCTCTCTCCAGGAACTGCAGCTACATGTCTTAGCACTGGCAGTTCTGCCGCGGAACCTGATATATCGAAAGAAATATATACACTCTTTTATTCCTTGTAAGTTTATTTTTCTCGGATCAAATGCCTCTTAATAGCCAGTGACTAGGATTTTGTTTAGGCAAACAACGGCATTACTGTTAAAATAATCGTTATTCATCAGAAAGATGTCTACGTTCTTCTTGTCTAAAGACAGTAATTGCAATCATAATTTAATGGAAGGCAGTGAAACGACTCTACCACCTCTGACATTAAAAATGTATGATATTACATCATACTAGACAAAAGCCCCGCATTTCTCTGATATAGCATGCGGTATGCCTCTAAAATGTCTGCAGATGACTGATATACACTTCTACAAAGGAAAATAAAGAAACACACTTATCGATACATTTTCTGAAGTTAAATTAGTAGATTTAACTATTGCTATTAGTCTTTATCTGTTTTTTTTTAAAATAATTTTTTGACATCCACCAGGGGCCAGTTGCGAAAAATATTTCTTATTTTAAAAACTTTTAGGACTTAATTCTATTTAGAAAATCAGTTGTATAGAAAAGAAGCGCACAACACAATTTTAGACATTTTGTAAAAACAGAAATTGTTTTAAACAAGACTTTTCTTCCCGTCCTCACAATTTTTGGTACGCGCTTGTGCAAATCATCTAAATGACATACAGGTGATCTTTTAAAATAAGTTTATAAAATTGCTTCTTTCGAACAATTTTAAATCTTAGACACATGTAATACAACTAGCCCCAGAATGATGGGAAAGGGCAAGAAGTAAAGTAAACGATTACACAGTGTTTCTCACGAACTGGCATGTACGTAAGTTCACAGAGATGCAGTGTGACTTGTATGGTCTTCCACTTTCTGAGAACAATGTGAACAACGCTGTTCTGACCCCTTTGGATCACATCAAGAAGGTAAAAGGGAAAACCCAACAATTAAGAAATTACAACTGAGACAATGCAAAAGCAAACATAAATAAACATTTCTTAGTGCGGTTTCAAGCAAGCAATAACAGTCACTAAAAACCCGAATAAATCTCGAGACGATGGTATAAAAGTACTTACGCAGAAGGTACTCGTTTAAACAGCAGGTTCAGTCCTTCACACCCGCCGATACCGCAGCTGAGAAGCTATAAGACAGGGCGGGAGTGTCCATGCGTACCTTGCAGAGCAGTGTGTGGGTGAGCAATCACTCGCAGGATGCGGCCGCGCGACAATCGTAAAATGTGGTTAGTAAGCAGCGTCCATTACGCTTTGCAGGAAGCGACATTCTGGAGGAAAGAAGCACAGAAGCAGATCAAAAACTCGAATTATGTTCTGCAGGATCGACCTTTATGCTCAGTCGAGACAAGCTAAATAAGGCTAGGAAAAACGGATTGAAAAGACACGGTGCAGAAAGGATCTCCACCCACTGAATGCAAAACTTACCATAGTGTATCCTACAGGAGCAAATTTACGAACGAGTCTTTTGTTTTGCTTAGAATAATGAAACTCTTCCTCCTCCATTTTGGTACGTAAACGCTTACTATCGATCATAAGAAAGGTATTTAGTAATATCAAATGTCTAATAGGTACAGCCACAATGAGCTATGACGTCGCTGGTAAGTCTAGCAATCCACTCTTGGTTCCCGCCTACAGATCAGTGTCGTCTGCAAAGTGCAGGTTGCATAGGAGCTTCCCACTGATGGGAATGGAGGTGTCATAGTCGTGGAGGGTTTCTTGCATGATGTTTTCCAAGATGTTAACTATTAGAGGCGAAAGGAGACACCGTTAGCGGACACTTATAGTGGTCTTAAAGAAGTCTCGGAGATGGTCATTGAACTCTTGTATAGCGCGTCGATAACTTGAGATAACTTTGTCAGACTCTGTCAAATGCCTTTTTTTTAAATTTGATGAAGTTGTGGCAGAGTTCCCACTGGTTATTCTATCAGTGCAGTAAGATGAAAGAATATTGCAAATATATGTACAACGCTTAGCTCAGGACAGATTCTAGCATCCTCTAAAGTACAGTTTAATTTGTGGTTTGGCCTCAGGTACACACATTTTGCTTTCCATGTCATGTCGCGCGTTCGTTATTAGTCCAGGCCTTGACATATGCAGCACGATGGTCCTTCCATGGACATGGGCTAATACATCTGGCGCCCATCTTCTCTTATAGAGAGAACACAGCAGAGATCCTCAAACCACCTTGGTCGTGAACAAAAGGGTGCGAAGCACTGGCCAGTACTTTTATCATCACGAAGAACCTTTGCCCAGTGATGACGTGTTAACATCCCGATTTGGTGCACGGCCCACATAGCAATGAAACATTTTATAAACGTTTTAAAAACGCTAACATAGTTGTAATAATGTAAACGTTTGATATGAAATATTTTAGAAACATTACCGAAAAAAAATTTAAAACTGAAACATTTTGCAAACATTTTAAAATGGTAGGAAACATTTGCAGAAAACTTCTTAAGATGTATGACGTAGGATTATGATGTAGTGAGTATGACGTAGAATGTATGACGTACAATGTATGAGGTAGTAAGGGATTGTTGAATGAGAAAAACCACAGAGGATGTAATCTATAGAACAGAATAAAGATGCTTACTATTAAGTAATATTCAAACTCTAATGTGTATTCTAATAAAATATATGTTTGGTACTATAGATTTGTAGATTTGAAAACTGTTGTAAAATCAGCCATCTCAAAACACAGTTACACACCATGCACTTCGTATTGACGCAATGTTGGATTGTTTCCCTTGCTAACGCTGGGGAAGATGATTTTCGTTTCAAAAACAATATTTTTTATCAGCCTTTTCTTAGTGAACCTTCGTAGAAATACGGTAAAACGTTGAAGATAACAACTACAGTCAGAATATCAAGTGAGTCCTTAAACAGATGGCGCCATTCTAAATTAAAAGTCACTTTATGTTGCCGCACCTGATTGCTAGATGCTACTATAGTGTAGTAGTTAAAAACCGCGCTTGTTTGCTCTCCAGTGAACAGGTGAGTTGAGATCTTATTTCGCAAATTCCATTTATACGTCGACATGTGCCTCCTCCACTCTGTTACCAGTACAGTGTTCTTTCTGGCGTGTAAATGTCTTTCCATGATGCAGCGTTAGTTGTTGGTTCAGAAAATCTTGTCATAGCTTTATCTGAGGTGAAGATGAAGAACCGTGAAAGACGTCAGTATGTCTGAATGCGTATGGATGACGTCAAGAGATGTGTGACGTGAGAGAATCAGGGAAAATGCGAAGTGTCTGAATTGGAGTGGCAGACCTAAAAATTCTGTGGATAAAAATTTATTTTGTGCTGAAGAACCTGTATTTTTGTCTGCCCCGTGCATGTCAATTGGAAGAGGGAAAGAGAGAGTGCTTGTTTGTTTGTTTGTGCTTAACGCCGTGTCAGCAACTAAGGCTATATCACGGCGAGAAAAGGTATTCTTATTTAAAATGTTTTGGGACCAAAAACTCTCAAGTAATATAAATATGACATCGCAAAAATTAAGAAGCCACACAAAAAGCAGTAAACACATTTGAGAGGCGGGAACATGTAAAAGGAGGGTTGTGGCCCAAAAAAGCCACCAACATTCCAAAAACCAAAAATATCAGGGCATAAAAAGCTTAAATCTTATGATAAAGCCCTATCCGCCTTAAAAAGGTAAAAATAGCTGCCGATGGGACGGACCTAAACAAAGAAAACAAAGAGCTTGCAGTAAAAAACTGCCGGCAGATACTCTGGAGTCCAGGACAAGTAAGTAAAACATGTACAACATTAAAAATTCCTTGACACCAAGGACAAACTGGCGGTGGTTCACCTCGTAAAAGGTGCGACTGCGTGGCATAGGTGTGTCCTAGTCTTAGTCTGGAAAGAACTACCTCCTCCCGCCGCACAGGACGGCATGAAGGCAAGCGGTCTGAAAGAGAAGGAAGGGTGGCATGTAACTTATTTTGGCCTAGATTGTCCCAATGGCGTTGCCACAAGGACTGAACATAGGCCGAGAGGATCGATTTACAGTCTGCTGATACTATCGAGTGTAGTTTATCAGGCGACTGACATGCAGCCTTGGCGGCTTGGTCCGCTCGGACGTTGCCTGGGATACCAGTGTGGCCAGGAGCCCAAATGAAAACGATGTCTTTTCTCCGTTGGACTAGAGCTGCATGGATAGTGTGAATCTGAACCACAAAGGGGTGGTCAGAACGTTGGGAGAAAAGGGCTTGGAGAGCAGATAAAGAGTCTGAGATGATCAGAAAGTTTTGCTCCGAAGAGCGGTGAACATGCTGTAAGGCTAGCAAGATAGCGTAAAGTTCCGCAGAGAAAATAGAGCAGCCTTCCGCAAGTCGGGCAGAAGAGGCTTGTTGCGGCTGCCACGACGGGACTGCTGCCGCAGCTACAGGGCCACCGTTTGGAATTTTGGAGCCATCTGTAAAGACAGAACAGAATCCAGGATAGTCAGACAGAAGCTCTTGAAAGCGCTGGAGAAAGATGAGGTCACAAGTGTCACCTTTTTTGAAAGCTGAAAGATCGAGACGGATCTCTGGAACAGGAAGAGTCCAAGGAGGAGCTGGTAAGAAAGGGAGAGTCTCTACCTGCTGAATATCTACTCCGGCTGCTTGTAGATGAGGTGCAACACGGAGTGATACTGGTTTTTGCTCGTTGGTACGAATGGCATACAGGGCAGCACGCTGAGGTTCAAAAACAGCACTGTAAGCAGGGTTTTCAGGATGAGCTTTTAGACGACAGACATAGGATAGAATGAGTTTCAAACGACGGAAAGAAAGTGGAGGCTCACCAGCTTCTGCGTACAAACTTTGTACAGGAGTGGTGCGGAAGGCACCCAAACAGATGCGGAGCCCTTGATGATGAATAGGATCAAGAAGTTTGAGATAGGACTCTCGAGCAGAGCCATAGATGATTGATCCATAGTCTAGCTTGGAGCGGACCAGGGCACGATACAGGCGAAGCAGTACCGTGCGGTCCGCTCCCCAGCTGACATGACCAACTACTCTAAGAACGTCCAAGGCTTTCTGACATGATAGGCGTAACGATTTTATGTGAGAAAGAAAGGAAAGTTTTCGGTCAAAGATGACCCCAAGAAATTTTACTTCCTGGACCACGTTCAGAACCTTGCCGTCTACAGTAATAGATGGGTTTGGAAACATGCCTCGTAGTTTACAAAAATGGATGCATACTGACTTCGTAGGAGAAAATTTGAAACCATTTTCTGTCACCCACTTCTGCACAGCGTTGACGCACAGCTGAAGCCGGCGTTCGAGACACGGTAGGGATCGGCCTCTGATGCAGAGAGCAAAGTCGTCTACATACAACGAGGCCGCCAAACCTGGACAGACAGATTTTAGAATGGAATCTATTTTAATGTTGAAAAGAGTAGGTGATAGAATGCTGCCCTGTGGGACGCCCATTTCCTGTTCCTGAGGAGCAGACAGGATAGATCCTATACGAACTCGAAAGAGACGTTGAGAAAGGAAGTTCTTGATGAAGAGAGGCATACGACCCCGGAAGCCAAGGGCGTGAAAGTCCAACAGAATACCTTGCTTTCAGGTAGTGTCGTAGGCCTTTTCCAAGTCAAAAAAAAAACTCCTAACACATGCTCTCTACTTACAAAAGCATCTCTAACAAAAGTTTCAAAACGGACCAGATGGTCCAGGGTACTGCGGTATTGTCTAAAGCCACACTGCAGGTTGGAGAGGAGACCCTGGGATTCAAGTTGCCAGGTGAGCCGGGCATTCACCATGCGTTCTAAAGTTTTGCATAGACAGCTAGTGAGAGCGATAGGACGGTAAGAGTTGGGATCAGAAGGATCCTTGCCAGGTTTTGGGATGGGCACCACGACTGCCTCTCTCCACGGGGGAGGGAAACATCCAGACACCCAAATAAAGTTAAAGATGTTTAGAAGGAGAAGGAGAGAGGCCTTTGGGAGATGAGTCAGCAGCTGATAAGAAATGTTGTCTGGGCCAGGTGCAGAAACCTTGCACTTCTGGAGGGCCCGCTGCAACTCATTAAGAGAGAAGGGTTTGTTGTATTGTTCAGAGTTATCGGAAGAAAAGTTGCAGCTAGAGGATTCCCGAACCAACTTCATGCGCTGAAATTCTAGAGAGTAGTTAGAAGAAGAGGAGTTTTGAGCAAAGGTGGATGCCAAGGAATTAGCAACATCTCGTGCTTCTGTGAGGACAGAGTCTCCAACCTGCAGGTGGCCTATTGAACCAGCCTGAAACCTTCCCTTTATTTTCCTGACGGCTGCCCACACCTCCTGGGAGGTGGTGCGGGAGGATAATGATGACACAAACCTTTGCCACGCAAGTTTTCTATTTTGTTTAAAAATAAAACGAGCTCGTGCTCTGCTGCGTTTAAAATTTAGCACATTTTCTGGATTGGGGTGGCGGAAGACAAGGCGCTGGGCCTTCTTCCGATCACGCTGGGCCACCCTGCACTCTTCAGTAAACCAAGGGACACGTAGAAGGTGTTTCCGTGTCCCTTTCTTTGGAATGGTTGCCGAAGCAACTGCAGTTAGAGTGGTGGTAAAAATCGTAATAGGGTGGTGCTGGTCAGTATCATAGGTATCTAAATTAAAACGATCATTAGAACAAAGGCGGGTGGCGCAGAGGGCCTGAAAGGCAGGCCAATCTGCCTTAGTCAAGTTCCACCCGCCACTGTAAAAATTTTCGTCCTGCTCCAGAGTATTCATAAAACGTAAAATTATTGGAAAGTGATCACTTCCACATAGATCGTCGTGTACAGTCCAGGTAAAATCTAATAATACTGCTGGACTGACTACTGACAGATCGATTGCTGAAAAGGTGCTGCTGGATGGCCGACAAAAAGTGGTCGAGCCATCGTTTAAGAGGCAGAGATCACTTTCCATAAAAAATGATCCCAACAACTCTCCCCTAGGGTCAATCGAATCCCCGCCCCATAGAGGGTGGTGCCCGTTAAAGTCCCCCAAAAGAAGGACAGGAGAAGGAAGTTGGGTCAGAAGACCCTCAAGGTCTTGTCGGGAGATCCGAGCGGATGGAGGAAGATAGATACAGCAAATAGTGATAGTCTTGCCCAGCGTAACTCGGGCAGCAACAGCTTGAAGAGGAGTGGAAATTGCTATCTGGCTAAACAAAAGGTGGGAGCGAAGAAGAAGAGCAGCCCCTCCTGAAGGGACGTCAGATTGTGAGTCTTGACGTAAAATTTGAAAGCCTTTGAAGGAAAAGGAGGTAGAAGGTAGGAGAAGAGTCTCCTGAAGTGCAATAATGTCAGGTGACAAACGAGATGCTAGGCATTGGAGCTCTTCAAAGTTGGCTCGGATCCCTCGACAGTTCCATTGAAGGATGGTAGACATGTTTTATCTGTGAGGGTGGGACACAGAGCACCTTACAGAAGAAGGAGAAGAAGAAGGAGAAGGCAGGGGAAGGCGGGATGGAGAAGGAGACGCAAGACGTCGCTCATCCACGTCCATCCCCTGCTCGCCAAGAGAGGCAAAACGGTTAGTAACAGGGACAGAAATCACTGCAGTGGCGATTCCAGATGTTTTGTGTTGTGGAGTATGTTTGTCTGGTGATTTTGTTTTTGCTTGTGTGTCTTTCTTGTTTCTCTGTGGTGTAGTGTTTTTACTATTTGGAGATTTTGTGTGTCGTTCTGGTTTGCGTGGAGGTCTGACTGGTGAGGTTTGTTTGCTTTGAGTTTGAGAGGCCTGTGATGACTGGGAACCACCACTGCGTGCAGGAGGAGGAGGAGGCATATCTTGACGGACTCTGACAGGGCCCTCTGAAGAGACCCATGTCATGTCCGTCTGGATAGACACAGACACTGACGGTCGTTTTGCAACGACTGCCGAGTAGAAAGTGGAGCCTGCAGTAGTTGTTCCTGAGGGTCCACCCACTACGCGACGGCGAGCATCGGCGTAAGAGACGCCAGATTCCGCGCGTACGCGTTGGATGGCTGCCTCTTCCTTCCACTTCGGGCAGTCCTTGGGTGAAGCAACATGAGATCCGTTACAGTTTGCACACTTGGCGCTTGAGGAACAATCAGCTGCCACGTGGCCAGTCCCGCTGCAGCGAAAGCAGCGGGCTTGGGACTTGCAAAAGCTCGCCCCATGGCCATAACGCTGACAGTTGAAGCAGCGCAACGGTGAAGGTATGAATAAAGTAACTTTGACCCATAAATACCCAACATCAATGGAGTCGGGTATGTTAGGTAGACAAAAGGTAAGAAATAGGGTATTTGTTTGAATAGACTGTCCATCCTTCTTTATTGTCACCCTCTGTACTGCAGAAACCCCCTGGGATGCCAGTTCTGACTTAATGTCAAGCTCCGACATCCCGGCAAGGTCAGGGCATCGAATGACCCCCTTTGAAGAGTTGAGGGATCTGTGTGGTGTGACCTTTATGGGGCGGTCCACGAACTGTTTTCCATCCCATCGGCGAAGGGCCTCTGAAGACTTTTGGCTAGAACAATGAACGAGAAGTTGTCCGGTGCGCAATCTCTTGATGGAGGAGAAACCAGACGAAATATTTTTGAATCCTTTTGCGATCGCAAAAGGGGATAGGGACGAGAGCGGCTTGGCCGGCTCTGTACCTTCGACGACAAGAAAACGGGGCCAGGCCTCTTCAGCACTCTTCCTCACGCTTTCTCTCACCTCATTCTCACTATCAGAAGATTCTCTCTCACGCAGGCGTTTCCCAAGTTTTTTTTGTTGTTGTTGCCATAATGAAAACTATATGATTCGTTCCTTCTGCTCCCCACCCACCACGGAGTCCAACAAGGGGATGCGACCAAGCGGTACCACTAAGGGCATTTCCAGCAGGGTCGCACCAGGGATACAGAAGGAATATACTCTGGCCTACAGAGTGTGTAGACCAGACTGACCCCGGCCGCAGCCTTCTAGCAAAGCTAGGGCACTGCACGACCAGCCGCTTGATTGGTGTGGGCCACACCAATCTCCCGTCTAGGAGAAGTCCGGGCCAAAGAGGTGTGTTGGTATGATGGGCCACAGCCCATCAGGGACCTCAACCTCCAGGATCCCATCCTCCCCCGACACGGGTCGCCCTGCACGGCAAACGCAGGGGGCCTAAAGGAGGCCACAGAGAAAAGAGCTATATTAAAAGAAAGGCATGATGGAAAAAGAAGGCAGGGGAAGACTGGTGTAGACAGAAGATAGAAAAGACAAACAGTAGTGTCATAGGGAGATGATTGAATAGAAAAAGAGTATAGGTGAAAGGGCCAGTGAGGGAGAAACAAGAAAAGCATAAGAGAAAGGGGTGGACCAGCTTAGCCATCCAGCCAGAGAGAGGCTGGGTGTTCACCCCCGGCACGAGAAGCCGGGCCCACGGGGGCAAGAGAGAGTGCGAGTCACACTTCCCTGGGTTGTGACACATGGGTTCATACACAATAAAATATATTTTAATGAAAGTTTTAATCTTCCGTGTATGTGATTCCTGTCATGTTGGAGTGGAACTGCAGAGAGTATGTGTGATTTGGTTAACATTTAAATTACATTTAGAAAACATTTTTTGGTAAACGTTTAAGTCAGAACAACTATTAAACGTTGTACAAATGTTTTACATAAAATGTTTCTAAAACATTTTAAAAAGGTAGAAAATAAGTTTCAATATAGTTTGAATGCAAACGTTTAGAAAACATTTTTCATATGTGTGCAAAATAAACATTTTTAAAACATTTTGTGCAAACATTAGTCAAACGTTTTGTGAGAACATTTATAAAACATTTATAAAAGGTTTGAATGCTATCTGGTGGGGTTCTTAGCCTTGATTCTCTACAATGGGTCATACCCATAAAATGGCATATAGCAAATTGCAGGAAATGTAACCCATTCATACTTAGTTTTATCCCTCATGAGACGTGCGCGTGGATTCGAACCCTGTCATCACCAAGCACTGGTTTTTGTTAACCTGCTCATTTGGAGCAGAAGCTATAGACTACTCAACCATCGGGCCACAAGATACTGAGGACATTAAACTTATCAAGGTTTTATTGCCATGCAATATTTCTCATTAACGATTTAATGATTTTGTGATAGGTAGATATATGGCCTTAAAACACTTATTGAAGACTCAACGTTTTATATATATATATATATATATTTGTGTATGCGTGGATCCTTCATTTCTTCCTATTTCTTGTCGTGACTGTCTCCGTCATTCTCGCAGTTGGTCAAATGTTTTTCTAATAATTCTACTTGTTTCCTAAATCTGAATACGCTCTTCCGTTATCCAGATACATGTCTACAAAAATATTCAACTCATTTTTTTGTTGTTGTGCTTTATCTGAATAAGATCTCATCGAAAGTGCTACACGTGAAGTCGAGCACCTGTTTCGGTCTAGGGTTTTGCAGAGGGGCGTTCATTTTCTCTCATCAGTGCGTTGTGCAATCAGAAACTACTCCACAGGTGAGGCGTTGGCATGGATAGAATAACACTTCACGAAGGTGTCGCTTTGACACAACGACATCGTAGACTGTTTTCTCGCTGTCGGTAAAAGCGCTTACTGATCGATACCCACAAGGCCATTGCGCAACAAGGTGCAGCGCAATCACGTGTTTGACCCCACGCAGCACGTTGTTGTCACGAGACTGATGTCTTCTGATTTATTTTTCGGTTGAAAATAGTACGTTCAAACTGAACGATGCTTTTTAAAAAAAAAAAACAACAGATCTGTCTCATCGTTTTAATCTGCCCACGTTTCTTCAGGTGTTAGAGTATTTACTCGACTTTTGACCTATGAAACAAACTGTGGGTTTGATATTTACGGTGGCGTTTTATCTGGTGTTGTGTTGCTTTAGGATGAGTGCTAGGAAGCGAAGTGTGGATCAGAATAGTCGGTAACAGGTGGAGTCTCCCACGATCGCATCAACATGCTAGAAAAAGAGTTTAAAGAAAATCAGAAAAAACAGATATGACGAGAAAGTCAGAAAATGAGGTAGAAACAGAGGCAGAAGAACAAAAAAAGATCAAAAGCAGACAGATAGCGATATTGAGACAGACAGACACACAGACAGAGGCAGACAAAGTTCTTGAGGGTGGAAGGAAGCTGAAAAAAATGTTGGCCAAAAAGCCGAGTAATAAGCTGTACGTCAGATGAGCCTCAGAAGGAATTGAAATCAGCTAGTTGAGATGATTGACTGATCCCTTCTTTTTGAATCTTGCTGCTGTTGTTTGTTTTCTTTAGATTTCCCAATTTATAATTAAAAAAAATTCTAAGCTATCTTGTCTGTTCCTCTTTCCTTTCCAGGCAACAGACGTATGGTCTAAAAATGTCTCATAACTTAGCCATACGTCAACCGTTTCTCTCACCTCATTGCAAGGTATCTAGAAGAAAGCGAAAGATAGGCTTCTTCATGCATGATACTTTTTTTTAAAGACGAGGGCCCGCCAACAAATTTTACAAAGCGCGCAGTGAGCTAGAGGAGGTGAGAATCTGATTGAGAACTATATTGCATGGAGTTTTTTTCAATAACATCACATGGGCTTGGCTCTCACTTGCATAATGCAGCTGTTGATGTAAGATAATATCTTGCTTGCATTTCATTATGCGAACCAACAATTTTATACTCACTCACTCACTCACTCAAACTTATATTAAAGGCATGTTTTCGAAGTAATCACTGTACCATTGTCTGTCAGGTTTAACGTCCTTCTCACCCGTCTTTCATCTGTATTTTAAGGAGACCAGATGTTACAATTAGGTTCCCGAACAGATCTTGCCCTTATGTTCCTATGACAATATGTCCCATTCTCTCTCTCTCTCTGCTTTTTGTTAGCATTATTTTAATTCTATTGTCAACATCTATTGATATTGCCACCGGGGCTTTATTCTTGTACCTGCCGCTGCGTTGATAGCTTTATGTTCTCCTTCAAGTTACTGTTGCCCATCAAAATAAAGCAATATGTTTTCGTTGCCGCAGGCAACAGGAAAGCGAGGATCGAGTGCTAACTGAGCGTATGATTCTGTTACGTCACAGCTTTTTCTGTTTATGTGCATACGAGTTTTTGTATTTTCTTTACCGAGAATGCCAAAAAGTCTCAGATTCAGAGAAATAATATCTGAGTATCTGACACTGAGCTGACTAGTAACTTGAACCAAACCTAAGAACCCTTTCTTGGTTAGACCATGGGAGCAACATGCTACTCCGTGTAGGTGAGACAACCTGATGTCCTCCACAATGTGTGAGGACCGCAACGTACGCAAGGCAAGTAAAGGACAACAAGTTAATGAGGCAGAATTTGAGGCTAACGTGTACGATCACGTGCTTGACTTATCTGCACTGAGGTGGATTAAGTCACTTTATGTCTCTCTTATAGACACCCGCTTAAATGTTTGCTTAGCAAAAAGTCCTGCAATTCTCCGTCTCTACTACTGCATCGATGAGGTATTTGGAAGCAAGGAAAGGGAAAAAAGTTGTTTTGCAAGCTTTGGTGACATCAGAGAGGAGATGAATTACAAAATGTAATAACTCGTATAAACACTCGAGTACGAAATGTCTCTCAGATTGCTATGGATATGCCAGTATGATAGATTTAACAGTTGTGACGGCACGTGTACAGTACACGTTTTAGTCTAGTGAGAGATATTACACAAATCGTCCACTCGAGTTTTTGGGCTTTATTATTGGTCTTGTATGAGAACGCTTCAGTTTTTGAGATCTGTTATTGCCTTCTATGATAGAACACTTCAGTGTTTGGGGTGTTATTGTCGTTTGTGAGAACGCTTCAGCTGTTATTAAGTTTTCTTCCGGAAAAATAATGAAAATTTAAAGTAACATACCTCCACATTCCTTGTCTACTGTCTACCTTTCGTGGTATAGACCACATATCGCAATTGCCTCTCTCTATCTAAGAAATTCCGTCTCAAAAGAGACTTCTGAAGTTAATGATACTCCTTTAGGTACATGTATGTGGTACTGGCGTAAGAAACTTCTGATATTTTAATAAGACACTACTCTAGTTACATTAAATGGTATCATTGGAGGTAACTTCTTGTGTCATTATTATTATTATTTTTTAAAGTGTATAACTAGTATCCTTCAGCGTGCGAAGTGCAATTTGTAGAAATACGCATCTGTGTTAGAGCCGTTGTGAAGATAAATATTCCACAGAAATAAAAAATAAATAATTCAAAAGTTTTTCCGAACTGCCGTCAAAAGATAGAGGCTCGTCAAAGAACCATCATCTGAGACTGATGTCAGCGCTGCAGTTGAAGTGCAAACAAACTTTATGTTTTGCCTTTAATTTGGCGCGTGCAGTGGATTCACCTTTTCCGACAGTAAAATGGCCGGCAACCCCAGCGACTGAGCTGGCGGCAAAGAGCAAAGATCAAGAAATAACGCCTTTGGCAAAGTAAAATGCGAAAGCGAATTACCGTTTTCTGTCTCTTTGACGGCGACACATCTAAGCAATCGACGCTAAATAATATTTGTAATATGGAGATGTGGTATTTGTGCCATGTTTTCTACTTCACCTTTGATATACAAAGAGCACCATCCGCCAAAGAAAAAAAAAGAATTACCAAACTGTGCGTGGGAGGATAAGGAAGGAAAAAGGGAGGAATCTAATGCACTAGGTCATAATCATAATTTTTTATGAAGGTGGAAAGGCTATCTATTACGGGATATATTGAAAATAAATAAAAATGTACTATTTTTGCATTATATTTGTGAAGTCTGGGTAAAGACATAATCGTTTTTCGCCCGACAGAAAACTTTTCAGGTAGTCGTTCTCTTTTTGTTCTGTTAATCAAATTTTTTATTTAATTTTTTTATGAGTGCTCGCACTGTAAGCGAGACGACATACAGATAAAGAATTGTTTCCCTTTGAGTAGACAAAAATCCCCTTATGTGTAAGGAAAGAGTGCGTGGTAACAGTAGCTGTAAAGAGAGGTTACTGAACAATACGATTTCTTTGTTTTGGGAGCTCAAGAGCCGTTCTTGCTAGTTACAGCAAAGTCTGGGGCATTTCCAACAGGGCTGTGAATAGTCTAAGTTGGGTAACCAGCAGAGACTGCTGGCCAGGTCACAATAAGTGAAAGCAAAGTAGCCTCCAAAAAAAACTTCTGGCTGTGATCTCCGTTATATTTATTTGCTTTCAATGTTTCCAGGTTTGCCCATTCACTTCTTCAATCAGCATTGAGACTGAAGACTACGGTTTCACTCTTGAATTGTGTTTCGATTAGTTAGGACAAGCCCAACGAAGTTCGAGTTAGGCTGTAGACAGTAAATGCATTCTAGGAGAAAAAGGAGACCTTAATTCATGACAAGTCGCCTAGAAATAATGAAAAGGCAGGAAGCTGTGCTGCCCAAATCTGAACTGAGCTGAATAAAAATGTCACTTTTATAATATAAATATATATATATCCTAATTTTTTATTCTTACGGATTTTGGCAAGAAGAGTGTTTTGCTGATTACAAACCATCCTTTCTCTTGGATGGCGCCATAGGTTGCATGAGGCTATTGAATGATTTTCAAAGCTTTCAAGAGTGTGGAGCGCAAAGAACAACAGTTTTTCTTACTATCTGAAATGCTAGTAGTAAAATATTGTCGAATGAACAATAATAGCTTTTCACTTTTTCTAAGAAACCCCTGTGGAACAAGTCATGCTGTATTCAAACGGCAACAGTGTCAAAGTGTCTTTTAAGACATCTGGCTTGGTAAGATGATCCGTGCCTTAGAGTACCAAAAGAATGACTGGCCTTTTACTCGAAAAGGATGAGTTAAAAGCCTTTGACAGAGGAAAAGCGGGAAGTACTCTTTATCCTCTTTCAGAGTTTTAATAATAATTGGAAAATCTCATTTCTAGACCAGCGTCTGCTTAAATTATTCACGAGGCTCTGCTGAAAAAAAACTAAAGTGGAACATTCATCCAGACATCAGTCAAAAGAAAAAGCTTGGTACAAGGATCGGACTATTAAGACCGACACATAATCTAGGTAGGAGTCCTGGAGTAATGTTAAGAGTTTATTGAGTGCAGGGCTCCATGAAGAAGGAGAAACAAAAGGAAGTACTGACATAGAAAGTATGAAAAGATGCAGAATCGAATCGAATCGAATATTTTATTGTTTAGGCCTTCAGCCCTTAACTGGAGGGTGACATGATGAATTTGCACATTTCTAATGCATTACATAAAATATACTGCAACATATGTAATAGATAGAGCATACAGTTATATAATGTATCATATCAATGTGGGTACTAAAATACTATTTGCTTAAACATCAAATAAAGAACTAGAGAGGAAGAACAACAAATTTTTGCTTAGGCCCTCGGGGCGTATCGCAGGGGGTGGTAATCAGTAAGTAGCAGTGTTAACTTAAACATAGAAGGATTTCTATAAAGTTTTGGAAGCATATAATTATCTCGAAAAGCAGTATATCTGGGGCACATAAACATAAAATGCAGCTCTGTTTCATCCATATCTATACAAAATAGACAATTGTAATAAGAAGATAACGTATTACGTGTGTGCCTAAAGGTATGGACTTTTTATTAAAGAGACACCTGCTCTGAATCTGATTAAAGCACTTCTCATGCTGGCATTTCTCAAGAAGCACAGAATGAAAGCATGCAGAGAAACCAAGTGTGCTTTATAAAAGCATAATATGATGGCAAAGCTTTAAATAATGGGCGAGGACTATCATGTGCCTCCAGTATGGGTCATGTAGAGGAAACGATCTTGTCCTGAGACCGCGTTAGTGAGCAGTGGAATTCCCTGCTCAGTTCCTGACGACCAGGAAAAAAATGGCGTTTTCTTAATTTAATCAGTCTTTAATTCGTGGAAGAAACACGACACTGGAACGATCGTTTGGTGGTGGAATTATGTGAAGGTGTGGTGTTCTAAATTTAAAAAAATGTGATTGACCCATGGCATTTTAAAGCTGAACATTTATTTAAAAAAGACATTACACTGAGGTATCTTACTAGCAGAGATGAATAACTGGAACGAATTTGAGTCTTTCTAAAAATAATTTTTCCTAATATATGGGGGAGGGGGTTATCATCGGATGAAATATGATGTTACGCTATACATATATCAATTATAATTAAAAGAAACTATGAAGCACTAGCTTTAAACGATTGGTTATTGTTTGCCACTAATCATCCACTAAAACTATTCCACAAAGATGATGGAAAACCCTTACACCTGACCTCTGAAAAATAATGATACCTTTCTGTTTTGTTTATTTTTTTGTTTGTTTGTTTTGTTACGATTGTGAATCAAAACTCAGTTTCCACAAGCGTTCAATCTTAAGAAAGCAAGAAAAACATATTTATCAGTGTTCTATATTACTCGCTGTAATCTCCAAAGTCAACGGTGACTCAAATGCCAGACGTACCCAATGTGTGTATGTCAGCCACTGTCTCTGGCGCGCCGAATCTATAAGAACCAAATCTCGGTTGCAAGTCACGCCAGCAGGCGTGCCACGCGCGAGATTTCTTATCTAGCAACTGGTCTATTCTTCAATCATCTGTAGGACTGCGGGCACAGTCACAACAAAAGTAAACCCGAGCAACTCTTTTGGGGATTCCTGTCTGCAGGACCCCTGCAGGGTGGAGGGAGACATCTACATAACACACACACACACACACACACACACACACACACACACACACAGAGAGAGAGAGAGAGAGAGAAAGAAGTTGGAGGAAACCAGAGTACATGGAGCAAACCATCGACGATTAGCCCTGTAAACAGGAGTCACATGTAGAGAGAGGTATGTCAGAGCTTAGTTGCGAGCCATCGACACTTCATAGTGACACCAGGCGCTTGAACCACTTTCCCACCAACCACTCATCTGCGTGCTAAAGAGTAGAGGCACTGACATTCAGGAAGACATATCCAGAGTCTAATTATTAACAAGAAATCACAGTGACTGAAGTCTAAAAATTCACAGATGGTGTACGGGAAAATATTACCCATTGGAAGATGAAAATGAAGAATAAGTAACTTTTATTTCGCTGTTTAAGTCGTGAGAGTTTTCTCGGTACCAGGGGAGTAGGAGGATAGGCTCGGTGCTTCTTCTGAAGATTAAAAATTTTTAGACCTTTTCTGCTTACGCAGACAGTCGTGAAGAATAAGCGACCGATTAATGAATACTAGAAAAAAGAAAGACAGGCTCTATGAGAAACCCTTACTCGCTGAGATAGGCCCCAAAAGGAATAGATGGCACTCATTTTGTGATGGGGATTGAACAAGGACGCAATATTTCGAATTATGAATCTTAAACTGAGCATTCAATTTCATTCTAATTTTTGACCATACATTCGATACTGTCAAACGTGGCACTCAAAAAGTCTATGTAGCGACCCCTCTGAATCTTCTTCAAACGCAGTTGCTGCTTTCAAGGGAGGCTACCTACCCTAACAATTATGCAGCCTTTAAAGATTTGATTCATGGTGAGAAGACTGGAACGACTCTTCACCGTCTTTTAAAATGACCACATTTTAATATTTCTAACACTTTTAGCTAGCTTCTACGAGTTAGTCATCCTGCTAACTGCTAGCATGGTTGAGTTCTGAATATTTGAATCGACAACGTGGTATTGTGACCATACCGCCGTTTCTGTTTTGTTTTCGCTGTTAAACGTTCATGACTTTATTATTTTCTTACGTCCAGTAACTTAAAGGCACTTGAGATTGTGAGAAAAAGATGAGGCAAGAAAGAGAGATAACACACACACACACACACACACACACACACACACACACACACACACACACACCACAGAGAGAGAGAGAGAAACGAAAACATCAGCGGGACCCTAGAGACTGCCCTTAGTACGCAAGCACCACATCTTCCCCTGTTTAATTGCTCCCGCGAGAAACTCAAAGGCATCAGGTATGCATAACGCAGCACGGGACAGGCGGACATCATCTTGTTACATTAGGGGCGCCGCGGGGCTAAACGTGCCCAACATATTATCAGCCTGGCGACCAAAGTCGGTCTTCTCATCGCCACTATCCATCCATTTCAAAAGCGCCAATCAAGACATTGGGCAGCAATCAAGGTGAACACCGAACACAGAAAGAAATCGGCGGAGAAATCCATCATCTAAACATGTGAGTGCAGGCACAGGTCAAGTGGCGATAAAAATGCTGTCCCACGTACTCTCAGGTCTAGTAACAAACTTTCTCCTTTTGTTGTTTGCAAGATTAACTACTCAGACTGTACGTCTTCGAGGAGACGATGGAATTTTAATATGGATCTCATTTTCTTCCTTAAGAGCCATCGTATTCCTACATAAATTTGGTGGAATTTTGGACTATGATTGGCGAATGTTTTTACTTAACCCCCAAGAATAAAATTGACGAGCTTAAATCACCTATTTGAAAGTCTGTGCCCTGTTAGGAATGATTTTGCATTGAACTGGTCTTTATAGATAGACTACCTATAATCATTTTATTCTCCATAAAATCTGTCATGGCAAAGATCCGTTACAGCGTTTTGAAGTCATGACAACAAATAGATTCCGTAACCCACCATTTTCAGTCAGTCAGTCAGTCAGTCAGTCAGTCAGTCAGTCAGTCAGTCAGTCAGTCAGTCAGTCCCTTGACCGGCACCTGTCGTTGAGGGGAGGGAGCACATGCATGTGCTGTACTTAAAAAAAAAAGTAATCAGCTGTAACATCAAAGCAAGAGTTTGACATGGCATCAGATTTTCACGACTGAGCGAAAGTGATTGTCTCACCGGAATACGGGAATGCAGAGCAAAACCACTAGAGCGTGATGCGTCACCATCTGCTGCTCACCAGAAATCTGGGGCCAGTTGCACAACATGTTTCTAAGCCTTAAAGAAGCAAAATCTCTTCTCTGCCATTTAGATGCGTTGCACAAGAACAGGAAGGAAAGTGAGAATTAAACAACTTTATCTTACTTAAAGCAGTTTTAGTTTTAAAAATTCTAAAATTGTGGTGTGTACTTTAAAATGATTATCTAAAAAGACTTAAGGCCTAAAAGTGTTTAAAATTAGAAATGTGTTGTGCAACTGGCCCCTGGTCTACTAGTTTCTAGAGCTAGTAGCTACAGTCACTCAAATACAAGACGACGGAAGACTGATGAGACAAAAAAAAGGAAAGTAGGGCGGTTAATATAGTTCTTCACAGTCCGAATGTAGGTCTACCATTTCTTCCGTGTGATTGAATGTTCTAAATATAACCGGTTGTGAAGCTGGTGCAAACTATCAAGCTAGCTGATAGCAAGATGTAATGTCTGAGTCTGTGATTAAGCCTTACTGACAACACAAGACAAAACTAGTATAAGAATGATAATATTGATAAACCATACTGACGGAAAATAGGAAACAGAATGTAGAGTTAGCATTCAAGTAATCGACCAGAATAATGTGATATACAGAACTGTTTTCATTTTTCTCCCTTTCTTTGTTTACTTCGTCAACAGAATCATATCAATATTCGTATATACTAACCATCAGAGACCAGAGGGTCTATCAGCCTGTCAATACATGTAGATTTTTTGTCATGGATTAAAGTAAAAAACCTCTTGCTGTCCTAAAATGTTTTATGAATGTCTTAACTTTTGAAGTCTTATTTTCTCTTCCTGCCCACCTACCAAAAATCCTTGAATATGAAATCTTACATCCAAATATTTTACGAAATCGCGTTAATCTGTATCTGTTTCTATTTCCTTTGTGTTGTAAATTCTACATTCTCTACGGTACAAAATGTCGCTGTTGACGCAGCTTCTTCTGCTGCCGTGCAGTAAATTAAAATCGTACATTTAAAATTACTTATTTCAATCAATATTCACGAAAACATGACACTTTTTAGGTGCGATCAATGTTTGAAAAAAATAGAAACTTTTACCGCTGCTCTAATCAAAGTCCTCATAAAAAGACAAAACTCAAATGCAACACATGAAATTTGAACTAAAAAAGAACATGAATCAAGAGATTCTCCATCACGATTTTGATTTTGTTTGGACTTAAGTGCTCTTCTACCTAGCAAAAATTCAAAACTTAAAACCTCCGAAGTTTTATATTTTTGAAGTAAAAACAACAAAAGTTCAAAACATGTCGTCTCTACGAATTATACATAGTCCAGCATTTATTTTTTACGGCACATTATGACCACGTTAATTTTTTTACGATAGAAAGGATTGTAAACTTTGTGCAATTTATTTGGGTAGACAGTAGTAAACTGAAAAAAGTTGTCTGATTTAAAAGACAAGCAAACGAACACAAACTAAATAGAAAGAAAAACTATCTTACAGATCATAGATTGAGAAACAAAGATAGATACAAATGTCAGATGGTGCAGGCCTAATCGCGCATAGGCACCTTTCTATCTCCCCAACCCCTCTACAAATACAATATATCTATATATCCACACCTACACATTTAGACACACCTACACGCACGCGCACAGACACAGACACACACTGCATCACAAAAATGTCAGTTCTGAAAGGTATTATTTTCACATAAAATAACTACACTTTTATTAAAACAGAAATAAACATCCACTGTGAGACAAGTACGGCTTAAAATCCACGCAAAGTTGGAAGTCCTTGCGACTGAGCCATCTACGCAAAAAATAACAATATAATAAATGAAATGTTGTTTAGAACAGGTCTTTGTGTCCTTTATTTGTTGCTGCTGGAGGATCAGTGCACTTATATCACACCAGCACCATCGCGAAAAAGCAAAAAAAAAAAAAAAAAAGAAAGAAAAAATAACCCCGAACGAGTAGAACAAACACAGTAACTGCAACGACGCATCTAACATCAATGTGGTTAAAAATAGAATCTATTCTGGAAACAGTCGAGGCAAGTTGCACGTTAGCAACTGCACCATGAACGTCAGTTATCCTAGGATTAGGGGATAACTATTGCTGAATTGTTATTGTCGCTGAATAAAAATGATTTCCATCTGCCACTTAACTGTTTACTTATTGACCATAATCCCGGTGGACTTGAAAGTCGCCAGGAAAATGAAACACAAACAAAGCCTCATCATTCAACAGAATGTAATATTTACTAGACAAACACAGAGGCAATCATTAGGGACAAACTGATGTTTTAATAATAGGAGAAACGACAACGCATATACTAATAGTACAAAACAAAGAAATTTGGCAACACTGCAGGATGAAGATAGCTTGAATGCAGCGGAAGCCGTTTCAGTAGAAACATAACTAATCAGGTCCATTTTTTTTAAATTTACAGGCATGCTTACTTCCCCAGCTGGCAACATTACAGTTGTTTGGTTAATGTACAAAACACCCCGGAAGTATAGCTGACGTTGAGACTGGATATAAAAATATAAACAAGATCATGAAAATTAATTCCAACCTCTCCTTGTCCACACACCTTAGTTTTTTAGGTATTCAATTGTATCTTATCTTAAGGCAACTTCACCTTAAGTTCAACAAACTGAGTTTCAGCGCTTGAGGTAAAATGATTTCGCAATTTTTCTAAGCCGAAACTGTTTGTAAACATTCGGATAATAGATGCGTTTGAAGTGTTATGTCAATTAAATGCACTTTGCGATCTCACTGTGCATAACCGTCTATTTGAGCCAAACCGGAGGATACAGCAGCGACCAGTTCCAGATAGATCTGAACCCCAGAACGCACAGAAGTAACCGATGCTAATTAAGGTACATTTCTATTCACTTCAGACAACCCATTCTGGCAGCGGTAGTCGCCAGTATCCAGCAACCAGTGGATCCTAGATCAGGCCAAACCCCACCCCCTCCTCTACAATGGACAGAGTGAGTAAAAAGAATAGACAGCGACTATATTATAACATCCGAAAAGGGGCTTTAACTCCTTCCCTAAAGGGCCGCAATCAGCAGGGCAAGAGTGCAAACCGCTCCATAAACTTCCGAGGAACCGCGCTCGCACAACATGACCCAGCCTTCACGGTACATCTTATCGTCCACCTGTCAACATTTGTAAGCAGAATGAAGAAAACCTATTAGATAACATCTATTCCGGTTTCAAAAAGAAAGTGTTCATGCAATACTATAACCACACTAATACAACAAATTCCTCAAGCGGTTTGCGTATCTTCTACGATTTCCTTTTATTTAATGCTTTGCCTTGCTGTTGGTGGTGTTTTTGTTGCTGTTGCTTCTGGTGTTAATTTTGTTGTTGGTGGTATTGTAATGATAGTGCTAAGCGGTGAAACGCTGATGAAAGCATTGATTATATGCGTATTAAAAAATTGGAAGTTTCTAATCTTCGTAAAACCCAATAAAAAGTTGGATATGCAATGTTCCTCATTCAGCAGTATAATAGGTTAATAAAACCAGAAATTTACCCCCAAAGTCTTTAATTTTTCTTCCCAAAATAAAAGGATTAAACAAACGAGAAAAAAACCAGATCAACAAACAAACAAAAAGCAAAATAAAATAAAATTACATTCACTCTGTTTTATCAATGCAGTAAATGGGAAGGTGCACAGCCTTAAAAGTAATTCATACAACGAAATGAGAGGAATTAAAAATAAAACAAAATAATAGGGTTCATACTGTGGAGAAAACGATTTCGCCTTTTTTTCTAATCTTCACAAAATGCTATTAAATGTATCAGAAACACAGTCAGCCTGGATTTAAATTTCAGGGGAAAACGCAGTTGTTATTTTTTTGGAGCGATATAAATTTCTGTTGCAATCAGAATTCTGCATCGTGTCCAACAACCGTCTGGCCAGAAAGGAAAGCTTCAAGCAATCTCAGAACTGACCTTAGCTGCGTGAGAAACACTACATGACCAGGTAGCGCAAGACGTATGTGTCAGGAACGAAATGACTGTCATTAAGGATGATGTTGCGATGATGGAGACAGCCTGTAGAAATTCGTAATTGAATTTCAGCAGGGGATCGTAAGATTTCTGGATAATTTCCCTTCTGCTTATGTCTTTTTATTGCTGAGGCAAAAACTACGAAGGCTTGCAGGAAGTTGCCAACAGCCTGAAGTTATCACATTTAACTTCCCTGCCCTGACAAAAGGATGAAAAACACTGACGCAGGTCGGAAGCTCACACGGTGCACCACCTTCTGTTTCTAGATCTTTTTTTCAGTTTTTTTTTTTACTTTTTCTCTGCATCTCATAGAAAAGATACTTTCCTAGCAACACTTTATGTCGGCACGTATCTTCGACTATCTCAGTCCTGACGTTAACACGTCCTGCTAAGTGTCAGAGTATTTTTAAGGATAATTTTTACGCTGAGACCATTTAAAAAATAAACTTCGAATTGACAAGGAGCTAGAGTTGATATATTTTTTTTCTTTTTGAGAGTCTTATTAAACTTCGCGGTGCCCTTGCTTCATCTTGTCCTTGTTAGTACATTTTAAAACGGTAAAAGTATAACATCTTATTCTGTATGAACGTATTTACTTCCTATTTGTAAATCCTCTTTCTCCATAAAAGTTGGCACAACTGTCTTAAGTCATTAATTTGTACAAGAGTATCTCGTTTTCAACTCTAAAACAGTCTCAGGTCTCGCTCACACTTTTATCTCCCTTGGACCTCTCTTTCCGAGGTCCAGAAGCGTACCTGGTACCTGGTTTTTGTTTCAAGGTCATGATGAACTTTATCTTTCTTGATCTGTTCTCCATATCTGCAGCATCACCTCTGCGACTCCCATAACATTAATTATTAACTACTATCATCCAAATGCAAAATCCACTTTAAGTGTTTCTGCCAGTCAGGTGAATGATTTAACAAAGGTGAACATAAGATCGCTAGAAATGTGTTTTTGTATAAATGTTTCAGTGTGATTAGAAGCGGAGTTTGAATATCTTGTGCTGGAATATTGTTGTTTTGGAAAATCCACAACATTTGTGCCTGGAATTAGAATGTCTGTACTGAAACCTTTGGATACGTCTTTAGACCCAATGTTCTTGTGTTGCTGAGGGAACTTCCATTCGCTTTTTTACTTGCATCAAATCAGCATCTGGGACCTTGCAGCCAGAAAAGTTAGATCAAAAGAAATCCCTGAAACTTTGTAACTTTACCAGACTCAGACTTGACGTATTTGGCTGCTTTATCAAGTTATTTTAGCAAAGCTTTGGAGTACGGTGTCCGCGCGATAGCAACTTCCAGATGGTATGGTGATCTGTAAAAGTTCTTCTTTTTCTCTCACCTCCGTCCTACTCTTCTCCACCTTTGACCTTGCTCTGTGGTTTTTAGCCACCACGTAACTTTTAAGTTTATAGACACTGCTTTTGCGTATGCTTTAGTTTGTGTGTTTCGATGTCTGTTAAACTATCGGTTCGTTTGTAGTCCCGTGAGGACAGCACATTGAGCTCCCCTCTACACGGGGAAAGGCGCTGCTTTATTATCATTATTTTCTTATTTCATTTTTTTTTACTTTAAATTTCACTTTAACAGTAAATAGTTAACATGCCTGCAGACAGACAGCCCAAAATCGATGCTGAAACATGACAAATCACATAAGCTATAATTTACTAAAAAGTATTATTAAAAATTTTTAAGAAACATTTCTTGCACTTATCGATGAATAAGGGAGTAAGGCGACGATTGGATAGAACTATCCAAAACCCAGCCGAAGTTTTCTAGGCCCATATAGTATATAGTTAAGCAGCTTAAATTTAAAATCCAGGTTCACTTACTATTATCCCACATCCAATTTGGAGAGTACATAAGAACACCGGGTGGTCTTCATCCTTTCTTCTTTCTTTGGGTCTTTTTTTTCTTTTTCTTCTTTTTGCTTCTCCCTATCTTTCATTCGCTCAACTTGTCTACCATGCAATCAAGCGTAACAACGAAGGGGAATTACCAGGCACAAACATAAAAAATTCAACAAAAGCGAGAGTAAATTCAACAACAGCGAAAGTAAAGTGTTTTCCCGATAGAATTCAAGCAAATGTTTGAGGATCAATGACCAAAACCAGTCAGGCAGTGGAAAGAAAATGGAAGGAAAAAAATAACCCTCCAAGTAAATAAAACAGGTGAAACTGAATGGGAAAGCCAGGGGAGAAGAGTGCAGGCCTAAATTCCACCTTCATGAATAGTTCATTGCAGGCAGCGTGCGACAACCACACCAAGACAGGAACACTTCAGTGCAGTGGGAGTTCTTAGTACAGCTGCACTTAACGCTACCGTAGCTAGTCAAGGAACATGGTGAAGCTAAGAGGCTGCTTAATTTATTAATTTTGGCTTACTGTCGTTGAGAAGGACCAATACTCTTCCATCTAGTTTCTTTTTAAAATCCTATTCCAGTTTACTTGTGCCATAAAACATTGCCCTTCATATGTTACACATCGTTCCAAAATCTGTTCGCGGACATATTGATGCTGGTGACGACTCGTTCATCTGTATTGTAAGAACTTTGAAAACTAAACTGGTTGCTATGAATCCTCAATCAAAACAATATAAGCAGTTAAAGAGGCGCTATTCACGTCTATCACAGATGGCTGTCGGAAACTAATAAAAAACAAAACAAAAAAGGCGTAGAATGAACCCAGTGTGACTCTACATTATTTACATTAGAAGTGGATTCTTTTTTGCAAGTTTGTCTTGCTAATCACCTGTCGTGACAGAGGTGCTTTGAAATGTTCAGTGTTCAGTCACTCATGTGATGCTGCCACTTAGGGCCCCAGTTTCCCCAAACCCTTACCAATGAAGCATACATTTTTAACGGATTTTTCACGTGGAGCCGACACACTGCATGTTTTGTAAAGAACTTGAGGAGGCAAGAGAGGAAGTCTGGCCGGAAGATGAAGAAGAGGAAAAACGAATGGCTCTTTAAAACAGTGCTACAGGGCTCGCTACTCGCAATGTCTGCTTACAGTAAACAATACATGAGGTTGTTCAAGTACTCTGGAGACCAAAATAAACACGATGTTAACAATCATAAATCCAAGTCTCGCGTTAAACAGCGCCATGCATGTTGTACACGACTAGCCACTCAGTCTTAGGGGGGGCCAACGATCTTACCGTTATTTTTGTGCGATACAAAAAAGCCGAAATATTTAGCGGGTAATCTTTTTGACACATACGTCTGGTGTGGAGAGTGGCAGTCAGCTATAATACACGGTGGGCAAGGATCTCGAGTAGTCGAAACACACAGGGAGAAAGCGCTTGGATGCATGCATGCAAGCACACACGCACGCATGCGTGCGCGCACACACACATACAGAGAAGACGCGCAGACAGAATCTGGAAAGACAATTACACAAAGAAATATGCTAAAATACTCAAGAAGAAGAAGAAGAAGAAGAACAACAACAACAACTACAAATCAAGTAAAGCAAATTGTGATTTACACAGCATAATAATCACGCTCACGAAGGAGCATGCTCTCAGCTCTTAAGACAAAGAGAAAAAAACTATGCAGACAAATAATAAAAGACAAACACAGAAGACACAAAGAGGAATCAGGGAGCAAACAGTAAGGATGGAGAGTGTCATAAGTCTGTAGAGGAAGATGAGCAGGAGGGCTAGTCAATTGAATATTATCACAACTGTTCAAAAACTGTGTTGATTGGTCTAAGGTGTAACACACAGTGAGAAAGAGATAACACCACTGTGCCCGCGTGGTGTACTAACCTCGATACATCACCAACTGGAACATGCTACACAAATGTTTATCAGATGTACATACATGTATATCGCAATAGGCTCAGAGAGGATAAAAAAAGCCAAGCGTCTGCACACATCTTTGAAAGCGAAACAAAGACCATCGTCAGTGGGTACACAAAAAATTCTACGCGTGGGCAGGGAAATGTGATCAAAGCCTGGTTACACCACTTGTACGTAGAGATGGCCGTCTGGCTCACTCACACTATGAAATGTACGGTTACGACATACGAGAGGCTCGTGCAGCTAGTCCCACATCCAGGACTTTTAGGCCCATAATGAACAGACAGCCAGTGTTTATGCTCACACGCAACTATTGCTGAACTTGGAAATACCAAGTCTGGACCATGAACAAATGCTCTCAACATCGTCCCATTTTTCTTTCTACATCCCCGGGATGGGGATCCTATAGCTAGGGTTCTGCCATAACAAGCAAATAAAACTATTTATGCTAGTTGTCGTTTCAACTATGGATGTTTACTTCCCTAAACAGTAATTCCATTACATATTTTAGACAGCTAGTAACTTTATGGATAGTGTGTGGAGGGGAACCGGACCTTTGGGTTCCTATTCATGAAGAACGTTTGTCTAGCCTGTTACCTGCCCAAAATGGAGCAGATGACAAAACCATATTATTTTTATTAAAAAACAAATGATCAGAGGAGAAAATTCGAAAGGCATAATTTTGATTGCAAAATTGCCTTTTGTTTTTAATGAGTCTGCTACTCTTATGTTATGAATTCAATGAAAAACATTATTTACCGACGAGTTCTGTCCCTTTATATTTGTCTGGATTATTTGTTAGGTCTAGAAAACTCAGTGCTCGCTTCGCTTAAACAATCACGCTCTCAGCCTTTTTTTATCCTAGGTGGGAGAAAGTTATCGGAAGGGGACACCGGATTAAATATATGTAAAAAGATTTGGGTAGGACTGCCCCAAATCCATAAATACGGGTTTGAGCTGCTGTCTCTGGTTAGCCAATCTACCAAACTCGGGTAGGATAACAAGCATGGCATGAAAAACAGCCATGGCGCTGACATACTGTATTACTGCATAGTGATGCAATGTCCCGATTGTCCCTAATGACATTTCTCTTTTTTTCATTCTTTCTGTGTTCTTCTGTCATTTGCCATTTCTGCGCAGCATCAAATCTCGCCTACGGTCCTATGATATCTTGAAATTCTCAAAGTAAAGCCTATAATGAATCATCATAGGCGCGCAGCTGCCAGTTTGTTTTTGCAAGATTAGCTTCTGAGGAGGTAGCTGATAACTATGCTGTGTGACTACTTCTGCAGACCTCAGGCAAAGCTATCAAAAAATAAGCTTCAAGAAAGTAATAAAATGGAGTGCGGTGTACACTTCGAGATTGCCTTGTTTTCTTTTCCAGATGGAAATATCAACACTTAAGAAAAAGAACTTGTTTCGGAGAGGACGTTACATGAACAGTTGAAGTCTTTCTACTCAGTCTGATGATAAAGCGATCACCCCACCATTACCTCTCCACAGCTCGCACACACACACCCACACCCACACACACACACACACACACACACACTAATGCCTGTAATGAAGAAGTATTTGTACAAGTGGATATGAAAGAAAAATAAACGCTTATTTTGTAAACACTGTTGCATAGTGAAACAAGTAAAGATTAAGTTTGGCGGAACTCTTACCAAAATTGTTTTTAAGCACCTGAAGGTTTTTTGTGCAGCAGAACTAGGTATTACTGGTCTTACTGCCAGTCATGAATATTCGTAGTCACTGCCGGAATCGTCCAAGTTTGATTCTCTCAGTGTGTGGAAGCGCGCGGTCTTTAGCGAGTTCAACACAAAGTGAAATTTAGCGCGCGATTGGCGAGTTGCCAACTGTGTATTTTCTCATAGCTTTCCCGCTAAAGCAGATGACTTAAAATGTCCACTAAATTATGTAATTGTGTACGGCTGAAGTAAAAGAATAATGCGTAGAGGTATAAACATCGTATGAACATGCTACAGACGAAGATGAAAAGTAAAAAGCCCTCCTACCCCATACCCAAGCACGCCCGCGCGCGCGCGTGCACACACACACACACACACACACACACACACACACACACACACACACACACACACACACACACACACACACACACAATCAACACAAAACAAAGTCTCTAGATTTAGCTCGTCGTGTCTACACTAGCGCGATGTCTCTAGAATTAGAAACTCTCCCTCTTTCCTGGTAAAATTCCACAGAAGTTATGCCTCGTAGTCCTCGTTCAGAAAATACAGTGGTACCTCGGCACTCTTCCACAATCCGTTTTGGAAAACTGATTGAGTGCGGAGCAATTTTTTCCCCATAAAAATAATATTTACATTTAATCATTGAATATATATTAAATTATTGAATAGTTCCGACACACACCAGTAGCTAACCACCTGGTATTATTCATAGGTACACAGATTAGTTTCCGGTTATCTTTTTTCATGTATCGACATCAATAATCAATTCTTCATCTCTTCCATTATTTGAGATCTTTGCTTATTTACCTCTTTCACTTCTTTCGCTACTTCATCTGCCTCTGTATGTTTCAGTGCTGTCAATATCATCCATTCAACCACGTCATATTGAATCTAGTTCAGACACAGGTATGCCACTTTCATTAAAGGCAATAAGTTCTTTTTTTAATCCAGCGTTTGTTTTTATTGCTTTCCTCTTTTTTATTCAGCTTTAGCACTAGACATTTTCTTGGCTGCCATGATGAGCTATGATATACGTAGGTGTATGTGCAAGTAAACAAAATTACGGACACATCTTTACTGCTTGAAATCAACTCGCAAAGGGAAGTGTACCCCTTTGTTTCACCTGTCAGGTAAGCATGACGTTTCATACAGGTTTAAGCACGCACGGTAGTCGAGGGCCGAGCAACGAAACAGAATTTTCTCGAAAATATTGGTCGAGTCCCGAAATATTCGAGCACGGAGGTTTTTGAATGCACAGGTACCGCTGTACCCACCTCCTGCAGCAGAGCGAAAGATATCCATTTCCAGCACTGCTTCTGTTTTCTCTGGGCTACACCCGAAATGTAAACAAAAGTCTCGAGGCTGTCAATCCATCCCTTCATGATGATCTGTTTTTCTGTCATTCTGACCGCGGAAGTAGGATGTTCCCGCCCGCCTTAATTGTGCCCCAACCTCTAACCAGTCATTTCTCTCCCAAGCGTCTAATACATTAGCTAAAAGACTATCTGTTAATAGTACCTCACACCGAGTTTAATCCAACCATTAGGAAAAAAACTGCGCCCCACTTCATAATGTGAAACAATAATGTACACCAGGTTTGACACTAGTCTTATGGGAGGCATGGATTCTTGTCAGGAATATTTTGTCCCTGTTCACATCCCAACCGTGGAGATGAATACATGCAGTTGACAGTCGTCTCCATGAAGAGTGGCTGCTAAAATGTATGTTAATCTGATGGAGCAGAGTAAACCCTAACAGCCTCAGCCCTGGCCACACTGCTTAAGTTCTCGATCCAGCAAACACCTAGCACTGGGCCAAGACAAATCCAGTTTTAAGAATTCTCTGCAATGAAGTTAATTTTAAAATAAGCTTGATCCAAATTTGGCCCATTATTACGTTGAAGCTGGTGATATTCTGCTGTAGGTGTAAACTCACTAGTTCAGTCAGTTCATGGTTAATAAAAGGCTTTGAAGACGTTCTTGTTCCAGAAGTATTTCTTTCAGTAGCATCATTATCACTGCAGTTCTTGGTTTACACAGTGAATTACACCCCCTTAGTGAATCAATATAACATCAAGATAAAAAAAAAATTCATCTGGTTAGGGGTCAGTAGTTTGTAAAATGTTTGATTAACCGCCACCGTTTTTAGTGAATGGGGTCAAATGTCGATGACATTCATATAAATAAAATGTAGAATACATAATTTAATTCATCTAACGTTGCCTCACATTTCTCGCAAGGAGACATTGATGACGAGCTTTTTATTTTGTAATATGTTAGAAATATCAGCATTTTGACATAATAAAAAGGATGCATATTATATTCACACTAATGGTTTGCTGTTTTCTGATTTAAGAAGGTGGACACTATTGCACTCACGACATTAAAAAAAATGTAAACTGTAGCTTGGAGATGAATACTGATGGTTCCATCTTCATGTTCTATGTGACCCAGAATCACCTGAAATCTGACTGGGTTCTTTGATACAGGAATCGACTCGCTTCTGTCTGATGAGAACTAATAAGAACGAGGGAACGCGAAGTTTTACCAGGCGGCTACGTGCAAGACGGCATCTGTAGCGAGTGGCCAGCAGTCAGCAGTCAGCCTCTGTGTTTGTGTGATTTTTCAGTGCTGTGCCGTCTTGTGCCCCTTTTCAGCCAAGCAAATATTTCAAACCCTTTCAAGGATGGAAAAAAACATAATCGATTTCAATTTTAATGGAAGAGAAAGGGCAGAAGGAAGAATGAAACTAAATGCCCACCTCCGAGAAAAGGTTAATCACTATGGAGAGGAAGGGAAGGATCCAAGGAGAGAGAGAGAGAAAGAAAGAGAGAAAAGGAATCCTGCGCTTCCTTATAAAACGAAAGCTGCCACTGCTTACTTGTCAAAGCCAAGAAAACAGACGATAGTTGCCTAAGAACTATTCTGCACAATCTGCTTACAAACCACCCGGCATTGACAGTTGGCAGGGCTGAAGGTGCGTGTATCCACTTGGTGGAGTGAAGGAGGATAGCTGCAGCTCCTTGATTACAGCTATAAACAGGAACTTCATCAGTCCTTCTTCATTAATGAGACTATTGATTATATATGCAAATACGAACTTCACTGGTCTTCACAGTTACAATCACTGCTTACAGCTAGAAACAGAGTAAACTTCGTTAGTGTGACCATCAGAACTGACACACTTAGTGGACCGATAGTTTTTATTCTTTTTGTTTGTTTGTTTGTTTGTTTGTTTGTTTGTTTGTTTGTTTGTTTGGTTTTTTTCAATCACATGAGTGCCTAAGTGTTGTCTAAATACTTGTCCCAAGAACAATTTGTGTCATAACTGCGGAAGAATTCAAAGTCTAATCTGCACGGGCATACACAACACACATACATAACAATTATGTCTACCAAAGGTCTAAAACATAAATAAAACAATAACTCTCACGTTTCGTCCCAGAGACCGTGTCGTCGGGTGCAAAAAAAAGCGACGATCTCAAGGCAGCAAGCGCGGCAGTGCGATTTCATACACCAGTTCCAGAGATGATTGTCTGGGAAAATCTTCAAAGAACTTTAAGCGA
Source organism: Marisa cornuarietis (assembly GCA_004794655.1). Taxonomy (NCBI): domain Eukaryota; kingdom Metazoa; phylum Mollusca; class Gastropoda; order Architaenioglossa; family Ampullariidae; genus Marisa; species Marisa cornuarietis. Next base: position 10,875,631 of record SMMW01000622.1, read on the forward strand.
ACTAATTTTCAAGCTGATTTTTTCCGTCATAAAGAGGTAAGTAGGAGCTGAGAGTGCAGCGTGAGTTGTTCTTTGCTCTCTCTCTCTCTCACACACACACACACACACACACACACACACACACACACACACACACACACACACACACACCAGGCCTAACAGATACATAAACAACAAGAAAGGATGTAGGAAAAAGAGCAAAGAAGTCTCAACTATTAAATATATTTCGAGTAATTCTTCGTAAAATTTGTAGTTATTATGCCTAACGCAACACACACACACACACACACACACACACACACACACACACACACACACACACACACACACGTAACTAGAAATAAATGAGAAATACGAGCAACTGTTACTCGCATCGCACGTTGTTGTACAAAAGCCAAACATTTTTAACAACTCCGCGTGGGGGTGGTCTCCGAAAATTTGAATTTGCCAACGTGTTTCTTTCGCCAGACGATGGATACACACTGGTTGATGCATAGCTTCTAACAAATGGGTAGCGTGTTTCACCTCTAAAATTATTTATTATCGCATTAATATTATGATAGCGACTGCAGCTTGGCGTGAACTGTGCCATCGTTCTCTCAACCGTCATTCACTAGGGGACCTAATTCCCTCCGCTCTGTGCACGTGCGCTCTTGAGTCGCCTGCCCTTTGTCCTTTAACAGGAGAGGTAATACATAAATACAGCAATCACAAAATTACACAGGGGCTTTGGCAGCCAACCAGCATCTTTTTTTTTTAAAGTTGCTAAGAGTTTAAATGACACGCCCAGAACCTTTAGCCAGAGTATCACCCAGAAGAAAAAGAAGCTGAGGTGAAATTCCTCACAAACATAACGCCGGTCTTTCGGCATTTGTGTGTCTGATGTTATTAACTTGTGGGTTGTGAGAACAGTGCTGAAAGAAAGAAATGAAAGCCATTTCGCTCCACAAACAAATTGGAAAGAAACATGAACGGAACGCTCTGGAAAGTTTCCAACAAGAAACTCTGTCGCTGTAACAGTCACGGATGCAGGCATGCCTTCGAAGGATAAAGTTGGAGGAAGAAGCATTTGTACTTGTATTTTCTTCATAAATCTGATACCCAAGGCTGCATGAGAATGCCCTTTTACGCACACACACACACACACACACACACACACACACACACACTAAAAGGGAAGAATACGAATTTTAAAACGGATGAACCCCTTAGAATCCAGGTCACTGGAGCTCCTGTGAAAATGTCTTCCTACAAGAACAGCTGAATAAGCAACGCGAAAATAAATACTTAAATGACAAATATATTGCTTGTGGCTTTAAATTTCATTCTAAAACTCTACAATTAAAATCTTTTTAATTCTTAGGAATTATTAAGGCTACGGTATCATCCAAGCATGTTTTTACAAGACCGCCTGCAAGAAACCCAAGTCGAATGTGTTGTATTTCCGCCCACTTAACAGAAGCTCACGAATAAAGTGAAAGATCAGTAAAAACCCAGGAAAATTTACTTCCGGAAAGAAATAAAGTTGGACATGCAAATTAGGAGTTAGGTAATATGTGTCAGTGAAATGTTCTTCCAACACTTTACCTGTGCCAGAAAAGTAATATGAAAAGGATGGTATTGTACCAAATCAAATCAGCACGCTGCTAGTAGATAAAATATGATTGACTGTATGAAAGGAATAATTAACAATCAAATTAGCAATCAGCAATCCTCCATCAAGAACCTTTATCTCTGTCGTCCTTATTATCTAAAAGTACGCCGCCAAAGCTGTCAAAGATTCTTCTTCTTTTCTATTTCCTTCTCATCTTCTTGTCTTTTCCTCTTTGGTAGAATAAAACATAAAAAACAAGTTACGCAATTATCTTTCCCATCACTTTACACCTTCACAACAAGCAAAGTTACTATTTTTTAAACCTAGTCGTTATACAACCCAAATAACGTCTAGTTTTTTTATTTGTCTTTTTTATTATCTTCAAAGAAAAATGAAGATGGAAAAGGAGATGGATTTACAAAAGCACATCAACGCACCGTCAGACGAAACATAACTAGTTCAGCAACTGTTGACAACCATGTTTTGAATTGTGTGCAGACAAAATGCACTTGAGCCTTGCCTCGCAATAATCCACGCTGGAAAGAAATATGGTAAGAAAAAGAAACCGCTAGCTGGCTACCAGAGGAGTTAGTGAAAGGGATGCTAGCCTTAAAACTTAGAAGATGATCACTGCGACGCCATTGCGATGCGATGAGATAGGGCATATACACTCATTACATCAAAGTCTGGGCCTTTCTGGTGCCTGCTGGGGTCTTTAGGATTATATATCGATTACAAATGAGGCTATTTACTCATATGTATGGAAATAGTTTCCTTCTGCTTAGTTCACATTTGGAAAAAAATGTGACCTCATAGACCTAAAATAGTATCTCAGACAAGCCACTGTATTAGGAACAGAAAGTATTCATAGAATCACTTTAAGAAAACATGGAAAAAAATTATCCAAAAGAAAGAAAGAAAGAAAGAAAGAAAGAAAGAAAGAAAGAAAGAACGAACGAACGAACGAACGAAAAAAACTCAATTTCAGTAAAAATAAGAGAACACAAGGCTGACATTAGGATCGATAACTTTGCCAGGTCAGTTTCTGCTATGTCAGAGAAACAATGCAGGTGATTAAATATTCATTGCGTGCCCACCAGTGTTAGTTCGCCATGCTATCGTCCTTTTAGACATCGCCCTCATCGAGACTCTTTATCACGCCTCAGTGGGCTGGAAAGAGGTTGAAATACATCGTCGTTGGCTTGATTTATTGCATGGGCTAAAAATATACTGAACAGTGGGCCAGACGTCTGTACTGCCCGGTATAGTGATTAGAGGCTTGACCATCATGACGGCAATAGAAGATGAGATAAAGGACGTTAATCGCATCGGAATGAAAAGAAAATAACAATGGAAAAGTCAGAAGTGAAGAAGATGATGGCATCTGTTTTGAGAACGATGTAACAAAATTCAGTATCATTAAGAGAAGAAGACGAAGTTAGGGAAACTAGAAAGTGCCGAACATTTAACTGGGGATGTGAGATTGCGTGCAAGCCTCAATGTCATCATCACAGTCGTCGATAAATGTTTCGAGTCACTCGCCATCGACAGTCATGGCAAAAAAAAAAAAAAATCCAAACTGGACAAGAGTTGAACGTACTAGACGATTTGAGTTGCCATTAACACGTAAGAGAGATCATGTGAGACGTGGCACGTGTTTTCATTTCAGATTACGAGGAAAGATAAAGGAAACATTGAAAACGGCAGAAGACCGAAAGGGAGAGAAAGAAGGTTTCCAACGATAACGGAAGACGAGGAACATGAGAAAGAAGAGATAAGAAGATGAAGGGATGAGAGAGGAAAAGATAGGCGAAGGAAGATTAAACAAATCCTTCTTAACAAAGCAAGTATCATGGAATTTTTAAGCAAGTTTGGCAGAGGTGTGTGTGAAGACTACAAGAAACCAACGGTTTGGGGCTAAATGTTTCGGATGCTGAAACATTGTTCAACATGCTGAGTTGGGTTCAGGCTTGTCTGCCAATACAATGAGACTTCTGGGAACTTGAGATAATTGACGCTTTGGCACTCTGCTCGGTTAAGAACGACCTAAAGGCTCCTCCAAACCAATAGAACTCTGAAATGTTTCCCCTTTCTTTCCACCATATTTAAAAACTACTTATATTTTTACCGTCTGTGATGAAAGTTAAGCCCCCCTGTGTCGGTTTTATCGTGCCAATAAAAATTTATAAAGGTTACGTGGTTTTTCCCAACTAAATAAAAACCTCTTTATGGTCGTGAACCGCAGCGATTTCTAGTTTCATCTGCAAAATCATTCAAGCATCAGCAGATTAGACTCAGCAGTTAAAAAAAAAACTTGTGAGAAATGGAAGGTGCAGTAAAGGCAGCGGACCAACAATTTTTCCCAAAATAGAGCCTAAGTCTCAAAAAGCACGTCTGTTGTGGTCCCCGCTTAAATCCAAACTTTTGATTAACGGCAAAACTTCGCGAATAAAATAAAGTCTCGCGCCGCTCACATGACGCATTTGTACCTTGATTGCCGCAAGGTTTGCCCCAGGTGTATTCCTATCTGAGTGTAGTTACCTTCCCCCCGGAGCTCACTATCGACCAATCCTGACTAAGCTTCGTTGAATAGCGGCGCGATCCAAAAGCAGTGTGGCGATATTTTTCCCCCTCCAGCACTTTGCCGCATTCTTTCCCCATTTTTTTTTTCTATCCGGCTGTGCCTTTCCCAACTGTCTGTCCAGATCGGTTGAAACGCCATCCAAATACAGAGACACGGGTCTCGCTTTAAGATGAAGCAACGGGCTGAGGCATTCAGGTCCAGTCCTGTGACAGGACCTGCTCGGCAGGTTTTGGCTCGACGCCGGACACAGCAGGTGAACGGTCTGGCACACAGGGGCAGCCTGCGCTAGACGAGATAATTGGCCTAGCCTCCCAGTCCACGTGGAATCACGTTAAGGCTGAAATTCATTCTCAGTCTAGCCTGCTTTCCATCCGCCCTCTTCTCTTCTCTTTTTGTAGAAACGGACTGAAATATATCCTCGACCTCATTAGACTGGAGAGTACTGTAATGGGATGCTTACGTTTATGGTTGTTCAGAGGTCTTTTATCTTAAGTCGAGTTGTTTCCCCTTTCTTTCCTTCATCATCATCATCATCATCATCATCATCATCATCATCATCATCATCATCATCATCATCATCATCATCATCATCATCATCTTCTTCTTCTTCTTCTTCTTCTTCTTCTTCTTCTTCTCAACGCTTTTCCTTCTCATTTCTTCCCTCCTGTCATTTATAGCGATCCGGTGATGCAACCGTTAGCGCCTGTCACCAAAAAACGCCGCTGACTGGCTGTCTTTGGTTCAAATCTCGTCTCGGAAACGCTGTTCTTTTTTTCTGATTTTTCCTGTTACATAGGGCCAGCTGCTATACAGCCTTAGTTGGTGACAACGTAAAACACCGATTCCTCTCTCTCTCTCTCCTTTACTCCCTTTTGTTTGGGTCCCAGAGCGTCTTTCCGAGTTTACAGAAAGCTGATCTCTAAAGCTTATAGACACAGTATTTGGTTCCTGTTCCCTACTTCCTTTGCATAAACCTTACGGTCTACGGTTTTAAAACCCTCTCGTCCTAACTGCGGCCATCACTAAATGTTAATTAAACCGAAGGACATAACCAGAGAAGGTCTGTCTGCCGTTTTTACATAATCGGCTGAACTGGTCGATTTGACTAGTGTTCGAGTCTGCGACTGTAGCGCAAAGTCGGGGGTTTAAAGAGCTTGTGGGTTCAGTAAATGGCGGCTGGGTAGGAGGTCTCCGTTTGAACTATCGCACAGACGGACTTTTGGTCCCAAGTTTAAAGACCATCAGATGGGATATAAAAGAGCTATGGTTACTTTCAAGCAACGTTTCCAAACCAGAAATGTTTTATTGTTTTTCTCTTTCCAGGCTATAAAGGTAGAGCTGAAAACTCTTGATGTGAAGATCCAGGTAGCTCTATGCTCTCCCGATGCATGGATGTGGGGCTGTTTCTGTCTCACCGAGACTGTTTATGACTTCGTTTTCTTTTGTTTTCTGTGTTTGAAGTAATGGGGTATGACGCAGATACCCCCGTACTAACAAGACAGCTCGTGACAATGCTAGAGCCATTTGCGATACCAGTGTCAAAGCAATGTTTGTTTTCAAGACATGTCGGGCGTTCTTCGCATGCTTGTTCTGTAAATCATTCTGCTACTTCTCCACTGCTTACTTGTCTAGTTGCCTTTTTTCCAGCTTTTCTGTTCTTTTTTTCCTAACCTTGCTCTTCGCCATTGCATGAATAACCAAACGAATGATCTGACAATGTTTTAACCGACGAATGCGTTTTGACTAGCAAATAAAACAATTAGGGTCGTTTTTGCTCATATCCTAGTGAATAGAATCTTGATAGCTGCCTGGATCTGGAAAACTGCGAGACTAATATTTTACAGAAGCAAAACGACAAAATTAATTCCTTGTGCGTGGGTTTGCGGGCATCTTTAAAATGCATGGTTTTTATGGCGATGGCACGCAAAAAGCTCACAATGCTGACTACGATTAGGTGGGAATCAGGGCTAGATTCCGAAGTGGGAACATGACAAATGGTTACTACATCCAAGTAAAGCATCAGATTCAAGTAATCAGACGCAACTTTCCCATTTGCAGCACTGGGAGACAGTGACCAAGAAAAAAAAGCAATAGGGCACACTGAAACTTCAGTGAAGTGAGGTTTTTTGGCAACCAGTAGCCTTAAAAAGATTACATATGGATTACTTTTTATTTTTAAAAAGTTTTAAAATGAGTGGGGAAACAACTTGAGTCTGTGATATTCTCAGTGACTGAGAAATTTCTAAGTGTGCGCGGTTGATAACTTTGCGGTCATTGTCTCCCTGTCCAGTGTAAACACTAACCTTTGCAACAATCGATAGAACATTTCAGGGAGGGCTTGGGACTGGTCTCGGCATGCTCTCCAGGGGGCGGCGCCGCTGGTGGAGGAGACTCTCCAAGTTGATTGTTTAGAGGAAGTGAAGTCGTAACAAGGTTTCCGTATGTGAACCTTCGATAGGATCATTATCAAAAACCGGCTAAACGAATCCGTGTGTGGATGCAATGAAGGGCTAAAGTAAGTGGGCCAAACCAGAAGTTGAGGGGTTCGTAGGCTGCTTGGTTTCTTCGGTTTTTACGGGGATGACAAATTTGTCGGCACTCCACCAGGCCCGTCTTGAAACAAGAACCATTGGTAACCAGTGTAACGTGCGGTGGGCCGTTAGGTGTTGCTAGGAAAGGCAAGGAAAAACAGAGGCTACTCTCTCTCGCTCTTTCTTTCTCTCTCTCTCTCTAGCGCAGCTCAGAATGAGATTCTCGTAGTGTGTGCTTGAGGACTAATAAGATAAATTAGGCTTGAGTTGGACAATGCCATTAAAACATTGTAGGTACGCAGCGATTCTGTTGTGTAACATCGACCCTCAAAGGGGCCAAAGACTAATCGAGCCATCTAGATGCCAGTTCCTTCCGAGCAGTTTAATCCAGTTAAGTGAATTATTGGACATTTAAACTTTTTGTTTCAAATAGGTGGTAAGTCGGACTTGCTTCAGTTGAATTGGACCCCCTTCCCTTTGCATGTAAGAGCCCAGTGGGTCATTTGATTAGCAAAACAAACCATAAGTTTGGATAACACTTTGGTGGATACAGGACAACAAGGTGATGGCCATGGAGTGGTTTGTTTTTTAAACTACCCACTTCAACCAACCAAAATGGAGGCCGGAGAATCAGATCTATACCAAACTGTCTTAGAAATGACTTCAGAACATATCATTTGAAACCGTCGAAAACCAACTTGAAACATGTACAAAGACTCTCTGTGTGAGCGTCAATGGCTAGGACGGGAGTCTTGGGGAAGATGCCTAAATTACAGGTCCTGGCGCTAGTAGCAAACATTCAGTCGAGTACTTTATGCGGTGAAGTAGATAAGGGGGTTGGACCTAGAAACGCAGAAGGATCTTCACGGGGCTCATGTGGTAAGGGAGAATCGCTTTCTGTGGTGCCTGGTGCGTTTCTTAAAGGATATAACAAGTATCCATAATTTGCGAGGAAAGGAACTGTGTCAGTAGTAAGAAGCAGGTTTTATAACGACCACTTTCTAGACGAGGCTTCTTTCTTTCATCGCAAAAGTTTGTCATAAGCTACTGGGAAAGATCAAAATTATAAGAACGGAATGGAGAATGGAAACCTAGTTCAAAGCAGTCATTCTGTTTATGTCTTTAAATGTCTTTCGACACCGGGTATCTGACAATGGTCAACATGATGTATCTGTCACACTGTAAGCCAACCAAGCCAAATAACCACCTACGTTTTCGTATTTGCAAACCTGACAGAATGGTAAAATGTTCTTCTTGCACATTTTCCTAAAAGGATGCTTTTGGAACAAACTAGGTAGAGAATCGTGTCCTTTTCTCCATGTATTTTTTTGTGTTAACCTCAACCCCTTTGTTAACTGTTCCCACCAATAAGGTATCCACATTCTTCCAGGTATTTTAAACCCTTTTTTTATTAATTTTATTTAAAGTTTCTTTCAAACGTGGGAGGGTTAGATTACCTGTTAGAGTAGGAGGGAGGGATATATTACACGTTAGAGAAGGTGGGAGAGCTAGGTTACTTGTAAGGAGGAATGGAATTGGGTCTTTAATTGATGCAGTGGCAAAACATATTGTCAAAGCGCCATAGACAAGTATTTATGAAACGTCAATCGTGATCATCTTCATAAGCTTTGCTCTTTGTCAGTAGGAAAACAGTCAACTGTCATCCTAAAATTTAGCAATAAGAGAAGGCAAAAATCTACAACAACAGCAAAACCTTCAATGCTTTTATCCTTTCAGTATATAAAGCCTAGAATATTATATCTATACAAGCACACAGTCGCCTTTCCTCGTGAGATAATGCGCGCATACACGCACCCAGACAGAGAAACACACACACACACACACACACACACACACACACACACACACACACACACATGTCTACGTAAGGACACAGTAATCCGTGATGTGACAGTACGACCACGAGATTTCACAAGAATTGCATCCGGTTTTGCAGCACTGACTGCTTCCTTTTTCTCACGTCTGTGTTCTTAAACCAATCCACTTCTTGCCTTTCCTCCGTTAAAAAAACAAACAAAATAAACAAAACAATATAATAGACAGGCGCCGCGGGTAAACGTTTTGCATTTGCCGTCACGTCACCATGAGAAATGTCACAATCAGTCAACTTACCGCTTCGTTTCAGCTCTGCGACCTGCTCTGACCTATTGACCTTAGACCTCCCAGCTCCCATCTCCCTTCCCACCAACTCATCTTGGTGGGAAGGATGACAGATCAAATTTATCAAGAGAAATGAGGATGTTACTAAAAATAAAACAGCTGTATTTGGCAAGTAAGCCAAGTCCTTTTTCTGGACCTCAGGGTTTTTTTTTTCTTTGTTTTGTTTCTTTTTTTAATGACGGAAGTTTTCTAACTTTGAAGATGGCCCAATCAAAAACAAAACACTTAACTTTCTGTATGTTCACCGCTTGGAGAAAGGATAAAGTGCATGCTTTAATAAAAATACAAAAAAATATTGTTTTCACGACTTCTTTAGAACAAAAGCGTCGTCGGTCGAGCCCTGAGAGCAATTTTACTTCGGTCAAAACAGATTTTGCAATCACTTCACACAAAGCCACCAGCGATGTAAGACCGTCAACCCGTCAGACCGACAAAGCAACTCGCCCTTATTGCGCCCAAGCCAAGTGGAGGCAGCTTCACGGTTGCAACCCCGAGGCCTCGAGCGAAACCGTTTTCCGCATTGCGATTTGGACGGGAGGGCGCCGCGGGCAGTCGGCTGCTGTAAAGATAACCACGGATATTAAATGGAATCGTTTTGAAGACGCAGCAAACTCTCGCATGCTATTAAAGAATCAGCGTTGCTTTGTACGAACAACGCCGTTTAATAGCGCCTAGTTCCACAGAAGACTTTGGAGTTAATCCGCGAGCAGTAACGAAGATTTCAAAGGTGTATTGAAGAATGTCAATAATAAAAATGTTCGTATGAAATGGAAGAAGCGAGACGTAAAAAAGAATTTCTAAGCAAGAGCTCGATTTTATGTCATGTGTCTTTTTTTTTGGATAATAGTTTGTTTTGTACTCCGGACTATAAATGGCAACTGTGAAGTACATTCCAGCATTACATTCTATATCTTTCCATCCAACAAAACCTCCGGAATGACTTTTTTGAAACAAGACCCTAGCAGGTGGAGACGAAACCACATGTAGACAAGAATCGTTAAAATCGGGGCTGACTACAGCTAGTCACGTAGCTAGAGTCAGATCACTTGACATTTAGAACCTAAGTTAAAAATAATTCTGCAGAATCTCTTGCCTACATCCTTTAATGTCAGGCCTACTACTAATCAGTTCTCTTATGAACTTCTGATACAATCCTTACGTAACCAGAGTAGGCTCGGTTTTCACAGACTGAGTGGACGGCACATTAAATCCCACTGTTGCTGAGCTAGTTAAAGATTTATAGTTGTAAATTAAGATAAAAGTTTTTTCTGGTTCCTTGATGGCGGTAACCCCAAAAGCTCAGATACTTCATAGGGTATCCCTTTCTCCTCCTTACTCTCTGTGTTTGCAGAGCCCCCTTAAAACTCAGGCGAATGGCGTGAGGCCACAGACAACTCCCTTGCGTTGTGCGCAATAACAAACCCTCATAAAATGTAAAGAATTTAAATGTCAAATCAAATCAAATCAACTTTATTGTCTGTTCGAGGAAGCCCAAGACAGAAATGTTCCTTTTGCTCACAAAAACATGTAAACATAATGGGCAGGCATACATACTCATGCAGACATTTAACACACGCGCGCACCCACACATTTAAGGGGGCGCTAGTTTGTGGCCGACCCCAGCTCACTTTCCTCCGTCACGTTTTTCAACTTTTTTTGAGTGTTAAATATATTGTTTTAAACCAGTGTAATCAAGTACAAGCGGTGTAAACTGAAAAAATGTCCATATTTACAACAGGAATTCGACAGATCTGTCACAACGCATGCGCAAACAAAACAATAATTCGGTTGGCCTCTCGCATCAGTAGTAGGATTTGCGGGATCACGTGAACAGAGTCATCACTCCTTTAGAAATGTTAGTGTCTTCTACGAAAAAAAAATAGGACCAGAACTCTCTCGCTTGTACTTCGTTCCGGAAAAGGGTGTATACTATAAATATAAAGCATCCAGAAATATTGGTATGCTTACCCAAAATTTCTGCAACGCGCTCGCAAAGATTTTCTGAGGCTGGTTCCACGGACATCTGACGGCTTTTTGCTTCCACCTTCGTGTCCACGTCTAGCCGCTCCTTTGGAAGAAAGTGCTACCTCAACGACCACATACTGTTTTTGGGTGTGTCCACTGCTTACGTCACAAAGCAGTAGTGGGAGCACCTCAGCTTCCTACCTTTTTAGTCTTTGGCTAAAAACGGACTTTGATTGAACGAGAAATCGTCGGAGGTTGTTGAGTAGAAACGCCTGCTTTGCGTGATGGTTTTGTTGACAAGTTGTTGTTCTGCTTGCATCTTTCACCTGCCTCCCACGCCAACAGGTGCTCTCAGCCTTGTAGGTGAATTTTTATTTTGTGAACAAACCAAATTCCTTCTCCGCTCTGCTGGAGATCTTTAAATCATTATTGTTTATTTTAGCTGCGTCACAGGTATGGGAGAAAAAAAATTATTATCGTGCTAAGCGATATATAGCGCAGAGCTCCCAAATAACGCATAAACAGGCTACCAACATTGCGTTGTTGTGGACCTTGAAGATGAAATCGAACTTCAGTGCACGGTTCGTGATCAAAACGAACCGCTATAACTATAATCATCGACCTCCGCGTCAGGCGTTTTAACATGGCGATGTCATCTGTTGACAGTCCCGGTCTGACAGTGTTTTCCGAGGCAACAGACTCTCTGAAAGCCCAGGTTTGTAAGCGACAAGGACGATTGCTTCACAGTTGATTACGCCGGATGTGTTCAAGCCCACAAAATAGTGAGAAGTATGAACACGTCTTTTCCGGTCGTTTGGCGATGATCAAAGACTAATACATCGTCTCTCGTCCTTTTGTTATCACCACTCCCCCAACCCCTACCCATCATCATCATCATCATCATCATCATCATCATCATCATCATCATCATCATCATCATCTTCTCGCTAATTGAGTCACGCCTAGTGTGCAACTGCGCATGTGTCACTTTCTGGTCGCTTGCACTCGAGTGACGTCATGTAGCGCCACGGTTCGCTGACGACGATGACCTCACTAACATGGCCGTGGGCATTCGTAAACAGCATCCCCCCCAGTTGACGTGGAAGGAAGAGATCTCCCCAAGTTGACAGACGTTTAATTTTCCATGAAAATGGCATGAAATTGACGTGGATGACAACACGACGTGAGTGGTCACATCGCGGGAGGTTTTCTCTAAGGGAGGGAGGGAGGGAGGGAGGTAGGTAAGCTGGGCTCCCACATCTGTCGGAGCTCAACATTGAGAGAGAGAGAGAGGAAACACATGAAAAGGGCCCTACGATGATGCAAATGAGATAAACAGTTGGTCGATCAGATTTACTTCGGGGTTATTATATATTTCATGTCGGACATTTATAATTTCATGTAAATGCTTCTTAAAAAAAATGAGACAATAAAAAAGTATTTTGAATGTTTAAGCGTGATCTATCTAGCAAAATAATAAATCTTAGGTGGGTGTACGAGTATATATATATGTGCGTGGGCGTAAGTGTGTGTTTTCTTTTGGTTTGTTTCAAAACTCGCGTATGTATACTCACGTTAAAATGATGCCAGTGTTGTAACGATCTTTCGATGATCAAGGGGTCACTTCAAGGATATCTACTGAGGGGATCATTTTCACCTCGTAGGCAGTATCTTAGATGCAATCTGTTAAAAAAAAGTCACAAATGAATAAATAATTCAGGCGAGAATGCAGATAATGTCGACAGAAGATGATAAGATGGTGAAGGTGCCATCTGGCGAGCATTAGTGCAGCGAGTTCGTGGATTTAGCAAGCAGCTAATTATATACTAACATTAAAAACAAGTGGAAAATAAAATAAGTACGTTTTTATAAAGACCAACCGGGATGTGAACAAAGAAGAAAAAAATCTTTCAAAATAGAGTAATGAACAAAATACATATTAACACTTATAGTGTGTGTATAAGTATAATACTTATTCATTATTACAAGCTATTTACTATATTATAAGATTATTAGATACATTTGCAGAATATCGAACTAATTATGTTGGAACGAATGGTGTTGTGATCATATGATGTCTCAGCTATCGCCACAAACAACAACTGCTAAGGAAGTGATGACTGGATGGACTAGATTCCTGGCGCCGGTTGCACAACATGTTTCTAAATCTTAAAACTGTTCTAAAGAAGCAAAATCTCTTCTCTGCCATTTAGATGCATTACACAAGAACATACAAAAAATTGTATTGACCGGACTGAAAGTCAGACTTAAACAACTTTATCTTACTTAAAGTAGTTTTAGTTTTAAAAATTCTAAAATTGTGGTGTGCACTTTAAACTGATTATCTAAATAGATTGAAGGCCTAAAAGTGTTTAAAATTATGTTGTGCAACTGGCCCCTGGTGTTTACTGAAGCCTGTCTACCGCGTCAGCTCAGCCCTGGAACCAGGTGTCGGGTCCAGAGATAAATTTGGGTGTGCCTGAGAGATATGAACCCACAACTCTTGATCGTGGTGACACAGCTCTTTACCGTTGCGCTGTCATGGCACCCGAAAGGAAAGTTAGATAACTGTGGTGTCTAGACACGAACTTTTCAAAAACACGTTAGGCAAGCAATAAAGGAAACTACAAGATGGGCAGCAAACATATGAAGATGTCGTATTCGTATGAACATGAAGTAATTTGAAACTAGAACTTCAATAGTTGGTATTATTTAGTTACCAAGCAAGAAAAGGGGGAATGCTGATTTCTTCACATCAGCGCGATCAGATTCTCCGAGGTACATACAGACTATGTCAAGAAGATGATTTGTAGACTTTCATCGCCGGGCAGATATGTAATAAGCGACTACGTGTAATGTAATAAGCGACTACATGTACAGCAAATCTTCAGAAAAAAACAATATATATTGGGTAGAAAAAAATAGCAGCTAGTGCCTACGTGAACCAGTCCTCGTGACACGTGCTACACCTGCAGTACAGCCGCTGTTGTAGACTGTTCATCCCTTGCCTGACGGCTATCGACACACCCATGGAACACATGAACTGCATGCAACGTGTGAGAAGTGGACGCTCAGAAGGAAAATACTTCGGTGTTCCACTCTATCGACGCATGTGGGTGTGGCTAATGATCTTACAATTAATACGGATGTCCGTATCGATGGACACATAAAAAACTCGGACTTTGCTATTTATGACTGTTCTGATGTAGATAATAAGCACTAAGTTAGTACTAGTATCTAGCAGCGTACTAATATATTTTTTGTTCATCCTGTTATCTTATCGTTTGGCCTTTTCCCAAACATCCTTCTCCCACAAATTACAGTATCATTCCCTTCCCTTACTCTTCTGCCTTGGTCTGCCAATTAAACAGTAATACCTTTACTTAATAGTGTTCTTCTTCCCGCCAGTACAGAAACGTGTAGTCTTACATCTAATTCTAAAGAGGGTGACACTTTTGAACACAACAGTGGTTTCAACCAAAGTGATACACAATCTAATGTTTTATCTTGCCTTGCAATAAATATGTGAGCACTAGTATTAGTAATGTATCCCAATTAGATGGCTTCATTCTCTCGAAATAGAAAGTCAGCTGCACAGACTAAATTAGAAAATTCAGACTCAATTCACTCTATTTAACAATAATCGAGGTAGACATCGTGAAAAAAGTCTTGGTCATGTGCTGGTGCTGATTAGGGAGTTTCTCTCTGAAAGCAATATACTTTAAGACGACAGGTTCTGTGGAAAATCACTGCTTCGTAGATTTAGTATGTAGTAATGTAGTAATGTTGGGATTTTTTTTCAAGTTAACAAGGTGCTACTTTGGGACACACTATTATGTGCTCGTACTGCCCCCTCGGACCCAAAACTCGCCTAATGAAAACAGAAATGTCTCTGGTTATGAAGAAGCGTTGATTGCAGCATAGAAGACCATATCATGGTCTGAAGTAATGTAACCCTTGCATAGGAAATCTGTCAAAGGTTTTCTGAAAGGTAACTTTGCTGTCGTCAGGAGGGACCACTTAGGAGTGGTTCAGATAGTCCGTGCACCGCAGTGAAGTACTACTAACAATTATGGGCACCTGACGACATAGTTGTGTAAGACAGAGGGGCTTGCTATTAGAAATGGTAGAGTGGAAATAGATTCTGGTTGAGAAATACGTAAAAAAAATTATCGCGAAAAGAGTTATATAGCGTATAGATGTATTTTTTTTACTCTTTTTGGATTTACTACCATTTTTTCCAGTGTGAATAAGTTATTTGGGGATTTTGTGACATGTACTATTCAACTGTGAAGAATGAAAAATGGATGTTACAGAGGATAAACAGACGGCTCTAACATGCACTTAAAACTACACAGTGAAATAATAGTTGCAAGAATAGTTTAAATCAATGTCTAGACGAAAATAGTGGAGCAAAAAACTTGATTAATTATAAAACCCATAAGCTAGAAGTTACAAAACTTCTATGTACCCGACAGGTAGCACAAATAAAGCTTCCTTTCCTCTTTTCCGCATACCTAGGCTCATTTTAATTACAAGGCCAAAAAGACAAATCTCTTTCCTGGCAAAGTTATGCGCTTGCTTAAGTTAAACGTAGAAAATCGAAAACTTCTAAAGAATGAAAAAATTTAGGATACGAAAATAATCCGGGAAACTTCTCGCTGATAAGTGGTTGGACGTGTCTGTTAATTTGTTTAACACTATATTACGATGAGCCTGAGAGCCAACATTTAGGTGCACAGGGGACATCATTCCATTGCACAAAAAGAAAAAACAAAAAAAGCAGCCGAGAAACAAACTTGCTTTAGAGAAGGAGCGTATATGCAAGATGTTTTTGCTAGACCCTGTTCGCTATTATTTATCTGTAAAAGGAAATTATTTATTATTATCACATGTGTGTGTGTGTGGTTCTTGTCCTATTTGTTCTAACTGTTCTCGAGCAGGTTATGAATAAGCTTCTTTCCTTCCTTGCACTGCAGTAGGTGTGTAAGTTATGGAAGACGCACTGCCTGACGGTATCACAGGCTGCTACAGTCTGAGGTCTGCTGGTGCTTATCTAACATAACACTGGCAGAAAAAGTGAACGAATAAAGTGTACGGTCAGTTGACTCTGAAGCGGTTTCTTCCCGATGAGGGGATTTCCACGTTTTTTTTTTTTTTACTCTTGTGTTTATCCATCCGTCCCTCCTTCAAACGAAATGCAAGAAAAATGGCTCAAAATAGCTCACGACAGCGAAATTTGCCACCTCTTTATTCATTCATTTATTTATTTACTGATTATTTTACTCATTTAAAAAATTTATTACTTTATTGATTACTGCGTGTCTGTCAGAGCTAGTTGTGCCCGACACGCTTTGATGTCAGCTTCTCATCTCGGGAGGTACCTTGCTTATAAGTGCTCCAGGAGTGGCACCTGCTCAGAAAAGTCAAAAGCTCAAGGAACGCGCAATTGAAACAGATTGCCACTTGAGATTCAAATGATATTTACCCACCTCTCTCACCACAGAGAAAGCGGATTCTTCATCTGCATTCCGCTACGAAGCTAGCAAAATATTTTGTGAAAAGGATTTACACAAATAAAACTACGGAAATCTTATTGCAAGAGAAAGTATAGGAAAGGGTTACTTAAACTCAAAAGAAGGAAGAGATAGGACCAAGAGAAACAAGGTGTAAACAAGGCAGAAAAATCTAGGACAGGAAGACAGCAGACAATCAAAATAGGAGTCGGGAAGGCATGAAAACATGTGCACAAAAAGAGCTTTGCAACAGAGTCTGCGTCCCTGAATCAAGTAAAACGTCTTTGACAGGAGTAACATCCGGAAGGATGAGCTAGGAAGAAAATCTACAGGGGCAGACAAGAGAAAAAGAAGAAGAGGAGGATCAAGAAAATGAAGACAAAGATTGGGAATTAGATGAAGACGGAGGTGATGATAGAGACAGTGGATTAAGTAGTGAGCCCTCAAACATTCAAGAGAGAATAATGACTAATGTTCTTGGTTTTTACCTTCAAAACCACACAAAGCTGTATTATGAAAGCAAGTGTGTTGAAGACTTAGCCACGAGATTTGTTTCCCCTAAGCTTTCTATATACATGTCAACCACGTGTGCAGTTTTCAGCAATGGTCTTAAGCAGTCCACATCTTATTGCCTTCAGATCCATTCTATGGGATATTGGCCTATCCCTATTTGGTCGAACCCGCATGTCTTTGTCCTTTGGCCAGAATTAGATTTCTTCTGGCTCATTTATTTGTTTGTTTGGTTTTGTTAGTTTTTTAGTTTTGTTTTTTGTTTTTTGGAAGGCTTCGGAATCTGGAAAATCAGCAAAGACGAAGTGAAAACTTTCGACAAAGTTTTGAATTTCGTGACAGAGAATTGCAGACACTCTGTCACACACATGCGCACGCACGCACAGAAAGATAGAACGTTATATTATGTCTCTATTTTGTTATTTATCTCTAAGAAAGATAGTGAAAGAGACAGAGAAGGACGAAAAAGAGTGTGCTTACAGAACTACGCAGTCCTCTGCTTGCGTGTATACACATTAGCATAACTAGAAAGATCATGACCTTTTCTAACAAAATAAAATAAATTTCATGTTAAGTTAATGCATGTTGATAGAGAAAAAAATCCTCATCTTAATAACTTTTTTATTTGTTGTGCAGATTAATATGATAATAAATAAAATACATTTCGTGACAGTTGATTTATTTTTCATTTTTAAACATCAAAAAAACCTGTCCGTAACACTCTTCTCTTTGTTGTGCAATGTGACATGCAACAGGCAGAAGAAAAAAAAGTGTTTTCACGCGAATAACTACATCAAATAAGAGACAACTCGAGAAAAACAGAACAAAGTCCGACAACTCGTAAAAAAAAAGTTCAACAAGGGTTAATGTTATGGCGCAATAAGTTAGCTGTTGCTCAGGGGCCAGTTGCACAACACGTTTCTAAACCTTAAAACTGTTCTAAAGAATCAAAATCTCTTCTTAGCCATTTTGATGCATTGCAGAAAAACACAAAAAATTGTACTGACAGGACGGAAAGTGATACTTATACAACTTTATCTTACTTAAAGCAGTTTTAGTTTTAAAAATTCTAAAATTGTGGTTTGCACTTTAAACTAATTATCTAAATAGAGTTAAGGCCTAAAAGTGTTTAAAATTAGAAATGTGTTGTGCAACTGGCCCCAGGAAGACAGCTAAGGAGGAAAACAAAGTGGCCCCCATCTGTACCTTGGGCATGACGTGGGTCGCTGTTTATGGAGCCCCATGCCGAAGTCTGATCTATAAACCACGAATTTTGATCAATCGATAAATATGTCAGCAACACTGCCGACGTGCCCTGCGGTGGAATATTCCCCCGTCCCTCCCCCCCCAATAACCCTCTTCACCTTCCTGGAGCAATAAAGAAAGTTAGCGTATCCGTGAGAGATGTTTACTTTAACAGATTTATTTAGTTGTTACAGCGCGCACTTAGCTGGTCTGTTTATGTTTGTTTGTCTGTGCTAATTATGTATTCAAAGTAAAGTTGGAAACTTTAGAAGTTATTATTGTATTAAGCTCATGGGGACATGCAACATTTATATGGCTTTGGGAAAAGATGCATTATTCTGTGCAGGTTCGATTTATTTTATTTTTTTTATGTTTTGTGTTCTGTTGTCAGCATTAATACAATTAAAGTTTCAGTGTTTAGTATTGTTTTGCTTGCATCTTTGTCTGTATGTGCATGTGCATGTGCGTGTGTGAATTTGTGTCTGTGTGTGTGTGTGTGTGTGTGTGTTTGGAGGGCAAAGTTCCACAAATTAGTGCAAGAAGGTAACTTCTTTAGCAAACGCACATTGTCGAATGCACAGTCATAAAAAGGGTTAGCAATCATCGTCTGCCATTGGGCACTAGCACGTCCTGCTCAAAGTGCCCTGAAGCATGAGAAGATGCTGACAGACAATCTGATGTAGTCATATCCAGATGCTGCTCGTCACACGCAGCGTGCAGAAGCGGCTCCCGTGCAGCACGCTACGTGCAAACCCCACCACCACGTGCAATCTGTCGAGCAAAAAGACCTTTAACCGAGAGTTGCTACCTTCGTCGGCCACACGCTGTTCATGTGTTTTGACAGGAGAAGGGGAGGTAGTGGAGGTATGGATGGTATCATAAGTAGGATTTTCTCCCACTGAACAATATAAACCACAGTAACAAAACATATTCAGCAGTGAAGGCCACTTGCACTTCTAACAGTATGGGTAAATCGCAAACTTTCTTAAAGGGACAAGCAAGTCGAAGCCCGTTAATTTGACCGGACATAAATCAGGTCATTATTTATCACTGAAGCCCATATTACCATTTGACTTGGTTTTGCACTTAAGTCTCTAAGAAAGGCAATGACCTAAGTGTTTAATAATTATTTATTGTTGTGTTTTGGATAAAACCATGCATTAGTGAGCCATGTACTTGCAGCCACAGAAGTGAAAGAGAGAGAGAGAGCCGCTCGCTGGCGTTAAATTTGCACAAACGTTGGGTTACAAAGAATTTGCTTTCACAGATTTTGAAAAAATAGTTTTAATTCGCTTTGCAAAACTCGTTGCGACATCTTGTCCATAAGTACAGTAGTAATAACGGGTTTACGATAGGTTGGTTCATATCGTGTCATGGCAACTGGGGCACGGAGATGTGGGTTGAACGTAAAAGTAAAGGAGTCTACTGCCAGTTGCCGGCCAGGCGTAACAGAAGCTCACTCCAAAAAAGTTATTCTGCTATCTGATGCGTATGAAGACATTGTTTATTGCACTGAAGCCATCTGTTTTTGTTTACCAGGACATTAAATTTAAAAGCTAACATCGATCACTTTTATGTTTCGTAACTGTAAGCAAAGGTAAGTCTCTCTTTTTTATGGGAACAGTAGACTCCTTCGTTGATCATTTTGTGGATTTTAAAGGAAACAACCTGTCCTAAATCTCGAGTTTTGAATGACAGTAACATTCATCCATCGGTTGTTTCTTTTACATCTTTTTCACACCAAGACTATCTGTAAGAGTTTCTTCAGAAGCGTGATGAAAGAAAATATGAAGAGAAGTAAAAAATAGTTTTTCTGTTATGTGTAAGCTAATAATAGTCAAATATTTTGTCCTATAATGACTAAGAAATTGTACAAAAGAACCGATATGGGAATACAAAATTAATTCAGAACTGCAGAAAAATAATTTGAAGAACTTAAGCGAAAACTTGCATTGCAGACCCATCCGCATCCTGAAAAGACAGACAGATCAATGAAGACACACACACACACAGAGAGAGAGAGAGAGAGAGAGAGAGAGACTGCCGAATAATAAAACAATATGACTTCAACACAGTGAAAAAACATTATCCATTGTATTGACTTCGTTATTAATATTTCTTACCCGGACTCTTAACCCTCATCCCGTTGTCAGTTCTTAGAGGCTGTCTGTTATGCTGAAAGGGTTGCAAACTCAAAGACGAGGGCTAACGACCTAAATCAAATTTAGAACGTGAAGTTTAGTTTTACAAAGCGTTTTTTCATCTTCTATGTGACACCCCCTTGTGTTGGGGTAGGAGTTCATGATTGGAAGGGATGGACTGGTCTGAGGAGAGAGTTGAAATAGGCAATCACTGAGTCCTCAAGAGCATTATCCTGTTTTTTTTGTAAAGTAATTACCGTTCAAATATGCGCCATCATGGCCCGGAGTAGACAATGTTTGCACTTCATGGTCATTCGCTGTAAGTAGGGGCTTGTAATAAGCTACGATGACGGCTTGAAGCAATGGCGGATCATGCTCTCCCTTGATCGAGTAGGTCATTGAAAATGTGCCGGGACAATTTGGATATTTTCGCTCCTCATTCTCGTCCCCAAATTAAGTCTATGCAGACAGTGATAATCTCGCCGAGAGACTATTTTGGTTATTGAAAAAAAAAAAAACCACAGACGGCTAATGTCGTAAGAGAAATTGTCTGCCCTTTTTTTTTTTGCTTTTGCGCGGGTTTCGTCTCGCTTTTCTGCTGCATCGCTCATCTCGTTTACAATGACGCACAGTGTCAAGGAGAAAGATCGATGAAAGTGGCAGTAGATGCAAGACGAGGAGGCGGAGAGTATGAAACAGCGTTGTGCAGATTATTAGACAGCATCTTAGAGGGCTCTCCTCGGCTCCCAGGAGAGGCAAAGGGTGACAATCACGCCGAGACATTCAAACAGAGTTGCTCGTCATGTATATGCTGCTTTGTTGTAAATGTTCGTGTTGATGTCTTGTTACTACTGATGATTCACGCACCACTCTGTTGAATAAGACATAAGAGGTTTGTGCAAAATAGCAAAACAAACAAAAAAAAAAAAAAAAAAGAACTGAAACAAGATGATGATAAGGAGGAGGAGGATGGCGATGACAATAATAATGACAGTGACGAAAAAGATTTTGAAGCTGCATTTTGGAGAAATCAATCAAAAACGGATGATTCAATGTCTATCGTCTTATTCGTAGGATAACGAATCCTGCGCATGTCATCTCGAACCCTTTCTTTCCTTACTCAGTCGAAGGGAAGAAACTCTGGAAAATCTTACACACACATCGAACACATCTGACAAAATTCCTGCGAAAATCTATTGGTTATCCCCTTCCCTCCACCAAGCATTCCAACACCACCAAGTATTTACTCGTTCTCGGGGCCTTGCGCTGTTCTACCGAGATCATTAATTCTGAATCGAGCATCGGGGAGTCGTAAGCTGGTCTGCTTAGTACAGAGGAAATCCTATTTATTGTGCACCTTAATTAGCAATAGCATCACGCGAGTCATATGCAGCGTGCCACTTCTACAGCCAAGAGGCCAGGCAGTCATCATGTGAAGGTTGTTGGGCGACTTTGGGGGCCGATTGCTCATTGCGACCCAAATAGATAACACCCAGCAGTCAACTTTTATAAAATAGCATCAGTTGGTCTTAAAACTAGGGTTTAGCAATTCGGTTAGCAGATTGTAGAGTACTCCACTCCAAATCCCTGGACAATCGAATTTCGAAATACTTTAGCCTTTTTTTTCAACTCAATACGAGTGACGGAGCTTCTGAAGAGAGAGAGAGAGAGATAAAAGAAAACGTAATTTGGGAGTAATTTGAATCTCTACACGATGAAGAGAAAGAGAACAACAAAAGCTGCGAGGACAATCACATCAACGCAGAGACTGGGTGTCGGGCGAAAGGCATCGCGGCCGCTCCGCGTTTGACGATGATGCTTGATGGTCACTGCACATGTAATCAAATCACAGTCAATGAACATCAAGTGCCCATTAGGATCTGTAGGTGCTAAAGATGAAAGAGAAAGAGAGTGGGAGAGGGAAGAAAGACGTGAAGGGATGAAGTTGGGGAGAGGAATGGTGGGAGGGGTGATCGACGAGCTTACTAGTTCCATTCCTCGTGAGGCTGTCACCGAAATGTGTGTCTGTCAGAGATTTTTATCTGCTACAACAATGTGGCGCCATAACTCTTACTGTCGAATTTAAAGCTTCTCCACTTCGTTTCCACAATGTTACATTTACCCCTCGTGATACCCTACACTCCTTAAACGAGCTACACAAGAAATCTTTCGAAAGGAAAGGCGCTAAAGTTTTTAAAATAATTTTCTTCGTATTAAAAGTCAAATTTTATGACGGAAAACAACAAAGACGTCCATGGCAACGAGTCTACTTTTTGTCTACTGGCAAAAGAAAGAAAGAAATTTGCGTCCATTCTTTGCAGAATTGTTTAGGGTGGAGCGAAAGCTCTAACGGCTGCATTAAGCACCCACATTGCTGTTAATCGAAATACATGTTTACATATTAAATAGGTCTACATGAGGTACAACCTAAAAAGGTGGCTTCTGGCATAAATAAATAACAATTATGAAGCTGATGTGACGCCGTTATTAAACCATTTCTAAATGCGAATGGAAAGCCCTGAGGAAAACAACATCTGGAAAGTGCGTTTAAAATGTGTCGATCCTCCATCTCTACAATCATAATTATGTCCTGTGTTTGTCCTTGACTCTTTGAACGGTCGTGTCATTGCGACGCAGCAAAAGTCCCGTTCGCGCAGCCCCGAAGGGTAAAAGTTTCTTAGGAAACAAAGAAGGGTGCAGATTCAATCAGAGGCATTTACTCTCTTTCACTTTCTGGACGCTCGGTCAGGTTGCCGGAAGTTTGCACGTGAAGGGGTCCAAAGAAACTTGGAAAGATGATTTTTTTCTTGCTCCCATGAGTCCTACTCGCTGACCTGGTGCTTACAGGCAACGTGATTACGTCCTCTCCTTTCCACCATACTTGTTTTCGTAGAGAGCACCGAGTCCCCCGCTGACCTCGTGCCCTCAATGAAGTAATGGAAATAGCGTGTCAAAACGTTCTCAAATGAAAAAAACTCCTGACACGAAAACAGTCTTAACATTTGATAGGGTGAGGATAAGAGATCAACGAGCATACTAAAGTGTAGGGCTTCTGTCTTCTCTTCTGGAAGCCCAACTCGCGGTCGTCTGGCAAACCTTTTGCAAAATTTATAGATTATCGGTTCCAAAGCTTACCTTCACAGACCGCAACGATCCCGTGACGTCCAGAAGGCTGTAAAAGCAGGTCGATGGAAACGATTAACCCTACACTTCCATGCACTCTGACCAACTCCTTCTCCATTTGTTATGAAACCTGAGACGTCATCGCTACTTCGTTCAGCATCCCACGGTCTGGCTAAAATATCAGTGCTTACCTCGTCGGTAAAAGCGCAGTTACTGTTCAGAATTCAACAAATGCTGATAAGGCTATACGGTCAAAAAGTCATTTGAATGGCAATTAAAAGATCGCTTCATTTGAACACGAAGTGTTAAAATACTCAACTTGCAAAAACCTGTATGTGTTTGTGTGTGTGATCGCTTTCGTAAGTGTTCGCGTGTATATATGTATATATTTGTGTGTACGTGCGTCTATGAGTGTGTACGTACGTGTGTGTGTGTGTGTGTGTGTGTGTGTGTGTGTGTGTGTGTGTGTGTGTTTATCTGAACACGTGAATAGTACAGCTCGAACGTTCAAAAACGATCAAAAAACGGAGAAAATACGTTGTTTCACGTCGATTGACAGTAATGTACAATGAAGACCAGTTAAAAGAAGGGAGTTGTACAAATCACCCCAATTCTTACATCCGGGGTAAACGTAGTGACCAACATTGACGATGACGCACCTATCTTGGAGACCACGTCAGCAGAACTTGGTGAGTGTGTGTCGTCATTTCCGGGAGCTAACTGCTGCATTCTGGACAAGAGTTCAGTTTTTTTTCCTTTTTTGTTTTGATATTTACTTTATTTTATTTTTTTTTTGCCCAGGCTCTGCGTAGTTTGAGTGGGTGACAGATGTCACACATGATGGAGGATTAGAAAAAGAACAGTAAGCCTGCTGTCAAGCTCTGTAATAACTCTCACTCTTGGAGACATTTACGGATATGTGTCTCGACACAAATTATCTCTCTTCTTTCTTGCCCTCTCTCCGTCTCTCCTACTTTCTGTGTGTGTGTGTGTGTGTGTGTGTGTGTGTGTGTGTGTGTGTGTGTGTGTGTGTGTGTGTGTGTGTGTCTGTCTTTCATGGGTCTGATTTGGCACTGTATCTTTATGATGCTTTTAAATTTAGAAACTGCTGCATCTAGGTATTAGTCCACACACTAATGTCATTTATATTTGTATGTGTGACATTTAATAAATATTTCCTGTAGTTCCTGTATCTTCGTATTAATAATTTCACGTTTGGTTAATTATTTCTTCCGTCGAGCGGTGGTTCTTGAATAGACAAACCAATCTCCTTATGTGAGAGAGAAAGAGAACATAAGCTGAAGGGTGAGAACAATATGAATGAATTCGTCTATCTTATTTTATGTATAATGCATGCCAATCTTTTGACTTCGATCGCTAAAAATGAAACTGCATTTCACCCTACTTAGAAATGTCGTTGACCCCTCAAATAAACCTTAAGTTCAACTCTCTCTCTTTCTGTGATGTCACGCCTATTTGTTCATGTGAATAGTCTCGGTCAAATCAGATGTGTGTTTCCCTCGTCCAAAATGATGATGATGATGATGATGATGATGATGATGATGATGATGATGATGATGATGATGATGATGATGATGGATCCCATTCAGATCTAGTATGCTACAGCGCAGCAGGCAGAAAACTGCACAGAACAGGCGTTGTATTCAGAAATGCCCTGACTCTCTAAACACAGTCCCTCGGGGCAGGAAGACAAAAGTAGTTTCGAGGCCAAGCGGAGAATACGAAATAGTTCCTCTACCGTCACAGCTTTCCACAAGAACGCTGTAGCTGTGGTTACGTGTAGGAGACTGACCAGGGCTTAGTAGGTGGGTAGAGATTTAGGGGTGGCGGGGGCAGATTGGGAATGGGAGAAGCAAATTCCCGGATATAAGCTAGACTTACAATGAATCCATACTGTGACTGATGTCAAGAGACCGCCAGGTTCCTCGCACCACAGGAAGAAATAATAATGTGTCCCGCGAGCTTACATCGCTCTCTCTCCCTCTTTCTGTCTCTCCTCTCTCTCTCTCTCTAACACGACAATAAGCTAGTGACAACATCCTGCGTGAAAACAAAAGAACTCGATTGTTTATTTGTGAATATGTTCGTTTTCTTAGGATGAGCGGTTCAAACCCCCTACCTCCCTTATGACGTCAAGCTCGACAACACCACCATCTATTCCCTTAATCAGAACGGGTGCCGATACGGTAGCACACCTGTGTTGTAGTACAAATATTATTAAACGTAATATTGAAACAAATCCCAAAAACAGAAAACAAAGCAGTGCTTAGAGTGTATCGAAAACACCTGGACCGGCAAACGCGCCTGAGAATGAACTTTGCGGAGCGGCTGTCACCTCTTATCAAGTCCTTGAAAGCAAACGAACAGGCTCGACTACTCTGGGGTTGTTGAAATTCATCCTTGTTTTGTTTGCAGAAAGTGATCCTACTGTGTGTCTATGCAATCGAACATCATCGGCTTTCACTGAACAGCAGGGAGAGGACCCTGACTGTCGGGCTGGTCCTGCTGTCCCGAGTACCAGCTGACTAGGTTTGCCCTGCGTCCTGCGCTCAATACTGTTTAAATTCGAAAAGAGTGATAGATCATCGAGATTTCGCCTCGAATGGTGGATGGGGAGCTGGATGAAGTGCCGTGATGGTATAGTCTGCAGCAAGATGTGGACAGAGATTGCCTGCCATTCACGTGACATCTCATACAGTACCGGACATTACCCTCCCACACTCACACGGCTTCTCGTGGTCGGGGGTGGGGTTGTGTACTTGATTGGGGAAGGAGAAACTAAGGGAAGGGGGCTCAGTGTTGTCAGAGTCTGATAATAACAATCGAAGTGGGTAGTTCTTTGCCGTAGCTATTTACTCAAAGCATCTGAAAAAAGTAGTTGTCGCCTCTTCATTTCGAAAGTATGTACACTCTTCTGACCCATAAAACGAGTTCAGATTTGTCTGCATACACGATGCCGGAGATGAAAAGAATGGGTTCGACCGTTTCGAGAATCATGCTCTTGTTGCCTCCCCCCCCCCACCACCTACTCCTTTCTTTCAGTCAGGTTTCTTTCTCTTTCTATTTATCTCTCTTTTTTTTCTCTTTATTTCTCGACCTCTGCTCTGGTCATTTTAAACTATTCTTTCATTTTTATTATTCTTCTGAAAATTATGTACCTGCATCTATTATATATATATATATAATTGTATCCGTCTGCTTACTTCTGCCGCAATGTATGGACAGACATTTGCATAGATGTATGGCTGCATGGATGGGTTGATCAATGGATGTATGAATGGGTTAGGGTTAATGTGTAGCTTTGTCTAGATATACGCATGAAAGGCTGCATGAAGGTATGTTTGTACTTATCAATGTATGTATGAATGTTTATATTGATCGATGGATCGACGATTGCAAGTCAAAGGAGACATAAACAGGCGAAGCTCAAATGATCTGGGTCGAACTTTCATTAGCAACAAATACAAACAAAGAGGAAGGAAAATGTCAACAACAGCGGAGAAAGAAAGAAAAAAGAGAAACAAAGTGCGGAGGCGCACAAATGTTTAAAAAAAACGGTGGTAAACGCGAAAGAAAAATTAGGGCCAGCGTAAATCTTTCGAAATGTGGTGCTTACATTTTCAGCGAAAGAAGAAACAAGCGATCATTCGAGTGAGCGAGCATGACTGAGAAAGAGACAGAAACAAAGAGAGGGAATAAAAGCCAATTTAAAGTTTTAAGAAATGGAACACGTTTTTCCCCACTTAACATTGTTGAGCTCTGATCGAGTGACCAGTGTATTTATTTACTAAGCTCAGAAATGGAAAAAAATTATGTACCTGGAGAGTATCAGAGATCAATCGTTATGCTTGTGAGACGTGTACCTGAATCACGCCTGCTCAGAGACTTTAACGAGAGAAGGACTAGCAGCTCAAGCACAGGAACAGATAACTTGCGTCGTGCATGCGCTGGACTAAGTCATTGCTTCGTTTTGAGATATGTGTGTGTGAAGATAATAAGTGCTCTTTTATAATATGCAGTCTGTTGTAATAGGTTAAGTAATTTGATAAGATAAGCTAACACAACGCACGACGTGAATGTGTTCAAAACAAAATGTTAAAAAAATCCATAAATAAGGATTTAAATGTGTTACAGAAGAAATGGAGTTTAAGGTACGTTCCTTAGAGCCTTGGTCTGAATTAACGCTGAATGAAATTCATTAAGACGATAAACTCGCTATAAACCGCTTTCTGTAACCACTCAGAAAGACAATGAGGTAGAGAGCGAGAGCTTGTTGACATAACCATCTACTTGACTTTAAACTAAATACATATACTACGATACAACGCTCTGTTTGAGCAGATATTTTACATTATGATTCATATATTAAAAATATATATCAAAGCATACTTTCTAAGAAGATTTCTTCAGTAGCCAAGGATTCTATATTATGCTCTTGGGTAAAAACAAAGAGACCGGAAGCTGTCTGTCAATAAGTTAAGCTTATATACAGCGGGACGGGAGCTGAGTCAGCGCTGGCCCACTAAGCGCGTGCAGGATGGCTGTCCTTTCCTTCAGTGTCTCTGGCCTGCTGTAACCTTGGTTTACTCCAGGCCAATTTTTTGTATTATTTTCTAGAGATGGATGAATATGAATCGTGATTGTGTATGACTTGACCCCGAGGCATCCATCCTGTTTATCGGCACCGTCTAGAGATCACTCGTAAGAGAGCGGGGCGTATCTCAAGGTGTTTTGTCGACTCCTCGCAATCTTATTTCATATTCCACTGACATCTTCAGAACTGGAAGTTGTCCTTTAAAGTCGTTCGTCCAGGAAACTATGACACAGGCAGTCAAACACAGTCACAATAACACCCTCCCACTCCTTCTCTGGCCCAGCCAGAGACTTCCGCGGACAGACTTTTGAGTCTCTGTTTCTGTGCTCGTGCGTGTACCCGTGCACGTGCAAACAAGACAATTACAAGGCAAAGACTTTATCTTGGTTTGAATAAATCTGCTTGACAAAAGCCATACAAAGTCCTATAATAATAATAATAATAATAATAATAATAATAATAATATAACTGCATATATTGACATACACCACACACCAGGCCTATAGCAGATCTCAGAGCACATTAAACTTGCATAGAGCAAGAATAATGGATGAAGACTAAAACACAAAGGCGACATCCTTCAGCGAAAATTCGGGAACAAAAGACGATAGAGTAAAGGTAACAGTAATATCTATATTTTCTTTCTATCCTAGCATGGCGGTTTTCTCGTCTAGCACCCCCCTTCCCCCACCCTGTACAGATTCTCCGTTCCGGCTCTTGGTAATGTTAATTACATTTGTTTATTTAAAAATAGCCCTTTGTCACAAACGAGCCTCTCTAACACGCTCGCTTTGAAAAAGTGAGCATTTTATCAATAACAACAAAATAATTGCCTTTTTGGTTGTCCCGATCAGGATATAACAGCAACGTGTTTGCGCGCGTGTGAGCGAGCGTGTGTGTGTGTGTGTGTGTGTGTGTGTGTGTGTGTGTGTGTGTGTGTGTGTGTAAGAGGACGAACACATCTGTGTTTATGTGAGAAGAGAAGGAAGAAAAGAAGGACAAGAAATAAAATGCACAAGATGTACGAGGTCAGAGCCAAACAGTCATGTCTGATAATATCCTTAACATCTCAGCTTGTGAGTCTAAATGTCACGGGACCCTCTACTTGGTACTAGAATTCACTCCAGCTTTGTCACTAAGGGAAAGTGCGTTGGAGGAGGGGGAGAGACAGAGAGAGAGACTGCAAATTTAACTTGCCACACTGTTGGTGTTGCTCTTTATTCAGACTGAATTTTGTCAACAGTAACTTGGATAGAATTTTTGTATTTTTTAATAATATAATAATAAATAATCGTCATTATTATTACTATTATTATTATCAGCATAAGCAATATCTCAGTTTTCTTTGGCGTATCGGTGTGCGCACAATGTGATCCTTACCTGAAGATTTTATGTTTAACCGTAACCCGATACTTTGCCTAAAATAGCATGTCATCGACAAATGGCGCCCTGATATCCGAGCATATTTGTTTTGGTTTTTTTTTCCTGAACGCTACGAGATATATTTGGAATATTTTTCAGATGTATTTGTGATAGCTGTAGCCTAGATTTAAATTTGAGTATGTTCTAAATCAGAGGTTTACGAGTATGTTCATTTGCTGTTCTATCCATACCCTGTTTGCTGGTTACGAAGCCCAGGCGCACCCGCTCGCGAGAACGCAGACGGACGGACGGACGGACAATGTTTGCGCGTTGTGCTGAAGAATAGCAGACAATAGTACAGAGATGTTCCACGCATGCGCGCAGGCCTGCAAAACAACTTTGCAAACAGGCCAAGCCCGCTTGTGCAGTTACAGCTTGATATTACACTAAATCGCTGGCAATCGGTCACACTTATTTAGAAGGCAAACTCGCCTTCCAGACCTAGAGATCGCAGATAGGTCCCTATTTAATTAAGGAGATGTCAAAGCTCCCGGAGGAGACACTGTGTGGAAAGTAAATTGTGGCTATGAGCAGCCGACTGACCCTCCCAGCCACTCCTGAGGGTGATTGGCGACGGGGGGTAGGATCGTTCGGACACCGAGTTCAGCGCAGAGACTTCCCGACAAATAGAAATTTTCTCTTGGGGGGGGGGGGGCCGCGTGATAAAACCGTATATTTATTTTTAGCCCTATCTTCCTATGCTGGAAATGTCCTCAATCTACAGTTACGCCATGAACTCATCTACGCAGGGTTGCGTCCCCTTGTTTCCAACTTCCATTCTTCGACAATAGTCATTGACACGGTTGTCTTCTTCGACTTCAACTTCACATCGTCGTCATCGTCTTGGACTTTTTTTTTACCTCCTGCCTTGTTCGGTAACATTTACCTCATAACTTCTGAAGATACACAATAGGAACAGTTAATTGGAGTCACTTGATACTTTCAGGCGTTCGTCTGCGGGGTCTCCAACATGCTCGATAGTTTCCGTCCCACGTGCAGTGTCAGAAGCAGATTGATGAGATCCTTAATCCAACACCACGTTCTCGGTTGGCTCCCACCCCTTGTTCTTCTCTCCGGAAGCAGATTTATCCTTGGAAATCTGACTGCTCCAATACACGAATATTCCTCTCAAACGTAAAGGACAACTCTTCCTCTGCTGACTGGCTTCATGTCTCAGAGATGTCTTCAAAACAAGAAATCTTTTTTTAATGCGAACTGTGTTGTCAAGAAGACTTAGTTTATAGGTTAAAAATACTTTAGGACCTCGATACCGACCTTTGCGTCGTTCAGTTTTATGTTCCCTTTTTTTTTATCTCACGGCCTTCGCATTTGCGTGTTTTGTCTGTCATTTGCTTTCTTTCTCTCACACAATCTCATTTTGTCATGATTTGCACATAAAAGAGTAGATGCAACACTTAACGAATCTACAAGAAATGAAAGAAGGCAGTATGTGTAAAGCCTGAATAAACGAGGTACTTGACAAAGGGTATCATTACCCTGTATACACATATTTCTTAATAGCCAGAAACCAGCAAACAGTACAATAAACATCGTGTCATCTTAATATCTTCATTGTTATGGTCCTACAAAGTAAATACTGTAGGGAAAATAGTCTGTTTGTTTGTTTGTTTGTTTGTCTGTCTGTCTGTCTGTCTGTCTCTGTCTGTCTGTCTGTCTGTAATAGCAAAAATCAACTAAAAGATATTCACAAGATGTAGTCTACAGACCTCCAGCTTACGAGTTGTGCCAATTTTTAAAGCAAATGTTGACGTACCCACTACTAACTCCTGTGTAATTATTCCTGTCGCCCATCCTCCATCCCTTTTTGTCTGTAGCCCCACCCCCTCTTCCATCCCCTTTCATTAAGGCGTCTGCTTATTTATTTATTTATTTATTTTACCTTTTGATCGTTACCTTTACTGAAAAAACGCGGTTGACATCGTTTACCAAGCAGACCCACGGCTCATCGTTAAAAGAAATACTTATAGCGGAATCACGGTAAGCTCTTTCACTTCCGGCCAGTGTGTTTGCTGAGCGGAGTGACCTACTCTGAATCTAGCCGGAACAACCTCCATTCATCAGAAGTCCCTGCAGCACGCGCAGACCAGTCACGTGATTGCTCCACCGGGTCCTGTAATCAAATCAAGAGCGATTGGCGAGTCACTGGTCGTGATTAGCCCCGTTTACATCGTGACCTATTGAGGAATTCGTCCTTTGAACTTTGCCCTGGAGCTGGGTACGAAGCGTACAGCCCCGATCATTAGCCGATTGTTCTCGACTGGTGGTGCCGAGAAGCTATCTGTGGAGAGTCCTCTTACAGATTCTTTCAAACAGACAGAAGAAAAAGACTCCCGTCAGTTTGAGACCGCTGAGCAAGTTGCTGATGGTGTTGTTAATGAAGCTTAGATGGAAGGAGTTCTTTCACCGTACGTAGGGAAGCGGATGGCCGAGTGGTTAGAGCGCTGGCTTCCGAACCGAGAGCACGCTGGTTCAATTCCCGATAAGCGCAGCATACTTCCCTTAGTCGACCCAGCTGACGGGAAGGGGTACCTGACTCCATAGAGGGTTGGGGAAGGTAAGGCAGCGAGGGAGAGGAGATTGGCACCATGTAAAAGCTGGCCCCGAGAAAAGTGGGGTCTCTAACACCTCACTCACCAACGATCTGAAAAGGTTATGGGATGATCTTTACCTTTACCTTTTACGGTGATTTCACACTGTTTGAATGATGGTATACTGGGGAAAGGGGTGAAAAAGGGTAAGGCGGGGAGGGGTTCTAGGGCTTGAGGGGCGACAGGGTCGCTACTCCGTTTTGCCGCAGGTCGGACGCACACACACACACACACACACACACACACACACACACACACACACACACACAGAGAGAGAGAGACAAACCTTCCGCAGAAAAATAGTTCCTCACTATCTATTTCAGGCAAGAGGAGCGAACAGAGGGAGATGACTTTCTGCTACATCATCATTTTCTGTACTTGAGCAGCACCCTGATGTAATAAACTATATAATAATATAATAAATAAACATGTAAGAATATGAGGGTGAGTTAGCAAACAAAATTGAAAAAAATGATGACAAAAATATGAAAAAAAGATGCAGCAAGTATAGCAGAAGAAGACAGAATGAGGATCAGGCAAGCAAAGAGAAGAAGAGGACATACACAAGAGGATATAACAAATGTGGAAAGGTATTGCAATATCATTGCTAATATGACGCCCTTTGCAAAGATAAATAATCGATAGAAAGAACAAAAACAGCGTTCCTCGAGCATTAGCGTGGAAATGAAAATGAATGCTCTGTCTGGCTTGTAGACTGCTTAGTGTTGGGTGTGCGATGATAACCTCGGGTGCATAGAAGAGACGGCCTCCAGATAAAAAGTTTCAGTCTTCTTGCGAAGTGTTACTAACACACACACACACACACACACACACACACACACACACACAAACACAAACACAAGCACGTGGGAGTAGAGATTGAGACAGACCAGCCACAGAAAGACAAACAGAGGTAAAACTCACATGCGACTCAGAAAAAAAAAAGTTTTCAGTTTCTGTGAAACACAAGAGAAAGACAAGTGACTACTTGAGAGACATTCCTTTCCTCTGAAGAAGAGCTACTTGACTTTCTCTGTCTTAACTCCCTTTATCACTTACCAGTCCCTCCACCCTCTCCCCACTCCTTAAACTGTTAATGAAGGAGACACCCATGGAAGCTTGGCCCTCAGCTTCGAAATGAACCCATCGGCACGACAAGACGACCATCGGGAAACATGATACCTGACCTCTGAAAATAGCTGAGCAGACAATTGGGGAAATGTTGACCTCAGTTTAGGAAGTAAAGCCAATAGATAAAATACTCGTCTGGGTTATAAACAGCGATCGAGAAAATCCCAAAGAAGATCGCTTCTCCTGAAAACGCTTCGCACTTTTCTGCCTGCACGAAAGATAATTACTTCTGTCAAGGTCTTCTTCCCTTACCGGTCGCCGTACCTAGAGGTGTAACTAGTTTCGCTTGTGTAAAATGAGCGTGAAGACATTCTCCCCAGTCAAGGTTCGATCACAGGACGATGCACTGTCTGACCTGAGGACAATGACGAGGACTGCTGCTCGCAGACGGAGACAAATGCAATCGCTGATGCATCTTCACGTGTCGCTATGCTCCCTACATGTTTTCGCCATTTTCTCCGCCAGTGAAAGTGGAACTGCGCATGCGTAGATGGTCGCCCATCAATAACAAACGATAGAGAAGGGTCACAGTAATGTTGACAGCAGCAGAACGCGGTCATGGGCTGGGTCTAATAACCATTGCCATAAATCCGAAAGATCTTTTCTTTACGATGTTCTGCAACGATAAACGTGGCAAAATATTGGAGTTATTGCTCAATAAATGTGTTGGGCTAAATAGTTTGTTCTGACTGTTCAGAATTTTCTTAGCGTTACACCCACTTCAGAGCTGAATAATGCATGTGACACGAGAGTTAATCATGTAAGTAAAATCAGGCAGCCTCAGAAGAATCTATGTAAAAACCAAATTCTAAAAAAAAAGTACGGTAGAGGTTAAGCCGGTTTTAGTATTAGATCAATTTAAATCATTAGCATTAAAAATCAAAGCTGTATACTGAGTAATATTCCTTTGAAAGCATGCTTAATTTATTCTTCCTCGTGGAGATATAGTCGTTCGTGTGGACCTGCACACAAACGCTTCTACGAACGCGCGCGCGCACACACACACACACACACACACACACACACGCACGCACGCACGCACACACACACACACACACACACACACACACACACACACACAAAACAAACACACAAAGGCAAATATACACAAATATGCACGCGCTTTGTCCTCCGAATAATGTCGAAAAAAATTTGCTTTATCTCTTGATATCTAAACTATGCCAGGCTTGTGAGAGAACTTCTTCTGGCTGTAAAAGGACTTACTGTCTGTAATATGATTCTATCCTTTAAAAAAAGAAAGTTCTTTATACTACTAAACACAAGTGTCTTTTCACCACAAAAAAGATTCCCTCTTCTGTAAACTTTTGAGTGCTGACATTGGTAACCAGCACACGAGATAAAATTTATGAGATGAGATTTATATTTCAGGGTGTTACAAGAGAACTCCTTCTTGAAGGGATCGATTTCCGTGTACTGGCGACCCTTAACTGCCGCTAAACTAATACTCCATTGACTAAATACTTACTTAGACAAGAAAACCAGACTTTTATCACAATAAAGTGCGTAACTATGTCAAAGAGCGTCCTTGACCTCAGCGTATTATTGGACCTTAGGGGGGAGAGGCAAACGGAATTCCCGATAATTTAGACGATAAGGAATGACAGCCGTAGAAGAGTACATACCAGTGGCTTTTCGGGATCAGCTGCAAATTATCTGACTAAAAAATCGCAGCAGAAGAACTGTGGAGACAAGGATCATCACAAGACACGAAGAAGTTCAAGAATGTGAAGACGCAAAGACGATCCCCTAGAGAAATTCCCTTTCCTCCGTTTGATGAATGTTGCACAGCAGCATTCCAGGGCCACGAGGAGAAGGGATTGCACGTGGAACACTTGATGTAACGACCTACAACAAGGCACCTACATGAAGTGGCTAAATACCTGTAGGTTACAGGTAAAGTGAAGGAATGAACACCATAAGGTGCATCTAGGGACAAAAGCTGAATGTGTGCAGTCTACTCTTGCAGACAGAAGCTGGTGTCAAGAAGACGCTATACATGTACTTTAAAGCTAGAGGCAAACACAGCGGACAGGGGGTCTATAATTAGACACATACAGACATACATCTGCACGTGCACACACACTTACATACGCAATACATACACACATAAAACACGCATGCATAAATATAGACACACGCACATACATACATGAATACACTACAATAGTTTGTATATTTGTATACATCCACATTAGACATAAATATATATACCCAATGAGATCTACATACACGAATACATATGTACCTATATATATATATGTATACACATACATGCATACACAAGCAGATACACATAACTATGTGCACACACAACTACCTACTCATCTATATTACGTGCGTGTACGTGCGCTGACACAAACAAGGAAACTCGCGGTTGTGTGTTGTAGTCGGCTGTGAGAAGCCAAGCATATCAAAGATTTTTTTTCATAAACAGCTTGTGCTCCACGCGCTGCTTTTGAGTAGAGCTTCGGTGTTTAACTTCTTTTTGTCTGACCACCTATCCATTTGCTAGATTCTGTGAGCCGGCATCTCGAGGACTGTGTGATACATTTCCTTGACATCAATAATCTGTAAACACCATCCTCTGGTCATGAAAAATTCATTCTTTCCCTTTGTGGAATTATTGCCCAGCAGAACAGTCTAAAAAATATTACAGGTCTTTGTGAGTACATTCCACTTGGTTTACGTGACCCCCTCATTCTTCTGTCTGTCTGTCTGTCTGTCTGTCTGTCTGTCTGTCTGTCTGTATGTATGTATGTATGTATTACGTGTGTGTGTGTGTGTGTGTGTGTGTGTGTGTGTGTGTTTCTCCGAACAATATGTTTGTTTTATGATCAGCCGCTCTCTCTTCACTTTTTCCGAGCACATACACTACTCAGTTAAATAAGTAAACAAAGAAAATCTAGGCAGACGGGAAATCAGGGGAAAAGTAGGGAAAGGACTGAAGGGAAAGAAAGTGGGGAGGGGGCTACAAAGGGAAGGCAGAATACAACTCTTTGGTATAGAAAAAGTCAGATGAGTTATTATTGTAACTGGGTTAAATTTGGAAAACATTTCCTTGAGAAGAGCAGGCTATTAACTGATGGTCTGGTCTATAAATTTAGAAGCGGCGCCATAAGAAACTTAATTTATGTTACAGGAAACGCGAAAACATTTTTCAAGAGGTAATTATAGAAATCCTCTCTTTCTCTCCCTCCTCTGTCTCTCTCTCTCTCTCTCTCACACACACACACACACACACACACACACACACACACAAAAGTACATATGTAAGTGCTCGAAATGTTTCAAGACACCTGATCATAGAGAGTCAGCGATTAACAACACCTCCGTGTGGTAAAATTCGATCAGAGTGCTCCACCATTCCGGGTGTTCCGAAGAAGCGCGATATTAGAAACACTTGCTCGCATGGCTGCGTCGACTGGCAGACGCACGCTTTGGTTGGGGTACACGCAGACATAGTGGAAAGGTCACGGGGCGAAATGGGAAGCTTAGATGCACGCTAGGGTGTGAAGAGTTAATCTCACGTGCATGCTGGCGTGTGGAGAGTTAATCTCTTCCTCTCGGGTTGGGAAGAGAATAAATTGTTAGTGGCAACAGATGTTGTTTTTCATTTTTCATTAGAAGGTCTGAGCGAGAAAGAGAGAAGAAAGCGAGCGAGGGGGGGGGGGAAGAGAGAAAGAGAGTCATGATCCACGCTAGCAAATGGAATCCCTGGCCCGTTTCCTGTTTAATCATTTTCATGTATCGCAGTGAGGCTGGGCAGCACTGTAGGTGGAGAAATAATTTATAGGTCATCTACAGCAGATCCCTGAATATCGAGTTTTCTGACACTTGTACGGCCAGACAATATTCAAGCCTGTCGGTTTGCACTCTCACGTGTGTGTGTGTGTGTGTGTGTGCGCGCGCTCGCGATGTGCATGTGTCTCCCTGCGTTTGTGTGTGTGTGTGTGTGTGTGTGTGTGTGCATGCAAATTTATATCCATGGACTTGTTTTTCTTAGAGTGCGCGTTCGCGTGCGTGTCTGTGCCTGTGCGCGCTAACCTCTGTTGGAGCGTCTTTGCACGTGAGCGTGCGTACGTGGGTGACTGCGAGTTTATGTGCGTGCGCGTGTTTATATGTAGGTGGGTGGGTGGGAAATCTGTGATGCAAGAGCGAATGAACTCTGCTTGATACTGACAGAATGAGAGAGATGTGTGAGAGAGAGAACACCATCCACTGTCGAAAACACTTCCATTATTATATTTTTAATATTGTGGGTTTGAGATGTGGCTGGCAGTTTGACGTAGCAGCTCGCACCTGTTCGCGAGGGGATTTCGGGCCTGCTGTCGCTCAGGTGGGCGTCGCATGAAAGGATGGTCAAGAACTCTCATAAATGATGGGGGATAAAAAAAATAACTCGTTTGAATAATAGCTTTTCATCTGCAAACGTCACGTGCCATCGTCATTAATGTTCATCACTTATATTTTTAAGAGAAGCGACAGGGTGACAGCAATTTTGACGTGTCGCAATTTTCACCTGCTCGACACTCTATCACCATGTCCAACGTTTTCTTTTTTACTTTTTTCCGCATCCCATGTCACGTGCAAAATAAACTCAAAGCAGGGAATGTACTGGTTTTCGCGTGGGAATGCGAAAGCACACTCGCACCACACGTTTTAATAAACAGGTGTTGTCTGGGCGTTCTTCCCAGCAGCATTCGCCAAAAAAGTCAGCAAAGGTAATACGATACAAAACAAGCAATATATAATTGTTTTCTTTCATTTGGATTGCCTGATTTTATCGGGGTTGTCTCTCTTTTGCGCCTTCATATCTGTTTGTGTACGTACCCGCGCATGTGTTCTGTATAAGTGTGTGCGCACAGGTGTGAGTGTATCCACATCTAGTCTGTCTCCTATACCAATGCGTACCTGTCTGGTTTCTCATTGCTGTTATTTCTCTTGACAACGGCATACAATGACCGAACATCATTAAAAGCTCCTTCTTTTTCTAATACTTTCTCTTTTCCTTTGAGTCATAAAGCAGATTCGTAATTCCCTGGGAGATTATCGTTCTTTCTATCGTGTCACCTGTTATGCGCACATTATCTTGTTGTGTATTAACACAGTTTAAATCCTCTTTACAGTAGACTTGTCATTCTCTTTTTCTCTTTCTCTCTCTCACTCTACAAGAGACTAAACATTGCTCACCTGTGCTTTTAAACAAACTCTTACACTCTGCGTAGAATGTTTGGCTCTCCGTGTAGCATTTTTGCAGATATTTCACTTGCTTCTGTTAACAGAAGTGCTTATGTTTTTTTTTGCGCTGCTAGAGATGCTGAAAAAAAAGAGCGCTTGAAACATAAAGATGGCGACCTAACGATCGAGTTAGATGCTGTACATCCCTTCTCCTTCTCACACTGCTTCCATTCTGACGATCAGCAGTCCTGCCCACTGAACCCCAATCACGGTCGACGTGGGATGTTCGCGCAGTCTGCAAGTTCGAGATAGCGTCTGGAGATAGCCGTTGCATGGGCGTTTCCCTGTCTCCTTTTAATTCATCGGAGTGTCTGTAATTTCAGGGGATAAACGAGCACTTTCGCAGATAGAAAATGAGACACAAAACACTCGGGCAACCCGACCTTTTTTAAACTTTGCAGACATCAGGCACGGTGTGTTAGGGGTTCATTACCTTGTAACGCAGAAATACAAAGAGGATACTGGACCCTAGCTAACAAGCAGCACACACACACACACACACACACACACACACACACACACACACACACACACACACACACTCCAACATTCTCAGTTATTACACCTGGAAGATGTCTGTAATTGACCTGTGCAAATATTACTGACCCTGTAAATAACTAAACATTTACAGTAATAAGTATATAGTAACAGTGAATGAGGGGAAAGCCACCAAAAGACCAGAAGGAGGAGGAGGGAGGGAGATTACCATCAAAGTGTCGCCACTGTCAAGATTCTTCAGTCGGCGCATAAGAAATTTGTCAGCATTTAAGGACAGTTTGTTACATCCATTTCGTCACTAGGTAAGAATTTTTTGTTGCATCCATTTAGTCAATTTGCAAAGTTTGTTAATCCATTTCGTCACTATCTTTGTACAGCTTGTTAATGACAAAGAAAAATACCCACAAGAAGCCAGGCGCAGTACTTGTGAAGGAAGGTTAAGTCTGTGTCCAAACTATCTGCGGGTTGTTTTACCCGTGGGGCTGTAATCATAGATTAGTGGCAAAGATGCCCTGGGGTAAAGTAACGTAAACCAACGTCCACGGGATCTGGAAACCGTGTGGCATCTGTAGAGACAAGCGCTTGCTCTTAATTTTCTTCTTGCTGCCATGTCGCTTAGTAACTACGGCTCCAGAAGATTAGAAAGCAGGAGAGGTGCAGAGATGGAAATTAAGGGAAAAAAAGAGAAGCCCCTTCTTCGTCACTTTGCTTAATTCCAATGCTCAAGTCTGTTACGTGGTTGTTTTCTTGACCTTCTAAAGGCTGTGACACTGAACACAAAATGATCATGCACTGGTTCTTCTTAGAAAAAAAGCGCCTGGCGCGTGTCCAAGGCGAACGGCGTCCTTGTCATGTGTTTGTGCACGCAAAGTGTGAGGGACAGCAGTCATGTTCTTTGGCTTCTTGAACAATGCGGTTAACATCGTCCACCGTCTTCTTCACTTTTTTTCTTCAAGCTGAGGTCATTCACTCCTTTTTTTTAATCTTGACGTGATTCCCCATCCCCTCTTTTCAATTAAACTTCAATCAAGAATTCGTCAGAGTAAAAAATGCCAAAAAAAATAATAATAAAAGAGAAATTCACAACTGGTGTAAAATGTCGGAACGTGACTTGTAACCTGTTACATCTCATTTTATCAAAGCCTCTTAGGTTTCTTGCAAAATGCGTTTCGAGAGAAGCTGTACCTTGAAATTGCCTTGGAGACAGCCATTAACATAACGGATCCGGCTTGCGATTAAAGTCTTCATGCAAACTTGCCTGGAACCAGTGAGCTAACGATGCACGCAGTAAATTTGTGGACAAACCCGCCCTATAATGGTTAAGATCACTGCGGTCCATATCTCCTCCTTTACTCCCCTTTGCTGCTTGACAG
Organism: Marisa cornuarietis; assembly: GCA_004794655.1. Lineage (NCBI taxonomy): Eukaryota > Metazoa > Mollusca > Gastropoda > Architaenioglossa > Ampullariidae > Marisa > Marisa cornuarietis. Next base: position 10,915,928 of record SMMW01000622.1, read on the forward strand.
GTTAGCCCGCTTGCTGCACGTGTTGGCAGATTATCTCCTCGTCTTAGCCACCAAAATAGTCTTAGCTCTGGCAGTTCCACGATAAGAAGTTTGCTAGCGCCGACAGCTCGTGGCAAAGCCAGGGCAACGAGTGGCAGACTTGACGCAGGTCCAAGTGGGTCGCCAGTCTATGGAGAAGAAAAACTCAAGGACATTTGACACTTCGTGCTGCTAATCGGAACCCTAGAGTTAATGGTACGGTAAAGTTTAACGACGCCTGCGTTGTCCGTAATTTGCCGGATATCGATGGCTGGCGAGAAACGCGGAGCCCGCCTGTCCGAGTTTCGCTCTAATGGCGACCTCTGATTGCCTGTGAAGACTTGTCGCTTGTAGCGGGACTGACAAAGTGAACAAGCCTGGGGCCATAAAGGTCAGGGTCAGCCACCGGCTTGTGTGCTGGCGAAGAGGGTTCAAGGCAGCTTCCAGTGTCCACCGATTAACGAGACGGCGGAACCAAAACATAGCTATAAGAACGAACACACACACATAAATAATATATATACACACCCACACCCACAAAGATTCATGCAAATACATGAAGGGAGAGGGAGAGAGTGAGGACGATGAAGGGGGACGTGGCGTGACAAGTTCAGGTGGTTCTATCAAAAAAAGAATTCCTCCACAAGCTGGCCTCTCAAAACCTTGAAAAGGACTTGAACACCGGGATTTCTTATTAGGCCAGCAGTTCTCCTTAGCTCTTTTGGTTTGAAAGGCCACGATCGTGGCTTTGCCGGGTAGCACGGGCAAGACGATTTTCATTACTTTTTATTGCAAAGTTCAACTTTTCTCTTTTCCAAAAATGTATAGGTTTCTTGGTCTAATGTTTATCTCAGAGCAGCAATAATAATAATAAAAAAACTTCACCACTGTCGTCTTTGCAGTCTTCAGTTATAAGCAAGTCATTGTAATGTTCATTTTTATCTTGAACCAAGAGGGTAAAAGACCAACTTGAATGGTTTGCGTTGTTTTGCAGATATCGGTAGATATAGGCGATATGAGCCTAACCTGTAAATTGCAGCCTCCAAAACACATCCGTTAATTAATTATCCGCTATCAAAGTGCGCGATTTGCACCTGCGATCAACGAGCGCCGTTAACAGTGTACTACGTCACAGTAGTGCACCATTCACAACATTGGCAGCCGTCAACACCAAACAGGGAGAGAGAGAATGAGCGACAGTTGGGATTATTCGGACGTTAAAGTCTGCTTTTCTCGTGCTGAAATAGCAGTTTTTTCAGAACCACGAGAAATGCAGACTTTCAACGTCCCAATCACCCGAGCTGTCGCTCATTCCCTCTCTCTGATTGGTGTGATCGGCTGTCAATGTTGTGAATGGTGCACTAGTGTGACGTAGTACACTGTTAGCAGCGCTTGTTGATCGTAAGTGCGAATCGTAGTGGATAGTTAATTAACGGAAGGGTTTTGGAGGCTAAAATTTACAGGTTAGGTTTATATCGCATATATCTAACGATATCTGAAAACTTCGAAAACCATTCAGGTTGGTCTTTAAAAGCAACATGAGATGTATTATGAAAGTGGGACATGGAATCTCTACAATTCACACACACATATATACATATATACTAGATAGCCAATAAGTCAACAGTTCTTTTCATAGGCATGATGCGGTGTACTGTGGATGTGAAAAATGCAGCACTCATGGCATACAGACTTTGCTACTCAGTACATTATGGACCATTTAGAAGCTTCGAGAGGCCGCATGCAGCTCACCGCTTTACCCCAAACACCAAACCGTATGCGACGTTTGATATTTACTTCAAAACTTCACAGAGGAAACTAGTTTTATTGCACAGAGAATCGCATTCTGTGTGGGGCTGGCATGTTTTATGGTCCTCCTCGCGTTACACTTACGTTGGCATGCGTTTTTGACCATCTCATTACATGTAACGTTGGCATGCACATCGTGTTCGTTCACTTTGACATGCATTACTGAACACCGCACGTGCCAGAGAAACAGCTGCACTGTCAAAAATAAATGACCCTCTTGTGTCGCGAATGTTCCAACAACTGGGTCACTCTGCTACCAGCAAAGATTCGCCGAGCACGAAAGCTGCTGAAGCTGCTGCCGTATCAGTGAGTTGCGTGAGCATTGGAAAGAGCTGGGGAGGTGATTGTGGCTGTTGTAGGGTGGGGAAGTGGTATCATTATAATTCATACTAAATAATCCACTACCATGTTACACTATGACATGCAAACATCCCACAACACCACTCTATATATAGACGCACTTTAAAAATTATACTCTCGTGCGTGCAAACTCAATTTTTGAGAGCGTGAAAAAAAGAACAGGGTTACATCGTGTGCTCACCAGCGTTAGTGACCCTGACCCGCTGGACGGGAAACAAATGGCCGCAGAGGAAGCGAGAGTGCCTCCTGCCGGGGGGGAGATAACGCGGGAGTTCTGTCCGGTTTTCAAGATCCCGCAGGATTTCACACTCGGTGAGAAACCCTGTCTCAAATGGAAAGCAAGACTTTAATTCCGAAAAAAAACTGCACGTGTGGGGTGGAGGTACAGCGAAATTTAAAAAAAAAAACAGAGAAACAACAATCCGGCGAGGGCAACAACCTGTATGCATGCTTCAGAAGGCGGAAGAGCAGAGGGTGAGAGCCAGAGGGGTAGGGTTTGAGGCAAAAATGGATGCAATGAGCCTTCGAGATATGCACATATTCCTAGTCTTCTTCTTCTAGTCTAGTTTATTATCATTCTTTTTTTAATCGCAATGCCAGTCTGCTGCGCCACTACTTTCATGCGTTTGGTTCTTTTCCGTGCAGAAAGTCAGTCATGATGGTAGAGTTGTTATGTATCCTTTAATAAAACTTTCTTTCTTTCTTTCTTTCTTTCTTTCTTTCTTTCTTTCTTTCTTTCTTTCTATGATGATGATGATGATGATGATGATGATGATGATGATGATGATGATGATGATGATGATGATGGAGGAGGAAGCAGGTGTTGGTGACACACAAGTCTATCGCAGGGACGACTTGGAAAAATAAAGAAACCTTAATGGCGTTACCCAGAGAGGATTAACGGCGATGAGAGTTGATATCAGAAGAGGAAAAACAAACAAACAAACAAAAAGCCACAGACGAGAAAACAGTCCAGCACAATGTCGATGATGTTATAAAAAGTACAGGACGGTACAGTGAGCACTAAAATACCACAAATCCAAGCAGAAAACAAAAATTTGGTATCCATAGGGGCAGTAAATTTGAGTGTTTCACTTAGTGGATAGCATATGGACATGGAAGCCCAGCCCTCTCTTGCTGTCGTCCCTTCCTCTCATTGTTAATCACATACCATGTTCATCTGAACTAGCAAGAGGGGTTCTTTCCCCGTAGTGAGAATGAATCCGAGGACCTACTGTTCTAAAAGGGGCCCGCACTAGCAGTTTGTTTCTCGTAGGTTCACGTTCTGGGCGCTGTGCTGACAGACCCTGCATCTCCTCCTGTTGTCTACTCGCTTGTGGTAAGTGAAAGACTTACAGCCACGTTAAGGTACCGTACCATTCCAACTCCTCGCTTCTACTGAGAGGTGAAGAATGAGAAGTGGAGGCGGTGGAGGGGGGGGGTCTGCTGAGCGATAATGCACGAGAGATTCACCTGCTTCCAGCTTTCAGAATATTTGACAACACTATCGGACGATGGAGATTATTTCGACGTAAATAATCGAGGCACATCCGCGAGTGTTATATCCCGGCAATGCTATTAACAGAAATGAATGAAAGATGGCCACTCTCAATAGATGATTTCTCACCGCAGGGTGTATGTGTTTTTTTTTTAGTCAGGCGACTGAGTATCTTTAATAACACTGACAAAAATAAATCTAACTCTAGATAGCAAAAAAAAAAATATATATATATATATAATCCAAACAGTCGCGAAAGAATTTAACTAAGTACAACACGCCATTCATGGAAAATTGCTTATCTCCCCATCAGCCGACATATGTTCACGCATGCCGAGCACCTGTCATCACTCAGAGGTTGATTTTTTGATTGCTTCTCATTTACATTCGACACCTGCAGCCCGCACAGGTAGACCAGCGCTTTTGTGCAACGCATCACCTTGAGCTCCTACATTGCCAGGAAACCGTCTCGCGCCCACTGGTCAGGAGAGATAACCATGTTCATGGCGAAGAAGAAGGAGCAAGCAAGTCAACCTCCTTGTCATTGTAAAAAGTAGACTGTTGCCACTTATTCCTAATGGATGTCAGGGTTACACTTTTGCCTTAAATTTTTGCTCTACTTTCTTTATCTTCTGCCTCTTCTTCCTTATCCTCCTCCTCCTCTCTTCCTTCTTGCGTTCATGTTCATATTCTTTGCCTCCTTTTTGTATTTTTACAAATCGCACTTTTTAAAACATGATATGTTGTCCCTAAGGTTTTAGTTCTGCTGCTTCATTTCTTGCACTGACTCTAGGATACATACTGTAAAGAAATCACACTGGAGAAACGATTTTACTCCTCTTCTCTTTAACCACCATACCTTAAGGGGAAGTGCTTACAGGTATTTTAAGGTACAGATTCGGAACATTCTTCTGTTTTGATCTGCGCAAATGTAGACGCAGTTTGAGCGTGAATAAACTATGCAAGTTATTTAGTGGCTTATAGACTCTGCGCCACAAGTAAGGTAAACATGAAGACAAACAAACAACTGTTGGAAGCCACTGACCTGTAGCCGGCAAAACACGACCATTAGGATCCTCTACAAAGAAAGAGCGATGGACTTTGACCTAGAAACCTGATCAAGAATGCAAAGTATCTACTCAAACGCACACAAACATGCACATATATTCATGGATTGATGTTCAGGGCTCCTCTAGTAACCGTCAGTGTAACTGCCTTCGATCTAAACACATTTAAATGATATCCCTTATCAAGAATAAACAACCATCTCGACACACCAGCAAGACTCATCTGTTTGTGACTGTTTGACTCATTTTTCAAATTGCTATTTTAAAACAAGGACCTAAATACAGAGGCTTTTGCTATTTTAGTAGTGCATCCTGTTGCCATGAGGTGAGACAAGGAAGAAGTGCGTGTTTGTTTTCGATTTTTTTTATTTGTTAGCTTTCTGTGCTGTTGGCGGGAGTAAAAGTTCATTTGTACCGCATACCCACAAGCAGTTGGTAGAAAGGGTTAGGGTTCGATAACTTTCCACAGCTGTCACCCCTTACTGAATTATTTCCAAAATAATCACTCATTATCTACAAATCGGATTGGTTTCGTTTTTCAAAACGAAAGCAGCGGAACGTTTGCTAACACTTACCCGTCTACTTATTTGTGAGAATTCTTCTTGCATTGTTTTCATCTTTCCGAATTCTTCCTAAATATAAACAACTTTGATTTTTCTCACACACGAAACGCCCTGCGTCACAACAGCCACGTGGAGGAGCCACGAAGGGTGGGAAATAAAACTAACAAACTGTTATCTCGGTCACAGACAGACTCGACATGTACCTCACAGCTTCCCATTGTTATACAGCGGAAAGGGAAAGTTTTATATCATGTCAAGGGTATGATTATGGCACATCTAACTCCGTGGCTAAAAAAAAAGCTGGAAAGTATTATGGTGCAGAATGACTGTAATTTTTATTTTAGGAAGAGTGGAGTAAGTGTGGGTGCATCGGACTCACAATGACACACAATACACGGTAGCCCCACACCCTTTAGTTGTAGGTTACAACGCAGTAAACTTGACTGCTTGGTGTGATATATATATATATACTGTAGACACCTTTCTTTGTTATAGGTAGATAAGGAAACGATAAGAAGAAGATGCATTTGAAGACATTTATAATGTCGGGTCGTGTTATTTATAATGATAATTCTCAACTATTTGTAGACGGTGGTTCTTGAATGTTAAAATTATTATGTTCTGAATAGGATTTTTAATTACAGCTGTACTATTTAGAGCAATGAGAATATACTTTACATACACATGCTTAGTGAAAGAAATGTTACTAGCTTTAGAAAATGGAAATTAATCCTCTGTTCAGACATTAGGAAAAATACTGCCTTACTTCTTAAACGCTCTCCAATAATTCTTAAGAAACACGCATCCACTCAGATATGCACACCAAAGACGCGCATGCGCGCAGCGCACGCACACACACACACACACACACATGCAAGCACGCACGCAAGCACGAACACACATGAGTTTCTGGCAAATTAGAGGATTTTCTTTTTGTTAAAATAGGTAAGTCTGTTTTGAAGTGTCTGGAATATATTATTGTTGCCTGCGTGTACGTAGCACCAGAAAGATAAAAAATGTATGGGGATGACAGCAGTGATGGGATAGAAAATTTAGGTCACGATATGAATCAAATTGCTAGCGAAGCCCCGTACTCACCATGGCTATTGTGCGGCGATTTCAACGCTCGCACGGCTGAGCTAAGTGATTTTGATTTTGCCGATAGCGACTAACATGTACACTCTCTATGCGCGATCTATAAACGAGCTGCAGAAACAGCTCAACAGCGCCTCTTCCTTCTCCGGAAGCTGAAATCTTACTCTGTCTCCCACCCGTTTCTTCAGCTCTTTTATAGATCGCACATAGAGAGTGTGCTGTCCTTCTCGTTTATCTGTTTCTACAACAGTTTATCGGTGAAGGACAAGAGCAGCTTACATCGACTGGTATCCACTTACTCCAAAGTCGTTGGGACAGCTCAGAGTGCTCTTCAGACTTTATATAACAGGCAGACATTTCTGAAAGTGTCTGCAATTCTTCGTAACGACAGGCATGTCCTGTCGAAAAATTTGTCCTGCTTCCATCGGGCCGCCGATTGTGTGAGCCTGCATGCAGGACCAACAGGCTGAGGCTGCCTTCGTAGTTTCGGCCGTGCGTCTTTTGAATGGTGCTGAGTGCGAATGAATGAAACATGAATGTGAATGTGGTGCATACGAATTTTGTTGTTGTTATCGAGCTACCACCGAATTGCCTTCCGGGACAAATAAAGTATTATCTTATCTTGTCTAAAAGATCTTGAAGTTTTGTTCGAAACATCTGTAACACCCTCTCACCGCTGCTCCAAAGACACTAACGTAACTAAATTCGGTCAGAAGCTTATAAAGCTCTGCAAAGAATTTGACATTTATTTTATAAGGGTAGATCAACCGTTGGCGAAAAAGGAGAAATCACAGGGGAAGTTTTTTGGATTATTTCATCTGTTCAAACTCAATATTTGACTTAATTTCAGAAATGCATTTAGACAATATGGATGAATCAGACCATTTTTCCATTGTTATCACACTATTATAAGATTCATGAACCCACTATAGTGATACAATAGATACCATCATTAACTTAGAAGATCAGGTTAGGTATACCTGGCAAGACCAACATGAAGCAGAATTTACTGAATATTTGAAAACAGGCAGAGACAGAACTCTCTACTTTTTTTTAGCAGCTCTTGATAACAGTGTTGAAGACGGGCACACTGCACAAAAATACCGGGCCCAGCCACAGTGGTGGAACACGGAATGCACACATGAAGAAGAAGTAAAACTCAAGCAGAAGAGCAGTAACCAGTCTGACCTACAAAAATACCTCGACCTCAAGAAAACCTTTAAAGGTATCTGTAAAACAAAACGGGAAAAAACGATGAACGTATAATCAGTGACCTGAACTCCACATATAACGATCCCAGTTCTAGAACTTTGGGCAAAAAGTGAAAGCTCTTACGACGAATACTTATAATGATCACAAGAAAATCGCCCTCTCCCCCCCCCCAGACATGGTACTTTAGAGATCTCCTAAATGTAACACAAACCTCGTGTCATACTGCTTTTGATATAGAGATTGAAAGCTCATTACTTGATCCTAATAGTGGGAACTGTGAGAAATGTTTAAACTTTAGTGTAAACTCAAATTTAGAAGAGGAAATTTCCCACTCGGAAATACTCGAAGCTATTCCTTGACTAAAAAAAGCAAAAGCGCCCGGACTCGATGGTTTGCACTCTGACTATTAAGATTGCAGATAACAACCTCGTGAGATTTCTACCGCCTCTCTTTAATAAAGTGTGTTTAAGTTGGTCGAAGGAAGTGATTTTTTTTCCTCTACACAAGAAAGCTGATAAGGGTAAAGTAACTAAATTTAGAGGGATTTCACTTTTAAACATTATTAGAAAGCTATTCAGCAGCATAATTAATAAAAGATGGGCCTAATTCTGCGAAGAAAATGCTATAATCATACACACACTCGCAGATAATTCTATATAGACACAAACATACAGACACACAAAAGCACACATAGATGGAAGAGAGGATATAAATATGAGAGAGGAAATGGTGAGAAATGCGTGTTCAGTTTTCAGTATTACAAGTGTTCAGTGTTACAAGTACTGGGCTGTAGCAGATGTGTATTTTGTCATCAACCGCTCACAAAAAGGAATAAGATACGGTGCGACCAAAAGCGACTTATAAATTCCAGCATAATAAAAGAGTAACAACCGGAATAGATGATAATGCAGACAAATAGACAGACATAGATTGAAGGAATCAAACAAAGAGACAGACATAGACAGAGAAACATAGAACAGACAGAAACTAGAGGGATGGAAAGAAATGAATACAGCAAGTAAGCAACTTTGTCCATTTTCAGTACAATGGCCTCATCTTGTTTAAAATCGTACATAACAAGACAAGCATTAAATATGACAGGGTTTAAGCGAACAAGAACCAAATGTGGCTTAACATCTACTATCTTTGTGATTACCGTACATTTAAAATACTTATCACTCAGGGGCCAGTTGCACAACATGTTTCTAAGCCTTAAAACTGTTCTAAAGAAGCAAAATCTCTTCTTTGCCATTTTGATGCATTGCAGAAAAACATACAACAAATTGTACTGACAGGACGGAAAGTCAGACTTAAACAACTTTATCTTACTTAAAGCAGTTTTAGTTTTTAAAATTCTAAAATTGTGGTGTGGACTTTAAACTAATTATCTAAATAGAGTTAAGGTCTAAAAAGTTTTTAAAATTATAAATGTGTTGTGCAACTGGCCCCTGAACGATAAGTAAGAATAACAAGATTAATGTCGACAGTTTTGCATATTTTACTTCAAATATCACAATGCCTAAACTTTCGGCTCTCTATTTGCATCGATATTTTTGTATTCTATGGAACACATCCTTTATTCAGAAAGTGCATGTAAAAGGTATCATTCATTTCTCTGGGAAGCAGGTAGCAATGGTTGCTTTAGGAACTGAAAATAGCGATCGGGTAATTCAGCAGTGGTAAATCAGACCCGGGTAACAACACTTGTTTTTTTTTTTTTTTTTTGCTTTTTTTGGAGGGGGGGCACATCCAGCAGTACATACCTTAATTATTGTACCAGTCGTCGCTTCAAAGTGTCTTCTCAGACAATTAGCCTTTCTTGACAAACGAAGAAAGAACTAGGCGGGTGTATAACAGAAACACAAACAACCCCTTCCGTAGATATCATTTTTAGAGGTAAATATGGCGGAGGCGATGTCAGTATGTAGCTGTTTTCTGTTACAAGTGACGCCTGAGGGTAAAATGTCCTTGAGGTCACCTTCTTCTTTCGTCAAGAGTCGAAGGGTTCAGCTTAAGAAAAAAAAAAAAAAGATAAGCCCCGTGACAGAAATGTGCTGTTGAGCAGAACGCAAGGCAGACAGTTACAGGCGTGCGATAAGTCCTTGCGGGAAACAGAATGTGATTTGCGAAATTAATTGTTGCAGCTTTCACGGATCCAGCTTTCAATAATTCTCCTCATACGACTGCCATTACTCCGATTGCGTTTACTGTCCTGATAGACCGGTTGCCAGTGAGATGTCTCGCGAGCTCGGGACTGAAGCTGCTGGCTGGAAGTTGCAGGAGTTTGATGAAACAAAGTGCGCAAGGCGCCCGCCTGCCGAGGTAGAGAAGCGTTAGCATGGGGTGGGGGGAGTATGGCGGGTAGGGTTGGGCGGAGTCTTTCTGATGATCTTCATCGTTCTCGAACGGTGTAAAATAAAAATAAAAAAGAAAATACCCCCCCCCACTTTAGACAGATGCGGGGCTATTCTCTTCCATCAAAGGATCGACGCCTACCGAAACGGAAGCGACGTACCCACCGCGGCTAGTTATCAGGCTAAAAACTGGAGTGAATTGGGTTTTGATTATCAGCGTGTCAGGCTACGGCCTGGGTTCAATCTGTCACGCGCGAGCCACAGGGACTTGACGTGGGGAGCACAACTGGTCTGCCCCGCTTCATCTGATGTAGAGCGCACAGCCGGTGTGCACATCTCTTCTTCACAGTCTTTTCAACCTGCTCACGAGATTTCTCTTTAATTCGAAAATGCTGAAGTCACCTTCTCCTCCCTATTCCAATTCCTTTTTTTTTGGAGGGGGGGGGTGGTAAATCCCTGATGGGGGTGAGACACCCACAAGAGTCTGTGATGCTGAAGTTTCTGGTAGATACAAGTGATAATATACACACAATTAACGCGAGCAGACCCTTGCACGAAGTCCTGCACATCTGCCCTAAAGTCTTTCTCTACCTCTGTCTTTTCCAATCGCAAAAAATGGCGCGCGCACGCACCTCGCACGCACACAGAGGTTTAATACCCACCGAGTAGCATCAGTACTGCTAACAATCTGTTCTTTCAACCCTTTAATTTCTCTGCCCATACACAGAACGAGGATTGCAGGCAGTGTCCCTGCAAAGTACACCGATTACACACAGTACACTGGGAAATGGGCTGCAATTTTCTCGTTGAATTGTTTTAATGTTGATGGATAGTGGGGGGGGGGACCTTCTGAGGTTTAGACAGTACGAGTGTGGGGAGACTTGGCTAAGGAAGGAAAGGTTAGCCACAGGCGGGACGCACTCCCCTACGAAGAGGGTTTATTAGGGGAGGGGTCCAGCATTTTGTTTACCAGTCGCTCTGCACTAGTGGGCAATGAAACACAAGATCATCCAAATGGAGCATCGAATGCCTGTAGTTACAACTGCTGCACCACGGTGCTCATTCAGCACCACACGCACGTTCAGAACTCGTTCAGCGACAAGAAAAACTGTAAAAATTAAACGGAAACTGTATACAGGAGCCCATGTATCCGTGATGCAACGGTCAGCTGTTGAATGGAGACTGTATTGCGTCTTACATCATATTTGTCGGCGGCGGCGGCGTCATCGTCACCGTCATCAAAATTGTCGTCTACGTCATCCCTGCCATAGTTTTCGTCATTGCCACCATAGTCGTCGTCTTTTTCTTCTTTGTCATCGTCGTCGTCATCATCATCATCGTCGTCGTCGTTGTCGTCGACACCTTTGTCACTGTCTTCATCTTTAATTGTGTGATAAAGAGAGAAAGAGAAAGGAGAAAGATTTGATATGAAAAGTAAAGTCACGTGTTCTTTACACCACAGTTAAAGCTGCTTGAGCACACAGTGCAACCTTTCGGGTCACTCACCGACAAGGCACACACACACGTAAACAAGCAGTATGACAGTCAGTGGCACTAAATGCACAATAAATATTGTTTTAAACTCTCATAATGATTAAAAGGTCGAGTGATGGGCTCACCCATCGTTCGATCGATTGACGAAAGACAAAAATATTCTCCAACCAGTCAGTTTAGTTTATTGACAATGAAAAGGCTAAAACAGAGTTGCAGAAAGGTAAGAATTAAAAGCTACTTGGTTATAGATCCAGAACAAATTTTCAAGGTCTTTAGAGTGTTTTCAAATCTTTAGGGGTATCCTCCATGTTTTGGGGGGTGGGGTGGTGGTGGGGAGCGGAAGGAGACAAGTATCGTCAACAAAAAGCTATAGATACTGACGAAACTGATGTTGTTGTTGATTAAGCTCAAACACAGTCAAATATTTCTGTACTTTCTGCCTTGTCTTGGACGAAGAATTTTTTTTTTTTAGATCGTTTGACGAATCCTGACAACAATCAACAAACAGGCTGTAAAATGAAAACCACAGAGGAAATTAAAACTTCAAACACAATTAGGAATCGTCAACAATAGCAGATTTTTTTACCTTTGATTAATATTTGTTCGAAAACAAAAAAAAAGTGTCTTACCCTGTAGAAGATGCAGTCGAAATGTATATCACATGATCAAATCGCGTCACGGATTTTACTCACTATACAGAACAAGTCAAGAAGTATAAAGTCAAAGATGAAGCCTGTTCAGCCCCCGGGATCTCAACATGGGGTTGTTGTTTTTTGTTTTTTTATCTCAAGCCGACGCTTTACAGTTACAAACAAATTGAAACCTCCGCTGGTTTTCTTCGAGTTGTCAGTTCTTGCCTTGTGGCTGTCACTCTTCGCTTAGGTGTTTACCAACAGCAACGAACATTTATCACTTTCCGCCAAGTTGCTGACCGTCAGAAACGATCATTTGTCACTTTCAGCCTAGGCGTTGTCCATCAGCATTCATTGTCACTTTTTTATTTGCTGGCGTTCACTTTCCTACTCTTGGTATCAGGTACGTTACTTTTTTCTGGCCACACACCTGTGCGACCTGTGCCCTCTCTCCCCCTGTACCCTTCGCTACTTTTGTCTTTATTAATAACACTTGGTGGCAGTATCCTGTGTTCATCAACGCTTGTCTTGTGACCGCATGCTGACGTTTCCGCCAACAGGACGGTGTGTAACGCTCCGAAACATTTGCGTCTGCAGCAACTTCGAGTGGCGTACGCAAGGGGGCGGCAACTCCCGACACAGCCTCGCTCTCGAAATGCCAGCGACGCGCGGGACCGTTGGAGTTTTGTTCCCTGTGTGCGGAGGCCTCAATGACTTGGTCCACAACAGAGCGAAGGATGGGCGGTGGGGTAGGGGGGGGGAGAGACCCCTGATGATAACTAGATGATAAGAGATGAGGGAGTGTGTGACGTGTAGCCGTCCTGTCAGACAGCCAGCCTGCCATCAGTCACTCGCGTAAGGCATGCACACACACACACACACATACACGCTCCCCCATCACACCCCGCTCCCCCCCCACACACACACATACGCAGACACGCCCGCTCACACTCACGTGCGTGCGCATGCATACACACACACTTTTCTGCTGTGCGGTTGTCGTCAGCAAGGCAGTCAAGAGAGCGAGACCTGGGGCGGCCGTGACTCTATATCCTCCCCACCACCTTACCCAACCTGACCCTCATCCCGTCCCCTAGACAGCTTCCTGTGTCGCTTTTGCTGAAGCCCACCTTCCCCCCCCCCCAACACACACTTACAACATCCTGGTCGCTCGCGGCGACCGGCTCACCGAAAATACGAGCGAACTCCATCTCCCAGTTGTTTCTGTATTGTGCAGGCTGGTGATTGCAGTGTGTGTGTGTGTGTGTGTCCCACGCTGTGAGATTTTCTCTAAATACTTATTGTCACGCTCAGTTCACCACCTCACTGTCGATGCACCCAGCACCTCCCTTTCCAGTTTTTATTCTCATTTATTATTTGAAACATATTAGCGTACGCGTTTCCCTTGATTTGACTGACACACGAGTTCATCCAGACCACATACAAAACGCTCAAGTTCCTTTTCCTTTTTATTAAAAAACAAAGAAAGCGAGCGAGAAATATGTCAACGGTGATATGCTTTTAAATGCTTTTAAGTTCCGGCTGTCTATGACTTATTACAACTGATGTCACATCCCAGTCTACGGCCAGTGTCAGGCTATTCTCTACAACAAATGCCCTTCTCTCACAGTCTGCCCCGCCCCTTCCTGTCACAATCCGCACATTAACTTTAATTGGGTTCTCGTTGTGAATGGACGAGTGTTACTGCCTGTTTGCATGTAGGGATATGTTCTTATAAATGTTCCCCTTTTTCTCTTCCTTCCTCCAGCCACTTGTAGGCCGGCCACTTCCCCGTAGCTGAATATTTCACTTGAAGGTAAACGGAGATGCGTGGTAGGCGAAAGCAAATTTTGTCGAGGACCTTCTATGCTACTCTTCTTGTCGCGGTCATATGACACACTGTCTACAAATGTAAAACCTCCCTATTAAGACTTGGCAAAATCCATTAAAATCAGGTCTTAACTGAGGGAATCGTAACAGTGAAGTCGACCAGGCTGCTGTCGTTCCAGGAACTATGACTTCAAGCACCTATAATAAACTTACGATTATTTATTGAAACGTTGAAGATAAAGCTTTAAAACCATAGCATAGTGCTTTTTGTCCTTTTCGCGACAACAAACGGAGATCTGATCATTTTGACCCAATACTAGATCGGTCCAAACATTCATCTCCCATCTATGTCAAATCGACCTTACCATGGCCCTATCGTCATACGAAGACCACATTGTCTTAACACTGAGCATCTAATCAACCCAGGACCAAGCCCAAGCCCCGGGCAGCAACACCTGTTTGTGGTTAGCCGAACATCTGCATATAAATTAATACTAACCTCCAAACTAAAGAATGAATGAGGAGAAATGCTTTAAAATGATTAAAGAGAAAAGGACATTAATGCGCCATTGTTAGATTGGTTATGTGACTGTGTATTGCCAAGCGGCCAAGTTTGTTTAATAAATGTTGGCCAAATGTTGGTAATATTTGAACTGACCCACTGAACAAGCAGTCTTTTTCAACATGTACTTTATTTATTTTACGTTATTTCATCAGAAAGTAGTAATATAGGAAAGACAATTGTCCAGAAGCATTTTAACAGGTACATAATTTTTTAACACGCGACTTCTGACAAAGGTGGTTATAAAGCACGAACTCTAGATCGTCAGTCGCTGTGGGGAGTTAGTTTAACAGAGATGACATTTGCATAGTGAGATAAAACTCTGAGAATATTTTGGGTCTAAGGGGGTCGCCATAAGGTCTCAATAAGGAGGTTTTACTGTAGTTCTTATCACCTCGGCTACAATACTTTCATGTTTCCCCCAAATGCCATGATGCTTTTATTGCTAGCGCTGGGCACCCTTCTTCCGTTCTCGAGATACACGCTTACAAATATCACTTTCTATAGAAAAAGTTCAACAGCACCAAAGTTAAGATTGAACAAGGATATAGTTACCATGTGAAGGCCTCAGCCAATGGGAGAGCTGGTACCACATGTTAATTAGGCGTATCTGTGTACAAACGTGACGTCACGATTGAGTCTTCTTTTTGTGCATGGTGGTGTTTGCATTCCCACTAGACCTGCACAAACAGACACATGCACACACTTGTATACATGCACGTACGAGAAAGCTCTCCATAATGCGTGAATAGTACTTGTTCCTGACTAAATCAGATTAAGGGGAAGAATGTTAAGGTACAGAGAAACTCAGTGGACTTGCGGTTACCGGACTTTTTAAGACAAGTATGTTTGTGTAAGCACGGAGGCAAAGTCCTCTTGCACACCTCTCCTTGTGTTTTTGTTGTGCGATTCTTCTGCACTCTTTCTTTCTTTCTTTCTTTCTTTCTTTCTTTCTTTCTTTCTTTCTCAGCAACACACTACACAGAGGTGTTGTCCACACAAATGTGAGCTCACAAACGTGCGCACGCACACACACACACACACACACACACACACACACATTAATTGGTGTACGCACGCGCAGCAACACGACCGCTGCGTTCCTCTTCATGGCGCTGTGACGCAGGTGACACTGGGGACAACGTACTTCAGTGAGGCTCTTGATGTGTATATGAGAACAAAACCAAGTGAACCGCAAAGATGTCGTGTATTAGATGCCTTTTTCTCTTCTTTCAACAAGGCAAGCTTCTTTTCTGTCATGTCAGTGAATCTTATGTTGCTATTTTAAAGCTGAGAAACAAAAGTCCAGAGTTCGTAGGGTGAACACGTTTCGTTGGGAGATTAGGAAACAGCTGTAGCTATAGCTGATCATGACAGTTGCTGTCGCTGTTGACAACATGTTCACTTCATTTTTTATCAACGCCAAAACCTACTGCACGCTCAGTCCCTCACACACTGATGTGATCAAAGCAGCGCTGAAAAAAGTTTCATTATTAAGTTGTCCTGTCCAATATGACACTGTCTTATATTTACTTTCATTCAAGCTCTGTGTAAATTTAATTTTACACGAGTAAACTGCATGGGTGAACTGATAATTGTGTATTTCAACTCCTCCATACCCTTTTTATGCAGTGTTTATTATGTACATATATATGTGTGTAATATACGTGTGCATACATTGAAATGTGTACAAATGTACATGTGTGAATGTGTGAATGTGTGATGTATATATGTACTCACGTGTGTAATCCATATATAAATATTTATTTATTTATGCACATGTGTAAATGGATATGTACGTACGCATGTTAATATTCTTCTCTATTAAGCGACGATTCTCTGTACATTTGTGTCCGTGGTTGCTAGTGGACGAAAGTGTTTTTTGCAAAGAACCGCACAAATGACTGTGTACAGTGTTTGGTCATATTATGTGTTCTTACATAAAAGCGCACATAAAGTTCTGAATGAAAAAAAAAACAGATGAGACGAGCAGTTTTATGTATGGTACAATATGGTAAACATTTATGGAACCTGGCCCATACTAGAAGCTTAAATATTAAAATGCCAGCATTCTTAAGATTTGATATTTCTCTTCTTTTCCTTCCTTTCTATTTTAAAACGAAAGAGAGAGAGGGATTTTGTCTCCTGTTGCTGTAATTCCCGTTCTTTTTTTCCAAAATAAGAAGTCTTGTCGCTTGCCGCTACGATGCACAAAGATGAATCTGTAGACAGGAAAGTTAACAAACTGCGCAATGTGACTGCCGGCGCGTTCAAGCGACACGAGCCACGCTTCAGCGCGCACCCGCACACGCACACACACACACACACATCTCCGTAGGTGTGCGTGCACTAAAACTGACTCGTCTCACAAACAGTTGAGCGTGCAAAGCTGCATTTGCACTCTCGTGAGGCCTACACGCCCGGTTGACGAACAAGCAGGCAGTCAGTGAAGCAGACGAACTGCTCTCACTCTTCCTACACACACGTGCGCACGCACACACGCACGCGCGCGCGCACACACACACACACACACTCACGACGATGATAAACACCACACCACAGCAGCAGCAACCACAGCCATACGGCACTGACTCCCCCGCCGTTACCGCAGCACTACCACCAGCAAAATAACAATAACACTCAGACAAATATTAATAATTAAAAAATACAGGAGTATCCTTTTTTCGCGACATTAAATTAATCGATTTCACGTTTACGCGTTCGGTTCACTATTCCAATCAAAGTCTTATAACGTGTAGTGAAAGAGAAGGCGAGAGCAGTGATAGGAAAGAAATAATCAAGCTTACGGGAAAATTAAAACAAGTTGCCTACAACTTTTGTCAACAAAGTATTGCGAATGAGTTGTAAGCTTTGTAGAGAACGTGTACGCAACGTTGACAATAGCTAGATAATGTTAATGATCTATGCAAGCGATTCTTGATCTTCTTAATCAGATAACAAGTTGATTTATTTTCTGCCTGCCTGCCTGCCTGCCTGCCTGCCTGCATGTTTAAGGTGACAACTATAAATGGTGACCAAGCTTATACCCATCCATACATAGTATAGCCGGATCGAATTGTTTTGGTTCGGGCAGACGAGCTCAAGAATACACGACAGCGGAGTTACCCCAAGGGTAGGAGAAGGGATAAGTGAATGGAAGCTGACTGTTGCAGACCGAAGCCAAACTAGCAGCGGGACTGAAAGCAGAAGATAAGCCTGCTACCACAGAGGACAGCTAAATCATCACGTGTCACACCTTGCTGATCGCATTTCCTAACTCATCAGTTTCTGATAGGAACCGTGCTTTTGAGGAGGATGAGGAGGTTAGTCGTCTTCCTGGATAAATCAAAAGCAAATGTTTTGGTTCCGTAGTTATAAAGTGGCATACAGACTCCGCGGATACTGCTTTACCCTTGAGAAAAAAATTATATAAATCAATGGGGGTAGAGTAACATATCAGGAATATCCAGCCATATCTTGAAAGTGTGTCCTTCATCACGGAGACAAAAATGTATTCTTTGATTTGCTCGTTTTGTTACGGTTACCGCCATACAGTTGCATCGAGAATATCCTCCCTTCGCAAGCACACATGAATAAATACGCACGTACACGCACGCACATGCACAAGCACAACTTCAAAATAAAACCCCAAAAGAGCGGAGATGACGAAGTGAGAGAGAAAAAAGTCCCGGCTTTACCTTTTTCCAACATTCCTTCTGTCATCTTCTCTGAGCTTAGCTTTTGTTACAAGCGTCAGGATGGACAATCTAACGGCTCAACATGGCGTCTACACCTTCCAGCCCAATAGCGATGTCCTTAGCATTTAAATCAGATCGCACGTTGGAAAACAACAATTTGTCAAAGTTCACCGATCAGTGAAGTTTGCCGATAACCAAACACTGAAAAAATACAAAGATAATATTTATCCTCCCCACAAATGTAAGCCGAATTATTCATTATAAGCAAAGGCGGCTGTGTGGAATAAATAAAATGTATCAGTTTATTTTCTCTGTCTCGACTAGCAGACAAGAAGAAATATCAGCAAAAGCGGTGTTTACTTTAAAACCATTTTTCCGGTGTTGTATCGGTGTTAGGGTTTCTTCTTGAATATCAAGGAGATTGTAGCTTAAACACAAATACATTTTCAGAGCAGATAAATTTCAGTCAAAGAAGTTTTGAAAAATGATCAGGAGAAATAATTCTCTGTAACTGTCAACGCACGCACATCCACTTTTTATCCCCGTAAGTGCGCGTGCACCAAACCTTATTTGTCCTACAACCAGCTGAGTGACTCCAGGCTCGTTAAACCTACACGCTCGGTTGATGAACCAGGAGACAGTCAGTGGGGAACCAAAGTGCCCTATATATAGGCATACGACCGAGACGATGTTAAACACTACAACAGCATCGGCAAAAGCAGTGACAACAACACTGCACCACTTTCCCGCCTTTGTCTACTACCACCAACTTTTATAAACAACACTACTATCAATAATAGTAATAACAATAATAACAAGACAGTAGTTCCCTTTTTTTGCGAGAAGTTTTATTACACGATTACAGGTTTAAGCGCTCGGCTGCTGCTGAACACGAAAATCGTTTTACGCGCTGTATCTTACGACGCCACGTCAAAGGATGGGGAGACGGGGGGGTGGGGGGTGGCGGGTGAATAAATAAATCATCGAGCTTATGTTAACATTGAAATATGCTGCGCACAACTTGAGTCAACATTGTAGTGCGACTGATCTGTAAGTGGCGTATAGTGTGTGTACGTAATGTTGTCAATGGGTTTTTTTTTTAAATGATGTTAGCTCTCAGCACGGACTTATATCTCTGGACTGCTGGCTGTCTCTCAGCCTTTTCACGAAGTTGTAGGCTGTCAGGTCTTGACGAACCATTCAACAGTTTAATATTCGGAACTGGAAGTAGTCTTTAGATATATGTCTGTGATCTAAACAAACGATTATTATCAAACAAGTTGATTAATTACTGCCTGCCTGCCTGTTAATGACATCTGTAAATGTCTACTAAACTCATACTAATCCACGTGACAGGACATAATAGAATTGTTCTGGTTCGGACAGACGAGCTTAAGAATACACTACAGTTGAGATACCCAGAAGGATATAAGAAGGGACGTGAAAGAATGGAAGCTGACTGTGACATATAGAAACCAAACTAGCCGTGTGGGAGTAGGGGGGCGTGGTTGGAAGGAGGCTATGTTCAAAAACAGAAGGTAAATTGTGGTCCCGGATAAATCAAAGGCCAGGTTCTTGTCTCCCGAGCTACAAAGTGACGTTTAGACACGGAGGATGCTGCATGAAACAAAAGTTATAAATAAGTGTGTGTGGAGGGAAGTAACATCAAGTAATAGCTAGTCATATTTGGAAAGTGTATTAGAGACAAGACTTTATGTTTTGTTTTCCTCGTTTCTTGCTAAGGTAATGACTTACCTTCAATTCCTACATGCGCCCTTCCCCCTCCACACACATATATATATATATATACCAGTCGCACCCAACGCACACACAGCAGCGCCAAAATAAAACGACATCAGAGCGGATATGACGTAGGGGGAGAAAACCTTCTGGCTTTACCTTTCCGTTATTCCTTCCCGTCATCTTCTCTGGGCTAAGCTATTGATACAAGCGCTGCAGGACGGGCAATGAAAGTCTCTACAAGGCTTCAAGCCGAATAGCGCCGTCCTTGGCATTTAAATCAGATCGCACGTTGGAAAATGACAACAGTTTGTCAAAGTTCAGTGGTCAGTAAAATGTTTGTCGATAACTAAACACAGAGAAGTACAAATGTAATCTTTGTTCTCCCGACAAACGTAAGCCGAAAAATTCATTATAAGCACAAAGGAGATTTGGGAAAATTATGGGGACATATAGTACTCTGTCAAAGCACACACACACACACACACACACACACACACACACACACACACACACACACACATGCACTCACTCACGCTCACACACATCACCACACGCTTGCATACAGACATATAGTCATGCATACATCTGCATAATAAATCCTACTACAGCAGAAAAAAAATATTGAAAATGGGTCTCGTGCGTTTGCAGCAGATGCAAGCGGCTACAGGTCTAACCAGCGAAAGCATGTAGATGGCGCCGTGCTGCACGCATAGCAAGATGCTCCACGTCACACGGCGGGCTGCAGGCGACTACCGTGGCCGGAATCCCATCTCTCTGCGCCTGTCAACTGCAGTTACCTTTGCAATCGTTCTCTGTGTCCGCGGGCTTCACTGGTGCCACCTTCAGCAAAAGCCACTTAGTGAGGACTGGCTTTGGAATCATGACAACAGCTTGCTTCCGTACTAAAAAGCTGATTAAGCCTTACATGAAAGAGTCTATTCTCATTTAAAAAAAAAACAATGTTTTTTTCTGCCAGCTTATGCCCAAATATTTATCCAGATATACGAACGGTCTGACTGACGGACGGATAGGTAAATTAGTATTCTTTCCACCAATCAACATACCTCCCAATGGTTGTGATTACAGTCAATTGACTAGTCCGCCTGTTCGTCTTCCTCTGCAGATTTATGGCACTCTCCATTTTTATTGGTATTTTTTCCTTGTTTCCTCTTTATGTCTTCTATATTTGTTTTTTATTGCTTGTCTGCGTAGTTGTTTCTCGTTTCATCCTTCGTATAATGTCCATGTCTCCTTGTCAAGCGCTGAGAGAATGCTCCTTCGTGAGCGTGATTATGTGCTATATAAATCACAGGTTTAGTGGCTGTAGAAGTACTATTAAAGCAACATGAAAAGTTTGTATACGTCTGATGACCATCTCTCGTAAGCAGCAAGCCATAGTACTTAATTATTCAATCGTTCAGTCTATTAGTTAAAGCCAATAAATCACATAAAATCATCGGCTGTACGTATGTTTCAACTTTAAAGACCAACCTCAAAGTTTGCATTTCTCGTAGTTTTACTTCAGCACGAGAAATGCAAACTTTCAGCGTCCAAATAATCCAAACTGTCGCTCATTCCCTCTGTCTCTCTCTCTCTCTTTGTTTGGTGTTGACGGCTGGCAATGTTGTGAATGGTGCACTAGAGTGACGTAGTACACTGTTGGCAGCGCTTGTTGATCGCAGGTGCGAATCGTGGCGAATAATTAATTAACGGATGGGTTTTGGAGGCTAAAATTTACAGGTTAGTTTTTATCGGCTATATCTACCGATATCTGCAAAAAACGCAAACCATTTAAGTTGGTCTTTAAAGTGTTAGAATATATAATAATTCTCTAACAAATACCTTTCATAAGCCATGAACCTCTTCCTCTTATTCCTCATCTCCATCCAAGCACTCCCTGTTCTCATTGTCATAGTGTTGGCGTTGTCTTCGTCGTCGTCGTCATCATCATCATCATTTAGTCTTAATATTTATACCCCTCGCTGCATGTTGTCTCCAAACAGTCTACGTATCAGCAAAGTGGTAGCCAAGGCGACAAAGTGAACTCCTTTAGGTTGTGACTCTTGACCCTCTGTCAGCTGTCAGAGTTCTCGCTCTTCATTTCCTTCGTCTGACAGCTTCAGTTTGTTTATAAAGAAGTGTAAAACCTTCATCTGAGATTTCCTTATTATTTATTTATTAGAAACCTCACAGACAACTCGTTTTTTTGATGATTGCTGAAGTTTTTTTGTTGTTGCGTTTTTATGTGTTTATTTGTTTCAATATAATTATTGTTATTTTTTATTCCTTGAGCTCACGCAGAAGATCATCACAGCGGTCATGAAGACCAGGTCAGCCTGGTCTATCAACGTCATCGATGAAGTTAGAAGCATCATCCTGTCTTGAGGAAACCTTGAGAGCTCCAGAGACACTCTCACTTCACGGAACAGAAATGTCCTCCTTCAACTAAAACCGCAGTAAGGCAGTCACGTGACAAACTTTAATTAATTTCAGATGATGTGGAACAGAGAACAAATCCTGATGCTGGATATGTTGTTTTGAGTGATTAATGCTAGAAAACGGATTGCTTGTCTCCTGCAGATTTGTCCTCGTCAGTTTACATGTGATGGCCTAGGATCTCTGAGTACAAAGAGCTATCAAAACTTTCGTAGCAGGAGCTTCAGCCAGTTAAAAGTATTCTACTTGTAAGCTTGTATATTTTCCCCCCAAAGTCAACAGGTTCTACGGCATACCAGATACGTCAAAATTCTCAGAATAAAACAAATGCATTTCAATCCAGACAAAATAAAACGATATTCAGCGCAGGCATAAAACACATGGAAAAGGCAGACGATAAGCGTTTAAGACAACAGCGACACGAAAGACAATATTAAATTATGCTGAGAGATAGAAACTTTACATCAGAAGACTAATTGTATGACAAGTCATTTTTATATCCCCCCCCCCCCATCGCCGCTGCAAAAGTCTTTCCCTCTGTCTTTCTTCTTCGTCAGTAATTATTGTGTATTGGTTATCATACATTAGTTTTCATCATCCCCACTTGATCGCCATATGATGGGGGCAAAGGTCATGGTGACGGAGACGTGGACGGGGTAATGAGGGGAAACTGTGAGTGTGGAGAATAGTGAAGGGTACGTTTGTACGCTCGAGGCAAGCACCATTGTTTATTCATCCAACTGTGATCAGCATAGTTTCTCTGAAGGTAGGCGACGAGTTTCTGAAAGAGCGAGATGAAGTTTTAAACGTTTAATAATGGCGTACTAACTGTACGTCAGGACTAAACTATTTTTAGAGATTTTGTTTAACTATTAACTGGTATAGCGGTCTCTGATCTTCATAAGGTTTTATTTTTTTTTAGAAGAATAAAATAATAAATGTGCATAAATTTTGCTGTTAAATTTTTTATGTCATTTATAAACTCATCATTCGAAAAAAGACCTATCTAGAGAACTAACTCTGAAATTATTTAGACAATATTTAACTACGGCCTGCTTGTTATAACACCATCTTGGAGTAAAAACAGAACATAAACGGTTTATTTTTTATGGGCCATAAGCAATTTCTGGGAAACCCGACATGAAAACCGTATTAAGATGAAGAGAAGGATTACACGCAAGACAAACAATACGCAGATCACGAGTCACGTGATTGGGCGTGACAGCTTCCTTGTGGATGACTTCTCGTGTCGTGTCGCGAAATAAATATGTGCTCTCGCACAGTCTCGCGGATGCCGTGACTTGGTTTTGCCCTGCCAAGTTAATTCCCGGGAGGTGATTTGCCGCAATGATGCTCTGATCACATACGTCACGGAGATTACTTGCCTCCTTTTGACAACGTCTACAGGTTAGCCGCTGGAGTTCACTTCCGCCGAGACTTATGAGTTAGTTAGTTGGTTAGTTAGTTAGTTAGTTAGTTAGTTAGTTAGTTAGTTAGTTAGTTAGTTAGTTAGTTAGTTAGTGTTTTATGCCAAGTCAGCAACTAAGGAGACATGCGTGAATGCTTAGACAGCCGGCATGCTGCACCAGTTTTCATAATTCACTCACGATGCTTCAACCGAGTGATGTTTTGCCTTGTTTGGAAAATTAATCTCTTTTTTAATGGAAAATTTCTAAATTTTGTTGTCAATAGCTGAACTGATTTTCTTTTCTTTTTCCCAGACCTGAAACTTTAAACTTTATTACTTCATTTCTTTCTTTATTTATTCATTCATGATGTCTCTATCTCTGCCATCAGCGTCCCTGTTCCTGTTTCTATTTTTTTTTTTTTAGGGGCTTAATTTCCTCACTTTTCATTCCCAAGTTAACGATTCTTCTCTGTTTGTCTTTCTCATTTACAGCCGTTGATGGCCCAGCTTTAGAAAATGTTTCTTATAATAACTTTGAGCATTCCCGCCGTTGTGCAAAGATCAAGCTGATATTTTGCACGTGATTTGGGTAGCGTACAGAAATCGCATGCGAAAACGTCTGTTATCAGTCATTGGATCTACTTTAGGATCGATGGTGGTTGGACATCGGTCGTAGAGTATCACATCGTGAGAAAACCTGAACGACATTTCGATCGGCACGGCGTCAAGCATCTCTTTCTCTGCGACCTTTCCGGTACCCTTTTCTGGGAGAGAAACATAGAAAGCTGCGACCGAGCGAGCGCCAAATGAACTGGCAACGGTAGGTCATGTTTTACTGACAGTGTACATACACAATCTGTTTCTCGATGATGGAAACTTGAGGCGGGCAGGACACGGTAACAGTTACGTCCCACTGCTGAGAGCGTAGTCGGCCTGTAACGAAAGGGAAGACAGCCCTTGGGCATTTGATGATGATGATGATGATGATGATGATGATGATGATGATGATGATGATGATGATGATGATGATGATGATGATGATGATGATGATGATGATGACGACGACGACGACGAGGAGGAGGAGCTCTTGCAAAGCGCAGCATACCGAAGATTAACTTTTTTTTTTTATTCATGCTTTATCATGAATTTCTCGAAGGGACAATAAAGTTGTAAAATCTGTTTGTATGTCAATTGTTCAGGAAGTCGCTCTGAGACTTTGCCGTCAGGAACGTTTTACTGCGGGTCAAGATGTCAAGTAGGGATCCTCTTCAGTTATTTTTAGACATTCAGCGGCCATAACTCGTCTTTGGTTGTCCGGTAATCTCAAGTTCGATCTTCTCCGATGACAAAGAGCATAAGGTCAGACATTAAGAGGTTGAGCGATTTTTTTTAAAACCTTTGCTGAATTTTCGAAGAAAAAAAGATTCCGAACATTTTTTGCAGGCAATGTTTCTGTCGATCTGTTAGAATGTCAGAGCAACCTTGTACTGGTTACGTGACATAGAGGAAGCCACCGTACGGTTATGAGTGGACGAGACTGAAAGAGAGAGAGTGTGTGTGTGTGTGTGTGTGTGTGTGTGTGTGTGTGTGTGTGTGTGTGTGTGTGTGTGTGAGAGAGAGAGATTTTGCTTTAAAAGAAAACAGATAATATCAACACCAAAACAGGATGAACTGGAAAATATATTTTGATGCAAATCTGTATTACAAGGTCCCAGATTTAAAGATGTACAGATTTTAAAAAATTGAAACAGAAAAAAGTATAATGTATACCCCACTACATGTACATGTACAGTTTATCCGCAGGATTGTCTAGGAATAGACAAGACGAGGAAAGTAAAATGTATCGGATGAAAACTCCAACGAACCTAATGAAAATAAAAAATGTTTTGTTGTCCTCTACCTTGATGCTGTTGACCATTGCCATATGGGGATGAGTGCTGCAAAAGTGATGCCTAGTAATGGAAAACGCCAGAAGCTCTACACATTAAGCTTGAGGAAGATCCAGATTATAACAAAACAATGAAATATAAATGACAGCAATGCAGATAAAAGCAGCCGTTCTGAGCAGTCTGCTGTCACTAATGACTGTACAGTCGTTGGATACGAAATCAAGCAGAACGTCCTGAAAATGGTTTAATTAATATAAAAATGTTTCATGTGTTGAGTAGCTTGAATAGAACAGGAAATACGCTGGAAGGTTTATTGTGTGACAGTGGCGTAGCTAGGATATTTGAGGCCTGGTGCGGACCTGCCGTTGATGCCCCAAAAATAATTATAATAAAAATAAAAATTTTAAAGCAAAAATTTTATTTTGTCATAAATAATGTTAACCTATAAGTTATATTACAAGCACAGAATCATGAATGTTTTAACCTATAGACTACAGACACACTTTACGAGCCTTTTGACTAGCGAAGCTACTAATCACTTTATCAAGGTCAATCCTATTGACGAAGTCGTGCTCGATTGACAAAATGGCAAAATTTGTCAATCGCAAATGACTCATTGAGGATCGTAGATACTTCTTGATGAGCTTCAACTTGGAGAATCTTCCACTTCGCAGGTAGCAACGCTGACTTCAATAGTTAGAAAAATGCGAAGCATGATGGCAATGTTTGGAACGGAGTCAATTTGTGCTGGTAAATAAAATTCAAAAGTGAAAGGACCTTGTTCTTTGATGGCTACCTTTTCTGAAGAAGCTTCAATAAGCTTTTGAAGTCGCTTCGGTTCCAGAATGAACTCAGCCTTGTCGATGTCGTCAGGAGATTGATCACGAATCTGGCGTTTAACAGTTGCGAACGAGAGACATTCATACTTTTCTGCAACTCCGTCACGCTGTTCAAATCTGCTCGTTATTTCCTGAACGACTCTGTGCGTCGAAGAACAGATTTCTCCCCGAATTTTGTTCTAGAATGAGAGACTAGCATCAGCACTTTCTTCTCCAGGCATTGTGTTTTTCGGACGAATACGTTTTACTGGCTCCTTGGTGATACCAAGCTCCAATCACATGCTTTATGTAAATTTTACACTGGTATCAGCGATTCTTTCTCTACTGTCGGTCAGAAAAGTTTTCAGCGCTTTCATTTTGAGAGCACAATCCCGGATGGAAAGTCCTTTTTTCTGAAGGTAACCCTGTGCGTCCTTAATTTCGATTAAAACTGGTGCCCAAAGCCCAAGGTATGTCAGAAAAGTGAATGATTGCATGACAACTACCAAACCACCAGCATCAGACCAGGTGACCCTGTTATCGTTTTCGCCAGTTAGAATCTCCAAGGTTTCCAGTATTTTTACAAAATTGTTTTTCACCATTTTAACGCTTTCTCTCCCTGCACTCCATTGCATTTTGACCAAACGCTTTAGGCTTGTCCCAGTAGTCTTCGTTAACACGCCCCAACGATCAGCTGATGTGGAAAAGAGGGCATGTAAGCGGTCCAGCGTACCAAAGAAAGTCACGTATTAAACCTCCGCTTGAGCAGCATGGATTCCTGTAGTCAGTAGTAGCAGTCAGGCGCTAAAATATGCGCACTGGCCGTTCTGCACTCTTTTCTTGCCAATGGACTGTAGTAAACGAAAAGAAAAACAACAACAAATTTGATGAATTTGATTCCATTTACCAAAAATTTTGCCTGATGCCTGATGTGGCTCGCACCAACCGCACCACCCTTGCTACGCTACTGGCGTGTGATACAGTCGACATTATTGTAACTGTGCCAACATAGGATTGCTGTCATGACACGGATGTGAACATGTGCTAC
The DNA here is from genome assembly GCA_004794655.1 of Marisa cornuarietis. Classification (NCBI taxonomy): domain Eukaryota; kingdom Metazoa; phylum Mollusca; class Gastropoda; order Architaenioglossa; family Ampullariidae; genus Marisa; species Marisa cornuarietis. The sequence continues at coordinate 10,943,462 of SMMW01000622.1, forward strand.
AAACGCAGGTTCAGCAACTTTGGCAATAAATAATATTCTATATAATCTTGAAAATGTTAATTGATAACCGAATTCTATTTGAGAAAAACCGGCAACATAGGTGTACAAAAATAAGTTTGAACCTTTAGTTAATGAAATAATCTTGATAAAAGTAGTATGCTATAATCTCATCGGATATACAAAATGTAGCATTTAATGTGTAAAAATGCAAGGTAATACTTATTTCACTCTTGCTGCATTCTATATTATCGCAGTTTCGTAAATAATTATTATCCTCTGTGTGTGAGGGGGTGGGGGGCTATACTTGCATGGAAAAACTTAATCATATCCACACCGTTTTTGCTATTTTCACCAAACATAAACTATCGTGGGCTATGTTTGGTAGGTGTACGTCTGTTCATATTATATTTGTTCTGTTACCGGTAGTTCCAATAAAAAAATACTAAAATTGCGACCTACCTCTACCCTGCAGGAGATGTGAACGGCGTCGTACTTAGACGTTACCGATGAGACACAGAGAGAGAGAGAGAGATGAAGGAAGAAGCGAATGAAGGAATGGGGGGACAGCGAGCAGGTCGCGTGGTGGCTTCACACGAAACCTCGCGGTTCCGTTGCCGAGCATTAGCTGTTAAGGTGAAGCAAGGACATGAGGAATATGTCTGTCACTAATTTGCTACAAAGAAGTCGTGCTTGACTCAAGTGATGCGACGGATCAACCGTAGGCAATGAAATTAGCATCAAATATCATATTTGTGTCTATCTATATATATATATATATTGGTAATCAGCGTGCCGTATGTGGTCTAGTGACCTATCTGTTCAAATTACTCTGCAGCGCACGCCAATACATAAGTGCATATACGCGCGCGGGCACTCTCTCTTTCTCTCTCTCTCTCTCTCACACACACACACACACACACACACACAAACACACACAAAATCACACACAAATCTAACATAATTGAAAGTAGCAATTTTTAAAGATTAAAATAATTACTATCCTACAAATTCCAGTTCTTCTTGGTTTGTCGCAAACCGACACGTATAGATGATGATGATGATGATGATGATGATGATGATGATGATGATGATGATGATGATGATGATGATGATGATGATGATGATGATGATGATGATGATGAATAATGCGCCAGTTTCCGCATCGCAGAGATACGCTCAATGCGCAGTGATCCCAACAGCCACCAGACTGCAGATCAAATGATCAAGTTCAAACAACAACAAAATGCAGATGATGAGATTTAAAAAAAACTAGTCCATTTGAAACAAGTGGGTCTTCATTTTTTTTCTTGAAAGTTGCAAGACTCTCAGACTCTTTTGTCGAGAGGGGAAGCGAGCTCCACAGAAGCGGGGCTACATTTGAGAAGGATCTGAAACCCATTGTCTTTTTGTTTGTGTTCCCTGTCTGAACATTTGGTCGTCGTAGTCTGGATTGGGCTGCTGAACGAAGGTTCCGCTGAGGTTGGTGACGGTGAATAAGATCTTGTAGAAATGCAGGCGCAAGGTGGTGACGGCAGCCATATGTCAGAGTTCACAATTTTTTTTAACCATATAAACATTAGAAGCCATCATTGGAAATGGCGGGCAAGAGAGCCTGCAGGGTGTCTCCTACAAACTGATCACAATGTCCTGGGACTCCAACCATTTTGTAAATGGACGGATCGACAGAATGATGCATCCGAAGGTTTGAAAGAAAAGTTGGATTGGCATAAGCGGGTAGGTGGATGGATGGACGGAGCTGGCAAGGTGGGTACACGAGTTGTCTGGCCCGCCTCTTTCCTTGGCCCCGGTTTGAGGAGAGGTTGGGGGGGGGGAGATTAGGAGGGAGGTTTGGCAAGTCAGTCTCCCACGCAGACCAATCGACCCTCGAGGATCGAAGGCGAGTGAGCTGCCCACTAAGGTCTCCAAAGCGAGGCGGGCCAGGCGTAATTCTAATTCCACAAACTACCGTCAAAATCCTGATTTCCGGCTGAAGCTTTCCTTAGGCACACCATCGTTCAATCTTCTTCTTTGTTGTTGTTTTTCTCCTTGTTCTTGTTTTCATTCTTAATCTCGTTCTGTTTGTTCTTTTGTTGTTCTTGTTCTTGGTTTTATATTTTGAGTGGTTTTAGTTCTCGCTATTTCCATTTTTATTTTATCTCTAATGTATGTGTGGGTTTTTTTTTTTTTAGTTCGTTTTTTTTCTTGTGTTTTGTTCTTGTCCTTTTTGTTTTTCGTTATTTGTCTTTAATGGTGTTCCTCTCGGCTTTTCCCCCAATGTTTTTGTTTAATGTTGTTAGTGAGAGCTTGGTAGAGTTTGTCAGGGTTTTCAAAGTTAATTGTTATAAAGTGATTAGTATATAATCGCTGAAATATTGTGTCACTTTGACTATTTCTTTTTTTTCAGTGCTTTTGTTTTTTTCACGTCTGTATTTCTCTTGTCAATGCCTAGCAAAAAAACACATGCATGAATTTTTTTCTCATGAGATTACAGTTATATTTCAACTTGTTCCTCTTGTTATTCCTGTCATTTGCGTCTTTTTCTTTGTTTTTTTCCCTTTTTTATCATCACTATCATCATCGCAACTGTCATTATCATCATCGTATTATAACAACAACAACAACAACAACAACAAAGAAAGGCAAGAAGAAAATCAGCTCCAAAACACTGGAGTGTGTTGACTTCCTGACCATGTTGCGCAGTTGGGCCTGGCCGGCCCCAGCTCTCTAATTAACTATTTACCATCGCAACGACAGGGCCCACGCCTCATCGCCGGGCCTCTAGGGGCGTCTTGCGTGGCCGCACTGGCTGCCTCCGATCAGGTTGAAAGCGTGGCATTGCAATTAAGCTTCTGACAGATTTATTCCTGTCCTGTCTCTTCCAGCGAGCATTGTGATAACTTTTATAATCTTTTTCTTTACAATGTTGCGGGACTTTGGTATTTTTTAGGGGACTGAAAATAAATGCAAATTTTATTAGCATAAGTTTTATGACTCGAAAAACTTCGTGAAGTGCTGGCATACCATGAAGTTCTCTACCCCCCCCACCACCTCCTTTTTCTTTCCTGGATTATGTTGCCTGCAGATTGTTGTTAAAGGGTTGCTGCAAAAGACTGAATCGTTTGGTCTTTAATACTCGGCCAGTTAGACAGCCATCGAGAGATAAAGCGCAGACAGAAAACGGAGCGGAAAAATTAAAACGGTTCAGTGCATACGAGTTTTATGTTCGTGTGTCTTTCGTACGTGTGTGGGTGGATGTTTTTGCGTTTGAGAGAAAGGAACGGAAAATAGCAGGAAGTGAGATAAAGAAGGAAAAAAAACTGAGCCTTTGAACAAGCAAGAACAAACGAATAAAGAAAACGAAGTACAGAAGAGCTGATTGCTAACCGGTGGCTATCCGTAGGAAAAATTCTGTAATATTTCTACGTGACTCAAAGAACGTAATACGTGAGGCACGTCAGACGTAAAGCACATCATACATACAGCATTGTCTCCATCTTCACGGTGCGTCGTGCAGCAGGAGGTGAATATGTTTACCTTTCATCAATGTGCACAGGGCGCGCCTCTTCCTGAAATATGACACGCTGCACAGAAACAACATGCATTTATTTTCTTTCATTCGGAACTGTCACAGGCCGCCATTTGTTTCCATTTGTCAACGACGTTTTTCAAGGCTAACATTAACGTAGCTGTGCACGTGACTGAAATATTCAGTCAATTCCCGCTGTCTCTTATTACACTTTATTTCGTCTCTATCTCTCCCCTTGTTTCCGTCTGGCCTTTTATTCTATGTTTCCGTAATTTCAGATAATAACTCATTTGCGTTCTGCTCAAATTGCACCAACTAACAGTTGTGTGTAAACTGTATGAGTACCTTGATTACAGTATCGCAAACGATTTAGTTACTAGGAATGTGTTTCTGCCTACTGTAGACCTCATCTTTAATGGAACTTGGCAAGCTGCTTAGCTAGTCGTTCGGGACATTCCAGAAGAGCTACTGTCTACATCGAGCCTCGAGTACCTGGGTCTTTAGCAGACTTAGACGTAATAAGAGAAAGTTAATTAACAATGTAACGACAATGTTTTAAATACAACAACAACGTTCGTAATACGCGAAAAGCTATACTCTCCAAAACTGTCTCAAAATTGTCTCCTTTTAAGGAACAGGACATTGGTCTCAATCTAAACTGACAGAATATTCTGGGCTCAGAAGAGAATTTCTTCCATATCCTGCACCTGACCAGGGAATTTTTACAAAGTGGTTACAGAATAATCAAAATCTTCATTTCATTAGTGTCTTCTAAATAGTTCCCAATTGCACAGACTGCATTTTCTACGAATGTGGTCCTTTCGGTGAGCACTGTATTCCATGGCCTCATTTCGAGGCACAAAAAGTAGGGCTAATTACCATTCTCTGATTCTCTCTCATTCTTCTCTCTGCCCCACTTACTTCCTCTCCTGCTCACTCTGACGGTACAGTCTCCTCGCACGAAAAGACGCATTAATCATCTCCGGCTTCTGAACTTTACTTCCCTCATTAGCCTCTTTTTTTTTCCTTTCAGTGTGCGCCATGCCATGCTTTTCTCTTCTTCCCCTCTTCCCAATGTGAGGCGAATTAATTATTTTCGTAACGTATTTCAACTGTTCTCTCCTCAGGAGGTTTTTCTAAGCTCCACGTTCAATATTTACTCCACTTGAAACCACCCTCCCGCCTTTATCTTGCGCACATCCCAATTAAGATTCTGGAGTTACTCTTGTTATTGAAGTCGCTAGATCATTATCATCATTATTGTTGTCGGCATCGTATGGAGTATCTGATCTGGCATCGTCCTTGTGTTTTGTACCACTCTGGAGAATCATGCCCACTGCTGCATCTGAACATGACCTTACAGGTCAAGAAACTGAACTGAATTTCTGTTCAAATGCAATCGAGCAACGATTTTTTTCCTTATTGCATGCAAAATACTCCTCCTCGAGTCTATTTTATACTAGCTTTCTCAGTCGCAGTGAATGATAATCAGCAATTGTTAAGCTGAGATTTTTCCGCACACGCGCGCGAGAGAAAGTGACAAAAATGGAAAAAAAGAGATATTATTTTTGTGGTTCAGAAACAGGACTGGAACGTTCTCTGTGACCGGGCCAGTGGGCGACCTACTGACCCGGAAGTGGACCTCGTCGTCCCAGAGATAAATAAGCGCAGTGTCCGGCAGCCTGGACGGCCAGTCGATAACCTGGGAAAGTTGGGGCGTCACCTTGGAAGGACTTGTGGTGGAATGATTGAAATTAGCGTCGGGGCAAACAGTTTTTCAGGACGTTTGATTACCTTTGGAACACGGTCCTCGGCCCTTGACAAGCCTTCGCTGTCCACGGCGGGACACTCATTATCTCTCCTCAAAGTCAACCATGACTTGCTAACTTTCTTTGCGGGATAATTTCAGCGTGTTTGCGGTCAGCGCCGAAGCAGAAACCGGGAAGGTTTCTTTTTTTTTCTTTCCCTTTTCTTTGGCAAATATCGATGTGGACGTGCACAAGGCTTTGCGTGCGATGTTGTGTACATATGAACGTTTGTGAACGTGTTTCGTCATGTTCCTGCGTTCGTGCATCTGTATATTTATGTATGCATGAGTCTATCCACTTGTCATCGTTCGCGCATGCTCACTCACGTTCTACATTACTGTCTCTTTTATACCATTATACTCCATTAAACCTCCGAGGTGATGATATTGTTTGCCTAGGGGAAGTGATGTTATTGAGGGAAAAGAGAAGACTGACGCTGATTGGTTAGTTTCAGTTTGGTGACCAGACGTCTTGGAGACCTTTAAAGATATAATTGTGTTATACACGTTTGTGATGGGTGGTTATAGGGGTTCGGAGCGTGGGTGGGTATGCTAGAGTGTACACATGCGTTACACTTTTAAGTACACGCGTTTATATACGATGTGTATATATGTTTCTATTTAAAGCTTGTTTATAACTGGATAATGTCTACAATTGTAAGACTTTTGGAAGCTACTCACACCTAAGCTCTTGTAGCAATCATGAATTAAACAATCAGTCATTCAATCCCTTTCTGTCTAGAAAAATTTAAAGGGTTATTTAACAACAATTCTCTCTCTTTATCTCTGTTTTTTTTTCTCTCTCTCTCTCTCACACACACACACACACACACACACACACACACACACACACACACACACAAACACATAGATTTTTATTTTTATTATTTTTATTACAAGTGTTTTTCGTGATCGTATTTAAACAATTTATCAGACATGCACTGCACACACATAGATGTGATCTTAAACGTGTTTGTGGAGAGTTAAAGCCCTAATAACGGCACTTGGACAGTCACTTATTCGGGAAACCTAAACACAGATGAGCCTTTTGTCAGTGTGCTCTGATCAAGCTCACTCTTTATTCACAGGTATCGCTTGAAAAAAGTTGCACTATACACGACCTTTAAGTCCAGCTTGACGCAGCGTCCCCCCTCCCCCCCCAAAAAAAAGTCAGTGCAGCCAAAGGTCAACTTCATGTAAAACGAATTAGCTCTGAATAGAATCTTTTGTGAAGCGTGTTCTTTCAGTTTCTTTCCAATTTTACTAAGGTTTTAGTGAAGGTAGCTTAATCTTATTTGCCAGTTGCCTGTGTTTCATTTATCGCTGCATATTTAAAATTATTTTTAAATCTGAATCTTGCAGTTCATGTTTATTGGTTTCTCTCTCTTTCCATCCATCCATCTATCCTTCCATCCGTCTCCATTAATTCTTAACTATCTTTCCATTTCGGGCTATAGATTTAACGATGCATGTCTAACATTAATCTTGCAGTAAATGAAGTGTTGACTATTGTCGTCAAGATCAAAGGCCGCCTTCACACCAGTCGCTTATTGGATTCCTCGTAATGCCGTCGTTAACAAGGCAGTAGATTGCTTCTCTGACTATGAAAACCTCGATCATACAGCCTTAACGGTCCTAATGCGAGGACGATGACACTAAAGTGACTTAAAATGAGATTAAAAACACTTAATGTCTGCAAGTTGCCAGTTAAACAGCTCTTAATCTGTACCTTGTTGCGTTGCTTAATTAGACCTGTGAGGGACAGCTGGAGACCTGCGGCAGCTCCCATCAAGGTGGCAGCAGGAAGTGTTGACAAAAGGTATCACAATGGCGGTGCTAAGGGCAAGTTCGACACCCCTTGTAATCCTGCTGCAGGTGGGTTGACATGTTATGGTTCTCAGTCACGTAGAGCTCCATCACCACCTAAGCTCTTTCTGAAGGTTTTTGAATTGATGGACATCGGGATTTCATCCCTAAGGGACCCGCCGATTGCCCCCAGTCAACCCAGCTGTCAGGAACGAATACTTTACTCCATATCTGCCTTTTTGTAATCAGGTACACGAAAAATATGCGCAGAAAAGGACAGATTTTTCCTGTTCAGACATTGCTAGGATGACTGAGACACAGATGTTCAAACATTTCGTTCCACCATGGATGAATTTAGTTTCGGAGGTTCCTCAAAGTGTGATCATGAGCATCGATATCACAATTGCGCAGTAAAAAATAACGTGCGTGGTAAACAGACACGCCGCGTATTCAGGAGGATGTGGATTGTGCGATTGTGATCACAGCTTTTTGTCTCAATGTGCCACTAAGTAAATCAGTCTCATGAATATAATTGCAAAATCGGAAAAGGTAATGAGGGGGAGAGGAGATGGGCACCGTCATCACAAAAAAGCTGGCATCAAGGAAAGTGAGGTATCTAACACCTCACCCCTAAATCCCCTCCAACTCCCAAAGACCTAAAAACCGCTGAAAAGAGATTACATTATGTAGTTAGTGACCTATGAGAAGGATACTATAAAACTCCGTGAATAATAATGCATCTAAGCTAATAATAGCTGATTATTTGGTTATAGTTGAGTCCTACAAGATTAATTTTTAAATACGTGTACTGTTAAAAAAACATTTGTCTTTCTCTCTCCTTCCTCTCCACCCACTGTGTGTGTGTATGTGCGCGCGCAGCTTGAGTGCGTGTGTTCTTGTGTGCACCTGTATGTATGCAGTATACATATGGCTCTTGCTAGTTTTAGAACAGCTTGGCTGATGATAATAGCCATATAAAGCTTTGTTCGATTCTTCCTTCCTTGAAAACACACACACACATATATGTGTACGCACTTCTTGACACATAGGCACAGGTCATCATACACCATACACGTGCACACTTACATAGATACACACATATATACATATAATTATAGATATGTAGAAACAGAGCTTTACAGTCAGTCCTCCCTTAGTGTCGATAGGTTTTTAGAAACTGCGAATTTAAGCGACATAACCTATAGGAATTCGAATTTTACCGAATACTAATTGATACATATGTCAACGAGAGTTAAGTTTCATACAGTATATTTCTAATCACGAAAACATCAATAACACATGTGGGAGGAAACTGGAGTACCCTTTGAACACCCCAAAGACATACGTAAAAACACAAATGCTGGGACCGCGCCAGAATCGACTGGGCTTTTTTTTTTCTTTCATCAACTTTATGACGACGCTAAACAGGGGCAGTAGTTATGAAGGGCTTAGGCGCTGCCCTAGGGCATCATGGGTAACGACAAGACAAACATCTTGTTTCCAAAATTATAAAGCGGTGTCCAGACCTCACAGATATTATTTTACCCCTGGAGCCGTAGTTTTAAAGCAATAGCAAAGATGCCTGGAGTAAAGAAACATGAAATAGTATCCGCGGGGTCTGTGGGCATTGTACGAGTAAATACGAAAACAAGAAACTTCTTAAGTTCCTCATTTTGCCCTGGGGAAAAGACGTACTCTCGCATGGATTAAGAGACGACTTATTGTATACAACCCAAGCACACACACACACACACACACACACACACACACACACACACACACACACACACACAATCATCATCTTGTCTGCTCTTCGTCTCTCGGAACATAAGAGGGCGTGCAGGGGAGTGTATCACTCGGCCTGGAGCTTGTCAGAAATTGTCCCACGAGATGATGAACGCAAAGCTCGACCAATTTCCCAGGAGCTAACTACAGGGTGGCTACACGCAGTGTCCGACTGGCAAAGACTGAAAAGGGCTTCTCAAGTCTCTTGACGTAAAGAAAACGACAGAAGGAAAGTCAGACATCGACGAGAAGGATCCTAGGGTCGATTGCTACTTCTTTCTTCATGAAGTACCTTCTTCTCACATACATCATGCTTCATATCTAAAACTGTATTATTAGCTTGGGAGTTTTATACGACATTTTATCTATACATCAATTAATATTTTACAACGAGCTCTCCTGCCTGTAGAAGAAGAAGAAACTGTATTTAAATGTGGTGATTACAATATTAATTGATTATGGAATCATTATAAAGGGAGGACATTGAGTACTCTTTAATATCGTTTGGCTCAGTGAGTCTTGTTTCTACTCTCCCTCTCTTGTATGCACTCTGTGTGTGTGTGTGTGTGTGTGTGTGTGTGTGTGTGTGTGTGTGTGCATGCTTGTGTTCGTGCGCTTGTGTGTTTGTGTGTAAAGTTGGTGACAGGAAATAGCACTAAATAAATTCTCGATGATGATGATGATGATGATGATGATGATGATGATGATGATGATGTCAGACATCGACGAGAAGGATCATCATCATCATCACATGCACACATAGGGTGGAGGAAACCAGAGTACCCGGAGAAAGCCACCGACTGTTCAGGGTACCACATACAGAGAGAGGAGCATCAGAGCCGAGATCCGGAACCAGGACATCCGATTCTTACAGTCGTGGTAACAGGTGCTCTAGCCATTGCAAAACCAGCTTCGATCCTACAGGCTAGTGGCGACAGTTGTTTTAGATAAAAAGATCTAAGCAAAAGTAGGTCTCTTTCCCCCTGTCACAGCTGTGGCTTTAAACATGTGAATATGTTTGAACCAGTGCTGTGCACGCTTGTATTGTAATGCGTTTGTGAGTGCAATCGTTTGCATTAATGTGTTTGAGTGTGTGATCATATTATGTTGGAGAGTGTGATCGTTCCTTTTTGTGCGCAATCGTATTGTGGTTTTGTTTCTGGTGGTTTGTTTTTGGAAAGTGTGAGCTATCCTTATGTGTTTGATGGTGTGATTGATTGCAATTTATTCCTGTTCTTTCTTTCTTTGTTTCATTGTTTTTTTTGGTTGTTTTTCTTTATTTTCTTTCTTTCTTTCTTTCTTTCTTTCTTTCTTTCTTTCTTTCTTTCTTTCTTTCTTTCTTTCTTTCTTTCTTTCTTTCTTTCTTTCTTTCTTTCTTTCTTTCTTCTTTTGTCTTGTTTCTTAATTTCTTGATACAGCCGTCTTTATCTGTATAATCCGACACTTGAGATCATCGACTCGAAATTTTTCTTTTCACAGACTTGACAGAAGTAATCCTCTAGCACAGCCCTGTGGGTTTCAAACGCTGCTGATTTAGGCTTAGTTTTTTCTGCTTGACCTACTAGCATCAGGTGTCAACTAGACTCCCACGCCTACAGAAGTTGCAGGAGACACAACACGGTCCAACCTTAAAGCGAAATTAAAACCAACTTAGCACTAGATGCTTTTCTTGAGACCTTTCAGACTCTTCATAAATCGTGGCTGATATCAGAGACTTCTCTCAGGATATCCTTCTCACGCATGTGCACCTGTGTTTCTTTTCCTCTGTCTTAACTTTCTCCGATAACACAATGAGTCACCCAACAACTTTTTTTTAGCTGTTCGTTTTCTTGTACTTGGTGTTCTTCGCTTATGCTGCTTCATAGGTTTGGCAAGACTGAGTGCAGTTCATGAATGAGGGATAAGCTACAGGTCCTGATATCCCCTAGGGGCCACACTTTATCGTCATGCATTTTATGTTAGGCGTAATCCTCCGGCTCAGAGGCTTATTGGGGATGGTGAGACTGATTTGCTAGGTCTTCTGGCATAATTCCTCTTCTAAAGGTTTATTTTTTAACTGCGATTTGGATGCCATGGTGTTTAAACTTGATAGCATCGAAGAATAGGATTTGTCAGAGATTAAAAAAAAATGTGCTTCTGTTTTAAAAGAGGAATACTGTAAATCGTTTCTTTAAACGGCTCAGAAGTTTCTGATTTTCAACACGTCTTCCCGGATCTTATCTTTGTTCATTTCTTTGTACATTTCAGATCGTTAGATGTCTTGGCGGGGTTATAAAAGACAGCATGTTGTAGCAGGTAGCAGTGTGTTGCGCTCATAACTGACTACGCAAAAGTTTACAACCTAGCTGTGTTGTTTACATTTTGAAAAAAAAATTAAATGCTATCGGGTTGAGGATGAAAAAGACGCTTATATAATTTTAAAAAGTTGGAAAAAAGTCAGAAAAAAAATGAAAAAGAGAAACTGTGAAAATCCAAGGATGATGGGGAAAAAGTTTCACCACAGAGTCTGAAATAGCAAGGTTACCGTATATCGTATATCTTTACTTGTTTTATCGCTGTAGATTTTCTGGCCAAGGTTTATTTGCGAATCCCTTATAAAACGCCGCAAAGGGATGCAAGTGATAAACCCGAAGTTCTGGTTCAAATAAAACAGCACATAAAGTGTCTGTCAGAACCCAGTCGTCGTCGTCGTCTATATTTATATAGAAATCTCGTGGTTAGTCTGGTCGTCTACGCAATCCACTGAAAGATTGAGTTCTGACAGGATACACAGAACCCGTTATTAGACTTTAATCAGACATGTCAGTGGAGGATGTTTAAGAGCATCGCTTACTTTTTACTGCGTCGCAGATGCGGGTTTTTTACGTTTTTTTAAAGCGATGGATTCAAAAAAGAAAGTGATAGTACAGCAAAAGATGTAAGAATTAAGGATGAGTGAGCGATGGTCCTTCGCTCCTGAGTACTTCCGGATAGTTGTGAATCGAGATGAACATCGCTGGTTTGCTTTCAGTATCGGAACAGTCATGTCAGACATTTGTTCCTCTTCTGCCTGAGCCTTTGAAAGCCCATCGCCGTGAAGTGGGTTCCTGGCGCTTCCAATTACCGGTCGGTCGGTCGGTCGGTTGGTTGGTTGGTTGGTTGGTTGTCTCGTCATACCAGTGCCGATGAGCATTCGCTGCTATTAGGCTTGTGGTCCAGTGTCTGTCCTTCTGCACGCCTGGAAGAAAATTGTTCTAATTCGCAATGACCTCTGACAGTGTCGAAGACCAGCCGCGCGCGAGTAACAGCTTGCATGGCGAGACGAAATTCCCCCAGTGCTTGTGCTCCAGCCAGCGACACCAGGTGAAGAAATTGCACCTTCACAGCCAGGGACGCTTTGAGGACAGAAGGGGCGGCAATCGCACTGACGTGCCAGTTGGCGCGTGTGGCAACATATGATCCTTTCAGCATCTAAAAAATGAATAATGAGGGACTATTCCTTTCTCTGCGAAAAAAAGAATTATTTTGCTTGAACCCAAAGTATTCGGAGACTGCAACAGTTTGCACCGAGTCCTGTAACTTATGAAAACCATATGGTACTGTACTCGTCGACCTTTTCTTTTAGCGATTGGAGATTAATATCTAAATATAACCAAGGCCACTTATTTTTTTGGGCAAAGACAATGACCTACACAGAGCACTGTGCCCTGAAACTAGAACACCATCACTATGGATCTAACAGTGTAATTCTGCGTAACAGAAGCGATATGTAAACAAGGGATGGGGTGAAATCCCACCAATAAATTGCTTTGGATTTTTTGCCGCATGACATCAGGCCACGCACACGTCACAAGGGGGTCATGCAAAGACCATCCTTGGCATAGGGCACGTTGCCAGGCAGAAGAAAAGAGAGAAGTCAAGAAGAGACGGAAACGGGTCATAGATGAATGGACAGTGCCTGACCTTCGACGAACTTTGGACACTTGCCGGGCTATCGGGGAAGTTGGCTGAGAGACTGTGAGAAAATCATTATCGTTGCTCCTGTGACCTTCCAATGTTACGAGAACTTAGAGATAATAGTTCTTTCCTCTCCCCCTTCTCTCTCTCTCTCTCTCTCTGTTTCTACCTCTTTCCTTCAGCACTAAAAGATTGTTGACGACTTTGAGACTTCCATTTCCAGCAGCCTCCCACCCTCACACAAATGCGCATTCAATTTTTAGTCTGTTCTTAGTGTCTGTCAGCAACTGTCAGCCATGTCTTTAGCTAGTTTTGCTTCCTTCTATTTGCTTATGACTGGGTACTGCGTATTTTCTTTTGATATGACCAACACCGTGTCTTTGGCGTTTATTTTGCTTTAATTTTATATTGTTTTTGTTTCTTAATGAATGTGCATGAATTTTGGTGTGAAGGGAAGAGTTTCAAACTTGTTGTTAGTAACTAGGGAACCATTTTATTTATGAGACAGCTTGGTGAACAAACATGTTTTCTTTCATTTTTTCTTGCTTGTCCTCTCCTCGAACATTTACTTTGTGTGTTTTTAGTCACTTTGATTGCTCCCTTATGCTGCATTGTCCTCTAGTCTCTACGTCCACCCCCCTTCTCCCATCTACCTCCTACCCTTCTCTCCATTTTCACACACCCACCCCTTGTCTTTAGTATTCACATCTCACCCCCGACATGTAAACAAGATGCTAATAACCAGTCTTTACTTTCACGCTGGATCGGGTGGCTATTAACACACCACGCAATAACCGTTCGTCTGCTGATGGTCTCGCAAAAGCTCAGACGCCTCGTAACAGGGTTCCGAACATGCGATGTCAGATCTCGCGTCTTCGATCTGGAAGAAAGTTGCCACGACACAAGCGACATCACATCGGCTTTGGGAGCTGACCTCTTCGACTGACGTTCGTGCGCTTGGGAGAGAAGCTGGAGTTTGTCTGTCCTGACTAAGCGCACTGTTTTGCTACTCTGCCTCATCTCACCCCTTCCTTACCCCGCCCCACCCCCTTCTCTCACCACGACGTCTGGTCATCTAGATACAGTGCCAGACACGAGTCAAACAAGCAATCAGCACCCTGGGCAGACATGAGAGCGTGTATAATTCGCCGCGAGCCAAGTCAGAGGCTTGGAATAAATCGTCAAATATCGATACATTACTTCCGGTGACAGCCCGCAACAAAATACAAAATATCAAGATTTTAGAAAATTACATAGACGTGGGTAAATAATCAAAAGGATGCTAACGTGTGTCCATGTATGTATGTATGTATGTTATTTTTCATTTGTCTTTATAATATAATATGTCTTTGGAAAGAAGTGAGGTAAAAATTAAAAGCGTGATGTCACATCCGGTTCAGTGAGTAGAAATGATTTTCTTAATCCAGCTACGTGCGCGCGTTCGTCTGTGTGTGTGTGTGTGTGTGTGTGTGTGTGTGTGTGTGTGTGTGTGTGTGTGTGTGTGTGTGTGTGTGTGTGTGTGTGTGTGTGTGTGTGTGCATATGTATATTTGTGTGGGTGTGTATGTCTCTGTGAGGGGGGGGAGCTCATAAAAAGCAGTAACCCAAAGAACGAGAAAATTCCATTAACAAGAAAAACAATGAAAGAAAGAAGAAAGGGGACAGCCACTTTGTTCCCCGCTTCCTCTAAAGAGGAGGAAACTCTGAACACGAAGCATCGAGGCAAGCAATATAAACACAGAGACAGATATTCAGAGAACTGGGCACCACTATTTTTTTTCGGAAATGTTCTTCGGAGCATCAATTTGAATCTGATCGTTAAATAATAGCTGAGTAACAGTAACGTTGTTTTTCTGCTGAGATTTATCTCATTTCTAGCGACTGAAGGTCCCTTCAAGTTATATTTCAGCATGTAATTGTTTTGACATTAGTGCAGATTCATAATATATCAGTCAGACCGAGGGCCAAACGACGCCCTCGGTGACTGTGCCCTTTTATTGATGAATTAAAATCCCATAGCAAGCCATCTCCGAAGGGAAGTTCGTCATATTTATTAAATTTCTTTTCAAAGTTTTGCCTTAGCAGCTGCAATATATCATTTTCGTGGACAAAAATCATGTTGTGTCTATGACAAGGAAATATAAAGAAAAAACCTTTTTAGCATTTTGTGACACTCGCTGCAAATAGCAAGAAAGAGTTCGCGCGCGCGCGCGTTTGTTTGTGTGTGTGTGTGTGTGTGTGTGTGTGTGTGTGTGTGTGTGTGTGTGAAAGAGTAAGTGAATGAGAAAGAGAGAGACAGAGGTATAAAAATGCGCTAATTCTCAGCAAGAGATCAATTTATTGTGGAACGACGGAATTAAATGATATCATTCGGTTACCTGGGCAACAAAGAGATGATGGTCAAATATGATGTAGGAATATTGGCACTCCTCTAACAAAACACGGCTTTAGATGTCAGCCATTTCCGAATGTTCTCCCCCTCCCCTGGGAACAGAATTACGCATCAAGGACAAGCGAGATTTAGTTCCAAATTTCGAGGGAGAACGAGACCACCATGTACGCACTGGTGGCAATGATTTACAGTTAGAAGTAGGCGGTAGATCGATGTATGACCCTCTCTTTTTCGTGACTGTGTGAGGCTTCGTTTGGAGTTGTGTGTGGTGTGATTTTCTTCTCTAGTGGCTGTGTGAAGTTCCTTTTGTGGTGACTGTGTAATGTTCCTTTATATTGCTGTGTAATGTTTCTTTATATTGCTGTGTAATGTTTCTTTATATTGCTGTGTAATGTTTCTTTATATTGCTGTGTAATGTTTCTTTATATTGCTGTGTAATGTTTCTTTATATTGCTGTGTAATGTTTCTTTATATTGCTGTGTATTGTTTCTTTATACTGCTTTGTAATGTTTCTTTGTATTGGCTGTGTAATGTTTCTTTGTATTGGCTGTTAGGTTTCTTTGTGGTGGGTTTTGTGAGGTTCCTTGTGTAAGTTAAAGAGAAAGAAAGAAGGGGTGAGTTCCAAACTTGTTGCTTAGTAACAAGGGAGACAGCTTGGTGAAAAAAACATGTTTTCTTTCATTTTTCTGACACTAGTGTTGTTGGGAGTTGCTAAAGATACAGGAATTCGTTTTAAATCGTTTGGTCATTTCGTAAAGAAAAAGATATTTTAGGTTTTGGGGCAGATAAAACATTACAGATACTGTTTAAATGTTAACAGTAACTTTTATAGCGAGCTCATCAGTACTCTTTCTGGTCCCGTAGCGGCAATAATATATATATATATATATACAATGTATACTTAAACACACAAAATGACAAACTCACAGATTAGGCTAATGAGAGGTAATCAAGAAATGTAGTTTCCAGACATACGGAACGCTGTAGTTAAAATAATTATGGATGACAGTGCCGATGCCAAGTCGAGAAAGAATCCTCACCACTGCAGAAACTAAAATCATTCAGTGATGAACCCACAGACCAGACGCAGCTACAACCAAGTATATCAAGAAATGCTGAGAGGCATGAAAGCTGTCGGACCAGTCAGGCGTGGCCTCACTCTCTGGTTTCTTCCTCTCATAGTCACAGACCTGACAGAGATGGCGATGACCCGAAAACTGAAAACCAGGGATTGTGTTGTCCTAGTTGACTTGTTTCACTTTTGTTCTCTCTCTCTCCCTATTCCTTCTCTCTATTTTAAGTGTATCTGCACTGTCTACACAGATTAATTTTCAACCAAATCAGCCCCAACTCTTTATATACCTAACTTGCCGCTGGGCTTAGGAAAAAGCCGCTTCCATCCAAGAAAGAAGCTTACTATCGCGATGAACCCGGTTGCCTTGGACATTAGCTGCAAGCAAAATTAACTCTTTGGCATAGTAACATTCTGGCATGCCAAAACTACTTCGCTGTCGTATTTTTTTCGCGCTCTTTCTCCATATGCACAGGGCCTTTATCTTCTGCACTACACAGACTGCTTTTTTCCCCTCCTTTCTTCTCTTTCTAAGATGCCTTTGTTAACTGGTAAATTCTAGATTTTAGTGATTTTTTCTCTGATGTTTTGCAACCGGCACGACAAATCGCATGGAAGTTTGCCTTAAGAGCATCATAGCATATGCAAGCAGAATGTCAAGTTATTTTTTACCCTCTTAGGCGTCTTCACCTGTCGGGGCAGGTTCTGTTACTTTTCACCGTCCTGCTTCATTAACTCCTACCTGTTTCATTATTCACTTCACCCTGACTCTCTCTTAGATAAGGACACCGCCACAAATAAAGACGTAAAGACACAGCCACACATCTCAGCAATCAAACATATATCTACATCAGTATACATAACACGAAAATAGGCATGCATGCACGCGCGCACAAACGCCTAGTATTTAAACGTCGATAAAAACAAGTTATCTGCGCTCTGTAACTCGTAGACATATAGACTGGAGCCATTCTGTTTTGTGAACCACGGGTGAAAAAGAAATAATTGTTGAAAGAAGGGAAACCTTGCAAGTGGCTTAGGCTTCCTACAAGCTCATCGTTTATAAAAGTGGAAAGACAAATCAGACAAGGACATCATAAGGAACGTTTCTTTCGAGGTATCTCCCAGTGGTGTTTCCTTTTTCAAATGCAAATTGGTATTTATTGCGTCGTTAGTGCTGATGCAACAGCTGTTTATCAGATCCAGATGACTCCTTTCCAGATTTTGGGACAGCCTAGGCCATTGGCACGGTGCAGGCAATAAACTTTGCTCGTTAGAGACTTGGATATCCTCGATACAGGAAAGAAAAAATATTTCTGAGGTAATTGAGAAAAATTAGCACCTATTATTATAGGGCGGAAAAGTCGAGAAGGAAATATGTATGAAAGTGTAGAACACTGCACGTGTGACGTTTAGATATGAAGCCCCAATCTGACTTTCTTCGAAAATCAGCCAGCATTTTCAAAGTTCTTAATTAGCTCTGAAACATGAGCATGGTCATTAACGACTGAGAAATTTCTTTTGAAGAACGACATTACCTCCTACTCCTACTCCTCCTCCTCATCATCATCATCATCAATCATCATCATCATCATCATCATCATGACGAGGTGCAGCAGCAGCAGCAGCAGGATCAAACATCTTTATTGTCCTCAGCACTATCACTCCTGCAAGAAGTACCAGCACGATACACAAATTACAAATTTGAGACGCCATTTAGAGTTGTCTGTTTCCAACCGGGAATATCTTTAACGACAAACCCGCACAGAAAAAGAAATGTCACGTGAAAACAAAATGAACTGCGTGTGTCTAAACCTCCCTTCAGGAATTTATGTCAAGAATCCAAATATCACTGGCAGCCATTACGTAAGCCTTAACGACATCAAAAAGTCAAACAATGAAAAGCTGTTTGAAATGGTATGAAGCAAAAACTTCCATTTAAAAAAATGTGGCATTTTCTCCAAATACTTAGATGCCTTCAGTGCTTATGCGATGAGAAGGGAACGGTGTGGCTGTTGAGCACATACGCCAGTTAGAAGTGACCCTTCTGTAAAGTTATGACCCAAAAGTTGATTGTAATTCTGTGGGGTTGCTATTTTTTGCAGTTTTCTTTTTTTTTTTCCTTTTTTTACTTCTTTGTTTTTCTTACTTTATTTTCTATATTCCCGCTAGTGGAAAGGGGGCGATCGCACAAAAATCGCTCATGTTCAATTCAAAACATTTTTGTACTATCAGGAACAGAAATATTACTTTTAAATCACAATAACTGGAAGAATAATGTCCATTTTGTGAGGATAAACGGTACCCGGGACGAAAATCAGCAGCCGCGCGGTGGCCATTTTCAGTGTGCCGTGTAACACGTTTTGACGGTTGTGTCGGTATTTGTGCTTTCGTTCACAAGCCTTCGCATAGATATTTATATATATATATATATATATATATAACAGCGAAGATCTGTGAACTATGTTCGTTTTAATGAAATTTAACAGTTGTAAAGCACAAGTAAAAGACGACTCAAAGTATCCGTCAATTTCGAAACGACCTAGCTGAAACCACGTGCAAAATACCTTTAAGTTTCCTAGATTAACGTGCAAGAGCTTTTTCTGTTGAATCCGGTGGTATATGACATAGCAGGTTCGAGTTTATAATACCCAAGCCCTTCCCGGGTAAAGAGACCCACCCTTTTTCAACACGTTGGCGCGTACAGCCACAATGGCGGCTAACCAGGCGGATACAGTAAGTAATGCGAAGGCAACGCGACAGACTGACGCGAATATACTAAGGTAAATATTCATTTGAACACTTACTGGACGAATTTTTGTTTAAATGTGATTTATTTTTTTATGTAAAATTACACATGGTGGATTATTAAATATTAGCACAAAATAAGCGAGTCGCATTGCGGGCATTAACGCAGACAGTGAAAAGGGGTATGCTATTTTAATTACGATCACACTGAAATAAATACCCATCACAAATATATTTTTGAATATGTAATAAATAGATGTGGGATATATTCGTCTCATATTGTTTGTTTTTGTTTAAAACAAACCCTATTAAATAAGGAGATAATGAAAATCGGAGGTGTGGTGTCGCAGCATTATGGTGACGCCGACGATGTTTTTTTCAGGTTAATGTGACAGTTACTGTAATTTTAACTATAAAACCAAAAAGAATATGATTTACTGATTGTTATGTGTCGATAGCACCTAATCGTTAGCGATACATTTTAGCTTGAATGGTTAAAATAAGCCATAAGGTATTATTAATATTATGGATAACACTTTGACAGTTCAAAATTTGTAGAACCATTTGACCATTTTTAAGGCTTAAAATATTGTAATCAGCTTAAAACTCAAGACTCAGACAATAATCAAGTGAAATTAAGAGGGGACGGCTGCGAGGCCTAGGCAAACGATAACCAGATCCGACTACTATTTATTAGTATTCCTTCTACTCTTATTATTATTTATGACAGCTGTGTTGATCTCTTCTCTTAGTCTCAACAGAGTTTCAGTGCGTGTTATTAGATTGATGGAAGGGTTTACTTTCGTTTTTTTAAGCTTATTTATCTCCTTCTTCATTTTGTCTCTGTCTTTCTGGACTACTTTTTTGAAATTTTTGGGACAATCTGAATCTAGAGTTCTATCTTTTTTGCATTTTTGATCTGCATTCATCTGTGTGTGTGTGTGTGTGTGTGTGTGTGTGTGTGTGTGTGTGTGTGTGTGTGTGTGTGTGTGTGTCTTGAGAGAGTACACATTTACACACTTCAGCCATGTCCAGCGCCGAACTGTTCTCTGTGATATAACAAACCTTTGAAATCGCGCTTATGCACAAGAAACTGTTTTGTAGGAAGTAGAATGCTTATCATGACAACCTTAGTAAAAGGGTAAAGGTCATCCCCTAACCATTTCAGGTCGTTGGGGGGTGAGGTGTTAGAGACCTCACTTTTCTCGGGGCCAGCTTTACATGAGAGCGATGCCCATCTCCTCCCCCTCGCTGCCTTACCTTCCCCAACCCTCTATGGAGTCAGATACCCATTCTCGCCAACTGGTTCGACATGGGGAAGTTTGCTGCGCTTATCAGGAATAGAACCAGCGCGCTCTCAGTTCGGACGACATCGGTCTAACCACTCGGCCATCCGCTTCCCATGATGATTTTACTCCTCTACAGTTACTAGTCATCTAGTACATGCAGCAGCCATGTTCCTAATGAAGAAGCACGTTCATCTGCGAGCTAGCGTGTCCCAGCCTCACCCCCTCCCCCGAGTCTGTCGTGCACAGCTACCTTTGACTAACGGACAGCCGCTACGGCAGGCCAGTGGAAGATTCGAAGCTTCAGGCACCTGCTACGCTAGACTAACGGAAGACCTATAACCCTCAACAGCCCATCGTCAGACCAACGGAAGTCCCGCAACACAGCGAAGGGCTCGTTTACGGCTTCACCTATTGGTCAACAAAAGTTTTCTTGTCACTGTAAAGTGACATAAAGTGGTCGATCAGAGAGGTTTAGAACCAGTTATTTCCTTAGAGATTAACACGTACTTGTGTGTGTGTGTGTGTGTGAGAGAGAGAGAGAGAGACCAGTATTCCTGGTAACATAAACGTTCACGCCGTCTCTCCATTCAAATATCCACAAAAAGAAGCCTCCTCGTGAGCCTTGGTCTTTGTCTTGGACTTCAGGCCATGAACAGGGCTGGTTCTCCAGAGCTTGTTCCTCACGGACACCGTAAACATCTTCAAACACCAGAGTCTGTAGAGTCGGAGGCTGTTCGAGCGCCAGGTTGAGCACTGGCTCAAAATAGCGACCTCTTCCTGATTGTGTGCTTACAAGCCGCCTTGTCACCCGCTTTGACTGGTGAGCTTTTCGAGTAGGACTTTCTCACGGGAGGTGAAATTGTTCAATAATGCTTTAGGATGGTGCAGGAAATACATAAATGATCTGATGCCTATGTGCAAGATTGCTTGACTGCGTGAAGCCGTTGAAACACCGCCCCAGTTCCCCCTCAACCTCTTTCCCTCCCACCACACCAAAGAAATTCACGTTAAGGGGGCATTATGAGACTCAAGGGTGTCTGCTGCGAAACTTATGTGGTTGACCAAATATTTTGTTCTTTCTCTCTCTCTCCTCCCTCTGTGTGTGTGTGTGCGTGCGTGCGTGCGTGCGTGCGTGCTAGTTTGTGCGGATTTATAAACAGCAGCGAGAGCGGAATCAATATTTTTTTATTTAATTTTTCCTGGTTTTTTTCCATCAGAAGCTTTTTCCTTTTATATCCAACATTATTTGTTTTTTGTCTTTCATCTTCGAGAATGTCCATGCTTATTTCCCAGACGCTTTTACAAGTTAATTGTAAGGATCAAGAGCTCAGTTCAATTCAAGCTTATGTTCTCTATCTAAATTAAGCTTTTACGCCTCCGCTTCCACATTTGATCATCATGTGAATCGCCGTAAAGTTTTTACTCTGACTCGTAATTATAAAGTCACAGCAGTGATTAATCGTAATTTTCTTTCCAATCGTCTTTCTTCTAAAGCAAGCCTAGAAATGCGATTCCTCGCATTAAAATGCGAAAACAAAAAAAGAAAAAAGCTGTTACCGGCTGAACTTTTACTATTTTTGAGCTTTCATCTTAACCCTTGTGCATCATGGGACAGAATCGTCAAAATGTCTTGTATTGGTCATTAGGAAAGCGATTGTCCGTGTGTGTTTGTGTGTGTGTGTGTGTGTGTGTGCGTGCGTGCGTGCGTGCGTGCGTGCGTGTGTGTGCGTGCGTGCGTGCGAAAGAAACAGCATTCAGAGTCTGAATTTCTTAGAATGTCGATGGCAGACTTCACTAGAATCAAACTATTTCACTTGTTTCTCAAAAACAAACATTTTCAATTGCAATGAGAATGTCCCAAAGCAGCAGTGGCACGCAAACTTTTGTGCTCCATGAATATTTTATACTACTTTCGTGTTCACTAATGCCTCTTCGGTGCCAGGAAAAGATGTGGAAAATGTCCTCTGTGTTGCTCCTAAAAGTTCATTAAAAACTCAGCTTAAAGCCATGTGCTCAAACTAACCTTGACTGCTGGACCTTTCTCCACTGCACTGATGCTATGTTGTTGTGTTTGTCCGTTGGTATGTTTTGGTCTGAGTGTGTTCATTTTCCTTTTTCAATTTTTAATCAGTATTTGTATACTGTGTATTTTACCTTATTTTGTGTTTGTAAAGTGGGTGAAACGTGCTATAAACATATTATTATTATTATTATTATTATTATTATCATTGAATTAAATGCATCGATACCAAGGCAACGCTAAACATCCTCAGTGTTTGAATGGGAGATATGTTCACCTCACCGCTTCATTTTCGTTACATTCTAAGTTGTTTTTTTTTAGTTTTGGCCGGCTGTATCCACTGTTTGCCAGACTCATCTGACGTTGAAAGATAAACGACGTGTCTGCAAAGGACTCGGTCCGTTTGTCTGTGAGACCAGACGTTGTTTATTCTGGACGGCGGCTGGTTGGCGTAAAAGTAGACGGACCGTGTCGCGAAGACCTAACGGATCGTAGAAAATGCTAATGGCTCACGCCATCTGATCAAAGTAAGAAACGGTTGATGTCAATATACTGTGTGTGTGTGTGTGTGTGTGTGTGTGTGTGTGTGTGTGAGCGTGTGTGTGTGAACGTGTGTGTAAGCGCGCGCGGGCGTATGGGTTGTAGACGGATGTCGTGTGTATGCGGTCGTAAGTATTTTGTGAGTGGGAGGCAGCAATTGGTGTTTTACGCCGAACCAGCAGCTAAAGCTATATCACGGCAAGGCAGCCAGCCCTGTAAACATATGCCACGTGCAGATAAAGAACATCCTGCCCGAGACGAGGAACAATGTGCAAACCCATACTCGTCATTATTTATTTATTTATTTAATCAAGTACTTTTTCAGTGACTGTACAACTTCCTACGACCATGTTAACTCTGAGGCGGTGATTAAAATAGAGTTGCAAACGATTATAAAGTCTTATGAAGTTGTTCACATTCGCCGAGCCATGTGAGACCTGATCCCCTCCTATTATGAGGAAACTCTTCCCATGAGGCTCAGCACGTTTGTCTATGTGCACATTACGAGTGTTACATGCATCTGCTCCCAGCGGAACCTCCCTCTGTCCCCTCCCCCACCCACCTTCCTCTGCGGACCTCCAATGTTGTGCGGCAGGACATTGTGACAAATAAGGATAGAGGTCTGGCACTGGCAAGACAGAAGGGCCGACATTCACGCGGGGATACTGTACAAGGCGGCGCGATATGTCCCACAAGTCCCGTAAACTGTCAGGGTACAACGATCGTAACTAATGGCAACTAAAGTATACACTACCACACCGAACTGCTGGGGACTGGGGCTGCTGGAGCGGGGGTACCCATGCGGCAACCGGAAAACAAGCAAGCAGCCAGCAAGCCAAACAGTTGAACAAGTCAGATCAACCATTAGGATTTACGCATCGTCTTCACTGGAAGGTGAAAGATGGTGTGTGCATTGACGGTGGCAGTAGTAGAAGCAGTCATTATTGTTGATGTTGATGCTGACGTAGTGAGAAAAGAAGTGATGCTTAATAATAGTGAGTGTGGTCAACAGGATCAAGGACAGTGGCTGTAGATTAATACCTGTATTCGAAACCGTTGATGCGACTAGGAACACCGGCTGAGGCAGAAGAGATGCAGCTGTGCTGTTAACTCAGTGAAACCAGCCGCATTCGGGTTACAGCTACATCAGATGGACAGCACTCATTTGTCAAATTTTCCTTCCTTTAGTTATTCGTTTGTCCTTTCATTTATTCCTTCGTCAGCCTTTTTTTTTCTTTCCAAAGAACGTATATATGATCCTTCTATCCTTATATTTCCTTCTGTACTTTCTTTATTTTGTTAACCGCTGGTCAAAATTTAAAAATTCCTGATCAAATTATAAATCATTTGTATGTAAAGGAACAAAGCAAGACAAACCTAGATGTCTTAATGACTAGATTTGTGTGTACCGCTGTATGGTGGGACCTTTCTTGTTCCCTTGGATGTAAATTACTTCCCCTATTTCGGATTTCTGCAATGGGATGGATTTTCTTATTTTGTCAGCTTTGTCACAATCCCAAAACGGGCAAAAGTCCGAGAACATAGATTTATAGCGCGTGAAAATAACCCTGGCGATCAATATATATGTAGATAAACAACGCTGCCCACGCACAGAAGCGTGCACGCAACACACATTAAGCTAAGAAAAAAGAGACCGAAGTAGCAGCCTACCTAACCTTAATTCTGACTGATTGAAAGATGGATGGACAGAAGGAAATGCAGATTGAATTATAGCGAAGAAGAAATGAAAGAAAGACGAACTTGCCGGCGAAATCAATGGCTGGATGGATGAGTACGTGGTGTAAACAGGCGTCGATTATTGTTCATCTTACTACGCAATAGAGTTCGGTAAATATTTACTTTCTTTCGTTCACTTTTAAACTATCTGACTGGCTTAAGCCTTCTGTGGAAAAATAAATAAAGACTTTTCTCTCCCTCCTCGCAGTCCCTCCTTTCCTCTCTAGATCTCTACTCCATTTCCCCGTCCTCCGTAACCTTTCCTTGTCCCTCTCTTCTCCTCTCTCTCTCTCTCTCTCTGTCTCTCTCACATCAGAACCCATTACTAACAACATGAAAATAAACATGTAACATGTTACCTATTCATTAGTCAAAAGTAGTTGCTATCAAATTATCAAAATATCAAATGTGTACATACTCTAATTTTCCATTTTGTTTTATTTTAGTACTTTTATTTTGTAGTAATGTAGTGTTTCAGTTCCTTTCCCTTTGATCGCGGGATAAATGTAAAAATGCATAGCATTTTCTTATTATGTTACCCTTGCAAATAAAGATTTGTCATTTGTCTCTCTCTCTTTCTCTGTTTCTCCCTCTCTTCTCTTATCTGTCCTCTCTTTCCATTCTTTCTTCCTTCTCTTGTCTTTTCTCCTTCTAACGCACCCATAACACATATTCAAGCACAAACGCGCGCCCCCCCCCCACACACACGTACATACACATACACATATATAAACACAAACACACCCTTACAACTACAGACAGAAGCGCGAGAAGAGTGAGAGAGAAAAGAAAACGATACTGAAAACAAAAAAAAACTTCAGGGTTACCTTGGCTTCATGTTTTAACAGACATGAATAAAGAGTAAAGCTGACAACATTAATTACAAATATCTGTACTAATGAAATACTCCCAAAATCAAATATTACAGTCATCAGGATCGATTTATCTACAGTATGAGATCTCAATATATATTAATGGGAGACGAATATTAAGGAGTACCCGAAGTGCTGGGGAGTAATAACGGATGGAAACCCTTTAAATAGGTGTAAACGCCAAATGTGACAGAGAGAGAGAGAATGAGAGAGAGCGAGCTTCGAAACGGGATCTGAAACAATAACTTTACGATGAACAGAGCAAGTAAAAAGCCTCAATCACTGCGCTATCAGGGCCGCGAATCTGTGACTGTTAGGAACATGGGTTACCACCCCTGAATGTTTGGTATAACGAGGTTGTCACCCTTGAGTGTTTTTTTTTTGTATTAGTAGGGACTGTCACCCCTGAATTTGATATTTAGATAGAGGGCGCTGATTAAAGATTTGAAGAGAAGCAGAAGTGAGAGTGTCGTGCATGGAAGAACTTGAAAGAGGTCAGAACTGTTTTTTTTTAAGTTGCACTTCCATTGCGGAAGGAGAAGTTGTGGAATATTAACTGTGTGGAATACTATTAACTGCATGGATTGTTATTGATAAGCGACTCTGTGGTTCCTCGCTTTACGAAATTCCCAGCTGCTGTGTGTTCTCCTGGGAAGATTTTATAACTGTCTGGATTGTGCTTACCTGCTGTGTGAATTATTCTTGACTGGAACACTCGTCTGCCTATAAGACTGTCGAAGTTGTTTCGTCGATTTATGCTGTCTGTGAACAAGACTGTATGAGTGGAACTGTCTGCAGTGTCAAACCCCTCAACAACAGCAAGTCGTATAGGACCTGTCAACAAGGAAGAGTATGTCCTGTCGTCAAGGAAGAGTGTGTATGTGAACTTGGAGAAAATCAGACTTTTAAAATAAACGGCTTGTTAACATTTGATCTTGAGTGGACTCAGTGATGGACCTTTTCTCTGTGATTATTATAGGCTTGTTAATTAGAGAATAATATATGTGATGAACTTGTCATACGTTAATTAGTAAAAGAATATATTGTAAGTTCACCCGCATATTAGAAACGTTTGTGCCCACGTACAGGTCTTAGTGATTTGTTGTCAGAAAGAACACGTGTGGGACACAGTGTTTGCAGGTGTGCTCTGTCTGTGGAGTCTCTGTGTGAGTGTGTGTGTCTCCAACAGTGACCTTCCAACTTGACCGAGCGTGTCTCGAAATGGCACTGCGAGCCACATGCGCATAAACAACAAACATAACAAACAAGAACTAAGAAAAAATTATAATACAACAAAAAGGAAAACAAAAAAAAAACAAATGCCTTTTACGTTTTGTAGTGTCAGAGGAAAGAAATTATGTCCCATTAGATGTAGTTATTCCTCTAGATTACAGAGCGCTGAATTTTGTAAACGGCAGGTCAGGGGCAGGAACAAATCACATGGGTAGGACCTTCTAAAAATGCGCCACAGGCGGCAGTTTTTTTTGCGTTCATGGTTTCCTGTTTCGTCTTCTGTGATAAAATCAGCAGCAAGGTAATCATGTCAAGTGGTGATTGTCACTACAGAACAACAAGGAGATAGACCAGAAGAGGGGGTGAGATGGAGGCAGAGACAGAGAAGAGAAGAAAGGGGGAAAAAGAGTGGAGTGAAAGACAAACCAAGAAACATGAACTGAAGGAAGATAACTGTATGTTTAGCCTGCGTTGTCATAAAAATCACAAAAGAGCCATTATAGTAATCTATAATTCCCCAAATACAACCAATCCAAGCTCACTACGGTGCACTCTTCATCTACAGAGGGGTGCGAAATAATGATATATTCCTCACTGCCTCTCTAGATCACCTGCACCTGGACCCATCCCTACACCGCAGCGACTTCCCAGACACTCTTCCCCTCGTCATATTGATAATCGATGCCGGGTAGACCTTTCTCCAAATTTTTTTAGGGTATGTACAGCTTGTGAAATCGTTTCTTTTCTTTGAACCCTTTTTTTCTTATTTTTCCTAAAGTATTTATTGTGATGGCTTAACGGTCCACAACTCCCAGAATGAATCGAGTAAGATAATGCGAAAAAAATACGCCAGAATGCAGTATTTTTTTCCACAATGCTGCGGAATGGTATCCTTGCTCATCAGCAGTTTACAGAGCCGCTGCGCTGCAGTAAAAAAAAAAGTAGTAACGAGGAGACCTCTTGCCAAGGAATGCTTTGGATCTTGTTGTTACTGTACGATTAGCGAACAGTTTTCCAAGAGATGTATTCCAGCTGTCGTAAGGCTGTGTTCTTGAAAGTCTCTGCTGCCAGGATCTTAAAGTCCAAAACTATAGTAATTAAGAACAAGAATTACAATGTTACTACAGAAAAGCTCAAAGTGACTTTGTACAGGGCAGGATTTAGGATTAAAACAATACCTCAGCAATCTGTACTCTCCGGAGTTTTAAAACTCTTTTGCGGATCAGAAGTTAACTTGCCGGTCAGTAGTCATCTCTTACAAGTATCTGAGGCATTTTGTGGGGAAGAAGTCGATGATTACGCATTTTTATTGTTGTCGGAATAAATCGACTTCATGTTGTTTGTTGTGTATAATTAGCAAGCTAAAGAAATGCGTGACAAAAAGCCCAAAAGCAAGAAGTGCTTAGAGATGTTTGGAGTCTCTCGCAGCTGAAACGATAAAGATTTGTGAACATTATTTCCTCGGGATATTTCGATGGTTTTAATACTGCATATTTCTAGTTTTAGCTGTTTGATTGTCTGCTCATCAAAAGCGGTTAGCGATGCTTGGACTGTAAGACAATAGTATCTAGCAGCTGAAACAAAGAAGCTTCTTAGGAAAACATATATACTTAGGATATTTCGTGGTTTTAATACCACATTTCTAGTTCAATATCATGTGACTGCTTGATTGCACCTGCTCATCACCGCCACGCCCCTTCGCCCCCACCCCACCATGAAAATAGCGCATGTAGCTTAAATAATTTTCTCTCGTAACTGCATGGAGTTTATCATTGAATGAATTATTTTAAATGTCTTCATAAATCTTGTCGAATGATTGAATATGCTTGTAAAATTTTGGTTTACATGACCACTTTGTAGACATTTTCTAAACTCATATATTTGACTACTGTTGTCTGGTTTAGCGTACTGTATTGAATACAACGTATGCTTGTGTCCCTTACAGGATAACGTGCATTTATTTACGTGTCTAAATGCATGGAAGGGTTATTTTATGCCAAGTCTTTTCCTGGAATGTATTTTAATTTTAAGTTTTTAGGTCTAGGTTGAAAATGCTATCATGAATTACCCTTGACGTGCAGAGGTCTTCTTCTTCTATCGCTTACTCTTTATCCTATAGATTGGAAGAAGGAAGGGGGTAAGAGAAAGAGAGAGCTACGTGATTCTTAGAGTTGCTAAGTGATTAGTACTAATATTCACATCAGGCAGGATCCTGCCTCACACGTCTCTAAAATGTCTGGTAAAAACAATCCGTGCAAGAGAAGATGTCCACCCGCCGACGACGCGAGCTGGAAAGTGTGTTGACGGAACCAATGGAAGCAGCACACAAATGATCTTTATGATTAAACAGATTCGCGTGTGAAGGTGGGTGGTGGGGGTTATGTACGGGATCATGTACGGCAGAGACAGAAGAACACGAACCTTTTAGCAGCCGTTAAAAACGAACTCATAGCGTGAGTGTAGATGGTCTGGGTAAAACTCCAGAGTCACATCGTCTGCCTGAATTCATCACGATCCATTCTCCAAATGTATGAAGGTCGAACGAGACGCGCACAACTGCGCTTTGTCTGAAAGCTTTTTCCTCTCGAGCTGGGGGTTCAACAAGGTCGCATTTCTGATCCCGCATCAAGGCGATTTTCTGTCTTGACAATGATGGGGTGCATTGCAAAGAACGAACAGAAGGAGCAGGACGTACGACAGATGGCAGGCTCTTAACCTGTCAATTGTTTATCAAGGAGAAGACAATGACCTTATGGCATGTCCTTCACCTAGCTCTATTAACCTGAAATGGAATTAATTTCTTGGCTATACGAAAAGAGGATCGGAGAACAGGATGTATACAGAAAGAGAAAAAAGATTAAGTAGAAGCGCAGGAGGACAAGGAAAAACAGAAGAGAGCAATAGTAAACAAACAACCAAAAGAAAGAAACAAACAAACAAAGATAAACAAAGCACTTTATAATAATAATAATAATAATAATAATAATAATAATAATAATAATAATAGTGAAGATTTTTATAGCGCATATTCACACTCATAGAGAGCATGCTCTTAGCGCTTAAAACGGGGAAGAGACGTGGACTAAGTAGATACAGAACACAGGGGACGAAAGAAAACGACAGTACTGACAAAAACAGATAACAAAAGGCATCAAGTAACAGGAACAGAGAAAAATAGTGATGGGTAAAGTAGCAAGAGGGAAGGGGGGGGGTAAGGACTAGCATTGTGGACTAGGAGTAGTGCTCAAGGAAGAGGTGCGTTTTCAGTGCAGATTTGAAGGATTCAATTGTAGGAAGGTGGCGGATATGGAAAGGAAGAGAGTTCCATTGTTTTGCAGCACAGTAGCCAAAAGTCCTGTGACCATATGTTGTTGTTCTGGTGACAGGAACAGTCAGAGTACGGTTGTCAGAGGAAGAGCGGAGTTGTCTGGCCGGAGAGTAAGGGATGAGAAGTTCAGAGAAATAGTCAGGACAGGAGCCTGCAAAGAAATTAAAACACAGCACAGACAGTTTGTACTGGAAAGTTTGTACTTACAAGAAAAGTTGCGTTACACCAGATACAAGAGCTGACTTTGGTGGGGGAGAGTTATCATCCGTATGGAAAAGGGGAAAACAGAAAACGCTGTTATTTAAGGACTTTAAGGAACAGCTCCTAAAATATTCCTGTAATGTCACTTACATGTTGTACATATCGTTTTTATTTATGTATATATATATATATAGCGCTCTGTCTGTATGCACATCACTAGGTATATAGCTGTACACATTGCTGCTCATCTCGCAGAAGGTAGAACTGTATATTGTACTATTTCCTCCTAAAAGACCAGTTCCAGTAAATTAACTTCTGTTACGGCTGCCATCTTCTGACGCTTGCTCCCAAATGTCTCTCAAAACAAAAACAAAAACAAAAAAAAAGAAAATCAAGAAAGTAACGAAGGCTGGCAACAGCTAAGGAGCGCGCCCAAAACACATTTTCCGCAACAAAGAAAAGGAAATTTTTATCTACACAATCCGCACGAAAGCCCGAACAAGTCTGCAGACAGTGTGATATATACGATGCAGATGTACACATCTGTCACCAATGCTGTGCGGCCTTCTATCTAGTCCTGTCACACACACACACACACACACACACACACACACACACACACACACACACACACACACACACACACACACACACACAGAAAATCATGAAGACGTGGAGAAAACCTGAAACAAATTGGCAGAAACTACACCGCAGGCCTCTCTCGTGAAGCAAAGTGAAGTGCCATGTTCAGCATTCAAAGACAATTTGACAATTTTTCTTTCTATTCATGTATTGTCTGTTTTTGTGTGCTTCTTGCAAAACTTGATAATTTGTGCACCGACTTTGCTCTCTCTCTCTCTCTATGATAATTTATTTCAATGACAAAGTTATAGATTATCTTGTTAAAATATTCAATGACCCTTACAGTACAGGAGCTATCTAAACAGAATGGTCCAAATCTATCATTGGTGAAATTTTTTAAAAGAAAAGGTGACACATAATCGGGACAGCTACCGTGACATTGCATTAATTAATGTAATAGTAAGATATACTCATGTCTTAAACAGAAGATTAGCAGAGTGGGCTGAACAAGGAAAGAAAATAATAAAACAGCAGGTAAGGTTTTGGCGAGGTTCGAGCACAACGGACAATATTTTTACAAGTTTTCGACATTATTCCAAAATGCCTTTTAATAATGAAAACGTATCTCTTACGTACGTAGACTTTAAAAAAGCTCTTGACCCTGACGAACTCTGATATGTTTTAAGAAAAAAAAACAGCTTGAATGGCAATATATTTTCAGCATTCCGTGGTATATACAAATCAGTGTTTGGCTATGTATGCGAAAAGGATAGATGTTCCAGTCTGCGGCCGGTGGCGCAACGGTTAGTGCCTGTCACCAATACAGTGAAGGTTCAGCTCCCGTCTCAGGCACACTGTTCTTTTTCTGCATGTGTTTACAGGGCTAGCGGCCTAGCCTTGATATACCCTTAGTTGCTGACTCCGCGCAAAACACCAATTCCCCCCACCCCCTCAAGTCTGTTTAACTGTCTACGAGAAGTCAAGCAAGGATGACTTCTAAGCCCTCTTGCTGTTCTATTTTCTTTACTAAAGATCTATCAATTGCAGTTTCTTTTAAAGGTACACACCGTATAGATATGGTGCCAGATGTAATAGAAATGTTCTTTTTTTGCTTTTTGTGGATTACAGTATTGTTCTCCAGTGCAGTAAGAGGTGTACAAAGCCAAAAATAACTAACAAAGAAGTTACAGATTACAATTAACAGTAAATCTAGATGAAACTTATGCCAGGGTTTTCAGACTGAATAGCCATTTACCAGATAAAAGAAAAATGATTCTATGGAAGCGACATAGTACCTGTGACAAATTCATACAAATAGGAATAATCTTCTCTGCAAGATTGTGTCACATCATTGACGGAGGCATGTAAAAAAGGGAAAATAGTAGTAATAAAACTACTAAAAACATTGCATAAGCTCAGTTCGTAGGACTAAAAATTATTTTGGAAACAATTTGCCGCCCGTATTGAATACACAGAATATAGAATCTGCAGGAAAAAGCAAAGAAAATAAAAAGAGCTCACGTTTTTGCAATGAAACGCCTACTAAACGTCCTCAAGCATACTTCGAACATGATGGTATATGTTGGGATGCACGAGGTCCTACACAAGAACTTGCGATTGTAGGCTTATAAAGTGCAACTCTTACAGGCACTCGAGCCAAATGATAAACAAAGATGAAAAGAACTTGCAGTGAACATGCTGGAACGAATGGCTGAGGATGCACAACTGGATGTGCGTTGTGCAACTAATGGTGCCCATATAGAGGTGTATTAAATAAGGCAAGAAAAAGGACACCAACTTCAATATGTACTCCTCCATTTTTAATAACTTTCATAGATTTGTCGATTGATTTGGTTTTTTTTATATAAAATCTTGGAACTGTAAAGAGACTTTGTGGTCACCGTGTACACAGCTTCAGTGTGTTTGTATTTTCCTTTGCAATGCCGACGATTATCCTCTTAAGTCTATTACATTAAGCTGTGTTGTAATAAGTTATTGTTTTATGAACAGATGTTTGACTGTCTCTCCTCCCACATGATCCGTGACTTTTTGTATATCGAGTCGAATCAACATATCCTTTTAAAGCCACCCTTAGACCGAGAGCCTAAAACTTCGTTCAGTCGATCGATCGTTCGTTCTCCCTCTCTCTTCATTTCTCTCTCACACACACACAAACACACACACACATACACACACACACACACACACACACACACACACAAGCACGCACGCACGCGCGCTGGGCGCGTCTTGACGAAGACTGTATTACAAGTTTTACTTCTGTCAGCAAGAAAAAGTCCGGTAACTAAGTTCGCCCACATCCTGCGCGTCTGATAGACGCACAATTAACAGGTTTTGTCTTGGCTAGAGAACTATATATGTTTTCCGAACCATGAACTTCAAGTTTGATTATAAGTCTTCCTGTGCTGGCGCGCACAGCGCGCACGGAGTGGCATAACTTTCGGGCAGAGTTAATGTTCCGTGGGAATGTTCGTGGATACCCGTAAACTAGAAGTTTGCGCTTGGGTATATTTTGAACCGAGCTGATTCAGTCCTACCTACAACGGGCGTAAAGCCAACACAATCGTAGAAATCAGGCTTCAGCAAGTTTCTGCACATTAAAAATAATCCCTTTAATGAAAAAAAGGAGCTAAGATTTATTTTAGACTTTTTGTCGCCCACAACCGTTTGGAATTCAAATCTCGTTTTTATTTTTGTTAAAGGAAATGTTTTAAACTATTTTTTCAAGAATTCTTAATTTCCTTCTCTCCCTCTCTTTCTGTGCACATGCATGTACTGCTCACTAACATTTTTATTTGCATATTCTTTATTCACCTTACTTTCTCTTTCCATAAATAGACATGTTCTATTTTTAGTTTAATCGTCATTCTCGTTTTCTTACTTTTGTTGAGTCCTCGCCTGAGCTTTTGCTGTTAAATAATCTCCCTTTCTCCCTCTACCCCTATTACCCATCAGCATTTCTGTTCCCAGGCGCCCCGATGTCAGGTGTGCAAGCTTCGATCTCGCCCTGCGTTCGACTGCTGCCTGGACCCCCAGCGGCCTACCGTCAGGTGCACCAGCTTCGATCTGCTGCGGCATCAGAGAGGCGAGTAACAGAAGACGCAGCAGTTAAATGGCCGGTACATCCGCCGGTCGTGCCATAGACTTGACATTTTCTCCGGCTGCACCCAGCGTCGCCGATAATCAATTTAAGACATGTTCCGTTCCATTGAGATTCCCTCCCCTGCGCCGGACCAGGAGACGCTGTGCCTTGTTTACTCACAAATTTTGCTGGAAGAGGTGGGCGTTTAGTGATCTCCAGTTACCCTTCCACGCCGTCCTGTCTTAGGGAGGTAGGCGGATGGGCTTCGTTGGCGAACTTTTATTGCAAATCTTCAGAACATGGGTGGAATTTTAATGGGCGCATAGAGTACCATTTACAACGACTATTTTTTATTATTACTATTTAGAGTTTTTTAAGAAAAAACTGCTGTTGATTTAGTTCTTCCTGTATCTTCGTTTAGGTTCTGACTTACCAGGCGGCTGCCAGACTAGATTCATTTAACGAAAGGCGTGCAGAGGCTGGGAAGGGTTGAGGGAGTTAAGGAGACATATTAGCGCAAGTCTGGTATACTTCGACTGACACTCCCAAAAATCGTTACATCGTAACGGTTCCTTTTCATGGTGCTACGGACCCAAGAACCCGCCGTCTGTTGTGTGGAGTCAGCTTCACGAGAGTCTCGTTCTTGCCTGCATGATGCAGTTAATAACATTAGTGACCAAACAAGCAGTTCGATCTACTCCTTGCCTGCCCTTTTGAAAAGACTGCATTTTCGTTGACGGTTTATTTAACAAGGGGTATGGTGGCTGCATGTATGGTTTAGTTATAAGGATTGCATATTGTAATTAAGACTTCTTCTTTCGTCTTGGACTGAGCAGTCCCCTGGCAGCTTACAGTATAATACACTTGATTACATAACCACTTTTATGAAATCCATAACCATGTATTCAGATCTCAACCATTTCAGCCTCACACCTTGAAGTGTGAAAAACCAACAACAGGCTCTTAGCATCCATTCTTTGCAGTCTATACAAACATCATATCTTAATTCTCATATTGTTTGTCTTTTGTATAGTTCTCTTTTGTAAAACGCATTAAGTTCGTTACCCAGGGAGGAAATGTACTATATGAGTGTTCTTTAAATAATAATATAAAAATCTGAGCGCCTAACCCCTTTCTATTACGGTACCCATGATCATACATTACAGAGATAGGTAGGCAGGTAAGCATGTAGGCGTGTAGATGATTAGGACGTAAGGCTAGTAGTTAGGTAGCTAGGCGTTCCCTGTCCTTCCCAGTACAGGGTTCGCCATTTTCTTGCTCGCGGTTAAACAGCGATAGTCACGTGGCCTGTTTTTTTTTGCGCGTGACTGAACAAATAACAAGTGAGAGGGTGAGGGGGGAAAACGAACAACGATGCAACAGCTGTGGTTCATTAGCATCCGATATGACCGGCACGTTGTCGTCTCACCTGTCACCGGTGAAATACTCAAAGCTCCGCCGAGGGCCGTGCAAGTCGACGCCAGGTAGATGACGGGGTTGGCTTCGCTAGTCTCTTTTCACCGGAGGCAGTGTGGCAGCATAATTATGCCAGCACAGTCCTGATCCTGGCACTTACCGTGGCTAATGTGACACGGACAAGTGCTTTGATATCGGCAGGGGAAATCAACTGCTGGAGGAAGTAATTTCCTAATAATCTGTCGGGCTTACCTTGATCTGATCGCAATCACACGTTGTGTAGGATGTCAATGTCCAGTTCAGCACATATAAACGGGATATAAGCATTCGAACTCGTCCTTAGTGTCACATGGGAGTTCGAGACAATTGGTTCTCACAAGGAAATAAAATTACGGCGGAAAACGGACTTCTTTGAGGAAGTCCACGCCAATCCTGCAACAGCGGAAACTTCGAGAGCCATTTTAAAACTATCCCCAAAGGTACTGTCACGTGGTTAGACCAGAATACTTTTTCCCTCATAGCTATAGCTTCTTGCTGGTCGCTTGTCTTTTACACCTGTTTGTTACGGGTGATTGATCAAGATGGAAGTCGCTGTACAGTTATGCACCAGCAGTCGAACGGGGAGCAAATTCACAAAATTCCTTTCAACGAAAGATAACCTCGCATCTGTTTCAATATGAAGCTATCACGGGTAGGATTTCACACTTAATAAGATACACTCTGCGACCCGGGCACTCAACAAGCACAAAAGAAAAACAAAAAAATGTAGCAACGAAAGTTTATGGCACCGAGTTCGACAGAGGTCATCATCTGGTGAAAGGGGCAATTCATTCAATGCCGGACTTAACTCTTTCATTCTGACAGCTGATTGGAAATGGGAAATGTTTTCGTTTACTCGGAGAGAACAGACATTTCCGCCTAAGTTTCTCTGCTCTGAGACCGCATTTGCCGCGCTGTGAAAGGCTCCATTTTCTGTTCAGGCCTATCGGTTATAGCCCAATTAGCCTGTGCAGGCAAGCTCGCATCCTGCGAAAGCCATCCAGCTTGTAATCAGGCTACCTCAGCATCGTGTGATCTGTGCTCGCTGCGAGTAAATACCATGCTTTGTCTGTCTTGTCGGCTGGGAGTCTGCAGCCCCCTGTCAGAGTGTGCGTTTCCAGCCCCCAAGGTGGAATGGCCACAGCTCGATTACGTTTTAAAACGACCGGAAGTGGAGCTTTACTTGCATGCTGGGATATCATGATCAGACTAGAGATCTGGTCGTACTTCGTGACCAGTCGGCACACAAGTTCAAGAGTGACAGGTCGATGCCACTGAAGTCTGTGGGACGATAAGACAGTGTTAAGTGCGTGCGTGCGTGAGTGTGTGTGTGTGTGTGTGTGTGCGCGCGCGCAAAGATACTTGCAATGAGAGCTTGAAGTTTGAATAAGGTCTTATTGTTGTTAGCTTTCTTTTAGCTCTCCTCATTGTCTTTCTTAAATTTCAGTTAATACCTTTCACTAACGCTACCACTTTGTATCCACAAAAGAATTGGGTGATCTGTCTATCCATCCAAAGATAACTCACGTGCACACTCAGGCACTCAATCCTTCAAATATTTATTTCTGCTGTCGTCTAACGACTGACTTTTATGTGCGTCTCTTGATAATGGCGAGAAATTCGGTAAAACATTTTGCTTGCCCAATTTTTGTTTTCTTTTAAAGCGTCTAAAAGTTTTGGCGGACAGTCGAGAAGAAAATGCTCGCCTTTAATTAGTCACAACTGCCAGAAGCATATTGTTAAATAGAACCCACTGCACATGGTAGCTGCAACTAATGTGAAGCAGTGTTACGTAACACATTAATGAAGTGACTGTTTTATTCCGAAACGGTGTGGTTTTGTGTGACTAATTCAATCCTTATCCTTTCAGACAGGAGATCTTGCACCCAGATGAATAGTTGCGTGCGTGTCAAGAGGAAGTTGTGTAAGTAGGTTTATTATAAGCGACAAGAAGTGTGAATTTTGTGTTATGGCTTCTTTTTTGTTGAGAAGGAGAGTGCACTTACACTAGTTCTCGTCCTTATAGCTGAGTTTTTTTTGTTTTTGTTTTTTTGAGAGGTTTTGGCTTGAGCTGCTTGTTAACTTCTGGATAATTCAAAAGTTCACTGCTCAATGGTTCGTAAGGCAACTAAAGGACCGTGCGGTATACTTCACATAACTGCACAACTTGCAAGAACACCTTCTGCGCTCAATTCTTTTGATTCTTCTTGTTCAAGTTCTTGTTTTTCTTTATTATTTGTTTTATTCTTGTTATTTTTCACCTATGTTACATTGGTCCATGCTCCATGTTCTTAACCCTAACCCTTGGCGATCTGGGCAAAGTTGCACAGAACGTCGGCCCCCCACAGCTGCTCCTTCAGGTCTTCCACCCACCATATTCTTACAAGAGGAGGAATACACCAGTTCTTCTCCAAGAATATTGGTTATTATCAGGTAACTGTCAATACATTTGCCCTCAGTGATAGTGTCCTCAGGGTTGGCGTTATCTCCCTTTCAGTCTATAACTCTCGGAATTGTTGCCTCTTTTTCTGCCGTTTCCAAGTGTCATTCTCGATCGCTCAGATACGTCGATGGCTGAGATAGCTATGATGTGTGGCTGACACCCAGCCAGGGGCGTAGTGTTCCGTCTTTGTGACGCCGAGTCCGCTTTGTTGTTTGTGGCGCTGTTTCTTTTTCATTAAAACATCACACGCTTGTCTATTGCTTTGTATCAGCGTGTCTTTCAGCTTGTTGGCTTTCTTTTTTATTTATCTTTATAGAAGTCAGTAGTTATATAAAGTGTCGGCATGAGTACTAAGCACTTCGTGTCTATGTACTTCGAGATTTTATAAGAAACTAAAATTAGAATATATATATATATATACACACATTAACTGTGGAGATATGTGTGTGAGAGAGAGGTAGGGAGGTTCTGGCAATCGAGTCTCCTAAAATTGAAAGATCTTCTGTTTAGCCAACTATAACTTGCCTATCTCTTTCCGAATTTGATCAGTACGATATTAACTGATAACACATTCTTTTAGTCTACATAATCTGCTTTGCTAAACAAAATGGAGCAGTGGAACGGAAAACATCAGATACACGTGTCTGAGAAAGGATCCATAAAGCTTGTAACACAAGGTCTTTCGCAATAAAATCTTCACTGGAAATCTCTTCAGCGCAGTTTAATCTACAGAAATGTCTGGAAATCAAGTGCCTCGCGTTGTGGCTTTGGGAGGCGCTCACACTGATGCACGGACGCTCTGCGCCTTGTCCAGAAATGAAGTAGCACTTCCAGAGTTCAGCCACCCTTTCCTCTTGCTGCTCCCTCTCCGGAGGACAAGGATTTATGGGATCATCGGAGACAAAAACGAAAAAAGTATTCACTGGCACATGCATACGCGCGCGCGCGCGCACACACACACACACACACACACACACACACACACACTCGCGCGCGCAGGCACGCCGATACTCTTAAGCACATATATATTATCCTCATCATGCAACTTATTTTTTAATTTTTCTCGAAACTTAATAATGTCTTTTGTGTGTGTGTGTGTGTGTGTGTGTGTGTGTGTGTGTGTGTGTGTGTGTGTGTGTGTGTGTGTGTGTGTGTGTGTGTGTGTGTGTGTTTGTGGTTCTTAAAGGTGCAGGTAAACTTTAAGAATTGTGTTTAATCACAATTTGAATGCACCAACCACTGGCGAAGCCAATAAAGGGATGGATGGATGAACTATGTTAATACGTTTATCTTGCTTTATATTTGCATTGCAAAATGTTCGCAATATTTTATTTCACAGAAAACAGCCGAACTTCGAAATACCGTTGTTGTCTGCTGGCTCGTGCTAATTCTTCATAAATGATTGTTCCAGACGTGAGTGACTGTTAAAGTCATACTCGAAAATCATTTACCTATTTTTTCGGTTTTTTTCT
Source organism: Marisa cornuarietis (assembly GCA_004794655.1). Lineage (NCBI taxonomy): Eukaryota > Metazoa > Mollusca > Gastropoda > Architaenioglossa > Ampullariidae > Marisa > Marisa cornuarietis. The sequence continues at coordinate 10,982,808 of SMMW01000622.1, forward strand.
TACAAGAAACGACGCTATTTGCGAGCAGCGTAAAATGGCGTTGGGGGTGGGTGGGAGGGAACATGAGGTAGTGTCGTGGCGTTTACTGTCAAGGATTTGTCTGATCCGAGACAAAATATGTAAAAAAAAAAGACCATTTGACTCCGAGTTTTTGGCTATGAAAGACCCAATCAGTTTTCACGTTATGCGAAAAAGAAACACTGGCGCCAAGTCTGCTACAAAACTGATGGTAAATGACTCCCATGTGTCTTCAAAACTGAAAAGTCTCACTTATCATATATTTTAATTATTCCATGGGAGTGTAATTACAAGGTGTCACTGGAAAATTCATACCATGTTAGCTCTTAAATTAAAATCTGATTCCGTTTTGCACATGTGCATATTTAAGGCCTCCCAAATGAAAAAGAGAACAGTATATTTGCCCGTCTCTAAGGATAGAGTATCCCTTTTTATTTTTCCTTTGCTCACAGCTATCACGCTTGAATTTTGAGTTAGTAGCAAGGTCTTTAATCGTCCTAGACAGGCAGATATCTTAGGTCTTCTAGACCGATGTGCTCATACAGATTGCACAAGACTTACTAGGCCAGGCTTTGATTTTCCTACAGCTACATGCAGATGCCGTTCTCGTTAATGGACGGACAAACTTCTATCATTGTAAAGCCCATTTAGTACAATTTTCCGCTAACGAGTCAACAGACACACTTTCCTCTAAAGCGTTCATGTTTATATTCATTTTATTTTTCAAGTTTCAGCTTTAGGTGCTTCCTTGTGTATTCCAAAACATCGGGAATAGTGTAAAGAGCCCTGTTTTCTGTGCAAAGATGGGTTTGTTTGCATGTTCCTTTTTTTCTTATTTCTATTTTGATATTTGACTATACCGTCGTTTAGACGCAAATCGGAGTCCAAAACAGTCCAGGAAGTGTTACGACACAGAAAACAGACACAAAGTGTCTGCTGAGGTAGTAATAATATTCCAAACTGCCTGTCTCTCAAGTTATATCCCCTAGCCGTGATGTCTGCTCTCGCCAATCCACTGCGTGCACTCTACACTCTACACTCTATATCAAATTGCATGCGCTCTGCACAGAGCGGATTCCAAGGTAAATTATATTCCGTCTTCTTGACAGATGAACATGGCTACCTCTGCAGCCTCCTTTCTTCCTCCTCTTCCCCAACTGTACTTTAACATTGCGCTGTGAACATTGTGCACGAACAGGCAGCTTTTACAAGGATTTTTCCAGACAAAAAAGAAAGGTTCGCACGCCTCTTTTTCATTTAGTTGAAACAGAAGCAATGAAGGTGCTTGTTGTGATGGTGGTGGTGTGGTGGTGGTGTGTGTTGTGATACTTGAGAGATTGTACGGAAGCTGTGATGTGAGAGAAAGGGAGGAATGAGGTGACGTGGTCAGAGCACGTGCGAGGGTATTACACACGTAACGCAAGCAGGAAGCAATGGTCACCTGGGGTACCCACTGCAAAGAGGCCCTACGACTGGTGGCTCAGCAAAACAGTGTAAATACGGAATATTCAGAGGGTGCAATCAAAGTCTTACCATAGATTTTTTCTTATCTCGTCGCTAAGGAATGGTCTAAACCGCCTTTTCATTTTTTGAGAATAGATCAAACAGAAAATGTCCTTTCAAAATAAGAGCGGCAAGGGTTTTACCTTCACAATTATTTGCAACAGTGATGTGCGCATGTTAGTTGGACAACATATACAGATGGAAGAAAGGTAGTGGGAAACGAGGATGCTGAGGAAAAAAAAACACGGATACATTTTTTACCGTCTTATCTGCAAGCAGATGATCCCATGAGAAAACACAATACAGTTCTTTTTTTAGTGAAATGTCTCTCGGTTACTATTTTCTGGCTCAGCTTCCTGAGCCCGACCAGCCGTCAAGCTGCGAGAGAGGAGAGAAGTATCATGATCAAGGTCAGTCAGCATGTCCCCTCCCTCTTCCCCTCCCCCCAGGGATCAAGCTGAGGCCATGCACAGCTTTGCAGCTGAAAAAAACAAGCTATAAATACTTGGGGGGGGGGTTGCAAAAGAAAATGGGTAAATATCGTTTTTGAACTGTCGATGACCGGACAGCGAGTGAGAGAAATGACCCGAATGAACGCTCTCTCTTCCGGTCCATTGTCTAACAAAATTTGGTATCAGTTTTCAGTGGTTTTGAACTTAACAAGTCGTTAATCCACCCAGGGACTTGATCGTTTGATCGCTTGATCATTTGGTCACTAGGTGTGTTTTGTCCTGTACTCTGACTCGTACGAACATTCACTTCTTGAGTCAGACTCTCATGTCCTGCCAAACCAGCTGAGGAGCTTGGGAAAATCATGTAAGAGAGTTCCTAATCATGTAACTAGAAAATCTGCTACAGAGGTTTAAAAAACGTAAACGAATTTGCATTCCTAAAATAGTTTGTAATAAACCAGACGTGTGAAATCTGATATTTTGTCATATTCATTATGTTATCACATGCTAGCGACACAGATTAAAATGCACAGCGTTATGGCACGAATACAGCAGTTTCTTGACATCGAAAATCAAGATAAGATAATGCTTAGACGGTGTGTGTGTGTGTGTGTGTGTGTGTGTGTGTGTGTGTGTGTGTGTGTGTGTGTGTGTGTGTGTGTGTGTGTGTGTGTTGTCGACAAAACACTATGCAGAAGCAGTCTATTAAAAACAACCGACAATTTTAACTGGCTGTCTGAAAACCCCTAGCATTTTATGTATATTAAAGACTGTGAACCGTATGTCCAACCATTATTTCTTGTGTAAGCGCGTTAGTACTAGTAGTTCGTTAGTCAGTCAGACTATCACTCAGTCAGTCCATCAGTGAAGTCTATATATCTTCTTCCTGATTTCGTCATGGTCCTGTTCGGCGTTGTTACGGCACATGGAAGACCTCGTGAGATAATAAATCTGCTGCTTGGAACGTGTGCTGAGACAAGTTCCGTTTTATGGTCGTGTGAAACGCCGCTGTCTGTGGCTGTCGAGGTAACATTTGCCTCTGAGTGTGGGGAGTTTTAGCCCCGTGTGCCATGCGTGCAGTCTATAAGACGGTCGTAAATAAGTGGTGAGTGTGTGTGGTGTGTCTGTGTGGAGTGTGTGTGAGAGAGAGAGATGAAAAAATAGTGAAAATAAAGGAAAGAGAAAAAAAACAAAGAGAAAATAAAGTGTGTTGACATGTGTATGGGAGAGAAAAAAGAGAAATAAATAAAGAGAGAGAGAGTGGATATAGAAAACCTGCAGCTGCTCGCGTCTTTGACGTTTTCTCGATGTTGTCTGTCTTGAAGACTGTAATGACTTAGCTCTCAATAAGAAGCGGGGAGAGTTGGGATGTTTGGCAGGGTAACCCTAGACAGCGGGGTGCTGGCTTGAGGTGAAGTGGCACTGAGGCAAGAAAGTATTTCATTTTCTCCATCACAAGTCGTCCTCGCAAACCAAACCATTAACACAAAAAATGTTTGTTTGTTTTTTTTTAAAAAAATACAGGCGTTTGTGATCTTTGTTGTGAAAGACGCAATTTGTCATTTTTCAACGTGCGTGATAGAGAATCAGTTTAGCCAGTGCCTCGCTGTCAATACAGTCATAAAAAGGGAAGTAATTTTGTTTTGAATGATGTTGCCATGACTTGCCACAAAAGGACACAAGACCTCGTGATAAGTCTTGCTAACTAAATGATTGCTCTGCGGGCAAGGCCGTGTCCCGATGCTGTGAGTTTGTGCTTGGTCCGTTCGTCGACAGCACGCACTCACTGCACCCACTGCACCTCCTGCGAGGCAACTAGGTGGAGTCACTGTACCAAGGTCCTCTTTCCAGTGACTTCCCCATGCCGCAAACACAGGAACTCTTTCCCTCGAGCAACATGACAGAAAATGAAGTCAATGCGGGCGAGGCCTTCTCGATGCAGATTTTAATTTTCCAGTTTTAGGAAATTTTGAAACCAGGGTTACGACTGCAAACACCAGTACGTTCGGTATTTATGTCCGTTCTCTGCGTGTTCAGAAGACTGGGTTGACATGCTTTCTTCCGTCCACAGAAATCAAAGACAGAATCGATGGGGTGAAAGAAGGGTGATGGGAAAGAGACGTCTGCTTTCGTGCCTTTTAGTTTATTTTTTTTTCTTATGCTGGGGTTTCTTTTCAAGAAGCTGTGTTCTTATGGGGGATGGGTTTTGAGGAGGGGAGGGAGGAGAAAGGTTTCTTGCTGTTTTCCTGTTTAATCCTAAGGTTTCTAGCTGTTGATTCTGTTTGTTGTGTTTTTCAGCTGAGGAGCTAATGTTTTTTTTCCCTCCCCTGTTTTTATTTATAGCCTGATACCTGCTTGCCTGCCACCTTTCGCTAACCCCTGACATATCAGAGATCGCATTTTTTTCTTGTTTTCTTATTTCCTTCTAAGAAAAAATTAGGTTTTATTACGTCTACTGCTTCTCTAAAACTTCTGGAGTTTTCCGATGTCTGGTGATATTCTGAAAAAAAAATCCAGCTTGAAAATGGAATGAGATATTAAAGCCGTCTTTTGTCATGGGGCATGTCTGAGGGTCCATATCCACACATCTTGCTATCTTACCTTCTCTTATCATCTACAGTCAGATATCCATTCCCCAGTTTGGCCTACTGGGAAAAGTAGGTTGCGTTACACGGGTATTGAACTGGGCAATGTGCACGGCTTCGAGTTCGGGAGTCTATAACAGTATAACTCAAGGCATTGCTGGCACACTTTATAATTCAGCGTAAGTGTCACAAACCTGTTGTCTATTTTTTTTTTTAATTTATGTTGTTTGAATGAGAACGGAAAACGTGGGCGGATGATGAGTGTTTTGTGCGGGTGTGTGCGTGGGTGCGAGCTTGGCTGTGACGGCCGCTTTTTCTTTTGTGTAACGGCGTCATTGAGGAGCTCCACTGGTATAAATGTTGAAGAATACGACTGAGGGAAAATGAGTATTTGCTGCTTTCTTTGTTTCGGGGGAAAAGCCTGGAGCCAATTGCACAACACATTTCTAAATTTTAAACACTTTTAGGCCTTAACTCTATTTAGATAATTATTTTAAAGTACACACCACAATTTAAGAATTTTTAAAACTAAAACTGCTTTATATAAGATAAAGTTGTTTAAGACTGACTTTCTGTCCTGTCAGTACAATGTTTTGTATGTTTTTCTGCAAAGAATCAAAATGGCTTAGAAGAGATTTTACCTCTTTAGAACAGTTTTAAGGTTTAGAAACGTGTTATGCAACTAGCCCCAGAGGCCATTTACTCCAGTCATGGGTTTTAAGTCCTGACCTGACTGATAAATCGTGTATATTATTCACGTGAAACCTGAAAAAGTGAGTCTGCCTCGGTTTTGAATTCTGAATTTTTTATGTAAATTTATGATTTGTATTTTTAATTAGGTTATTAAAATAATTGTTATATTTTTAAAGGGGTGTACTTTTCTGTGCAGGTGTAGCGTACAAGGGGGTGCGGCAGTAGGGTGGTATAATGTATATTAAGTTCGACACACACGGTGTGCTATGGTATGTCACTGCCACACAGGAAATCACGAGAAATTGAGTCTCGGTTTTTACTATGTTTCACGTGCGATCTGAGCAGAGCTCACCGTCTGTCCAGGTGGTTAGGGTGTCTTTTTTGTCGCTGTCACGCAAGGATCACGAGAAATTTGAAGTTTCAGTTTATTTAGTATTTTATGTGCGGTGCGGGCTGAGCTCACCTTTTGGCGACGTAAACAAGGGTGGGTATATTAGACCCGACCATAGCAAGTGGGATAATATTCGATATTGGTTAAACTCGATATTCCAGCAATCTTGGTGTGTTGCTGCTAGCTGTGTGCTGTCACTGACGGGTGTTCAGTCTTCATTAAGGCCTACCAGTCGTCATAGTGTATGTCGACGTGAGGCGCTAGAGAGAGCGCTGTTTAGTGACTAGAGTTGTCATAGTACTTACTGGTATTCAAGACGAGGGCTGTGGTTCTACTACCAGTACAGTACAGGAAGAATATTGCTGAATTTGGAGGTAGGCGTCTGAGAAATTTCCTGACGTAGACTGAGGGACTACGCCGAGAGCAAGGAAGGCTGTGGGAAACTACGGGTTTTGACGGCTGGAGCTGACGTATAGACGGCCTGTGGTTCGGCAAAGACGAGTGAAAGGGTGTCCACGTATCTCCAAGGTGGGGAGGATCATCCGATACAACGAAGCTGAATGACTGACTTGCGTGGTGCGATATCTACAGACGATATCCGTACATCCCGGAGGACCATTGACGTGAGTCAGAGGCATGGGCTTCCGATGATTTTACACCAAGACGAACATCCCAAACGAAGTAAGACCTTTCTTAAGGTAGAGTGAATCACCGGGTGACCTTCTTATAAACCTCCTACGGGAGGAATTGTTAAAAATTAAAAATAATAAGAACTTTAAGAAGGTTAAGTGGAGGACTCTGTGTTTGGACCTCAAGTTTAGAGTTGGGTAGAATTTAAGCACGCGCTGGAGTACTGAGCGTTTTTAACCTTCCACGGGCGGTGTTAGGGCCTAGGGTGTGCTACCCATTCTGACTCTGTTATTAGATTAACGTATTTATACGTATGTGCTGAGTGCACCGAATTCAAGGACATTTGTTCATTTTGTATACCTGTTACATTTCATTATGTCCTTTACGTGCTGCGTGTTAATATATTCGAGTGAGGTACTTTCCTGCTAAGCCTAGCAGTGATTGTTATGATGTAATGATAATTATCATATCATATTACCCTAACTACTTGTTGTAAAAAGACTGATTTTCTACCTTGTTTAGAGAGGTATTTTGTGTATTCTTTGTGTAATTAACTTGTGACATTGAGTTTAATAACTGTTTGTCTCGCGGTTTTGGTATCACTTGGAAATATCAAGGCGTTGAAAATATAACCCTGTTTTTAGGGGAGTTTAAATTAAGGCTTACAGACTTCCAGTAGCTTTACGTTTTCTGTATATTCTTCCTTTAAATCAGTTATTTCGCTGTCCATATCTCTTTGACCTCAGACATATAGGGTTTAGAAACATCTTAGATTTAGATTAGGTATAATGAATCTTAAGTGTCATAAATGTAGGTACTTTCAATAACAGTTCTCTTTGCAATGTCATTTTTTGTTACTGCGATGAGACTTTACTTTGTACTTGTTTGTCTTTGGTATACTGATTTGAGAGAGTATATTCCACTCAAGTTCTAGAAATTTCCGTCTCACTTTAGATTTTCTGTACATATGGCTGATAATAATCCAGGCAAAACACGTCACATTGCCATTTACCTCCTACAAAGCATTAGAACGGAGAAATGATGATTTGACTCATTAGTCTTTATTGGTATGATTTTGAATATATATATAACCCACTAAATTTTTGTTTAAATGCAATGTGATTTTACCCTCTGGTATAGGCCGATGGCCTAATCAATAAAAATGTTCGTTCGTTCGTTCGTCGTTTTTTTTCTCTCTCTCTCTCTCATGCACAAATGGTCAAGTTTGTGTATCCTAACCACACAAGTAGAAAGTAGAAAAAAATGAATGGACTTGTTTGGGTGCTATCTTGCATTCCTATTGGCGACTTCCAGTTATGCTTTTTTACCCGAAATGCTACTGGCAAGCGGTTATAGCTGACTGCTCTGTCTTAAGAAAATCTTCAAGAGTTGTCCCGCGGAATTATGTTTACGCGAGTTTTGCGTTTATGGCAACAACCGAGGTTGTCCGATGGCGGTGCGAGTGGCTGCAGTGGGTCACAGTCTTTGAAAGCTCTCCAATTGATTGTGTTTGCTCGAGGTTTCTGTTTATGGCAATAGCCGACAATCTCTTGGATGACCGTATCCAATCTTGTCTTCCAAAACTGCTGGAGTAGTTGTGGTTATATAGCCTTTTGCGTATTCTATGCTTGAATGCGATGCTGTCTGCAGGTCTTCCTCTTTGAACCATCTTCCTGCATTGCACCGAAGAACCCTGACTATTTAATTTTACTGTATTTCATTTCAGCTATAACAGTTGTTCGCAGTCAGCAATTAAAATCTTGATTTTTCTCTGACCCCTAGCTGCCTAAAATATCGATGAGTGCAGGATCCAAAGCTCGCATAATACAAGCAACAATAGAAAAAAAAATCTCTTTCCATTCGCCCACAATAATCCGCTTATTCCTTCCTCTCCCTCTCAGCACACCTACGAAAACAAATGAAAAGACAAACACAAACTTTCTACGGGTAAATGTTGAAATTCTAAATGCGACCTTTGAGGCAGGGCATTAAAAATGTGTTAGACGTCTGGCCTATAAGAGCACTGCCGATCAAATTTCTTCTGAACTACATCATATAATTACAGAGCAATAGAAAAAAGGGGGAAAAAACTAATAGTTGTTGGAACTGCAATGTATGAGTCAGATTTAAATTTGGTGGCAGGCTTATATCTCTTATTTTATTTATTTCCTTATGTTTAACATTTCTTCTGATTTTCTAGTGGTTTCGAAAATCTTAGTCTCTCCAGCTCGTCCTACTGCACCCCACTTGACTGTCCGCCTCCCATCTGGAAGGCCATGTTGAGATCTGGAGGCTGATATTGTATCGTTTGCACTCTCTTGGACATGATTCGGCTTTGTGGAATTAACAGCTGCTACTTTGCTTTCGTTTGATGTACTGTCTGAAGATGTGACTGATGTCTGTGATCGGTTACAACACACCTTTAGAAATAAATCAAATTCTAAATCGTCCGTTTGTTCTAAATCTCAGGTTTCAGAACAATCTCTCATCTCTTTCCACTTTACTCACTCCGTTGGTGACTGTCTGCCTGGTTATCGACCTCCTGCCTGCCTTTCGATGCACATCGCTGATTGACAACCGAGTGGCTGACTTGCTATCAATTCTCACCCTTTTGCCTCACCATTTGGCGCAGATTCTAAATTCTGCTTTTAGTCGTATCACTATTATAACTTTATTTTACTCTAGTTTCTAGTAGTGTTTAGAGACCAGCGTGTTGTCTAGTCTTTTCGCTTTTGTTTAATTTTAGACCAACTTCTAAAGGAACAGTCCCAGTATTTTAAAGTAAGGTCTTCAAGTACGAGGGAACTGCTACCCATGCTGTTATGGTCAGACAGCCCCTCTCCCACAAACCAGATCTGACGAAAATCTTAATTTTGGGCCATTTTGAGATATTAGCATATTATGAATACAGCATGTCCTTTATCCACCCTCAATGGGATTTTTCATAAAAGCATCTAGAAAAATGTAAATCGTCAATAAACATAATCACCTAATTCTGCTTGTTTTGTTCAGAATTCGTAAAAATAGGGAATGTTTGGTGCATAGTATCTCAGTCGGGCTTTTGAAAAACTGGGTCAACCTGTATATTAGTAGAAAGAGTATTCAGTCAACTTTCAAACAACATGGTCAGGGCCCGTGGAGATTTCCAAGAGCCGATTCCCGCTCTTTTCTACGCAAAGACACAGAAACAAAACTTCATTATACGGGCGATTCGCTCACACGCTTTGCATAAAATTCAATCAAAAACAAAATTTATCACTACCTGCTTTGGCCAGCATACAGGTCACACGAACGTGCTTAGGAAATTCTCCTGTATATAGCATGTCTCCTTAATCTTGTGTGTAGTATTTCTCCGTAATCATGTCAGTATGTTTCTTTAGCTTGCCTTTATTTTATTCCAGCATCCACAGCTCTTCATATCTTTGTCTCGTCCTCAAAAAATAGTTCGTTCCTTGATCCTCGAAGCCTGTGTGATCTAGCTGCCCACTGTGTCTCTTCCACTTGTTCATTATATTTTTCCCACACGTTTCTGTTCTAAATCAGAACGGGAGACAGGGTTCTAATTTTCAAAGTTAAATGTTCTTCAAGTACATCGTGAACGAACACTTGCTGATGCTTAAGTACGAAGAAGCTGAGGCCCTGATAAGTAAGAAGAGCCATGCTAAAATCAAGTCGCAGTACACGGGGCGATTTTACACTGCATGCAACAGTCAGGAAGCGGTCAAGGATTATATTCTTAAAGTGCATACTAGCGAAAAGCAGTTTGATGGTTTCAGGTTTTAAAAAATCTCGAAAATGATATTAATGAGTTGATACACGTTTTCTTCTTTCTTTCAGTCTGTCTGCCTCTTTCTTACTTTCCCTTCCCATCCATTAAATTCTCCTTTTGTATTATCTACTTGTAAGATGCGGACAGGCAGTGAAGACTGTAGAAAAGGAAGCTAGGGGGGGGGGAGTGATGCCGTAGATATGGCAGCCAGTCACGCGCACGTTAGTGCAAATCACTGATCAAGACATGAGGCCGTCTGACGCAGGGAGGGTTACAGAGTGTTTAGCGAAAGGTCACTTAACCCCCAGCACCAAAGACACGTCACGGACCCTTTATGTTTCAGTGCACCCGGTGACTGGCAGGCCTTCTTGACCGTGCTGAGACGCATGGTCCTGTCTACAAATCTCGTCCTAGCATATCATGAAATGATTGTTCATGCTTGAGTGTTCATCTCTTTCGTCCTTCTGCCATTTCTGACTGTAGGCACGTTTGTAGGCTTGGAATGAACGCTTTGCGTTGCAAAGGGTGATAATTGTATAGATGGTGCATGCAGCTGGGAGCTGCCAAATGAAGACCTCGTTTAGAAACACCACTGACGTGGGGGGGGGGGTGTTTCCTCGTGCGGAAGGGCTCAGTTTTTACTGATTTGTCGTACTCAGCAACAGTGAGCAAAATGTTCTCGATCGTTCTCGTTTTCTTTGTTTTATTCATTCTGTCTACCTCTGTCTGTTTGTAGCTAGCATTCTTTTTCTCTGCAGTTTCTTTAACATTGTTTGACTGCATGAAAACAATATATAGTGATTCTTGTCAAATAAAATGTGCACCAGTTTCTGGACAACTTTTAGGAAATATATCAAATGAAGGAAATTGAAAGGATGAATAACGTCAACGAACAACAAAATTGAATTTCTATGGACAGAAAAACTACATGGTGAACAAATGAACGGGTATGTACAGACGCAGAGTGAGAGAGAGAGAGAGATACAGTCGGAAGCATAAAGAAAAACTGTGATACATTTCCCGGGAAATCTGCAGACAATGCTGCCTTTGGGGACAATGACTGCCGAGGGCGAGGCAAGCAGATAAGGACGCGGACGGACCGATACGTCGGCTGGTGTGTTGACGGCTAGCAGCGAAATTTCAGCTTCAGATTCGATTGTAGAAGACAGAAAGAGAACGCCCCCGACGACGGGCGATAGAGTCGCAACGGTCATGACGTCAGAGATGTATATCCCGTGCGCACAGTCACCTGCCACACGATTCCTTTCTGCTGTGAGCAGCGTGGGATGCGGTTTTCCTGCAGTCAAATCAACGAGACGCTCATATAACTTGTGCATCACACTCGCGTCACTCGTGCGTCCCACCTACGTCACAACAGCAAGCGAGTAAGTGCGTCTTCGCAGGCCCCGTTTTACTAGTAGTTTTCTTTTTAACGCTCAGTTTAACGATTCTCGTTTTCTCTCACGTTCGACCCAAAAGAAAGGGACATTCAAAACCTTAATCGAGTTTGAGGCTGAGAGGTTAGTCTGCGAGCGTGAGCTTTTTACTGCTTTCTCTCTGGAGACTTCTCGCTCCTCGAGGCTGAATGTGCAGTCTCCAATCCTCTGATATGATTGTGCGCATGCGTGCGTGTACACTGCTGTTCCGGTCCTGTCGATTCTGGTTCCGACACCTAGTGAACTGGTTTTGGCCTGAGATTTGAGGTTTAGGGCTATCTGTTCCCTTCGCCAAAAGTAGAAGAATGTCTGCTGCGTGTCCTTCATCTTTTCTTTTGTCTGATGGCCGTACCCTCGTCTTCATTTTGGATGATTTCACGGCACCCGGGGGACATCAAACTCGGTTGGTCTCCGTGTTGTCTTTCGCTTCGACTCTTCTCGCTAATTGCCTTAAAACCATTATTCTAGGACAACCGAACAATACACTTCTGTGCATGTGGCCGTCTTTTCAAGATTTTTGGTGGATGCATGTATATCTTTGTTTAGGCTTGGGTGTTGATAACAATGAAGCAAGACACAGCCGTTAAAATTGACGAAAACCTTAATTTTGTGCTATTTTCAGATAAGGACACGCATGTGTGTCCCTGTTTACTACGAACGTAGTTGCCAAGGTGATTTTATTTGCAATTCTGCTCTCACCTGAACTGTTGACGTGCAGACGGCGTGCAAATTGATTTCATTTCATCCGTTTGGTGTGAACATAGGCGAACCTGATCCCATTTAACTCTTTTCCATCCTCACTCGCAGCTTAAGATCCTCTACTTCAATACTCAGTCCTGTCGAGACAACTGTGCTACATGGCTTTATGCAGGAATACAATGCCTGTCTCGTGTCCCACCTTCTGACCATTATATGATTACCGGGATAGCGTGGGCGCCACCGGTTGTTACGTTGCACGTTATTCGCACGCGGGAGCGAGATTTTGCGGGACTTGTTGACTGTAGGTGCAAATCGTCTTCGTTGAAATTAGATAATAAATAAACCGCTGTCTTTCAGGCGCTTAAATACACAAAATATATTTATATTATCTCAACCTACCAGAACCTGTTTATAACTCGGGCCAATAGGGTAGTTCTTTAACAGTCCACCGAACGCTTTTTTCTTAAAAACTAATTTAAAAAAAAAAAAGCTAAACGCCTGATCACTAATCCGAAGATCAGTTACACCAATCAGAAACTGGAGCTGTGGGAAATCAGAGAGCAGTTTGAAACTGTTATTCAAACGGTTGGCAAAACGTTGCATCATCATCCTTGCTAAGTACCGTTCCACCCATGCAGCTGCCGCAGGCGTTAGGTACGTTTTTTTTTCTCTTGGAAAAAAAGCCAACACCATCAGCGCAAGCTTCAACCACTCGTCAATCAGTCCCAGTTTCCGACTTGACTGGTACACCCTTCACAGATTTCGTGCTTTGGTGCCAGTAGCTGAGCAGCATATCAGAGACTAACTAGCCGAAGAAACCTTGCGCACTGGAACATGGCATTCCGAGGGTTCCTGCTGTGCAGAGTGAACTTAAAGGATGGGAAATCTGTTCCTACCAATACTCTCTAGCCTTTCGCTTGCCCGAATACCTAACTTCATTTAGTTTGGATATTTGCGGGTTAAAGTATATCTTTTCATTCCTTCTTCGTTGCGCTGCTTCAGCTGTCAGCGTTCTGGTCACGAGGCTAGCTTCTGGAAGTTCCAAGCCCTCTGGTGTCGCTGCGGCGGGACTGGCCAGACGGCAGCTGATTGTTCCTTCAGCGCCCACTGTGCCAACTGTGACGGTTCTCATGTTACTTCTTCTAAAGATTGTCAATGCAAGGAAGAGGCAGCCATTCAGCGCGAACGCCATCTTGTAGTGGGTGGTTCCTCCGGAGCAACTTCTTCTCCAATTCCTACTCGGCAGTCGTTGCAAAACGACCGTCAGTTTCTGCTTCTATCCAGAAAAACGTGACATGGGACTCTTCTGAGGACCTTGTCCCAGCCCGTCATGCTGTTCTTCTCCTTGTACAGGCAGCGGTGACGTCCAGTCATCATAAACAATACAAGCATCTCAAACCACACAAGTATCGTAAAACTCACAATACAGCAGCTCCGTTCTGTCAGCCCCAGCATGCCTCTTCAGCCCATCTTGCGGATGGCTGCTCTATTTTCTCTGCGGAACTTCACGCTAGCCTTGGACCACGTTCACCGCTCTTTGGAGCAAACTTCTTGATCATTTCAGATTTTCTTTTTGCTCTTCAAGCTCCTTTTTTCAGCCGTTTTGGCCACCCTCTCGTGGTTCAGCTTAGCACAATTCATGCAGCTCTCTGTGATGTCCGTCTCTATTACACGGCCTCATTTCATACTCTCCCTCTGTCTGTAAAGTGGACTGAGCTAGCCTTCGCATATAAATCCCATTTGATTGATTTATTGATTGATAGATTTATCAATTGATCGATCATAAGCGCGACTAATAATTGGTTAGCACACCGAAGCATAGCTGACGTAAAATCCTAATAAGGTTTTAATAATAAAATCCTCAGCAGCACTTCGTGAACTCGAAGAATCAGCTGGTAGGGTAAGTGACATGGAAGATGTGAGGGCAAAAAATATCCACGTGGGAATGGGAACTGCAATCAAAGTTTAAAAAAAAAGTGCTGCTCACAAGTGTGTTGGTTCCTTCGTCACCAAATGACACTTGGGGCATAGCGTGCAAACCAATAGAGGACTTTTTTTGCCGACATGATGGATCGTGCTCCGAAGATCTAGAGTGGAACCTCTTCAGTGGCAGACTTGACCAGCTGACCCATAGATTCCCCAGAGAGACTGGCAAAAGAGTTGGGGCACGAAGGAGTGTCCTTATCAAATCCCGGAGTCTGAGTCACCCGCACAGACGTCAACAAAGAGACCTGGAAACTATCTTCGTCACGATGAGATTAGTCACGCCCAAAAGCATTTCGTTTGCACTTATTCAACAGAAGTCGCTGTGAAAGCAAAAGCAACCTCTCCTCGCACTCTTGCCCATTCTGCTATTCTACTGCTTTTACCAAGGAAGCTCGTTCCAGGCAGCGAAATATCATACTCTTAGGCTCATTTCTCAGGGTGAGAAAACTGTTGTTTTTATTTATTTAGCTCTGATTCAGCACGAATCAAATCTAATGGGCAGGTGGGTGGGAAAGGGATGGAGACAGACATGAGGTATTGTCAAAGTTTTCATCGTGGTTAGGTCATCAACACGTGCGAAGCGCCACAAAAAAGCAAGCTTTAACAGACTCGGGTCATGAGGTTAAAATATTTTGTGACTCCAGTCTTATTTGATTATAGTTCTTTAATTTAGTTTATGCCATCTATTTTTATAATTCTCCTGCGTAAACTCTTTTTTTAAATTTATTTTGAAGACGGACAAACCTGTACCGCATGAAGAAACCACCTTTGCATCCTCTTCCACAAAGATATAGCCTTATCAGCCATTTGATCAAAAGATACTCTGATCTGCCAATGGATCAAAGGGTATCCGCATCTGTCCTGGGATCAATGGATACTTTTATCAGCCTTTTGATTAAGAAAAGAATAGTAAGGAAAGACTCTCTTTAATTGAAGAATGAGAGGGAGAAATTTAAGTTACCCATTGAAGCGTGTACGTCTTGACGTGAATTATTACGTTCAACGACTCTGGACTTACTTCTCACTATTAAATCATCTTCCATGTGCCAGACAACTTTATCACGACTAAGCGGAAACGTCTGGGTTACGAGGTCCAAAGTATTTTTGAGACACCATAAACGGTTCATCAATCAGCAGCGCTCAACAGATTCCAGAAGGCGATTTCTCTTTGATTGGAATTTGCAGGAAATGTCGGGGCAAAGGTTAAAATTATAAGAAAGTGATGCACAGGAACAGGGGTGGGTGTGGAAGGGTGGAAAGACTAATGGTACTCCTGATTCAATGTGCACGTTTCATTCTTCGGGTAGGTGCGCATTTTTTCAGCTCGGCTTTATGGGATTTTTGCGCTGATTGCATGAGGAACATAAGTCTTTGGCTGTGGGACGTTGTCTAATCTGGACAATGCCGTTAAAATATGCGTAGTTCTCAATGTTTGTTTTACTCTCCATCATGTCCTTAGCCGTTGCCAGTACTGGACTGGATGTCAGAAAAACAAACCTCAGCAAGGCCGATCGTGACAAATCTTCTAATTTTAACAGTTTGTTCGTTTGTTGGTTGGTTTCTTGCTTGGTAATAATAACAAGGTGATAAAAAGAGTCCTTGTTGGTTGCTGTGATGTTATTATTGTTGTTACTTTTTGATATTATGGCCTCAAGTCTTACAAATCGTATGAAGAGAGGCAGGAAGACTTTTTGAATGTATGTACAAAATGTGAGAATAGTAAGTAAACGACCACAAAACGTGTCCAGACAAACTTTTGTCAGCTAAGACTCCAGCCCAAACCATCCACGAAGATAAATTCTATTCCTATCTTTCCATCAACAGAGGCAGGTTGATAGAAAAAGGAAACACACGACTTCTCGTTCTTTATCGCTTACCTCTTGCATATTACACACACACACACACACACACACACACACACACACACACACACACACCCCACACACCCACCACACCCACACACACACACACCAAGCAAAACACATCAGTCAATTTACGCTTGAACTAGTCAGCTCCCCAATACAGACGTACAAGAGAGACTGCAGGGTCCTGTATTTGTCGGGGACAATGCTGTAGTAGGATCACTTAAGTCCTTGATTTGGTTACGAACTAGACAAGACAGGACCTGCCGTCTGCTCGAGAAAAGGGGCCCGTCTACTGTTCGCAGGCCTCAGCAATATGTGCCGGTCATTTACAATGTGAATTCTTTTTCTTTCCTCAAGCTGTCGCTGTTGATAACAGAATTTATCTTCCAGGATAGTTTTTATTGGAGCTGTAGCAGATTAAGGTGAAAACCTGTTTGTCTGGGCACTTTTTTAAGCAGTTTAATTGTCATTAATTACAATTCTCGAATCTTTGTACAGATGTTCACAAAGCTTAAACGACTTTACCCATGTCTTCCTGCCTTCCTTCAACACAGAACTTGATTTCAGAAAAATATGTTGTACGTCTGATAAAAAAAATCAATCCGTATGAGCATGCTAAAATATTATTATTAATAATCATTGAGCTTTTTTATCTGTAGTTGGACTTGCGTCTGCTTCGGCTTCTTGGCGTTCAATCACGCATGGTCAACTTCTCGTTAACTTTCCGAGCGTTTCGGGTGCCATTCCAGACGCTTCACGCCACGTCTGCTGGCACGGACGCCCATAGATCAAACGCCAAACATCGCTCGCGAGTCTGGACCTTAGTCCTCACAGCCCCCGCGACACATCGGCTGGAATCCCCCCAAAGGTGCGCAAGCGTGCCGTTGCGTGAGCGCTCAATCACTCTAAATCAGTACGGAGATTCTGCAGGTCTTAGGGCTACTTATACTGGTCAATAAATTCAATTCTCTCAAGAGCTTGGCCGGACCAAAGGTTGCCAAAACGACTGGAGATAATCGCGTGATTGCCGCTCCTGATTCACGAGCGACGTCCCAGCCCGTGACACACTTGTTCCATTGTCGTCTGATCGGCTGGAGTTACGGTGGTGGTGGTAAGTCGCGAACTTCAGGATCCTACCGAAACTGAACAAAGTTTTCTCTTTTTATAAAGTTTGGATTTTGTTTGGGCTTTTTGTGTTTTTGTTTTCACCGTTTGTTTTTCTCTTGCTTTTTTTAAACTCTTTTCATCTCCACTCCTTTCTTTTCCTTTCATCTTTTGCTCTTTCAACACTCTTCATTGTTTTCTTTTACTTTGTTGTCTTGGTGTTAAAAATTTTTCAGTGTTCTTATCTGATTTCTTGTCATTTTTTTCTACTTCTGTTGTTTTTCTTTCCGACCTTCTCTCTATTTCTGTCTTTTCATTTGTTTATCTCTTTCCAAGTGCGCTGCTGACGGCCAAATTTCTTCTTGTTCGCTCCTTTTGCCGTGGCAAAACAAACATTAACATACCAGTCAACAGAGCTTCTGACAACAAAGCCCTGAGATCTTTGAACCACAGATTCATTTGACGCACTGCTGATGATGCAGAATACTGATTCTTCCGAAGCAACTCTTTATGTAGTTCTTGTTTTTCGTTGTTCCGTTGGGGTGCTGGTGGAGCTGCTGGTTGCTGTTTGCTTTTGTTTTGATCATTTTTTTCAGTCTCTAGACGACATGAACTTTTAGGGTGCCCCTCCGTCTCAGTCTGGTTTAATAGATCATGAAAAGCTCAGACATAACCGAATTAAGACGACCGTTCAAGACAGTTCCGCCTATTTGCAGATGTCGCTGAATTAAGACAGTCCTTTAAGAACTTTAAACCTGTTTGCTGATGTCGCTAAACTAAGACATCCTTGCAAGAAATTTACACCGATTCGGGAAGCGCAGCTCGATGTGGTCAATAGAAGCCCATATCTGCACTATCGTGACTATAAAATGTACAAGTCTCCTTCGATCGTTTCTTCATCTGACGGGGAAAGAATTACACAGTCCTCCAGTATCCAACTAGGTGTACAACCAGATATAGTTAGATACAAATCATCGGACATTGAGACCGCGGCTGTGCTCCTATGATTCATTAAAGCTAAGGAAACCTGCCAGGGGAAGGTGGAAGAGAGAGAGACTATTCTCCTCGCAGACAGGGAACCAGTCTGTCCAAGACTCTTGGCCAAACGTCCATCAGACAGACTCGAGCGTACATTTTGCACGCGTCTGCACTAACTGGCTGTTCCAATTTACTGAAGAAATGAGTTTTCGCAAAACGTCGAAGACTCTCCGCAGAGACGACTGTTTACCAGTGCGAATGCAAACACGTGGGATTTTTCCCTTGTGTGCCGTGCAAACATATGACCTGTGATTTTTTTTCTTCCTAATTACACAGGACGAGGAACGTCTGGGCAAGATCGCGTACCGGACCGGTACCAGTGGGAAGTCAGGAACTTGCGTAGGTGGGGCCAGGGTTCATTACTTTAAGCACCCGTGTTTAAAACTGGCCGTTTAAATACATTCCAGAATTTGTTAATTAATTATAAATAAATAAGTACATTATTATATGGAGTTTTGTTTGTAAGGCGTTGACTTCTGTATCGATAAGCAACAGCAGAGTTACTAATTTCTTGAAAGGTTTAACCTGGTAAAGTTTTTTCCTAATGATTTGGTACAACTCAGCGCAAGATACTATTTCCCCAAATCTGTATGAGTACTCTCCCCCCACCCCACCTTCCATTCTTCCATGTCTACAGCTGCAGGTAGCGAAGCGTTGAGTGCAGTTTTATGTAGTTACTCAAAGCCTTTTTGCATCTTCTACCTTCCCCTCTCACTCATGTTTGTCCTGTTCTTTTCCTCTTCAGACCATCGGAAATAAAATGAATAACGTAGACGACAGTAAGTGTAGTTTTGGGGGGAACTCTGCTGGGAGCTTCTCTGGAACAGCAAAAGTGCAAGACAAATAGTGAAATAAGTACTTGGAGTACTTGGCTGTGCTCGGAAAACTTTGCGACACTGTGCTATTCACGTCGTGCTATCCACACTGTGCTGAGGACAGACGAACCAACTAATATATTGCCCCTGTTTGCCATGCAGTGTCAGACATTCGCGACTTGGCACTGTGGACCCACCAAAGACAGATGAGCATGACTTGGGAGAGGGGGCACTAGAAATCATGACTAAGTGACTACTCGATAACCTTAGATGTTTGTGCATCAAGAACTTTTGAAGTCACATATCCTCTTCCAAGACCCATCAGGTATTTACCACAGAAAAGGTGGCGCATCCGCTGCAACTGCTGCAAGAGACTCAGTAGGATCAGAAACTCTCCGAAAGTTGCTGCTCTGTGCAGACTTAAATTCACTGATGCTTTCATCATGTCGAGATGTCTCAAGCCGCCAAGAAATCCAACTTTCTCGGAGAATCAGACTGGCTTTAAACTCAAAGTTGGTTTGAGTTTTAAACCGAACATCGAGTGACTTCAGAACATATTACGTGTGTGTGTGTGTGTGTGAATACGGATTAACTCTGTCAAAATGTTTTTTGCGACTTTCTCGCTCTTTCTCTTATCTGTGTGTGTGTGTGTGTTGCGCGCGCGCGTAGCATTGTCTGTTGTTTGTTTTTTTTGACAAATGTGGCTGGTATGACCAAGATTCCTGCGGGTTTCTGGGGCGGTTTGCGAAATCTGTCAAAGGCAAATCTGGATTAAAAATCGAGGTTACGCATATATTCCTATGGATTTTTCATCCGCCGTCCTGTACCATTTTGAGACTCTTTGATCAGTCGGAGGACTGGGACACAGGGCCTTCATTTGACGTGCGTGTTGGGATGTAGGGGATGGAGGTTGGGGGAGAAAGAGAAACAGAGACAACTGGCTGATCTTGATGGAAGAACTGGACACTTGGGTGGTCTTCGTGATAGGTGCTGCTACCTAGGATGGTGGGAGGTTGTCAAAACCATTTGGATCAACAAGAAAATAACTCGATGAACATTACTCTTCGGCGTCTTCAAGATTAAATCTCGTTTGCGAACACACAAGTAGGTGAAATGAGTTTATTGATCTTCAACACAAGATTGCAGACTAAAGCATTTGAGATTGTGATACTAACCTCGATGCTGCAGGACAGAAGACTCACGTGTTTGGTGGTCGCGGCCAGAAAAAGCTTAGGACTTCGGCCTCGGTCACAAAATTCATTTTTTTTTCTCCATCCTTTCAGCCCAGCGTCCGATTGATTCAACCAGTCGCCAATTCGACCACACTCTAGTCGATTCGACCACTGACTGTAACCAATTCGACCACCTCTTCATCCATGGCATTATTCGACCTCGAAAAAAAATGAATTATCCTCTCGTCTCCTTTGTCTGCGAACGACAATATTTTTCACTTTCATCGTTTCTCTGTGAGGGGTGTAATGTTTTGCGTGAAGAGTGCACGTGTAAATGTTTACGAGTGTGAAGGTAAATCTACATGTAGCTACGCTCGCGGCACTCTTCAACCTTTTTCACAAAAAAGGCCCGACCAACAATCTCACATTTAATGATTTAAAAAAAACAAATGAAACGGATAAAAAATAGAACTGTCTAATAACCGATAAAAAGTTAGTCTTCCCAGCGATGTCACCTATCAGCTTTGTTGGTCCGACGTTCGGGTAATACTTCACGAACGGTCAGGTGGTCAGAGGCTCACTAGCCGCCATAGATGTACACCCGAACTGACGATCACAAGTTTATGCGTCACGATGTGATGTCATTTTGTAAGTTTGCGTCGCACGGTCACGTGGCCTCCCAAGAACGTGCCGCTGCTCTACTTATGAACACATAACAAAGAAAAATGTAATTTGAACCGTAAATACTACAGTGAGGAGGGCGGTGGTTCAGAGGTAGAGATGGGGACGAAAAGGTGCGTAAATGTGTGGAGACGCCGTTTAAAGCTTAAGATTTCAGATTAAACAAAATACATTTAAGAGAAGCTTCCATTCGAAGCTCCGTATGCCCATGATTTTTATGATGTTTGCACAACCCATTATAGGGTTGTGTCTGCATGCACATCTATCCATACCCCCAGTTTGATTAGTGTGTGTGTGTGTGTGTGTGTGTGTGTGTGTGTGTGTCTAGTAAATATGTATCACAATTCTCAATTTTCACGTCTTTATTTCAATTTCGCTTGTTTCTTTACTTGAATACTAAAGATTGTTGAAAATGCTCCCTTCTTTGGAATAGAAAGTAGTCCACAGCGCAGTGTGACCTCGCGGTCATTGTATGTGAACCCCAATTCAAACCAGTCTTGATACGTAAGAACCGTGACATCTTTCGATGGTTTGCGCGTCTCACCTCTCCTGTGAACTCGACTTAAAAAGCAAACTGTGTGATGAAATAACAACTTTGGTCAGCGCGACCCTCTGTATTTTATCGGGGTTTCGTGTGCGTGTGTGCGCAAACAATTTGAATAATTTAGATTCTATTACATAAATGTATGTCAAGTGGTCAAATCGACTCCAACATCTGGTTAAAACGACTATTAACTGTGGTCGAATCCACTCCTAGCTGTAGTCGAATCGACTTGATCAATTAGAAGTTCGAATCAACCGCTGACCTTTCGCCCTGTATATACGAAAGGAGCGATTGAAGCCGCTTCGGTCAAATAGAGAATGCAGTTCAAAGTTTAATGATCTGCGTGAAACCTTTCATTAAAATCTTGAGGAAAGTATGTTAATAAGATTGTTTTTAATCGAGGAAAAAAATTTCTGTACACCTTAATTTGCCATTTCTCTCGCGTCAAAGAGGAGTTGTCGTTCCAGGTTAGTTGACCTGGTGGAAGTTGTGTTCGGGTTTCACGTGCTGCGCTCAGCAGGCTGGCGTGCAATGTGTATGCGAATAATTCATGACCCCAATGTGGAGGGCAATCAGCCGCAGGATGTGCAAAAGGGGTCAGACAGTTCAAAAACCACCTGGGGCCGTAGCTTTGATGCACAAGTAACGTCTCCTCACTGCTATAGCTACAGACCGAAAGTGTCGTTGGGATCCTGTAATTGAAAACATGTGCAGATCAAGGAGTTTGGCTCATAACCCAGATGACGCCGAGCTTCCTCTCCCCCACCCAATCCAATCTTGAGTACAACACACAGTTGTGGCTATAGACGTGTAAGTATTGAAATGAGGTAAAATAAACCCCGAGGTAAACCTCTGGTTCATAACTACGGCTTCAAGATAAACCGTGGCATAATCTCTGGGGTAAAGATGACAGTTTGAGGAGAGCAGAGGAGGGACATAATCGGGAACGAAATCATTGATAAGAGTAAGAGTTAAAGGTCTATACAGTTTAAGAATATTTTTACATTTTATCGTCACACAAAAAAAAGGTAAAGGTCATCCCTTAACCTTTTCAGGTCGTTAGGGGGTGAGATGTTAGAGACCTCACTTTTCTCTGGTACCCAGTGCCGCCAGCTGGGTCGACTGAGGGTAAGTTTGCTGCGCTAATCGGGCATTGAACCTGCTCGCTCTCAGTTCGAACGCCAGCGCTCTAACCACTCAGCTATCCGCTTCCCACTGTACCTCTTTCTGACGCTGCTGTGGCAGACGCGAGGGATTTTAATGGGTGGGATGGGGACGAAACGAATTATACGTCTGCTGCTTTCATGCATCCATATTTTTCCTGAACTGACAGTTGCCCGGAAGAACGTTCAAATGAGAGGGAGAGAGAACAGGAAGAAACAGATGCGGGTTGATTTCTAAACGATCGCCGCTGGTAGCTAGTGAATTTGAGCGATCGTGGGGTGCTTTGTGGACAACGTTAGGAAAATCGGTGAGAGTGAAGCGACGGAATGCAGACAGGCAGACAAATAGGAAAAAGGGAAACGATAGACGGGACATGAAATAGAAGAAGAAAAAAACAAAACCAGATGCTATTATTGTGCGGCAATTTGAAAACACGCAATCAAACCGAGTATTTTTGAAATGGGGAGACGGTTTCCACAGTGACAATTCGCAGCTTTTTTCAGTTTTCGAGAAATTTCTTTTCGAAGCAGCGTAGATTTTGTCCCTTTTTTTGTGAGGCTATTTCTTCTGCGATCAATTTCTTGATGGAAAATGGATAAAACAAAAGGTGTTTCCAAACGTCGGTCATCACAGCATGCGTTCTTTCGTATAATGGCTGCAAGACCCTCCCCCTCCACTCTCCTTCTCTTTCTGTGGCATTTTTCTTCCTCTCTCATTTTCTGATGGTTCTGATGGCCATTTTTACGATAACGTCACAAACTGTGTTCTTTCAAAGTACTATGTCGGTATTACAGAACTCATGAGAGAATTAAGAGGGAGCTGAAGAGAAAAAGACTAAGTACTATACAGTAGTACTGTGGTGATTTCGCCGTGTCCGAAAATTGCCTGTTTGATCTCTCGCTCCCTCTCTTGTTGTGTGTGCGGGCGCGCGCGTGTGCGCACAATTTTTCTCCTAAGACTTACACGTTATTGTGTCCGTCTATAAGGGACAACCTTCTAAGAGTGGCTAACCAGCTGCAAAGAAATGGCCAGGGACCCTCAGTTCGGAAATGACGTCTCTTCCTCAATCGGCTGGCTCCCCCTGCCTGATTGCCGCCCAGACTATTTCATAAAGAGCGTTCATAGTTTGGGAGATATAAAGCCAGTCCATAGACAAATCTGGGAACCATAACTATACTGTTCGACGTTGAAGAGAACTGCTCTTTAGTGCATGGTTTAGACCACGGAATTATTCCTAGAATCTCTGCAATTTCGCAAACTAGTTTTATTTCACTTACTTTACTTACTGTGCAGGAAATGTATACCAACGTAGAAACGGGTCGGTCAACTCTCACCTGTTTTCCAGATGCCTGTTATCGGGAATTTCGTAAAATAGAATGGAAAAAGCAAAACTAAGACTTCGGAAAAGAAGAGGGTTTTTTAAATTAAAAAAGAGGAAAAATAAGCCTAAACTAACGTCCAGATTTAGAAAAGCAAAAGAGAAACTGCAAGAGAGAAAGGGAGGCAGTTGCTGGCTATACAAAGAATACACAAAATGCATTTAGCAATTAATTATGTGACTACTGCCTCATAAGTAGACTGATAATGAGAGGTGGCACGCATGATTGATGCGTCGCCCACATTCTCAATGAAGCATCTGTTTACAGTAGATCGAGCATACCTGTATGTGGGTGTGTGATCTAATCAACCTAATGACGCATCTTACGGCTTGCTCTCGTCCACCGACGAACCACGTCAAGTTCTACGGAAAGTGACACCATTTACCATCACCTCCACTCTATCATTCATCAGCGCCTGTAACTATTTTTAGCATGACGCTTTCAAAAGGGTCGACCAGGACGTTTTACCACAATCGGTTGCTGAAGCCGCCGCAAAAAGTCTACGCCCCCACCCACCCATCCCCCGTTTCCATGTCAACCACTCTCCCTGCAGACTCAGCTTGTGGTGGAAGAGCCGGACGGACAGGTTAGGGCGCCGTACCAACAACCACGTGTGACAGCACGTTCAAACGGGAGGACAGTCACGCTCCAGTTGTTGTCGGTCTACAGGTGATATATCAAACTCACCTGCCCTCACAACGAGCACGCTCGTGACCAGCAGTTCGCCGCCCACAGACTTGATGGACAAGTTCGTTCCTTCGATGAAAACTTCAGAAAAAAAAAAAATAAAAGTTGTACAAATAAATTAAGAATATCGTGACTGCCGGAACAAAATTTCCACAGAAAAAATGAACAGGCACATTTTTGAGTAGTATACCAAGATTGTAAGCGACCAGTCTCTCCAAGGCTGGTAATCTGAGTGATTGCACACCGTCGCGAGGTTGCACACCGTCAATTTCCCGTTTCCGCGGGACTAGCAAGCCTAGGTGTATTCTTTACAAGAAGACAAAATACACGAAGCCATCATCTGAAATGAGAGTACCTGCACGCAGAGCCCCTTTGTCTTGTACGATGAGTGTAGACAGAAGAGACCGAAACGAAATACCATTTTCTTTACATAAACTTGAGTTTACTAGATTCCCTCTCTTTTTATATATAATGCCTTACGACAGTTCACATTTCCAAAGAAACAACCGTTAAGGACCTTCTTAATCGGATATAATCGAAAGTACGAGGCTGACATAAAAATTTGCCATTGACGTTACATCTTCCACAAAATACCCTGTCACCCACTTGCACATGACATACCCCCCCCCCTTTTTTTTTTCCTTCCTTCTCCCATTCGTTCGTGACGTTTACGAAAAACCTCTGTGACATGAACGTTGATTTTAATGAAACACTTTATTTTTGTGACAATTGCAACATGCTTGCAATCCATCTTTTGGATATCACAATCACGTTAACAAAATAGCGTATGATAATAAATGTTTTTTAGTCGACTTTTTCATTCGTTCGCTTGTTTGTGTAGAGAAAGCGTACGGCGATGATATTACAGTACTGGTCACCCTCTCAGACTCGTTATTTACAAAAGAACTGTGGAGAGAGAGAGGAGACCGAAGACACGGAGAATGAGCATGGACAGGGGAATGAAAGTGCAAGGGAGGGCGGGCTCTGAAGTTTCAGCAGTCACACCCTGTCTGTAGTCTGCATCGGTCCGATATACATCCCTCGAAAGCCCCGACAGAGAATGGCGACATCTATAAGTTATGACTAGCGAGCACTGCGTAAGCCTAAACATGAAAACAAAAACAAATTTTTTTTTCTAAATCCAAAAGTAACCTTTACAAGTAACACCGATAACAACGCCATGGCATTCTTACTGCAGTTCAAGCTGTTATATAACACCATCATGGGTTTTTTATATATATATATATATATACACATTATTTACACTGGCAAACACCCACAGACATTCTCGTTGCAAAGCCTTGTCCCGCAATTTAACTCGCGTAGGGAGATGGGGGTGTGAGGAAAAAAAAGAACCTCACGTGATTGCACAAAAAATGACGAGAGAGAGAGAGAGACTATGGGCAGAAAAAGCACGTGTGACCTACTTTTTACAAATGACAATGGATTAGATATTTTTAAAAAGCTCCAACATACCATTTTGTCGACTTCGTGTCCTCTTTTTCTCGATCCTACCCAAAATACAGATCCCCTCCCTCCCTCTTCCCTGACGCACATAATGTACGAAGGTATGGTTCATATGCATAGTAGGTAATAGGCGACATAGATCTAGAATACAGGTTTTTTTTGCCGGCAGGTGCCCATCTGCTGATCAGGTGCAGCTCGACCGCCAAATCTGCCATAAAAGACGTATTCTCGCTGCAGCCCCAGCAGATAAGAGCAGTGAGAGTTCTAAGCAGTCTAAAGGTTTGCGAAAGCGTCGAAGTGTAACACTTTCACAATAAATACCCCAATTTGTTCGCAGTGACAATACAATCTCTCGTGTTCTTAATAACGTCAGAGAAGGAAGCTGAAAGTGAAAGAGAGAACAAATTAACCGTTCTTATCCAGCAACATACGCAGAAAGAAATTCAATCAGCTCAGTTGATGCCTTTCCTCCTGTAGACCAATGGTGTATCTGGGTTTTCAACAGCAAAAACCATAAAATAGAGGCGGCAGTGAGAAAAAGGCCAGACACAAGAGCTGCAGTACTCGGAACATGGGTTATCAGCTTTACCGGCCTGTAAGAAGGCTACAGTCTCGATATGGACAATACCACCTGCAAAGAACACCCCAGACTTGTTTCCGACGCCCTGCTGCCGATATTTCGAAAGCAAACGGCAAGCAAGAGGAAGGTGGTCAAAGCTCTGATTCCAGCAAGCAGATTCTGGTCAGCACCACAAGTCACAACGTTGTTGGTCATGTGGTCGATGCCGGGAACGCTTCCTCTCACAGTCGCCCAGCCACGCTGGGGAAAGGGGGGAAATTAGTGTTTTACGCCGACCCAGTAACTAAGGCCACATCACGGCAAATCAGCCATCCCTGTAAACACATGCTACATGCAGAGAAAGAACAGCGTGCCCGAGACGAGAGCTAAACCCAGGACAGCCATCCTTCACTGTATTGGTGACAGGCGCTAACCATCCAGCCATGCTAGCGCCATCTGCTGACACAAGCGCTCCACTACTGCTACCACACTGCATCCCACACCTGAAAATTAGTCATGCGAAACGGCTGGAGTTCTTCGCACTCTAAACTTCGCACAAGGATAGCTAGGTTGCATTGATTCACTCTATATGTATGTAGCTGAGCCCATGCCTTAATGAAAAGAAAAACCAAAGATAAAAAATATCAAACTGAAAAGGCATTTGAACATTTGTCCCAGCAGACGTCCAAGCTATGTGGGTGCTGCCTCACCCTATCCAAAGATCGGGAGTCGGAAAAAAGCAACATAGAAACTGGACGAAGTTGTCCAGGTTAATCCCTGTGAAATTTCTTCTTTTGATCCTAGAGTAAATGATATAGCGCCACCTTTAACGGTTATTTTTTTCAAAAATGGATACCTCTATAAGCCCTGAAGACCTTATCACAACATGATACAAAGTGTAAGCGTCAAAACATCAAATGATCATAAACAAAAAAAAAAACTTCCTTAAGCTATGGCTCAAATGATGCAAACATGAAATGACAGACATAATGATATGTCAGATCTTGACCTGATCTATCAACAAATATAGACATTTTACTGACCCCATGAAAAAAATCATGAAATACTAGTAGAAAATTTCTAGAAATGCTGGTTATGTTTGTACTCTTGGATACATACACCAATACTCAACAAAAACAATAAAATTCTGCAACCAAAAGGTAACATGCATAAGACAGTTTTCTAATCTTTTCTTTTTTCTGTTTAAATTAATTTTACATTCACTGCCTTCATTTGCAAAAAGGAGTGTGACTGAAATATGAGCTGTAACTAGGTTTGCAGCTAGAGAATCTTCGCTACAAAAAAAAATACATAAACATTAAAACGTTTAACAAAACATTTGTTTTAAAAAATTCTACTTTCCCATCTTAGGTCTTTGCCAGATAGTTTTGTGATACAAGTTACAAAAAGTGAAAAGAAAGCATCTTGATGCCATCCAGGTTGACAGACTGACCCCATAAGTTTTGCTCACTGCTTAGTCTAGTCCATCTTTTGTGAAATAGACATTATTAGTCTATTATTTTATAACAATCAGCTATGGACATATATTAATTAATGTGTGCTCACTGAGTTAAAGCACAATTGCATTCATGTGTATCTTCACGTAAATGCAAGCAGACAAGATAATCAATATACACAAATATGGTTTGTCGGAAAATATAAAATATTTCAGGAATAACAAATTGATAATATAAAATAAAGTACAAATGATTCATTTCATATTGCAGAATTCCTCCTTAAACTAAGAAAAACCACTGTTCTATCCTGTACTTAAGTTTCAAATGTGCATTTTCTGATTGCCACATGAAGCTATAAAACCGATAAGCTACTCACATAAAAAGATACTCATTTATGTCCAAATTTAGCATTTTACCTTCACTGCAGCATCTTTAGCAGTAATGCTGGTTTAAAATTTGTTTAGACGATATGCCATGGGATGGCTATGAGCAGTAAATTCATTTGTTAAGTCTACACAACCCCAAATGTTAGCCAGGTTAATGCTGCATCTGGGGTCAAATCAAGTCATTGCAAGTGATGCTTGGTGTTAACTACTTTTATACAAACTTCCAAAACTGGGTAACAGTCTTAGTTAAGAATTTGCTAACACATTATACTTCAACCATAATCATTATGGTCCCCTCTTCTCCTTGTATCTATATTGTCTCTAACTCTTTTTTTCTCTGTCTCTCATTATCACACACATACACATACAGATGAATGCTTTACTTATGAATACTGCAGTATCTTGCAATCCGCATGTAAAATATGCATAGATCCACCTTGCACAAACTGCCCAGTGAAAATAAGGCTGCAATGTCTTGCTATGTGCTACTTTTTGCTAGATTATCAGTAGATTCCTAATAGCACATCAAGGCCTGTCACTGATGCGAAAATTGTAACAAAAATAAGTTTCAGATATTTTGGAGATTAACATTATTGCAATGAAAAGAGCAACTCAAATGCTAACAGATATAAAAAAAAGGTAACTTCAAACAAACTTACTTTAATCCTAGATTTTTAATTCAGCTGTTGGTGACAAATGCAATTATTTTCCCTACTTTTTGCCAGTGATGTGAATTTCAACCAATTCAGTTTGATTCACGTACATTAAAAAAAAAGTCATGGAAAAGAAAAAAATACTCCTGCCTATCTCAGAAATTATCATTTTTGGTCTCTGTTGATGGTCGCTGAAGAGTCTAGCTATACTTTTTAAAGACGAAAAACAGTCCAAGAGATAAACAATAAGCAGTAAAAACTGAAACAATGAGAAAGAACACAGATACTCAGCTTTCACATCAATATTCTCTAAGTACATACAAATAGCATCACAATTTACAGCTTTGTATAATTTAAATCATCATTTACAGAATTCACTTCTACCCTCATCTCATCTCAACACAGCTTTCAGTTCAAAGTAGTTTAAAAAAAGAACATTCTTAGTTCACTTACTTCTCCATTAACTCTAACAAAAGAGAATAAAGATCCAACAAATAAGAATAAAGAAAGCAATGCGGAAAAAACAGTTGTCAGCATCTGTAATTTCCTTCGCCACTCTTCTCACTCAGATGAGAGTTTTATAAACACACACACATTCCAGTTTTTGGGGTTTTTTTACTTCCGCATCATTTTCCAGCCTTGCCACTGCACCTTCACACCTTTTCTTATCATTTCCAAAGAACCATCCAGACAAATGACTCACACAGCCATCTTCCTCTGATCCTCTCCCTCTCCTTGGGTCAGCAAAGCATGTGAGCTACAGTTGCTGCCAAAACTGGAGCTCTCAGTCCCCGATCCTGGGGTGTCAGATAAAATGAGGTGCTCTGAAGATTGAAGAACTTCCATCTCCTCAGGATTTGTCTGCTCTGATAAAGTTCCAGAAACAACTGAAAGTTCCGAGGACATCATTCCTCTAGGGTCTGACAGAGTGTAGCTCTCTGGAAAAAAAACACATTATACACATATAACAATATATATTCTTGTATTTTTATATATTAAGACAATGCATAATAAAATTGGTATTGAAATTATCCTGACTCAAAGGCCAAACTTTTAGGTTATGGTGGGAAAGAATAGTTTGACCTGTGGGAGGGAGGTGGGAGCATGCACTGTAGCAGCTACCATAGTGGTCATTCTTCTACCCTAATGGTCATTCTAATTGCTTCCATCTGGCCTGACAAGTACCCTCACCTCCTTTTGCCAGTTTGAATCCATTCTTTCTTGCTGAACAGTAAACGTTTGGCCTTTAAAGAACAGTAATGTTTAAGATTATAGGCAACTGATGATTTCAGTGTAAATAACACTTCACAGACCCACCATCCTCTGCTTCATCTTCATCATAATCCGGTTCAGGCTCGGTCTCAGAACTATCTTCTCTTTCATCATCTGCCATATCCCCAGCAGTAAGCTGGCAACTTATTTCCCCTTTACGGCCTTGGCAACCTGCCTTCCAGCCTGGAGAAACCAATTCTTCCACAGATTTCTGAAGTATGATGAATGAAACATATATCAGGATGCATGCATGCAGCATTAAACACAAACACATGCGGGCATGTACACGAGATCAAATAGGAATACGACTACATGACAAGGCCCCAAGCTAAGTAAGTTACTCTGCAAAGCATTTAGAAATAAATATCAAGAATTCCTATGAAATATCACAGTCCTGTAATTCCTAGAAATATAATGTTTAAAACCTTTTATTTAGTATTAGAAGTATCAAGCCTTTACCTTGTTGTTCGCTCTGCAGTGGGTCACCTGTGTGTCTGGGGGCAAATCTTGCCCATCTACTGCACAGTCTTCTTCTAACACTCTTTTCTCAGGTGATCGTCTTCTTCAACAGAGAATTACTTGAAGTCTTAAATAAGCTGCATTTTCACACCCTTGAGGGTAAATGGCTCTACATGTCCACATAATAAACCTTATAGTCTCATGCAGACAATATGGAGGAAAGCAGTTACAAGGGGAATGCACCAAATAAATGGTGAGGCTGGGCTCGCCAAAGATTTTCTCCCTTGAAATCTATGCTATATCATAATCATAAAGATTTCTTACCAAAAAAAAAATAAAAATAATAGATTTACAGGAAAGCTAAACATCTGGCAAATACTAACTATTTCTGAGCCAGTAATAAAGTTTGAGAGAGGCCATGAAAGACAATATTCCTCCACATCCTGCCAAATCCACTGCCCACAATCTAATCCTCAAATAGCTGTCAAGTTCAATCTCGTTTCTCTACTTTCTCTCTTTAACCACCAAAAATAAAAAAGACAACTCTAACAAAGAAAAAAATACTTCCAATTATGAGTTCCAACATGCTCATAAAATAAAGCATCATGCACTCATAAACTATCAGTTCCTTTCTTAAATATCAGTGACAACACAGCTAAGACATGATCAACTGGCCTTATGCCTGACTGGTGCAAGCAATAAGCTGAGTAAATGTACCATGGACTTAAATACAGAAGTCCATGAAGGTAGCACGGTATCTGGTAATAAGCGAAGATGTCAGCGCTAGCACGTTCACATTCACTATGATGGGCTTTGTTCTGCACGTTACATTTCATCAACCTACCACTTTGTCTGCATTACAGGTTCTTCAAATCAGTGTTTATACGGTATGATTGCTAAGACAAATTCAAACAGAGCTGGCAATGCAATACCTGTCCACCATCTCTGGGACTATCTGGGTCAGGTCAACATCAGACAAAGGAGTGGTGATGGCTACATCATCACCCTGTTCCTCTTTTCCCTCATCTTTTTCATTGTTCTTTTTCTCAATAACTGCTGCTGGGTCCATTTCTTTCTGATACTCAATGGATGTTGAAAGAGAGATCCTGAAAAAAAAAATTTAGTATAACAAGTAAATAAAATAGAAGCATGTGTTAATGCGCACACGGTGAAAAGGCACTGAGTGAACATTCATTATATAAATTCACTGACCTTTTAGACCATATGGGTGAACAATTTGATGAGAATTAGAATAATGAATTACATTTGATTAAATCGACAGAATTATTTTGGTTATAGTAACATTTTTGCAGTTTGTAACAAGCTCACAATCTACTTGCTCAAATACCACTATAATGGGAATAAGATCACTGGAAAATATTTTGCAAAGTTTGTAAGAAGCTCTAGATAAGAAAAAAAAGAATCAATTAAGAAACTACATAAGTAAAAATTACCATAAAGTACAAAATCCTTTAATTTTGCTTATAAATATTTAAAGGATTGTTAGATATATGGCAGCGTTTCTCAACCTTTTACTTGTGACGCCCCCTTGACGACAAATGGTACATCCGCGCCCCCCTTCCCCCCCGAGCCAACTATTTACTAGGGGGTCCAAGAGAGCGTTTTGAGTCGATCTTGTTGCAGACGCCTCTCGTGAAAACGGTATAAAATATAAAAGGTCCTACTTGGAAGGTGAAAAGACGTCTCCTAATTTAAGAGTTAAATTTTGTAAACATTGGTAATAATGACATTTTCACTTGATCAATACACAAATATAGATCTATAAATACAATGCCAATACAACAGATTTCTTTGTCCCTTGACAAGACTTCCTTAGTTGACCTGAACGCAGCGTTGAGAAAATCAATACAACACCGGAAGAACAAAGTTGGTATCTGCAAGAAGTAAAATTCCCAATGAAATATTACGAAAGCAAATCCTGCGGTGCTAATAAATAGTATTTTAATAATTTTGTGGACACTCGCCTTGATTAATGAGAAAGTTGAGCCTGCTTACTGCTGCATAGAGAAGAAAACCTGGGTGCGATGTTTGTACCCACTGCTATTCGCAGATCAGCCTCTGCGTCCAGACGATTTCTGTATTTCGACTTCAGTGCTGCCAATGCTGAAAATCCTTGCTCACACATATACGATGTTGAAAAAGGCAGAAGAACTTTCATTGCTTTGTGAGAAAGGAGAGGATATTCTCCTTTGACGCCAATCCAGAATTTTGGCACTGGTGTTGTTTTGAAGACCATTTTTAGGGACTGGTCACTCGAAAGGTCGATAAGCTGCTCTTCTTCTTCCGTAGACAACCCGCTTGTGCTTGGATCATCCAGAAATGGATTACGAATCCAATCATATTTAGTTACATCAATTTCAGCAAAGTTATGCTAAACTTTTCTTGCAGTCCGTCTTCAGATATCTCAGTTATTCTCCGGCGAACTGTGTCATTTGACAAAGGAATGGCTTGCAGTTGCGTAGCAGCATCTTCTCCTATCATGGTCCGTACAATGTCCATTGCTGCAGGCAGTATTAATGACTCTCCGATCGTATGTGCTTTTTTGTTTTGAGCAATGCGATAGGAAACTTGATACGAAGTCATCAAAGCTTTCTTAGGAATGGATTATGTGAGGCAAATGTTTTTTTTTTGTCTCTTTTGTATTCTTGCAATTTTCGTTCAAAAAATTTGAGACGTTTGCAAGCAAATTCCGCATGCCGAGTTTCCAAATGGCGCCGTAGTTTGTTTGGCTTCATACTGTCTGGAGCTAATACTGAGAGGCAAACAACACACTGTGGCCGTTCTTTACCATCAACAACAATGTTGGTAAAACCGATTTTCAATTATTCATTGTCATACTTTCTTACTTTTGTAGCAGGCCTTCCTGGTTTTTCATCGGCTCCAGCACCCAAAACTTGCACATCACTCGTTTCTTCTCTTTTACTTTTCAAAAAACCACCGCAATCAGTTCCTTTTCGTATCACAAATTTATCCATGGTTTCACCAGAACAAACACGTGTACTTCACCTTCAAATTTTTGTTAAAACTGCTGTCTTTACTGAACCCAGCAAGTAAATTAGTAAAGGGGAGTGTAAAGGTTGGGTCTCACTGTCGCGCAATAGTAATGTCTCCGCGATGCGGACCTCCTCTCGACACCATGCAAATTCGGAAAGTGGTCAACATTTCTTACTCAGAGGCCGAGTTGCCTCTTCCTGCATGTGGGGCGTCCCTTGTCACCCTTTGATGTTTGACCGAATCAGGGAAGCTGACACATACTAAAATCTTCGACACAGCCGTCCTGTTGAGGTCGGCTTGCCACGTGCCACTGGTCAAGATTTATAGCCACCCGCCTTGACCATCCTTTCCGGCTATTAACTGGAGCGGTGGTAACTTGACCAGTGGACTGTTGGTGGTCTGACACAAGCTTAACTAAAGGTAGAAAATACATTTTCTACAGGGAGCCAGGCGAATGAATCATCTAAGGCAGCGTTTCTTAACCTTGTTTCTTGTGACGCCCTCACCCCATGACGAAAAAAGATATGTCCGCGCGCCCCCCTTAGCAAGCTATTTTCACTAATACCGATATGAGATGTGAGAAACTTAAAAAAATGACCACCTTCGTGCCCCCTTTGTCAGCACGTCGCGTCCCCCCAGGGGGGCGCCCCCCACAGGTTGAGAACCTCTGATATATGGCTTACTTTGTTTCTTTGTGACCCTTTTTGTCCATCGTAAACAATGGGGTGGGTACTCCAATAGGGTGAGTGACACCTGGACACAAAGAGATGCTCATGGTAAGAATTTACTAAAAAGCAGCACTCAACCAAAATAAGACATACTATTTAGCCTGAAAGACTTTACTGTGTTACTGCTTCCACAATAATGGGAGGAGGCAAACATGAACGTTTGACAGAAGTTAATGATATTTGAAGCAGTTAGCATTATACAGGCTCTCATTTCAAGCCATATCAAAAATGCTAAATATTAATCATTAAATTCTAAACTTCATCTTTGCAGCATCAACAACAACGTTCTTAACAGTAGAAGTTGATGTTCAAATGATATCACCTTCCATCTGCCCATTCTGTGGCACCACCTGTCCATTGAGAGCCTCAACCAAAGAGATGGCTTCGTACCCTGGAGGTACACCTTCTTGACTTACAGGATTTTCATCTGTCTCATTCTAAAACAGCCAACAACTGGTGATGCAGAAAATCATGGTAGCTATCAACAAACAGTTGTCTATTCTACTATCCATGTTCATGCAGAACAGTAGCTATACTCTTCAACACTACATCGTTTTGTTTCTGTAGTCAGCAACAATCCACATGCATATGCAGCAAGGACTTTGCACACACAAAACTGCAATCATCCTGCAAACTTTTCATGCTTGACACATTTACCTGCTGTTGACCAGTCACCGGTATTTTCTTCCTCATGGCACGAATCTGAAGCAAAGCTCGGAATTTGACGCGGCAGATGGGACACATACTGGCCTGGTATCGAAGGGATTCTGCACACATGCTGCAAAGACACAGGTGTCGACATGGCAAGATGAGAGTGTCCCGCATGTCTGACATACAGATGACACATTCTGCTCCACTGTCTTCGACATCTTCATCAGGATCAATGTGCTGCAAATAAAGGCACTTAATTTATGACAGAATACCAACCAATTTTAATCCATTTTATGGATTCCAGTTAGACTACTTTGTGTAATAAAAGTTACTAAGAAATGACCTTGTTTGTTTACAAGCAGTGGAAGGACAGAGATCAAGTAGGCTCGTCACAAACACTAATTTTATGTCCCCAGCAAAAGCACGAACCTTCATGCGTTCCATATTTTTGTTCTCAATGCCATAGATCTCTTGCAGCAGATAGCATAGGCCATCCACAAACTGTTTCTGTTTGAGTGGTTTTATCAGGTAACTTCCCTCTGGACTTTTCTCAATGACTGCATACATGATGTGTGAGTGGCCAGCATGTTCTAAATTTATAAAATGAACTTTCAATATATCAAATCAATATTGATTGAGGGTAAGAGAAACCAAGGTTAAATATTACAGAAAATATTCACTTGCAAACAGCAAATTCTTGATCTAATGATCATTACATATTAGTTTTGAGAACGTTTCTATATGTTGCATCTAATATTTGTACAATCTGAAGAATTTTCAATTTTTCTAACAAGATGAGAAAATATGTGCCATAACCAAAATTCATGTGAAGTGATTTTTTAAACTTTCACTTCTAATGTACAGTTATTTTGTAGCAAGATAAGGGCTACAACAGTTCTGTATTCTATAAATCAAAGAACAGTAGTTGATGTTAATGCATATGTGGAACTACTGGACAGATGAAAAGAAATATTTAAATAGCATTTCTGAAAAAGAAATGATCACATCATTATTTCATAATTCATTATTACTGTTTAGATTGTTAAAAAACCCTAAAATTGCACCAAATTATGCATAAATTAGTAGCGATCTCAGGAGAAATACCTTCTTCTTCAACTAGGCAGTGAATGACGATAGGGAAAATTTCCTTCTCAAAACTGTACTGCCACTGAAACATGCCCAACAATTTTGCTACAGAGCATCTATCAAGATAATATGTCAATCCTCTTAATGTATTTGAAGCTGCCTTGCTGAAAAAGACTGAACACTCTACTGACTGAAGTTATAATCAATAATTAAACTACCATTCTAATACTACTTCCTCCTATGTCTGCACATGTCATAGCATGCACATGTGTCAATGTGAAAGTTCATTTAGATTTACCAAAAATATTTAGACATATTTTTGTTTCTACACAGCTTTGTCTTAAAGGTCTACATGAACACTTACAATGCACAAATTGTGTTTCATCTGAAAAGTCCAAATGAATCTTCTCCAGCTTCAGCATCAATGAATGAGACAACATTATAATAATTTAATGTGGTCTGTCCAGAAAGCATTTAGCCATTTTGAGTATCTCAAAAACTGATTATGTGACCTTGATGTAATTTGTCGGCTAGTCAGAGAGGACCCTACTTTAAGTGTATGGAAAGTCACTTTCCTGTGAGCTACTCAGTCAGCAGCGAAATACAGCTGAAGGAGTTTGCATACTCTGGGGCTGTCACATTCACAAATGTGATCAGAGAATCTGCATCTGCATCAAGCTTTCATCCACAAAAATAGACAATTAAGAAGGCCTTAGATGATGATTCAATGAGTGATACCCCTGATAAAAATGTCATACCAATGCTTGAAAGATGGTTATAAAATTGTTGAAAGTGATCCACATTCTAGATGGCCTTCAACAAGCAGAACACCGAAAAATGCAATTTGCCACATTTCATGTCAAGATCCTCCATCAAAAAACTCTGTGGAATCCCCAGACATTATCACACTGTCAGCAGCTGATTTTCATTTATGTGGTCTGCACATGCTCAACATTTTTAGTGTTTTGCTATGATCAATGTGAGTGTAACAGTTGCACAGTGCACAGCCTCACTCAACAGCATCTCACTGCTTCACAGACTGACTCTTAATACATGCAGTCTCTGAAAAGTTTGATCAAGGTCATGCAACAGGTTTTCAAGATACCAAATATGCTGGATACTTTCTAGACAGATCCGTTATCACTACATCTCCACATACTCAACCTCCTTATAATGGCAAACACTAGCTCACAAAGAATATTTATATGGGGAAGGATGGAGGGAAAAAAATCACCTCTTCATCAGAGAATTTGCTTGGATTAATTGTATGTGTTGGCTGGCTAAATAGCTGTGCAGCCCCTCGCTTGTAATGAAAGCCTTCAGAACTCATGGCAGCACTTTTTGGATGATAACTGTTAAAAAAAAAGCATAAAGAATTTTTCTGTTGCCTGACTGACAGAGAAAAATGT
Source organism: Marisa cornuarietis (assembly GCA_004794655.1). Lineage (NCBI taxonomy): Eukaryota > Metazoa > Mollusca > Gastropoda > Architaenioglossa > Ampullariidae > Marisa > Marisa cornuarietis. The sequence continues at coordinate 11,020,561 of SMMW01000622.1, forward strand.
TATAAGTAATAATTTTTTCCCCACAGAGTGATGCTTCTTTTTTAGAAAATTAACTCACCATGAGTTCAAGGTGGTTTTGGACTGATTACAAAACTTAAAAGATAAATTGAAGAATCACAAGTGTAACACTTGCACACACCTACATAAGCACACAACAAAAATAAAATATTTTCCTGCATACTTGCATAGCTAAGTATAATAAACACACAAGTGGAAGTGAAACAATATATACATATATAAAAGAAAAAAAACAGGTAAATTGAAAAGAGGTACAAATCTTAAAGGATGCATGGCATAAAAAATATTGGAATCTTTTACCAACCTACTACGATAGAAGAATGTATAATACACAGTATTTAGATCTCATTTTTCAGCATCATTAATATCAACTTACACAATCTGTCCACCTATGACCTCTTCAATAGCGAAGTAATGGATCCGGATGGTACATCTCACATCCGAGTCAAAAACAAACTCAATATTATATAACGTGTTTGATTCTTCATGATCAAGTGGTACCTTTTCTGTAGCTATGGCCCTGGAAATTGAAGTCAAATGTGTGTGATCTACTCACAAAATAACACAATTTTCAACTTTCATGTCTATTGTCACACATAAGAGAAGTGAGATCTTACTGTTTTATATGTCTCTGTAAATACTGTCAATAATAAATGAATAGTTGTTTTATATATATATATATATATGTGCACATCATTTAACTGATCAAAGCATGACAGGGTGTGTTAATCTGAAATGACCTATGACCCATGTTAATAGCTTTATGTCACTGATTCTGTACTTACTTCACCAATCGCAGTGTATCTTTTCGAATATAAACAAGACTCTTCAGGGTCTTGGTTGGTTCATTTCCTGTGGGTACAGGGTATGGAAACTATCAAAGGAAAAAAAGCAAAGGTTCAACAAAAAAGGCTATTAAATCAACAATAAAAATAAAAAAACAATTATTTCAAAATTACACTTTTTTAGTTTATTTAACATCAGTCTTATTTTGCTGTCTTCAAAAGAAATCTTTAATACATAGAGACAAAAGGATAGACACAAACAAATTATGGGAGAAATTAACAAGCACTTGAAACAAAGTGAATCTCACAGGAACTGGCTTGTTTCCCAGGAAGTTAAGATCTTCGTTTTCACCAAACAGGTATTCTCCTGGCTGAGGAGATTCAAATCTTTCTCCTCCCATAATGAAATGAGTACCAAAGTAACTGCCTGCAAACATAAATGCTGTTTTCTTCTAATCAGAACTTTAGGATTCCTCCTCATCCTTTAAGTAGTTTGACATTTTTTTCATTAAGATGTAAGTTAAGATGTAATCAAATATTTCCACTTCATGTCTACTGTATCTTTGTTCTTTAAAAATGCAAAATGTATTTGCATTCCATAATAATATAATTATTATTATTCATATTTAAAAAAAATAAAGTTGTCTCAGCTTTTTTAAAATAAAATAGTCTTATTCTATTATGTCTTGTTATACTTTACTTGATGCACACAGTCTCCATAAAACTATTGCAAGTGTATTGTATTAAACAGATTTGAAAGTATGAGGAAATGAAAACATATAGGCCTATATGTGTATATTTGTTTAAATAAAGTTCAAATTTCTAAGCGCTTCAAAAACATGATACAAAGACAAAAATTTTCTTCTAACAAAGTAGTGTATGCTGACTGTGACAATTAAGAGGGCAGATGTAAATGGTGTTTTAAACAGACAGTAACTTACTGTAATGTAGTGGTTAATAAAGATTAAAAAAATTACAAAGAAACTGATAATGAAAATCAGTCGAAAATTTTCTTAAGCTGCAGTGTTTAACTTTTACTGGGTAAACAGTGTGATGTAGAGCTAGGGAGGGTGAGATGTGAGAGACTGAAAAAAAAACAACCACATTCGGTTTGATCCTTGTCTTGGTAGCATACAATGTAGGCCTATCTGTAGAACTAAGTGAACTAAAATATAATTAGGATGATATTGAAAATGTTATTTTACTACCCAAAGATTAAGCTAAGAATGGAAAACTAAGAAATAAGCAGAAAAATGAAATAAAGCATAAAAGATTTATGAACAATTTTATGAAATGAAAAAGCTTATGTGATCATAACACTGAAAAAACGCATTAATTTTACCTGTTTTGGGTGGATAACGATAAGCATTTACAGCTGATATATCCACGTTTTCCACACCTGTATTTCTCCTGTTCGATATGGTACCCCCCATATTTTATGTAAGCGAAGTTGCAAAGATTTCTCAATGTAATTAGTAAACAATGATCTTCCAGCTTCACATAGCAAAGGAAAGTAATAGGAAGTGACGACACACGCACTCCACTCATTCATTGATGATGTCACAAGTGATTTTTGAAACATCAACAACTTTACGAGACACCTATGAATTAAAGTTGTTCATTGCATCATAGTCTAGTCCTACCAGCCCACTGAAGGACAAGCCACATAAATTAATGATCTTTATCTGCTAAGATCACAAATGTAGAAAATGTGGTATAGAAGCAAAATGTTACCGAAAAGCATTTTGGCTGTTGCTTTAGCCTCCCGCGAGAGAACAGAAGGAGCCAATCAGATGTCGTTTCACAAGTGCGCATCCGCAGTTGATCAATCACGTTTGCCGACACCTAGCTGATTGTGCTGTGTTTACAGTAGGGTCGAGGAGTGGGCCACCAAAACTTCGTTCAAAATACTCATTTCATCCTGATCATGGATAACCTCAAACAGCAGGTTATGATCAACCAGTTTGTTCTAGCTGCCGGATGTCATGCAGAACAAGCGAAGCAGTTGCTACAAGCAGCAAAATGGCAGTTTGAGGTAAGGGCGTGCTATCTGCTAGATGTAAACATGGCGAGTGTTTATCATAGCGGAGACCGACTTTTTCGTCGCACCAGAGCCTGACCCTTTGTACTTTCTTTGAACTTCTGCTTAGATCAGCCGCTTATGAGGTTATGTTTTCGTTTGTTTCAGACGGCTTTGAGTATGTTTTTCTCCGAGTCTACTGTTCCGACAAGGTGTCGAACATGTAACGGGCACCATGCTAATGGAAATTACCCGGTGAGTTTTCTTTTTTTTTTTTTTTTTGAGAACGTTCCCAAACCCTCCATGTTGATGACATCACGCGCGTTCATCGACGCATGGTTTGTTAGTAAACACACCGTCGCTTTGACCGCTCTGTGCCAGAGTTCCTTAAGCACTCCAAAGGTTCGTGGGAAGATGAATTAAGACTTCCCTCCTGAATGAAAGGAAAATATATGGATCGATTAGTGCAGTTGATTATCATCTTTATCATTGACTATATATATGTTTCCAATGATTAAGAAAACACAACAGAAAAGCTGTTTAAATAAGAAAATAGGGGTCCGATTTCCAAAAAGGAGGAAAACAGCAATATTTAAAATGTTTTCCCACTACAAATCAACCCTTTTGTGTGTGGAGGGGGCTTTTTGCAGTTTTGAAGCAATACCATTTACAGTTTGATTTTAAGGTTTGTTTTTGTTTTTTCACTGTTGGCATCTACTGTGAAAGAGTTTAGACATAATGAGTCTCTGCCTCCAAAAAAGAAAATGTATTTAAACTACTTTGGTTATTTCATAAAATATAAAAAAAATATTTGGTTTTTCTCTCTCCTGACCACTGTCCTTCATGTTCTCAGTTTCTCTTTGCCATATACAATTCTTATATAGATATTAATTGTAAGATAGGTATAATTATTGCAAACTCTTCCATGCTTTATAACTGTATGAGCTTGGAGTCTGTGTATGCAGGTAAGAAAGAGTCTCCTTTATATGCCAATAAATAAAAATGTGGCCCAGCTAAAAATAAGTTCATGCATTTTGTTTTACCTTGTTATAAGCTTTTTACCTTCAATGCTCTTTCAGTTCTGTGCACCAACCAACACTCCAGCCACTCCCCCAAACTTCCCAGATGCATTGGCAGCTTTCTCGAAATTATCTACAGGAGAGACCAGCAGAGTGTTTGGCTCTCCTGTATCAGCATACTCACCACACGCAGCATATGCAGCTTCTCCACAGTGTCAACAAATGGCCCAGTCTCCAAAAAGCATGGAAGTGGAGACACAGCGATAAAGACACTTCTTGAGATGTGAATAAACTGTGATGTGTTCAGCCATGAGAGTTGAATTACAGGGAGTAATTTTTTTCTCTTCTTTTATTTTTTTAAACCTTGATTGTCACTCCCTTGTGATCTTCTCTGTTGCTGGTAGATATGGTGTATGGAGGAAATCTGGAGGATTTTTCCAAAGAAAAAGGAATGGAATTGTGCTTTGCGTTGGTAATGGGTTTGAGGAACAAGAATTGGGAGGGTGGGTTTGCTTTTACAAAAAATGTGCACATCTAAATTTCATCAACAGCTGTGAGCATCAGTGTCAAGATTTCCGGATGGACTGTTCAGAGGAATACATTTCTTCGCAGCTACTGCCACAAATGTAAAAGATGAAACAATGAGATGTGAATGTTTTAACGCTGATCACACACCAAAAAAGAAACATGGGAGGGATGGGGTGAAATTGGTCTGAATGGTAATATGAAAAAAATACAAGATCTGTTTCAAGTACAGCATATGTTAACTTCATAGGATATTGATTTTCTTGATTGTTTCTGATGTGGATTGACATTAACCTACCTTTGTTTTGAATGTTTGTGTTGCTTATCCTTTTTTTCATATTTGATACAAAGACTTTTTTAAAAACAAAGTTCAGTCATTACATATTACACATTACACATTTTCAGAGCAAATTAATTGAATGTAAGAATATGTTATGGTGTGTTCATTTGTAGATATTATAAACTGTGTGCTTTTGGGAAAAGGGTGTGTGGATGGATGGATGTGCTTACTGCAAATGTGCACTTGCACATACCATGATATATTTCTTCAGATTTTCTTCTTTTGATTTTTCTTTCTAGTTTAGTTAGTAGGCTTTAATTTCTACCATGTGTAAAAGTTCATTGTTCCTCTTTAGGATTTCATACATTGACTCATTCAAAATATTGAAATGTGCTTTTTGCAAGACCCATTCACAGATTAAAGAATTTTGTACATATTTATATTATCTGTTTGTCGTAACTTGCACTCTCTTGGTACATGTGTACTAGTTAGCCTCGTTTCCATGTCACGAATGGGAAGTTGTTAAAGCTGCATTAATACTACAATAAGTACTGGAGTGTGCCTAAGTAGGAGGAGGCTCCTTTCCCTATTTGTGTTTCTCTAATCCAAGGATTGTGGATGAACAGTGATGTGTGAGGAGGATTCCTGCTTGAGTATTGTACATTATTGCAAAGTGAATGAGGTTAATAGCTACAAATTAACTGAAAAATTATCTTATCATTATCGAGTGACATAATCTTGATAAAGTTGAGAACAAAGCAAGATAAAGTACAAGTGCATTTGATGATTTCAGAACTGCTTGACAACCCGTGGGACATCCATTAAAGAAGGACTTTTAATGAATGGAAAATATAACTTTCAATATTGTTTTCTGACTGTGGATAAAGCAAACCTAATGACTGGTGTGGTGTATGTACATGAACTGCTATTTCTGTGGATAATACTGATGCTTATTCCAGTGGAAAAAAAAGTATCATAATATTAATAGACAAAAATTAGTTATGCGGTAAAACCTTTGTTCACTTAAGAAGAGGCTTGCTGGTTTCAGATGTAATCTTTTGAATTTGTTATTGATTTTGTACATACATTTTTAAGATGGCAATATCGGAACCTTTAATAACTCAGCAGTCTCTTACCATCTTGTAATAGTTTGTGGCTGCTGTTTTCAGGGGAATGACTTGTACCTTGCCAACGCATACCTCAGTTGATAGCTTGGTATCTCAGATTGAGACAGACATGAAGGTCTCACATTTTAAACGTACTAATCTCAGTCATTCGGAATGTTTTGTAAGCTGTTCTTTCAAGTCGTCTTACTAGCATCATTCTGTATTTCCAATATAAATCTTATCATTAAAAGGACATTTTCTAATTATTGCAAACTCTTCCATGCTTTATAACTGTATGAGCTTAGAGGAACAACATAGTCAACTAGCTGATGTGCTGATTCATTTCCACAGAAAATTTCATAGTTTGAAAGAGCCGTTTATATGCAATCATGCCTAAAACAACTCTGGGCCAATTAAATCATGTCTACAATAACTCAGGGCCAGTACATAGAGGTTGCCATGTTTTTTTTTCAAGTGGCATTATCAGCACTCTTTTCCTGTGTTCACTTTCAGTGTCCTAACTGTATTTGTTGAAATGTTAATGTGCTGGAGATTGCGCCATACAATTTTGAATTAGAGCACAATGATTTTTAAAAAAAAGTAAGTGAATTGGAGAATTCAGGCATGACAAAAGATAAAGTTACAGCAGTAACATAGAGTTTCAATGTGGAAACTACATTTTTCAATGTTACTGTAGAGTGTAGAAGTTTCAGGCCAACAGTCTTTGCATGTGAAAAATAGAAAAATGCCATTACACTGATTGGCAGTCTTTTAGCTTTTCAGCTCCCAGTAGCTGATTGAACCTCCTTTTTCTCACTGCGTTGTAATTCTTTGGAAGTAGGTTTTTACAGACTCTTATACATATACAAATCCAATGCCTTGCATGCATCCTACTTTCTCAAAGGTAGAATGCAACAAAGACAAGTCTGCTCACATCCAATGCCTAACCACAGATTTCATGTTTTCCACGCTTCTTGCAGATATTCAGCTGATAATCAGGGTTGTGCTGGCCAATCAGCAGAAGTGCTAACAGACCCCAGAATTATTACTGGTTTTTTTCTTTTGTTTGTTTGTGTGTTTGTTTGTTTTTGTTTTTTTTGTCAGATAGGTCCAGTTATGTTACAAACTTGGATCTCTTTATTCTTCCTGAAAGAGTGCACAAAAATTTTAGCCTGGAATTGTGTTTTAGAAATAATTGTAAGTGAACGATTCTTTTACAACCTGAAATTATGTGGAAATGTTTCAGAACCTCAGTATTTATCAATCAACTTCTTGCTACTTCACTTACCATTCTCGTGAATACTTGTATAATTTATGGCAATGTTTGATGCTGTGATGATTAATTCCCTCTCTCTCATGGTAATTTGGGTGTGTGTTGGAAGAGGGATCTGTGTTTATCCACTTCGGCAAAAAAGAAATGGATAAAATGATTGGCAGTCTTTTAGCTTTTACATCCACTTTGACAACAAAGAAATGGATAAAATGATTGGCAGTCTTTAACCTTTTCAGCTCCCAGTAGCTGTTGTAATGACTGCTTATGCAACAGTATCAGTTGACATCCTTTTTTCTCTAGTTTCACTGTTTATGCTCTAATGTTCAACATAGACATTGCAAGGAGTCATAAACTTAATTTTAAAATTAGGGAGTTGTGGCTAGTAGGAGTACCCATGTTGATCATGAACCAACTTTATATATGCCTGTCAGCTTACACAATAATTAGTACAGAGGTTAGCTCAGTTTTTGTTGTTCTTTTAATTGGAAGGAACAGGAGTTTCGAGAAGTGAAAAAGCAGCTAATTCTTGATAGCTGCTTGAGATCACCAAGGTACTCCAAATCTGTAAGTTGTGCTTATCCATGCAAAGTTTACTAGGTTTAAAGGGTACATCTACAAGTAAGAAAACTGACTGAGATGCGCAGCCGCTCCAGTTAAGGGAAGATTCACTTCAAGAGTTATAGACGTAAGACAAAAAAGAAAACGCTAATTTCAGTTGATGAATCAGTGCACCTGTGTAGTATCCTTTAGGGTTACAAGCAGTTGTACAGGAAGGTGGTGCACGTAATGGTTTTGGTTTTATGCAGTCTACGATGCACCTGTTCAGTACAGTCTTCCCACATGCATCTGCTTTTATTATCATCATTTGCAGAATAACTTGAGAGGATGATATTATATCTGACGGCTAGATTGCTCTGTCAAGTAATTTCTTTCTTTCTTTGCCAATGGGTTCTTATTCTTCACAATTTTCTGCAAATAAGCTTCTTCCCCAATTGTAATCCATGGTTCAGTTACACAGCATGTACTGTACTTCAAAGGCTAAAATTATTCAGTATTCAATTGTTTGTATTGTGTACTTCAAAAACTTGTATTCGAACAGGGCTGCTCATATGAGCATTCATCTGCTGAACAGTTTGCGCTATGAAAGCCTCACAAGTTTCAGTAAGATTTATTGTTGTTTTGGGACGTAGGGAGGCGCTATATAACCAAAGTTCACTTCCCATGTTTCTCAAGCAATGGTTGAAAGAGATGTCACCCACGATCACCTCCTACTTTATGAAAATTATTTCATGTCTTCGGTTGTGTGTTCCAGAGATACGATATTCTTTACCAGATCTTGCTATTGCAGTGAGGATCATCGAATCAGGTTTTGTTTAGTTTTGTTTTTTAAAGGCAGTGTTTAACAGACGGACCTTACTCCCACCCTCACCATAATGTTGATCATACAAGTGCTCTGCCTGCGCTGTCTACACTCTACAGTCTACAGCAATGATCGAGACGCTACAGTTTCCTGGCATTTAGGGTGTTTTCACAGTCCCTGTATGTGGCTTGAGGTCACAAGAGAACAAGTCGCAAGCCGTTAGTTGCATTGCATCAGACTACCATATGCCTAGTTTTTTTTATTGTTGTTCTAATTGCTTATATAAATGTACAACAAATGTATACTTGGGATACTCTTCAGCGGCTACGTCAGATCATTTCCGCGAAGATGAGCGAGACGTCGGTTGCTGCTCACAGTCGATGCAAAGTTGGCCGAAGAAAAAAAGAGAGGGGACGAATTTTCAGGTTATTCTGCTACACTAAAGTCAGTGATACGAGAGGTACCACTATTGAAACAGTTCGGTGTGGTACTCTATTATATTTTTTAACCCAGCTTAAAGCTGAAATACTTAGAAGTATGGATAGCCGAGTACAACAATCCTATAAGGAGAATTAAAAAGGTTGTGCATATCTGGTTCATTAAATAAATGAGACTTTGCATTTCTAGGAGTGGCCAAATATCGGTATTTGTTAATGTGTGCTACTGGGTTATCGGGGGCACGCTTTGAGGACAAAGCCGACGATCGAGCTGTTTCGATGCTGTAGCAACTCACTGTATTGCACAACTTAAGGAAATTTCCCCTTCCCGCACCAAAATAACCCAGTTCAGTGAAACATCGTTCATATATTTCTTTTTAAGAAACACAGCTTTCTCTCTCTCTCTCTCTCTCCTGCCTCCCTACCTGCAACAAGATTCCACGCGTAAAAAACTATTTATTCTCGTGTCCTTTATAAGTCAATAATTGATGTAAGACGCCGGTGATAACCAAATAAAATAACAGCTGGAAATTGGGTCACTATGTACAATTGATAATTTCCTATACAATCCAGTTTATAGAAAGTGCAGTCAGTAGAACAAGAATGTTTTAAGATCTTAATAGAAAATGCCACTCACTTGGCCTATTAAGATCACTACTTTTAAGAAATGTAAAAAAAAAAAAAAAATCTTAAAAGTGGAGAAAAGCACAGGAAGCTGACAGGTGTGTGTGACGTTAGATCTACAGTCGATGTTATGGTCTCTGGCGTCGTCATCTTGCCCACCGACAGAGCTTTTGGCAGCATAGCTTTGTACAACGGAGAATTAAGTAGCCAAGTCTGATAAATGATTTTATCGAAACCAGACCCGTGGCGAAACAACAACTACCGGTCATGCAGACTCTAGTCCAACCACAGCCACCCCGCCCATGCTGGCCTCGACCTTGCCTTTGAATAGGTGTATACAGGGCGCCTTTGACCAACAAAGAACATGACTCAGCCACTAGTTTCCGCTTGCCTGGCTGCAGGAAAGAAGATAGCCACGCTCTGCAGTAGAAACTATACACATCAACTCGAGAGTCTGTTTCTAGTAACGACTGCCAGTGACCAGTTAATTAATATGCGCTGGAGAGGAAGGGGGTTAACTAGAGAACTTTTGTTAGCCGGTCAGTCGAAGATCGAGCCACACGACAATTATCACAAGTAGGTGTGTGTGTGTGTGTGTGAGAGAGAGAGAGAGAGAGGGGGGGGCGTGTTCACTAAGAGAGAAAGGAGTAACCGAGGACCTAAGGGCACACTGGTGTTGCCCGCTTTATAACCTTTGACCTCGCCGATTTCCAAGATTGTATTACAGTGACTTGAAGTTTGAAAATAAGCTAATGGTACCAGCCACATCAATGGCGCGATTTTAATTCGTGTCAGGACGCCAGTGAATAAGACTTTTGTTTCCTCTCTGTCCACACAATCAGTTTAAACCCTCTTTATTAATTCTTTCTAGACCTTAATCCGCAGTCTTCTCTCGACGAAATTAATATCTAATTTTATAGTCTTCTAAAAAAAAAATCAGTTCTCTGGTCGCTGTATGACTAGGTTGGGTTGGTTTGTGGGTCTCTTTAGCAACTGTATGTAGCTAATTGCAGTCAACATAGATTTTTTTCACTCGACTTTGCTTTGTGACAGCTATTATTACAGGAATCGAAAACGAACGTCTACCAGTTTCAGACCTTATACGCCTTGCGTAGTAGGAGTGGCGAGGACTCCAGCAAGTCGGTCTAAAGGTATTTTCATATGGTTCGATTTAAGTTGGACAAACGCAGCAGCAGGGTACAAGTATTTTGACTGGAACAAAGAAAGGATTGGTGCAGTCTCTGCCGACAGATCCTGATCTTCCCTTACGTTTGAAGAAACAATTTAAGTCTGAATAAAAAAATTTGATTTCGTTTTTGAAGAAAATATAAAAGCTTCTTCAAACAAAAAACTTTCAGTCGACTTTGTCTACCCGTGTGAGGTTAGCTTGAGATGTCTCTGAAACGATCTCTGCTTTACCCAGATTTTTTTGTTCAGGTTGGGTAAGACAAGAATAGTTTGTTTACTCGCCAGTAAGCTGAAGGCTATATGTGTGCTCGCAGGATTGATCATTCATCTGAAAGGCATTCTCAGGCGGTAAATACTGTGAAGTTCTCGATACTGAAGAACAATTTTGTAGTGTTCTCAATGCGCGCGCGTGTGTGAGTGAGAGAAAGACGAACACATGAATGAATGAGAACCAGTTAACGAATAGACTAACCAACCAACTAATCATTTGCATTGTTGTTTGCCATTAGAATCACTATACAGCGTTGGTTTGTGGAGGTCATTTTGTTTTTAATACAGAGTTGGAGGATGCTTAAAATACATATTTGTCTTAAATTAAAACTTTTCTCTGCGACACATGTACGACAGCATTACTCGCAGCCCTGGTTACAGAAAAGTCTCAGAGTCAGTCGATGGCTGCACGACACTCAGCATGACTCATCAGTTTGATGTGTCCATGAGTCTGTGACAGGCTGTGCGTCAGGTTCGACTTGTCTGTCAGCTGTTACACAAGCAGTTGCTGAATTCGTTTTCATTTTTGCAAGACCCTTCTTTTGCATGTTTTTTTTTAACAGCTTCAGTACACAATGCGAAGATAAGGCGCGTAATATTCAATAAAGGTTTTATCTAACGTTAACTAAACCATATATGTAATTTTAATTAAATTTATGTACCATGAACACACACACACACACACACTTGTACATTTTGATTCTGATGTTCGAGAAGAGAACGCATAAAAGACAATTTTTACGAAACTTATAGGGTCCTCGAAATGTATCCAGCGTCTGGCGCACCCCAGTCGGCCATGCATGCAGTGTCTCGACATGTCGAAAGGTGTGGCATGTTGTTTCGGTGGCAGCAGACGGTTTTTCCAAGCCGCATTCGACGTCATTAACGGTGGTTGCCAGATAAAGAAAACCAAATACAGGAGTGAGAATTGATTTAGATCAAGGCTTGATGCATTAAGCCAAAACGCTTTCAAAATAAGGAATTTTTTTCAGAAAAAAAGCCAAGAAAGAATGAGAGAGAAAAAATCTCAAGAAACCTAATTTGAATTGAACTTTGGCAGACTGTGATATACTTAATACGCCTTTGATGGTATTGAGTATTGATATTTTTTTGAAGGAGTATTTCACGCGCGCGCGCGCACACACGCACACAGATCCGCACCTCACACTCAAGCGAACATACATTGCAACACTCACACACACACACAGGTCTCTCTCTCTCTCTCATACACACACGCACACACAGGGTGAGGGAAAATAACAGCGAGTTGTAGATATACCTCTCTTTGATTCTTCGCAGACATGGCAGCCGTACTACCTCTGATAGAGTGAGCTTTATCTCTTCAACGTCGGCGGGAAATGGCGGTGCGCGGAGTGTTGGCATGGATCGAGCGATAACATGTGACTTTTACACGGAACTTTTATAGGCTCCATGGCAACGCTAAACGTGGGTTTGATGTCGATAGAGTATAGGTCATCAATTCAACAAACGATGTCATAAGGTGGCCGTTCATTTACTTCAGCTTCGGGCACACGACAAAAACCAAAAACTGTTTCACAAACCGATATTTGGGACTGGTAGTCGACACAGCTGCATGTCGGGAATGGGTACCTGACTCCATATATAGAGAGCTGGGGAAGGTAAGGCAGTGAGGGAGAGGAGATGAGCATCGCTCTCATATAAAGCTGGCGCCGAGAAAAGATGTCCTAAATATATAGCACCTCCCTCCCCAACGACCTAACAAAGATTAGGGGACGACTTCTACTTCTACCTTTTAATCACATGGACTAATGTTCAAGAACTTTGTTTCCGAAGCAGTGTGTGCGTTAGTAGCGTGTCATTTGTAACTGTGATGGCGAAGTTCATGGATGCTGATATATATTATATATTTTTTTAATGCAATAAATAGAAAAGAAAAAGAGGGCGGAAGGCTGGATCTACCACTGAACAAAGAAGGGACATTAAATGCTTAGAAGCCAAACTGACTGAAAACTGCATGTGCAGTGTAGAACAGGGAAAACGGATCAAGTGGCGGTAAAAAAAAAAAAAAATCGCGTTTTGCGTCTTTCGTGTGTTCGAAGCTTTACACACGTGCGCAAACACGCACACGGGCACGCTCAAAAGTGAACTCTTAAATTCTTACTGTAGCAATAAAGAAAAGGCATAGTGGTGTGGGATTAGGTGGTGGCAATCGAGACGCAGAGAGAAAGATCGAGATTGTAGGAGTGAGCAGAAACTGAAAAAGAGGGGGAGATTAGAAAGAGGGCGTCAGAGAGATACAGATCGAGAGAAAGGAGATTAGCACCACAGTGTGACCTATTTTTTTGCGAAGTGTCCCAATTAAGTCTTCACGCGTGCTCTTGAATCAGTTGAATGAGGTTTTGTTAACTCGATCGTGTTCGGAGACGCTGTATACGTTACGTACACAACACCTGTGGGCTCTGTACACTCTAGTACACGGCTGCTTTGAAATTTCCATGGGAGCCACATCACCAGTGTTCATGTAGACACCTGTGCGATTTGTTTTAATATCTGTGAGGAGACAATACTAAAGAATATGTAACGAAACCTAAAATCATTGCTCAGTGAATCGGCATACCCGCAGACGTCTATATCTGTGCCTCATACGAAATACCTCCGTGGTATGCCTCTATATATATATATAATTTATATACGGAAACGAATACTGATCGGCCAATCGACAGGGAAGATTTCAGCCTCAAAACAATTCCGATTGGCTGATCTGCGAGTGTTCGAGCGTTCGTCAGCATTTATTCTAGGATTTCAAAAACAAGGTCTGATCCATTATTTACGTGGCAGGGCCGTTTAAACGAGGTCGGCGAAGTGGTGGCCACAGGCCACGTATAAACCGGCAGAACACAAAACTGCAAACAGAAAATATAACTGCCGGGTTTGCATTACAGAGCCCAAGTCCCCGGTGGCTAGGTGGCGTTCCATTGGTTCAGCCATAGGCGCTTCCTTTTCCCTGATCAGTCCTCCATAAAGCGCACTCATCTGAATTGGATGAAGAATACCAGTCACATCCACGCTTTAGTCCTGAAATTCCTTTTCATATTTTCCCTTCCTTTCTTTGATCAATGAAGTGAGGACATTTGTTACATTTGTCATCACGATTTAATTGCCGTTTGTTTAATCAAGGTATGCCTACACATATGCTAGGTTTATTGTGTACCGGAGAAGAAGGGCGGCTCTCAAAGCAAAGCCTCGATCTTTGCTTACGTAGAGTGTATGAATGTACTAGAAACAGCGTTTCCGTTTCCCTTGTCAGTGTGCTACTCCTCTCGCAACTAGAGAATGCTACAGAGGAAAACAAATTGATGGAGGCATGCACGCTCACTTTCACATGCATCCACCCTGAACACCGACAGTGACGGCTTGAGCCGATTACAGCTGTGATTATGTCACGAGACACACACAAGAGTAAAACCACAAGTAAAGACGCAGCATTTTCATTTCTTTCTTCTCTTTTCTTTCTTTAATTCGGTCTTTATTTTCTATTCATGTCTCTATCCTTCTACTCCTTTTAATATCTTTCTTTCATTTATTTTTTTCGAATTACCTCTGGGGTTTTTTTTTCCTTTTTCTTTCTTTCTTTCTTTCTTTCTCGATTCTCCCTGTATTCCTTCTTTTGTGTTTTTTTTTATTCCTTACCGTTTTGAGCTCTGACGTTTTGCCATGCTTCCTTTAACGACCAGTGCACATGTTCTGAATACAGTATTAGGTCCACATCCTTATGTAGCAAAATCTTCCGTGATACTCGATGTGTAGGATGTGTGTAGTAACTGACCCCAGTAGCAGCGCTAGGCCAATTTGCCCCTTTCAGCTTCACTTACACACGGTTAGCTTTATTTTGGCTGTTGTCGTCCTTGGTTTAAGCACCCCCTTTTTATTACCATTATTGTCAGCGATGATCGACTGGCTTGCAAGGTTGACAGTCAGCTAGGTTTAGACAAGTAGGTACAAGCTTGTCTTTGTGGGTGGTTGGGCTGGTGGAGGAGGGTATATATATACTGTTTCTGTACTGTACCAGCCTTACCCTCGCTCTGAGGCTCAAGACGAAATGTCTTTCATTTGGGTTACTCTTTTTCAACAAAGCAGCACCCCTTCGCTGTTGTAGGGGAAAAGGAGTAAAGGTGGATGAGAGGGTGCTAGGGGAGGGGGGAACGAATAGCGAATCGCCACCGTGCTGTTTGTGACGTAAGAAAAACTTTCGTAAGCCACTACCACCACCACCACCACCACCCACACACACGCAATCCGCACCCACCTCCATCTCGAAATTGGAAATGAAATGGTGAGTGTAAGTGTGCGCTAATTGCTGGAAAACACACTCGGAAGCATCGACAGAGATCGAGACAGACCTCGTAACGTTTATCAAAAAAAAAAAAAAAAAAAAGCCCAAAACTTTCGCCTCTCAATTGGCTGCGAGGCTACATATTAACTACGGTAAACTTGTTTATGCTTGATATGCTTGACTTGTTCACGAACTAACCCGTACACGTAAGCTTGCACACAACTCATTCACGAAGTAGGCCGTTGGCTAGTGCGCGCGACCTTAGATTGTTATCTGATACCAACAACTGAGATGAACACGTCACAACAGCGTGGTCCGCTTTGTGCTCTGCTTCGATTTTGCTTTGCTCTGAATAAAACCTCAAAGGAGATTATAGATATTAGGAAGTTGATCAATCTTTCCTGTCTTTGGGTAGTGAGTGTTATGAATACGAATTCAAGCTCTGAAAACAAGAAGAAGTAGTATATAATTTTTCTTCCTGTCATTAACGGGTAGACGGAACATCTGATAAATAGCAAAATAATCAGTTTAATCTCCCTAATTATTTTGACTTTATTGTTCCATTTTTTTAATTGAACTTCTCTCGTGTATATTTAGGCAGCATAGTTGAGCGAGCCATTATAAAAACTGCCCTAGCAGATGAATAAAGCTGTATTATATTGTGTTGTGTGGTGTTGCATCGTATTGTACTTATTCGGCGGTTATTACACTACACATGGCCAACTAAGGTCGACACAACCATCATGGCCAACACAGCTGGTAAAAGTGTGTATTCTTGTTAAGTGCAGCTGCTTATGCCAAACCAAAAGCGGGAGAAAGTAAAGGTAGACCTAAATATCTCATCTTCAGGTCGTTGAAAGACAAGCCCCAGGTGAACCCGTAGTGAGCAAAAGACATTTATCTTGTCCTTCGTCTCACTATGCAACAGTATCTGTGGTAATAAATTCTATGTAGGAGGAAGAGGGAGGAGGTCTCTTATTTATTTTACCTGCGGGTTCTTTGTTTACTTGCCCCAGATCCCATTGCACTTAGGGGTTGAATCAACTGTACAGCCAACACACAAAACATGAAAACCCACCGGAGAGATTAACATACCACCAAACCTACCTGCAGGCGGCGAGGCGGTGTTAAATTAGCGTATGCATGCGGTGTTCGCACTGCCTGTGCCCCCCCCCCCCATCACAAAAACCTACCGCGGGGCATCTTGACAAAACGTCAACGCCTCAAGCCGCCTGCAACTCACCGTCGAGCGTCGGAAAAAAAAAAGTTTCGGCAGTTGTAGGTCACGATGTCCTTGTTAGTATTCTTGGGGCCGTTACTCGCTATCTGTACAACACAGGTCCATGACCTCTCAGCCTTTCACGCCGTTTGACTTTGCACTCTTCTGGTCACGTGATGCTCGCAGGTTCAATAGGTCGGTGCTGTTTGTGTCTGTGTGTGTGTGTGTTGCGTGCGCACGTGTGTTTTTGGTGTGTGTGTGTGTGTGTGTGTGTTTATAAGGGAAGAGGAATGTGTTTACAAGAGAAGGAAAGAGAGTTGGAGGGGGAGGAGGTTCACGTATGCAGTATGGCTGCGCAGGCTGTAGATTTGTTTTTCCTTGATACTGTAACCGGATCATCATCAACACGCGCACTGTGTGTAGCAAAGACATGCGCACAAGCAATCTGTTACCTGTTACCTCCATATTTTCAAAAGTGAATATGTCATGCATCCCATATCTACATACAAAACAGATATATATATATACATATTTTTATTCATTCATTCATTCACACACACACACACACACACACACACAGAAATACACACGTGTGCGCCACAACACACACTCGCACATCTACGGCTCCCCCCATAGTTTGCAAGCACTACCATACGATGGTATTTTTATTATTATTCATCACAGCCTTTCGTATGTTTGCCAAGGATTATATTTTTAGCACGCACGCAGTTCCTATCTTGGCTACTGTAACGCTGTCCGGAAAAGCGGATACTAGCCGGTTCGATAACCGCGATTGGCAGTGTACTTTTACCCAAGTTGACTCAGCTGTGAAAAGGATATACCTGACTCTGTTGTGGATTGGGGAAGGTCAGGAATCGATTGAGACAGGTTAGACAGGCACCTCCCTCACAAAAGCCGACCTTTGTGAAAGGTGAGGGCTCGATATCTTAGCACCTGATCGTTCCCCTGCGACCGAAAGGTAACGGGACCTTCCTGCCATAGATCACTCGGGTACTAGACCAAGCTCATCTCACTTTCCATACGACGAATAGCTGATAGAAGTGTCCCGAACAACAGGCTAGCCATCATCAACAGTCGGTTAATGTGGGGAGGCGCAGATCGCAAGATTCACTCACTCAGCCTGAAGACAAAGAGGATCCCGGATCATGTGAAAATACGGAGAAACTGGGGCGAAAGTGAATTATATTCTAGGAAGGATTACATAATGTATGTTTTGTCATTGCGTGAACTCGGTGTTGAGGGGTTGCACATGTACCATTTTTTTGCTGCAAATAATTTTAAAATAATTAAGTTAATGGGTTAATTAGCTAATCCTATCAAGCAACAATGATTACTACCAGCGACAATATAATAAACATCCCTGTTATTTAGATATACGGAAAACGAGAATCACAATAAAATTTCAAATTATGTGTTTTTTCAAAATTAGCAATATCAGCAGCCATGCACTGGGCTCCAACTGATCCATCAAATCATTGTCTGTTCTCAGCGGATTTCCATGTCTGTGTTTAATCAAAACAATGATTGTTGGTATACAGCACAATGTCAATGGCTACTGAAAACTAATGATAAGAATAAATATTTAAAGGTGCATGCACCATTGATGTGAAAGAGGAGATAATGGGTTAAGAAAGGCAAACAGTTGCTGAATGTGTGCACAACTTGCTCAATGGGTCACAGCGTACTTACAAACATATGGAAGGCAGACAATATCATTTCGTGGACATATACAGTAACAAGTTTACATACTTCATGGTCTAAGTGTAACATTCAGGCAGGGGTAAAAATGTTATCAATCAGGATATTAAGGTAGGAATCATTCGAAACATTAAAGTTGCGGGAGGGTGGCCGCAGACGACCCAGGTTGTGCCTGTTTCTGGATAGTGGAATATCAGCAGTATCTAGATACCTGTTATCAGTCAGCTGCTTAAGAGGCAGATGAGTATGAAGCTGACGATATTGTCTAGAACAGTCTAAAAAGTGTTGAGCTGTATAGTAGGCTTATAAGGTAACACCTCAAAAACAAACAAACCCCTTTAAAAATGAAATTACAACCATGTCCACCTTCGTAATCTCATCTCAGACTACATTTATCATGCTTTGTTCTGTTTCTTGTTCGAATCTAAACAATTCTTACAAATTAACTGAATCTTTAATCCCACACATCGCTTCTTAATTTATTCCATGTTATTTACACTGCCTACAAATTTAATGCAACATTCACGTAACTACACAGTACCAATGTTTACCCCAAACTCCAGATCTTCTGACTGTAGCTTAAGCTACACATAAAAGTCCACATCACGATTGTAAACGAAATCCAATCCAAGTCGATCCATTCGGTGCTTATTATGGGGATCCGGTGGAGCAATGGTAAAAAGCTTTTCTCCATACGATGAGTTTGTATCTCGTCTCGGCACGCTGGTTTTTTTTTCTGTATAGCCCTGTAAACAAGACCAGCTGCTGTGCCGGGATATTCTCTTGGTTTCTGGGTCTGTGTTGAAAAAAGAAAAAGAAAAAGAAAATCAATTCGCTCACTGCACCTCCCCGTGGCCAATTACTCGTATTACGAGGCATGTCATTTACTTGTAATGAGGCAGGTTGTCTCTTTTTATTTCAAAGGCGGGATGATATTAAGACAGTGATTTACGCTTGCAGCACGACTTAATTATAGCCTCTGATAGCTTGAATGTTCGACCACACACGTGATCACACGTCTGTCAATCACGAGAAACAATTTGTCATTTTCACATATACTGCAAACACTCGCAGATATATATATATATATATAGAGAGAGAGAGAGAGAGAGTGCGAGATTGAGATTAATGTTGCAATTTTGTTGCCATGGATATAATTCGGACATCAACCCTATTCACCCCTATTCCGTTTATCTTTCTAGGTGAGATACTGGTTTTGAAGGATAAATCAAGAACACCCACCAATCCTTCGAGTTCCTCTCCCATCAGAAACTGTAAAAAAGACGAAAACTCATGTGTGTGTGTGTGTGTGTGTGTGTGTGTGCGTGCGTGCGTGCGTGCGTGCGTGCGTGCGTGCGCGTCAGTCGCTGAAAAGAAGAGAAACTGGCAATAGGAACGCTTGCAATGTGATCTCGTGAAAGTGAACCTGACAGGACTCTCACAACATGGTTGCATCCTTACTGGCACCGAGGATCCCCACACACACACGCGCACCACTCCTCGGGTTTTCTGAAGTCCAAGGGGAAATGGCTTGCCCGACAAAGAGCAGAGGATGATGGAAAAGTCGACCCAGTGAATATCGTACACGTGGTCCTGTAACTGGGAGAGCGAGGGCTTAAAGAAAAAAAAAAAGTCGGTTAGCTGTGCATCCTGTTGAGCCAGTGAGGGACCGCGTTCCTCAGCCAAGTGGGAGGGAAAGCGGCAGTCAGTCAGACGTGAGAAACATGGGCCACGGACTCCGATGAGAGTCGCAGAGCACGTGTGCGGCGCGCGCGCACACACGTACACACACACACACACACTCACAGTCTCTCGTTTGCACGTGATTTACACCTTCATTGAGTCCACGTCTTATGTCCACGTAACCCTTTTATTGACAATTTGTCCTAGCTGTTTACTGAGTGTTCTCTGAGCGATGTAGTGCAACAAATATCCCTCATTTGCTGTGGATCAAAAGGAAGAAATTAAGAAGGAAGTTGTTAAAAAAAAATTTATGAAAGGTTTAAAACAGAGACACGAAATTAGTCCTACAGACCGGGTACCGCTTCAGTGTGAGAAAAAAGTTTTGTTAGATTACGGTTATTTTGGGGGGTTAAAACTGTTTTAATCCATGGATGGGTGTCAGTCTTGTTAAAGGCAGGTAATCTGCTGGGCCTAGAAGAAAACTGAAGACCAAGAGGACTTCAGCGATCGGAACAACAAAACCAGTGGGGAAGTAGTATAATGCTGGATATTTTGACGTCCCTCTGTCACACCAACCAATCCTACTGACGACGACGACGACGACGACGATGATGATGATGATGATGATGATGATGATGATGATGATGATGATGATGATGATGTCTGTCTTTTCTGCTAAAATGCGATGTCACACTACTCACACATTCGTCATATACAAACGTACTTCATGTAAAGTACATCGCTTAGTTCAAACGTTCTTGTCTAACGTTAAACATAATAAGAAAGTGAGGGAGATTCGTTATCAGTTCCAGGCTTCCTTCTCCAGTCCAGCGATCTGTCTTCCGAGACTGCTGCTATCGTGCTGATATGAGAATGCACGCCCTCTGCTATAAGTGTAATGACGTTTACTTTAGTCAGATCCTTGTCACCAGCAAGCGTTCTCCTGCCCTCTGTCAAGTTGCCAAGATGTTGATGGCTAGTCTAAAATATCCACTTAGAAATCACGTTATATATATATATATATATCGGTATATACGTGTTGTGTGTGTACAAATATGTGCATATATATTGTCTGCATAGACATAAATGTGAATGATCAGGCGTATAGTGGTCCAAAATGAATACTTATTTTAACAGACCTCAACAACGATATCGTCCTTTTCCATTCAAAACGTTTCTTTCACTGCCACCTTTTCTTCTTCTACTTATTATTATTTTTTTTTTTTTTAGCTGTGGTAGGCGTTTTTCAGCACAAAGTATTTTTAGTACAATCTCGTTCATCCCCTCGCCACACCCACCACCCCTCCTCCGCAGCACAACACTCACCACCCCGTCGTCACCGAGGTGGTATGTACGTCAGTCCTGGGAGGATTCCCCATTTTGTTCCCACTTTCCCCATCACCTTGGTTGGTTTCCCATCAGCACTGACTGATTTCACGAACAAGCATACAAATGTTGCACGTACGATATTTGCAAGATTTTTCTCATCATCATCATCATCATCATCATCATCATCATCATCATCATCATCATCATCATCATCATCAGAAATTTTCTGCATCTGATTGAGCATACTGTATAAATTCTAAAATATTTATTGCTTGCCGCATAGCAATAGACAGGTGAAAGTTTTCATTTAGCACACAACTTACCCAAACATAAAAGCTCTTTGGTAAACAGTGGAAGCCAGTCATTTATTAAGGAGAACAAAGAGTGCAGCAGTAACCGAAAAACGACTTCAATTGGTAGAAGTTCGAATAACCGAGTCGTGTGATCAAGACATGATTAGATGAGTACATTTTACGTCGTTTCAGCTCTTGACCTTTCACCTCACCACCCTCTTCCCTTCGGATCTGTTCAGATTACAGTAAAGGTGTGTCTTCTAAATAAACGCGCACGTAGTGTATATAGAACTCATGATATGTTTTCCTCAGTCACAGCTCTGTCTTTCTCGATTAAACTCGTCAAAAAACAAAGCTGAGACCAGATTTCGGTCTTTTAATTTTTTTAAAATTTGTTTTAATGCTTAGTTGTCGTGGGTGAAGTAGGTACTGTCTTTATTCTACAATTTTTCATGTTATGCCTTCCTTTTATTTTGTGCCTCCTCACAAAACAAATTCAGTGACATTATAGTTTCTAGCTTTGCGTTTTATTTCAAAATATCTAAATATGAGTGGCAGTGATGCTCTCCATCAAATACAGGCTCTACACTGGAAAAACATGCGAGACCTCTATCGAATTCCCCGTGACATCCTGCCAAGGATCAGCGGAGTTAGTATCTTTGGCATCATCGACTCGAATGACAGTCTGTGAGTCGAACCCGTACAGAGAGCAGGGAATCAGAAATGAGCAGACGGGGTAGCTAGCCAAACGGTCACGGAAGCGATCTTCCATCTGCGATATTAGGACGGTCGTCATGGTTGATGTTACGCCAATAACCAGCGAGCTCCGGCCGTACTTGACGCTAGTGAGGTTCATCGTGAAGTTGCCATCGCCTTGGTCGTCCACCTCCACCTCGTCTAGATCGCTGTCGACGTCGTCAGCTGAGTCGGGGTCACGGGGGCCTAGGATGAAGGACGTTTGGCTGGAGGGGTCCCGATGCGGGAAGAAAAAGCTGCGGGAGGTTTGATCGAAGACCACGCGAGGCACGTATCTGCCGACTGTGACACTTGAGAAGATCAGCCTAGAAGCTCTGACCTCCATGTTACTTTCATC
The DNA here is from genome assembly GCA_004794655.1 of Marisa cornuarietis. Lineage (NCBI taxonomy): Eukaryota > Metazoa > Mollusca > Gastropoda > Architaenioglossa > Ampullariidae > Marisa > Marisa cornuarietis. Next base: position 11,043,117 of record SMMW01000622.1, read on the forward strand.
TTTTCTTCTGGCTTTCACTGTCATGGCCTTCACGCCGGGTCTACTTATAGCCTCCAAAAGCACGCCGCTCGTTCTGGTCAGGAAATATCGCTTGTCTTTCTTTCCCACCCACCCGCTGTAGGCGGCTGCGCTGTCGGATATAGGAATTTCGTCCTGGCCAACCGGTAACTCATCGTACTCCACCTCGAACACCAGAGCATTCAGGATAAAGCTGGGACTGGCGGCGCTGAAATTGAGCTGAATTTCCATGGTCAGCACGGAGGCCGGAATGACTAGCGCAAGAGAGCTTGAAGACTTCGGATCCTCGTACAAGATGGTCCCGCTTTTTCGGACGACGATGTCGGCTGTTTCCAAATCTTGCACCTGCATGTCTACCTCAGAGCTGCCCAAGCTGCAAGAAGTCCTCAGGGTCAGGACAAACGATACGGCGTTCCTACTTTTCAGGGTCGCATCAAAGCTCTTCAGGTTAAACCTCAAATTCAGAGAGCGCGCAGGCATGGGATCGACCCATACGGGGAGAAGGTCGTTGAGCTGGCGGAGGCTGGAGAAGCTCCTGCTGTCCGTGGGGAGCGCTTTCAGGGATCCGGCCATCGTCCGACAGACCTTCCTGGCTATCCAGGGTTTGGCGTTGCCTGCAGAGGCCATCGTCGAACGACGGAGTGCTGCAGCAGCAGTTGGAGCGCGTCTCTTTGAGCGGGGTAGCACGGGAGGGTTGTGCACGGATAGATACAAGTCGGTCACCTGCGACACAAAGACGCTGAAACGGTAAAGCCCTTCGTAGCACGAGAAGGATGTTCTCTTTATGATCGTCGTAGCCTCGGGGCGCGAACACAAGAAGGAGAACTTCTCACTGGCGGTCCAAGTGGTGGGCGTGGTGACGTTAGGATACGCTGAAGTGGAGCTATCTTCCGGGTCTGGTTCTTTTGCACCCAAATCCAGGGTCGAGATGGTCTGGTTTAAAGCTACCATGGTCTGGTTTGAGGTAGGCATAGTCTCGTGTAAAGTAGGTGTGGTCTGGTTTACAGAAGGCGTGGTCTGGTTTACAGAAAGCGTGGTCTGGTTTACAAAAAGCGATGTCTGGTTTACAAGAAGCGTGGTCTGGTTTACAGAAGGCGTGGTCTGGTTTACAGAAGACGTGGTCTGGTTTACAGAAGGCGTGGTCTGGTTCACAGAAGACGTGGTCTGGCGTGAAGTGAGCGCAGTGTGGATTGAAGCAGGCGTGGTCTGCTCTAAAGTGAAATTCTGGCTAAAGCCACCGGAACGTTCTGTCGAAATGGAAGGGGAAGTTCCAGAAGTCGAGGAAATCGAAACTGAGTTTGTTAATACTGTCTCGGGGTGTGTTGGCGGACTGGTCGGATAGGTGAAATTTCTGGCACACCCTTCCCACTTACAGGTAACAACAGAACTATGAGTAGGTGTGGAGCTAACGTCTGCAGACACCGGTGTGCTCATGTTAACAACAGGGGACGTTTCTGAATCTTTTGCTTTTGTTTGCTCAATATCATGCACCTTTTTCTCAGGTGGAGATGATCTATAAGCAACGGATGTTACTTTATCAAATGATGTGCTGATGTCAAACATTGTCTCTGCACTCAGAGTTGTCTGTTCTAACCCATGGGTACTTTCCGGAATCAAGGTTGTCTCGCTTGAGCCATACTGTTTTTCTACACTCAGAGTTGTTTTTCCAGGAATAGATTTCTCTTTCCCAAACAGAGCTGTCTGTGTTTCAACTGGTGACATTTCTCCTGAGGACGCCGATGCAGTTGTTAAGATCTTTATTTCAGGTGTTACTGGTTCGCTAAATGATCTTGTCTTCTCCTCTCCTTGAGGTGTCGTCAACCCATCGACAGTAGATATATTTAGAGCACTAGAACCTGATTCCTCTCCTTGAGGTGTCGTCAACTCATCGACAGTAGATATATTTAGAGCACTAGAACCTGATTCCTCTCCTTGAGGTGTCGTCAACTCATCGACAGTAGATATATTTAGAGCACTAGAACCTGATTCCTCTCCTTGAGGTGTCGTCAACTCATCGACAGTAGATATATTTAGAGCACTAGAACCTGATTCCTCTCCTTGAGGTGTCGTCAACTCATCGACAGTAGATATATTTAGAGCACTAGAACCTGATTCCTCTCCTTGAGGTGTCGTCAACTCATCGACAGTAGATATATTTAGAGCACTAGAACCTGATTCCTCTCCTTGAGGTGTCGTCAACTCATCGACACTAGATATATTTAGAGCACCAGAACCTGACTCCTCTCCTCGAGGTGACGTCACCTCACTGATACTAGATATCATCCTGTCTAAAGGAGTGGTGTAGTATACATCCCGTAACCTCGTTACGAACTTTGTAGCACCTTGAGCAACTGTTATCTTTACAACAGACTGCTTTGTATCGTAAACGCTTGACGTTTCCTTAAATGCAGTTGTCTCCCCTACGCCTACACCTGACGTACGTTCTTCTAAAGTATTCATCTCATGTACAGTCGGCGTTATTTTTACAGAAACAGTTGTCTCATCTGCACTCAGCATGTGTACTTCTCGGTATGAAGTGTCGGGTACAACGGGTGTTGTTTCTTCCACACCAACAGTGCTCAATTCAGACGAAAGTGTAAAGCTCTCTAGTTTCGTGGTTCCCTTGTAAATGTGATCCGAGGTCTTCCCACTAGAAGAAGCTAAACGAAACACATCAGATGTTTTCCATACAGACTGAGTTGTCTCGCCTTCTAATTGCATTTTTGTTGGAGACAGCTTTATTTCTCCTATGTCTGTGGTCGTTTCTTCAGAAGAAGAAATTGTCTGACTTGTTTCAGGTGGTTGTCCTTCAAACGGTACCGTCGTGTCTGCAACAGTTGTCCATCCTGCTTGAGTCATTACTTCAACTATAGTTGTCTCGCCGCTTACATCTGTTAATCTATTTCTGTCAGATGTCAGACCGGGAGTGTTTGCTTCCCCGGAAGTTGTCTCATCTCCGACAGATGTTAGCCAATCCTTCTGTGTTGTGCCTTCCACACCATCCGTCTTTCCATGATCCACAAGTGTTTCGTTGACGTTATATGCGAGCTCTTTACCTGAAACGGGCGGCATGGCTGTCTCCTCGGGATTTCTTTCGCTTAAAGAAGTCACATTATCTTCAGATGCTGTTTTCTGGTATATATCAGTAGTTGTTTCTCCATACGAGCCCATTGTATCTGATCCAAGCGTCTGTACTTCGAAAGGTGTTGTACCACCCGAAGCTGCTGTTTTTTCAGAAAGAGTTCCCTCGCTTACCTGAGAAACTTTCCGTTCAGAGGGACTCATGGTGAGCTCACCTGCAGCAGGTGTAGGTATTTCAAAGGTGGTTGTTTCATGCGCACTGGATGTCGCTCCTTCATAGGTAGACGTCTCGCTTGCGACGGTTATTTGGTCCCGATAAGTCGTCAGGCCTTGGTCACGTGTTATTAAGTCCGTGAGAGTATTTTCTCTTCTCTTGGCTGCTTTTCCATCGATAGGAGACGTTTCGCCACCGAGAGCAGAGGAACTGACTTCAGAGGTACTCCACCCATCTACACTTGCCGTGGATGAGTAAAAAGGAGTTGTAACAGTTACATCATGTCTAGGTGTTTTTTCCGTTTCAGAAGACGTCTCTGCTGTCCCCATGGTTTTAGTGATTGTGCTTACCTGAGTTGTCTCTCCTGAAACATGGGCTTGCTCACTTGGACCTGATCTCAGACTTACTGTGGTTACAGTTTCGTCACTTTTCGTTGTTATGTATCCTTCTAGCCGGGCCTCTTCGTCGCTTTGATTAGTCACAAGCGCTTCCGTGCTATTCCTTGCTGAAGATTTTTCAACATCTTTACCTGGACTTGGAATTTCCGAAGACAAGATGGGTGTAGTTATTTCTTCAGAAGATGTTTCGCCATTAGAAGTTGCTGCAGCTCCTGAAGAGCTCTGCCTCACTTCCGTGCTGTCAAGCATGCTCGTGACCGTGGTCCCATCTTCGTACGAATGGGTTTCTCTGCCGGCCAACACCACTGTGGTGTAGATGGAAGTTTCGTCATCTAGTCGACCTTCAGTGTGTTGGAAAGTTGTCTTTTCTACATTTGAAGTGACCTTGTCTTCACGCTGCGTAAGGCTGCCATCAAGGTTCATCACCGCAGTTACATCGATCTTTTCGGATGTCAAACTTGTTCTGTCTGTACTTGAGTCAAAGCCGGAAGTACCTTCAGAAAAACCACTGGGCATGATGTGAGTGGTGCTGGGTTCTGAAGTACTGCTTTGTACCCCATCTGAAACATCAAGATTCTGCATCTCTGTAGTTGTTGTTCTTGGCGACGAAATTTTTTGCCGATCTCCCTCTGACGAGGGTTCGAAACTGCTTGTCAAGAATGTTGTGGAAGACAAAGAAGACTGCGCAGTGCTCATGAAAACGGACGTGGAGGACGGCGTCTGGGCTCCAGGCACGGGAGAAGACGTTGTTTCACGCGTCGTGCTCACCGAAGCGGTCCCACATCTGCCGCCAGTACAGTCCAGAAATGTAACTGACGACGAGGAGAAGGTCGTGCTGCTTTGTGGTTCGTGACTGTTGGCTGTAGTAGAAAGCACGCTGCTCTCAAACGGCGCACCTGCCGGTGAGGTACTCGTTTTCTCTTCGGAACAGAAAAGGTCCTCGCGACGCACGTCACCCTCAAATCGCACAACAATCTGGTCGATCTCCATGCCCCAAGGATCCATCGACGACTTCATCAGCACGTCCAGCGTGTGTTTGCCTTTCGCCAAAGCAATGGTATTAAAGGGGCCAACAGTCTGAAACAGGTTCCAACTGTTTCCGAAATCGGAGGTGTCGGCCGTCAAAAATGTATCTACCTGTGGAAGACAACAAGAAAGGCCCAGTGAAAAAGCGTCTGCCTGTGTCTGTTTTTCCAATGCCCGTTCATTCGTCAGTCCAGCATATACTCTCTACTTTTATTCATTCATTCATTCATTCATTTTTAAATTGTCTAGTCATAGCTGCACTGCCCGTAACACTGTCATGATCAGCCTCAAACACTTTCCAGAAGTCTTCTCGACACAACACTACGACACCGGAATGCAGCGATAACCACTGGGTCTCCGCAAGCCAAGTGACCTGCTGACCCAGCGGCCATGTCTGCTACATGCGGATGTAGTGAACATTGTGACCACGCACGGCTGAATCGAAATGCATTTATGTCTATGCAAGAAGCACGTGTTCCACATCGCTGCATTAACATGCACCTCTGTGCAATCGCCTCGAGAATCCTGAATTCACATTATATGGGGGAAGTCACAAACTGCGTCACAAAATGGTTGTAAATTACAGTATGCTGAGGAGACAAGCTCGCACGTTTTAGCATATAGTTACAGATTTAAGCATATTTAACAATGTAACTGATTTGATTATTTTACATTTTTCTGCATGTGGCATCTGTTCACAGGGCTTACTTATTTGCGAAATGTCTTATTTGGTGTCTCGACGTAATAAGTCGGCTTCCTTTCCTTCCTCCTTAATTATTTTGAAGATGAGTTCGCTGTGTAAATAACTCAATAAATGTACTTTATTCAGTTTATTGTACATGTGTAAGCATCTGAGTATAGTGAGGTGATGTACTAGAAAAATAGTGACGAAGATATGAAGAAAGCATTTGTTAGATACAGTGAGTGAGTGAGTGAGTGAGTGAGTGAGTGAGTGAGTGAGTGAGTGAGTGAGTGAGTGAGTGAGTGAGTGAGTGAGTGAGTGAGTAGAATAAGGTATGTACATAAAGTGGAGGTTAATAGATAGTATGCACAAAAAGTTATAAAAAGTTATCTTAAAATGTGGACATGGAATTCAACAAGTAATATCCGAATTCAATAAGAATGGGCAACCAAGCTATTTGAAACATTAATTAATTGTAATGATCTGATAACTACGCAGCACTAACAATCAATACACACAGACAAAACACACACGCGCACACATTTATCTTCGCATCGCTTTTAAAAACGATGAGAATTCGTAATTCTCTATTTCTAAAATACATCGTTAGTGTGGAGTGTTCTAACAAATAACCCATAAAATTTATTAAAAACTACCTTAATCAAAATAAACTTAAAATAATCAATGGGAACCTCCATTCATATGCACCCAATAATCTTTACCAAAATCTGATAAACATATTTTTGTACTAACCTCGTTCTCGTCAACCAGAATAGCACCCCGTTTCTCCAATCCATCGGTTGAAAATCGAACCTCTTCTACCGTAACAGTCATTGCTTTTGGCAAGCAGATGGTAATGGTCAAGAAGTCACCGATGTTGTGAAGCCACACGGCCCTCAGTTCTCGGGCATTAGAACGCCAGTGAACGCTGTCGTCAGCAAAGCCTTTGGCGTCTTCAGCCTGAAAGTCGAGCGTCGTCGAGGCCGCCGCATGGGCTAACGTCAGGGATAAAAGGGCGAAGATCATAAGCACCATTGTAGCATCTATGTTTTTCTCTCCTTTATTCCCTTTTTTTGGAGGTGACGAGCAGTAAAAAGTTTCCTCAGAAGACAGGGCTCTTTCTCCCAGTAAAAATTACTGAACTTCTTACACGAATTTCTCCAGGTTTGTTTCAGTGCTGTTTGTCACTTCAACCTCTTGTGCTGGATACAAAGACACCATTCAATAGTATTTGAAAGGAATGCTTCAAAGTGTTCAACGCGCGATTAGGAACTTGCGTCATTCTTCGTGACCCTGTAACCTCTTTGTGCAGTTTAAAAATTGTCTTAGTGCAGCTGACTCGAAGACGCGAAGAAGATGACAGACAACGAACCCCCTGCACAGGCAATAGTTTTGTACGGGGTTTCTCCACAAGTGTTGTCTTATGCTGGTTTCCTGATTTAAGAGCGAAATGGCAGCTTTATATACCCTTGTGTGTCCATCCCTCCGCGCCTTTTTCCCCTTTCACCCCGCTCTTCGCAGATGTAGTCAACACCGACGTTCCACCCTATTGTTCATGTTATTCGGTCCCACCTTCTTCAACAGGGTTATTGCACGAATGCCGGTTTGACAAAAATGATCAGATTCATGACCTAAGGATGAGAAAAAATTGTGTGCTAATACCCATTAAAAACATTTTATTGAGATTACCGTCAAAACTTGTCAATGCTCGCAGACCATCATCACAAAACTCTAATACTAGTTACTACTGTTACTACAACCAATAGTAATTGTAGCTGCATCAGCAGCGGTAATAGCAGTATTAGCTAACAATACTGCTAGAAATAATAATAGTAGTACCAGCTAACACTACTGCTAGTAATAATATTAGTACAAGTTAACATTACTGCTAGTAATAATAGTACCAGCTAATGTCGGTGCATAATAGGTACATAGTATTAGTACCAGTGAATGCCACTAATAGTACCGGGTAATCCTGCTAATAGTAGTACCAACAAATGCCACTACATGTAATAGTAGTTAACAGCTAATGCTACGTATAGTGGTACTAACCAATGCTACTAACAGTAACTAATGCCCTTGCTATTATTACACGTGCCAGCTAATGCTACTACTAGTAATAATAGTAACATCTTTAGTAATGACATTAACAAATAGGATGATTTACTGCAGACTACTGAAATGTGCATATTATAATGTGTAAAGTGTACGTTTACCTTTTCCACAATGATAATTGTAAATTCGTAATAATACCTATACACGGTTGGTTGGTTGAGTTTAACGCCGTGCCTATACACGACATAACAACGTAATGTAAAAATTGATGTAAAAGGTAAATATGTATACATAAGAATAATTCCCGAATTCTTGACATGCAGCCAGTGAACGTGATTAATGTAAGCACGCAGCAATATCAGGACACCGGATACACTTGCAAAGTCTACTGAACAGGGCGCGGTTATCCCGCACACTGCAAGACGTAGTTAAACTGGAGACAACACAAAGCAGAGGCGGAGCACACATTTAAAGGTTTAGGAGGTGCTTTTTTTTGGGGGGGGGGAAGTGGGGGTAATTTCTTACATAAGACTAATTTCCCCAAGTCGGAGAAAACAACTATTTTTTCAGTCATCTAGTATTGAAGCCAACACGAAAAAGACCCCAAAATCGTAATCTCAGTGAATGAAATGAACTGACACAGTTATCATTTGATCCAAGCTCTGTGATTGGTTGTCGTCATGACAATGACTTTGACCTGCTTTTGTCCTTCCAGATTTTCTAAGGTCTGGGTGTCTCAAAATTAAAAAAAAAATTGTTTAGTCGATCTTGTTTTGCAATAAAGAATAGACCCACATTAATGTAGTTGTTTTGCTAGTTTGCCTTTAAATAATTTAAGCGGTTCTACCTTTTGGATTCAATTGTTCGTTGACACTTACAACAAAAGAGGTCTTAAGGTCGCAGGGTGCGTATCCCGTAGCGGGCATTGTAAGGAAGGTTTGTTTGTGACGACGCGAGACAACATATGGTTAGCGTCAACTTGTTTGTTGCGATTTGAACGGATGGCATGTAGATAAGAGCAGGATATGGCGTCAGTGACGAGAACGCGTCACGTGCAAGATCCGTGCGTCTCGCGAGATGACGATCCCACGATATCCGTCTGAAAAGTTGTTGCGAGGTTCCAGAAAGCATTTTGTGGTACTTGTTTAAAGGGTCGGCTGCCTTACCGTGATAAAGCCTTCGTTTTTGGCTTGGCATATAACACCAATTCCCCAACCCCATCTCCTCCAAAATGCCTGTAGAAAGTGACGTTGTTATTAAAACACTTCTAGGAAATGAGTTATGCTCCAAATTGATCAGGCAAACTTATTTCTGGTTTTGTTGTGCTGCTTTAAATATATTAATTCTCTAAACTACATTAACTTAAAAGATGGCTCCTGGTAAATGTTTTTCTCATTTTAAAAGTGGAATTCGCAATTCAGACCCATATTTTCAGAGCACCATGCTTAAATACTCCTTTGACCTTCAAAAACATGTGTCTGTAAGCAAGATTTAGTATTTACATATGGTGCAGATATTTTGAAATTGGCGATATCATCAAACATGGCGCTTTGCTTGAGGGGCTAAAAACATGAGTTTGGCGTCGGGCGGGGAGAGGTGGGGTGGGTAGGGAGGGTCAAGTTTATGCAAGTTTTTGTGAATCGCGGTTTTTTTTTTGTTTTGTTTTGTTTTGGTTTGGTTTGGGTTTTGTTTTGTTTTTTTTTTGTTTTGTTTTTTTGCAGTTCATTGGAAATCAGTGATAGTGACATTTAAAAATCCATTTAACATGAGCTCGGCGCGAGTAAACATCATAACGACCTTTAAAAACAAGGTAAAGTATTCACAGGCCTGGAGCGACTTCTGCCGAAGAACGTTGTTCTGTTGTGCTTTCCTTGGAGTTAGAACGTACGTGTGTGGGGGAGGGGGGGCCGCGTTCGCTAATGAACGGATTTTTGTGAACGCATGACTGTTCGCATCTATGCACGTTACCATGTGTAAGGTTTCTCTTTTTGTATGTTTGTATGTATGTATGTATGTAGGTAGGTAGGTAGGTAGGTAGGTAGGTAGGTATGCGTGCATGCGACGGTGTATACATATTTAAATATAATACCGCAAATGTCGGAGTACGTCCCTGTATACTATCAGAAAGAAGTCCTATCCCGCAAACTTGTAGCGATCTTAACGCACATTCAGCACTAGACAAATGAAGGTGGGCCATCGATTACTAGAGCTCGTCAACATTTGTACAGACTGTTGCAAGTCGCCTTGTCTACGTTTGCCCTACATTCGACAGCTGCAAGTTGTCTATACATCTGCCATGTCGTAGACTACTACAAGTCATGTTGTCTCTAAACTCAGCCTTCGTCAACATGCGACTGTGTGAGGCACGACTACCTGTTGCCTTATCACTAAAAACTACCTTCACCAATGCACTGCTTACACTCTGTCCTCGCTTGTTTGCTTCTCCATAGCCCACATTTGTTCTAGCAATGTTTGACCACGTCAGAAAGCCAGACAGCAATACTGTCATCGATTTAATCGATTATTGAGGCTTAACAGGCAGCTTGTGGCCTTGTAACAGCACGGCGAAACTTAGTGCCAGCACCAGGAGAGCTGTGGCACTGTGGCAGCAGAGACCAAAAATCTATAATAAAAATAAAATTCCCCAGTCCTAAAAGAAAGTATCCCAGATTTAACGCCCCCCGATGACTGAAAATATCATGAAGTAAGAAAGACTCAAAGGTCAAAATAAATTTGTCCATGAAGATTTTGGCAAGCGAACCCATTGAAGACAGTATAAGAGGCGAGTCCCCAATCACGGTACAGAACTGGCTCTTAAGGGACAAACAAAAACTTGTGTAAAGGTTAGGGTATTGGCGAGATTGAGACACGCTTCCGAAGTAGGTTATTTTCTAGGTCTGTAAACTAGCAGTTGCCTTCTACGCTTGTTCTGTTGCTAACAGTTTTTCGTCTCTGATCATCGACTACAGCAACACCTCCTCTCCCAACCCCCAACCACACACACACAGACAGCTTTATTCTTCTCTATCTGTTTTTCACGCCATCCGTTGCAAGACCTCTCCCTCTCTCCTCACACACAGGCATGGACACACAGACATGCACGTGCACACACACACCCACCCCCTACACTCAGATACACACATTACCACTACCCCTCCCCCTACCACACACACACACACAGAGCTAGCAGGTGAGATGTGTCGTGCGCACATTGCCGACACGTGACAAACGCATCCGCACCTCGCATTTACTCAGTGACGTCACCAGTGCGTCCATTGTGGCGGTTCAAAGCAGAGCCTAAGTATATGCTGAGCTCACAGAAAGGAGTGAGTTTTGCGTGCAAATTCACTGCACGGTATCCGGGTAAAAAGAAAGAATTTCCGGCGCTTTTCAAGCGACACAGGTGAGCCATAAACACACCAACACACGCCGAGGAAAAGAAAGAATTTAAAAAGAAATAAAATGTATTTGTGTGTGTGTGTGTGTGTGTGTGTGTGTGTGCCCGCGCGCGCAGCAGTGCATCTTTCATTTCTTCGTGTGATCATGTCATCCCAGGGGCGGATCTAGGCTCGTGGCAGTCCTGACCAGAGAAAGAATCGGTGACCCCTTCACCCGCTAATGTCAATATACTACTTATAGCTTACTGCTCCGACTCTAGCAACATTAGTAAATGCAGCAATGCTAATTAACAATAAAACACAATGTTCTTCGGCCACACTGCCGTCAGCTGTGTCTTTATTTTCTCTTTCTGGTTTATATTCAATATATATTGGCCACCCCTGGTCATCCTATCAGTCACTAACGATTGAAATAGTTCTCCTTGTAACTGTCGCTCGCGAAATCAAAGGCGATGCTTTATTTTCCACTGCATCCGCGCGTCTGTCACCATCTGCTCTGCAGCTGTGACCAGTGCTCGCCTTTGTTCTACCTGAAAAATCTCTGGAACAACGTTGTGACAAACTAAGAGAGAAGCGAGGTCGAGGTGGTCACGTGACCACACACCCCCTTTCTTATTTCTTCTTGAATGTTTTTAAAGTTTGAGGTGGGATGGGCCTCTGTAAGCCACTGTAAACCATACAGTTGACAGAAGCAGATGAAACTGAAGTGGTCGTTCTAATGAAGGCAAATATTCGACCACAACGAGAAAATCTGTGTGTGTGTGTGTGTGTGTGTGTGTGTGTGTGTGTGTGTGTAAATATGCAATTAATTTTGTGGGAAATAAATGATACATACATACATGCAGAAGGATTAAACAATGTGGGATGGGCTATACTTTTTAAAGCTGAGTTCCATCTGGAGAAGTACAACGGGAAGGGAAGAGAATTCATTTTGAGGGAAGACACGCAAAAGACAAATACAATGAAGACGATGAGCGTTGTCACATGACATGATAGCTACGAGCTAGTCAGAAGTGTGGAGAAAAGACGCAGTCGACATGTGCATCGCTGGCCAATTCACCTGATGAAATATGTCAATGAAAAGGAAAGCTCTAGGGCGACCAGCATAGCAAACACGCCACCACTCTCTCTAGCGATTATGTCATCGCGTTGTTAAAAAACGGAAAGAAAACAGACCGAAGGTACGCTTTGAAGAAGGAATGAATTAACGAGGTCTTACAAGACTCTTTCTCACTCTTTTCAACAAGAATCTGAACGATTCATAAACGGTAGACGTTGTTTTTTGTTTGTTTGTTTGTTTGATTTTTTTTTTCGCTTTGTTGGCAGCTACTTGGCATTTGGCAACGTGTGATCATGAACCCATTCTCGACGTCAGACGAGGATTTGGCTTCAAAACTGACAGCGCATGTCAGTAACCTTGTGCTGTGAAGAAAGATTTATCAACTCCCGTCCATAGTTCAGTGAATTTTTACTGCGATATTTATTAGACAGTTTTTAGTGCTCCAGTTTCTCTCTCTATATGGCCCTCAGCCTCATCCTCCTGCTGTTTACCCTTTCTGTTGTCGCCGGAATCTGTACTCCTTTCTGCTCTCTCAAGACCTGTGTGTGTGTGTGTGTGTGTGTGTGTGTGTGTGTGTGTGTGTGTGTGTGTGTGTGTGTGTGTGTGTGTGTGTGTGTGTGTGTGTGTGTGTGTGTTACTGTGTGTATGTGTGACGACTAACAAATATTGGCATACCCCGCCCGTTTTAGACAAACTAAGGGACATAATCTTTCGGAGAAAATGTTAATCTTCTATTCGATTGCGTCCCTTCCTCAAATCGCTCGTAAGATCTGCTGGCTTTCTCCGTGAAGGGATTGATAGCGATCAGGTCAAAGTGCGTTCACTGTGGTTTGCCCAACAATGTTAGTTTATGCACGGGAAGTCAGAAACATCAATAACTAACGGAAACAACAATAATTAATTTTATTTTTAATCGATAAATTTAAGAAAGAAAACCTAAAAGAAAAAAATAAGATGAAAACAAATGAAAAAAGAAAAAAAATTGGAAAAAAGAGAATCAACAAACTTTCATACACAACCCACTTCTTACTATAAAAAGAATCAAAATATTTAGCTTACATTTTACAACAGACTCAAGTTGTGTCACATGATCTTGTGGATCATGGAGTTAACTCCACAATCACGAAATCTGTTTCACAGTTTTTCTCTACAACTTTGGACTGGTAGAAAATAGAATTTGCATAAGTGTAACACTTAGCATAAATAATTTATTTTAATATTATATAATTTTATTGTGTAACTCATAAACAACAAATTAACCTTGGTATCTTCTCTATGATTGCTTCGTCACAGATGTTCTAATGTACATTGTCACAACAAAGGGAAGCGACTAATTAACCCACAGCAAGCAAATTACCACAGGCATTGATTTGTAATGTCTTGCACTCAGTGATAAATGTTACACACATCTTCCAAGTCTAGTTACGCAGTATTCGTTAGAAATTACTTTGTTTTTATTTGCAGTACAGACGTTCTTGCAAAACGCACATTTCCAGGAAATCAAGTTTAAAAGTTGTACAGTGAATGTTATGATGTGGAAATTTTTCTTCTATTTGCAATGTTGTTAGAAGAGTCAGAATTCTTTGTACGACTTGCAGAGCTCGTGATAATTTGAAAACAAAAATTTGAGAATTATGTGCTGCTAGCATTCCACCAGAATTTTACACGCATTTTGCGTCCTCAGTTTTAGGCGTTTGCTGTAAGAGAGAAAAATTATATCAAATTATGAATAAAGAGTAAATTTTATGTATGAAAACTCATACATTATAAACCACGTGTTAACAATTTTTACACTCGGCTGTCCCGTTGTGTACATCTTTTTTACCCATTGTTCCTTGTCCACTGAACTTTCCCAACACCTCTTCTTACGCAAAACAGGACTTGAATCTATTTACTTCAAACAAACAAAGTTTCCAGCCGTGTAAAAAAACTATTTACGTCATATCGTCGATGACAAAGACGAGATAGAAGAGAGGATGTGGTAGCTTAAACGAAAATGACACCTCGCGCCAGACTCTCTGACCGCCGCGCGCAGCAACTGGACAGTGATGCGTGAGTCACTCCGCTTCAAGCAAGCACCCCTGCCACTGAAGACAGGTGGATAAATTACAATTATACCTACGTCAGAGTCAGGTTGATTTACAGCCACGCTCAGCATACGCCTCCTTCTCCGCCACCCCCTCTTCCGCCCGTTCTCTTCATTCTCTCTATACATCGTCTGTGGCGCTCCTATCGTTTGCTGACGTTCGGTGGCCGATGTAAACAGATGCAAAACCAACGACGGCCAGCCAAGCCCTCAGTCTTTAGCTATAAGCTTGAAAAATTAAAGTGAGGTTGCCGAAAGGGCGTTTTTTTGACAAAAGGCTCTTCCCCCGACATTACGAAAATCCGGTGGAGGTGAGCAACTTAAACAAACAAGTTGTGGGTGTATACAAAGAGGCAGGCCCGCCGTCCCGCTTGGTATAAAATGATGTCGTACTTACCTCTCAGAATCGGGGGTCGAAGAAGAAACTTCGTGCAGTTAAAAGTTTCATATGTGACAGCCTTTAAGACCTCGGCATAAATTCAGTTAGCTAGTTCTCTTCAATTTTTTTATGATTTTATATGATCGACCGAACAGAGCAATCTAAATCGACGTTATCACAGATACATCTTTTCACTGAGAAAATTCTGGATTGACGAAGCTGCGAAAAATACGAAAGCGAAAATTTTACAGTAATTCTATTGAAAAACAAGCCGAAATCCATTGATTAAAAAAAAAAAAAAGGACAGAGAAGAAAAGAAAACTCGACGACGTAAACAGGGTGCCAGAATGTCTAAAATGATTTTTATATCGCCGATTGCCGAGACCCGCACGTGGACAGGCAGAGTAGTCACGTGGGTCTTGCTGCTGCACCTGGTGTGTCTCAGTCACGGTGGCGTGGTGCTGGACTTTCAGGCGGAGGACACTGCAGGCTACGACCCCGCCAACGCTCGCTGGCGCAGCAATGCCACCAACGCCAGGTCCGTGCTGCTGCAGCAAGACGGTGACTTCCTGCGCTTCGTCGTCTGCCTGCCCTCCGACGGGCAGGTGTTCGTGGAGGAGGTCCGTTACTCCACTGACGGGTGGAGCAAGATAGCCGCCATTTTGGTGGATGAACAAGAGGTGGGTTTTACTCTTTTTTTTTATATATATATACACTTTCTTCTGTTTTGTTTTTGTTGTCCTCTGTATGTTTTACCTACTGATTCGTATATTTATCTATTTCCTATCTACAGGATTAAGAATATCAGGGCTGCTGTATTGTCAGAGGCTGGTGGAATGTTTATTATTACGACAAAGTAAAGCGTTTGTTTAAGCGGTTTTTCTGCTTTTCTTTGCCCAATAGATTAGCACTTTTGAGACAGCAGATAATTCCAACTTCGGGAACAGCTGGAACCTGTTTCATTCCTCCGGGTCCTCGCCTGCCAGGCTTCTGAGCAAAGGCAAGCACACCATTGACGTGAAGCTGAAGATGTCGATGTCGTCAGATCCCTGGGGAATAGAGATCGATGAAATCAAGGTCGGATTTAGCGGCGACCTCACTCGGCAAGAGGTGACCTGTGAAGATCCAGGTTAGTTTCTGCAGTTCCTCTTCGAAGTGTCACAATTTTTAGATCCTTAGCGTGACCCCTAGTTTATTTTGTTCAGTTACTTGATGCTCTTTTATTCAGGCGTCGCTAGTGATTTATGTCGATGTGTGTGTCACAATATGTTCACCTGACACGCATCACATGGTGTTTGACACGCTTGGTTTCCGCGTCGATACTTCCATTATGTTCTTCTGTCCTATTATTGAGCTATTTAACACATGCACTTTGTCGCTAAGCACTTGAGATCCTGCCATTCACGTCTTTAACACTTTGACTTAAGTACCGTAGAGCTGTGATATTTTTCCTACGTTTTAAACGCAGCTCCATTTAGTCTTCTCCATTCACATCATCTGCTTAAGATCTGAAAATATTTTGATGTTCAGCTTGCTGTTTAAATATTTGCTAAAGTTGATACCGTAAATAAAACATCGATTAATGCAAAATGGCGTCTGGTAGTTTTTCGGATGCTAAAAACAAGTAAACAACAGCTGTGTATGTGGTTTTGTAGTTATTGCTGATAATAGAGATCTGCAAGAAGATGAAGTCAAATTCTCATTCTGTTCTGGCAGTCGCTGTTTGATATTTTTCTGCGGAAATAAATGCCTTCATATCTAGTTTTTTCCACTCAACTCGTTTGCTAACACAGCCGTGCTCTCTTGTGTTCGTTGAGATTGCCAGAAAGAAAACGCTCTTTTGAATAGCATTTTACGGACGTAGTGAACGCTGCTGAACAATAAACTTTGTATCTTTTGCAGAAAAGAGCCCCAGTGGTACTCCTGACTACGAATCCAATGTAACTTATGCGACAAACGGTGAGAGCAGCCCCAGTAGTAGCTACAGCAGTCCTAGCAGCAGTGACAGCCCCACCAGAAGCATCAATAGCCCCAGCAGCAGTGACAGCAACCCCTCAAGCACTCCGATTAGCAGCGAAAGCATCCCCTCCAGTAGCTACAGTACTCCTAGTAACAGCAACAACAATAGTCCCAGCAGCGACTCTAGCAGCACCATCACCAATGAGGGAAGCATCAGTTCAAGTGGCACTACAGCCACGACCACCCCACCCGCTTTTTCTAGCAGCAGTCTCAGCGACAGCCACATCAGCACCAGCAAGCAGTCGACAACAGCTCACTGCCCAAACCCAGAGCAGTTCACCTTGGGAACTCCGGACTTCATCGGCAAGCTGACCTTGCGCAAGAACGGCTACTACGCATGCTCTGATGGCGAGTATCGCCTTGACCTATTTCCCCAGAGCCAGGTCACGGGTCTGACCCTCAACATCTCCTTTCCTGCAAAGGGAGAGGACGGCTGCAAGCCGGCCACAGCCCCGATCCGGGTCGCTCGATCTGAGAGATCACGAAAAGTCGTTTTAGCCGTCGGAAATGACGAGGCCAGATACTCTTGCAGACAAGTTTCCGACCTCAACGACCTCACTATCGACAGCTTCTCTTCCCTCGAGCGCCTGAACGCTACTCTACCAGCCAGGGTGGCCCCAGAGCGTTTATCTTCGTTCTCCCTCAGGTTTTCCTTACCCGAGGAGACCGAAGCTGAGTCTTTCTCCTTCTCTATGACAATTTCATGTCTTGGCAACAGGCGGAAGCAGCTGGAGCTTGACGTCACGCTCCAGGACATGCAGGGTGGCAATGTCATCGTCAAAGGACCCAGGGTGGTCAATTTCGAGGACGACGAATCGGTAGGCAGACTCACCCTCACCATCCCGGCTTCCATCCGCGAGGCAAAGGTCAGCGTTCACTTTCAGGACCCGAAAACGACGTTCGTCGTGAATTCCCTCGCCGTGGACTTCCTCCATGCTGAGGTGAACAGAGGAAGCACCAAGGCAGCGGTTTCCTACGACCACTGGCTCGCTCCGGGTCTGAAACGCCAAGTTTTATACGCTGACAACGGCGTGAGAGTGGAGGTCGTGAATGTTCCTGGAGCCAAGTCTATGAAGATCAAGATGTCGGGATCGCAGAACGGCAACAGGAAAGAGATTTCGGGCTCAAGGATCCTCCTGTACAGTGCGCAAGAAGATGCTGGTCCTCTTCGCATGGTTTTTGATCAGACCTCCCGGTGCTACTTCTTTCCAGGGAGGGAAGCCAACCGCCAGGTCTCCTTCTCCCTTGGTCAGCGTGACCTGGAAGCGGAGTCCCCAGACAGCGACATCGAAGAGGTGGAACTGAGCAGCACGGGTCGTGGGCGCCTGACCCTGACCTTGATCCGGGCCCGCTACGTTCAACGAAGAGTTGACCTCACGTTTTCCGACCTGCTGACCAGCTTGTTTCTGGACGATGTAAGGGACGTCAACGTGCAAAAATACATCTCATACCAGACGTCGCTGTCCGCCATCATGCTGCCTTGTCCCGACAACCGCCTGACCACCGACGTCCTTGTCAAGGCTGACGAGACGGACGGTGTTCGCGTCAACGATCCCTGGAGAACGGTCACGGGCAGGATCATCCGAGTAACGAGGTCATAACCTCGCTGTGCCACATCTTCGACCTTCTTGCCAGATGCCACTAACTCCTTGTCAAAAACTTAAACTCTGTGCTTTCTATGGTTATATTTAGCGGGGGCACATGACCTTTTTTCAAGCGTATGAACCTATGAAAGTGGATGAATGAATAATTTTACATACTTGCTCAATTGGCTGGACGAAAGAACTGCTGTTCCTGTGTATGTGCGCGCGTCTGCGTGCCTGTGTGTGTAAGAAAAAACACAAGGAAAGCAAAACAGGGTACCACTAACAGCAGAGCCGCTCAGGTAGGCACATTATCTGCGGTTTCTTATCCAGGGTTGCTTCGATTCAGACGATGATTTACATCAATCCCATTGTTTTATACAAACACTTCACAGAAGAGTTCCGACTTCTTGTGATGAATTAATGGTTTTTTGAAGTTTAATGATAAATAAAATTAAATGAAATAACGAATCATTCCTCGTTTTCTGTAAAAGCAAAAAGCAATTACAGAACGTCGTGTGTGCGTGTGTGTGAGTGACAGAGAGAGCATGTTGGTACAGGTTTCTTTTCGAGGTTTAGCGTAGGCGTTTCTCCGTATATGTGGGTGCAGCGTGTGTGAGCGTTATGACACACACACACACACACACATCATAATACTTACTTCACAACTATTTACTACACAAGCCTGAAAACCAACAAGCACACATACACAAGCTTCTGCCTTTTCCCTCAAATTTTATCCTTCTGATCTAAAAATGTATTTAAAAAGTAACTGATCGCAATCTTGGTCTGTCAAGATGTACTCCAGCAGAGCAACGACAACGTTCATGCCATGACTTTCAAGTTTTCCGTCAGCTGCCAGTCTTTTGTAACCGACGCCGTGACAGTTGTTTGTACACCTCGTCACTACTATGAAGTATTACCAGGTCTATTCTGCTTTCGCCACATAAGAAACAGTGACTTTGCGACCTGTAGGTTTGAACTTACCAAATTACAATCTTTGTCTATAAAGATGATTTCATACAGTAGCGCAATGACCCAAGTCTGCCACTAACGAAAGAGCCCCAGGATTTTCGTCTTCGTGTTCTTGTGTTTGTCAAGCGCGGTGAGCCTGACTTTAGCTGGGGTGCCACGCTGAACAAGCTCGCCGATTATTATTATTGATTTGTAATGGGCCTTTTAAAAACAAATACACTTAATTTATCAAAGAATGTAACTTAGGAAGCAGTTCTATAAGGAAGAGGTTAAGAAACATAACACTATGTCAACAATACCCTCGAAAATTCATGTCACACCAGCGCGATTCCCATGTTATCACAATTCGGACCCGCATACCATCTCTCTCTCTCTCTCTATCACACACCAGCGTTCAGAAAGGCCAGGACCGAAACAACACAGGGCATTCTCAGCCTGTTGGTCCTACATGCAGACATATGGGGAGCTGACTCTCCCGACAGGACATGTCTATCATCTATTTATCCCATGTCTAAATATTACAGCAAAAGATTGTCTGGTGAGCAGTATCAACTAAAATTACAACCACCCATCTATGCAAATACATGTAATAATCCTTATGTGTGCATGCACACTACAGAAGTAAAAAAAAAGAAATT
Source organism: Marisa cornuarietis (assembly GCA_004794655.1). Lineage (NCBI taxonomy): Eukaryota > Metazoa > Mollusca > Gastropoda > Architaenioglossa > Ampullariidae > Marisa > Marisa cornuarietis. The sequence goes on from SMMW01000622.1 coordinate 11,062,729, forward strand.
AGAGCCCATCCATAAGACATTGTCAAACCACAAACTTTACATGAATGGTGGAAAATTACAAGTCATACATAAATACAAAAGCTAAAATCACCTTCAAACAACCTTTTTTCCCCCTGTACCATGCACATAAGGAAAGGGAGGCAGCTATTTGTAAGAAAAGGCTCCTGGATGCTTTCCCTTGTAATGATTGCCACCAAATGCAACTTCAGCGCATGCCTGCACATATTTGCCCCCCACCCCCACCCAGGCTGGGGAGAGTCAGCAGGGGCCACGTGGCAGACAACCTCTCAGGGCCACTTTTAATTGTAATTGTAAAGTATATAATAATTTGCTTTCAATTCGATGGCCAACATTTACATTTCATTCAGTAATGAAATATAGACAGCAAACATTAGGACAAGTGCACTAGGATCTACATCACTTCTTGAACATAGAGTTGTTTACACATGAGTCATTAGTAAATGAGGAAAAATGACATTAAAGTATCAAACTTGTAGTACACCGGCTGGAAATAGTATGCTGCAGACTTGAAACTCAACATCTGCATGTGTGATGCTTGGGTGTTTTTTCTTCAGACCTTTCTTTAAAAGAAAAAGAAGAAGGAAAAAAATCCCAAGGCCCTGTCCCCTTCACAGCCGTGGGACGGGTACAGCATCCTACCCTGCCACCCCATCCTCTTGTCACTTTAAACACAATTTACAAAACATTGTGAGTTAACATTCAACTTATGTGCTAGTGTAGCAAGGGAAAAAGCATTCCAAACTATATTAGTCCCACATGCAGCACTTTCACCATAATAAACATCTTATATGACATGAAAAAGATTTAACATTCTAAATTAGGTATGTCAGTATTTTATTTATAATATTAAAAACTTTTAACAACTGTACAGTGTCTTCTGGGTTGTGTTGGTTACTTTGTTTTCTGCATCTGAAAAAGTGTATGATGTAGAAAAATGCTTAAAAAGACACTTAACATTAAATAAATGAAAAAAAGCAAACATTAAATTTTGCATCAAAATTGCTAAAAAACTGTCAGTTATAAATACATTTATAAATTTTAAAACATATATATGTTAGTAAAGTCCCTGTCTTTTCCTTTTATGTCTTTTACACACACACACACGATATGCCTTCACGGAATGTTCTCAAAAGTTACTGTATGCCATTGGTATGGCAGAAATGGTATGGTTTAAAAAATGGTGACGATGTTAGTATCTCTGTGTAGAACTCTCCATTATTCCAAACATTTAAGGATTTCTGCGCATTCTTACCGCCTTTTCAATGCAGTCCTTTAAACCTCTAAACTCCTTGTCACATATATGCTGCGTGACATTGTCTTTGACAGCTATGCACTTTCCATAAGCTGCTGCCTGTTAAAAAAAAAGAAAAAAAAAGTAAAATCTTAGTATCAAAGACTAAAACGTAAGGAATAAAATACTCAACGGTGTTGACCAAAGCCTAATAAACAAACGGTCAGATATTCCTAAATTACTTTACCGGTCCTGCACACTGTAAAAATGCTTGAGGATAATGCTGCATTCTTTGACGAGCTGAAGCCACTGATTTCGACATAACTTCTGCTGCGCAAACACCTCCTCCAAGGGACGTCACGCTTATTTCCTTCCAAATTTCAGCGAGATCTTCTCCCTTCATTTTTCTTAACTCGGGAAAAACAATTTCGCTTGTAACTATTAAAACTCTTAATTATGCACATTTATGGTGGAAAACGCCATTGATGCACTGTAAAGCTCTTAATTTGTGAATGTGTGCGCATGCAGGGAGAGAAAATGGCGAATCGGTGTGACCTTATGCATGTTTTAATGCGTATTTGCAGGATTCTAGAATAGGTTGCTATGAGTGGAAATGTAATAACTGCTACGCCTACAAAATCATATTTATAAACAGTCTGCACGGTAGCACCCATTATTTTCACTATTGTCCAGCACGGATGACAAACATCAGTGTCGTGTGCAAGTGGCGCAGCTGTTACTCATCATGTGCCGTGTGCAAAAGTTGGGCGTTAACCAAACAGGTCGCGCGGCCACTTCATTTCCCCGCCTGGCAAAAGTCGGTTTCCCTCACTCGACAATTGGATTTTGCCCAGTTAAATACACAGCGAACACTGAGACGCCTCTATAAGTTTGATCTTCAATCATGCCTAAGTGCCCAAAATGCCAGAAGGAAGTGTACTTTGGTGAGTACCCTTCAGACGTCAGTACCAAAAGATAATTACCATATATAAGTACTGTCACAATAAAAAAAAAACTTTATTTTGACGTAAAGCGAGAAGCTATGAAAAAATAAAGACAAGCTTTCACTGATAAGTAAATGCAGCTTGTGACATAAACAGTATTCTCGTGTCCTAATTGCTGTAGTCAGCTAATCGTTGTCGACGTATACGGCTTCGGACAGTTCGATCGAGCCCGAGCGTAAACAATTTTTTTCTCTCTCTCCTTCATCTGGAAGTTTAGAAGACAAGTGCGCATGGAGTTTGTTTAGAGTGATTATGCTCGCATTAATTGTTGCATTATGTTATTGTCTTTCGGATCTCAGGCTTGTTGTAGATGCCGGTGATTTGTATATAATATAATCACTGATCTCATTTTGAAAATTCGCGCTCGCATGTACGCCGCTACGCAAGTATGTGCGCGCACGTGTAGGTGGTGGGTGGTGGTGGTGTGGATACAGACGATAAATTCCCCACATGTCAAAAGCAGTCTTTTTCAACACTTGAGCTTTTTTCTTCCTCCTTCATTACAATGTCACTTATAATTTTGAACGTGTGCGAGTACTGTATACATCAGCACACAGGATTCTCACATCTTGATTGTTTGCTCAGTTTGCGTAAATTGATGCATGGGAGACATGCAGGTGAGGGAGGTGATAATACAGTTAACGGAAGTCAGTGACAAAAGCAAAGGGAAGAAAGGCTTAACTGCTTTGCACAAGCAAGCTATATAAGGCTTTTGAAGCTTTCTAAGGGTACACATGGACCGGCCTTGTCGGAAACTCCGCCTGTGATCCTTAGGAGACATGCAGCGCAGTGGGGACGGAGGGGTGCCAGCCATGCTGCACAGTCCACACACAGCCAATGCATCCAGTTCTGCTTCACCATGGCAAGATCACGAGCTACCTACCTGTTCCGCCCAACACATCCCTTCAACGTTTACACGGTTACAAAAAACGAACACAAACAAAACAACAACGAAATGCAATCAGCAAAAAAAAAAAAAAGGCCAAAAATTTTCAGTGTTATGCTTCACCAGAAGCGGTAAAATCAGTGTACAAGCCGAGGCCTACACCATAGTTCACTTTTTTTTAAATTTAATTTTTTTGGGGGGACAAACCATCGGCAGGTAGACGTTGGCATTCAGTCCAGACACGAACCATGTTGACGGTGAGGGTGTGTCTGCATACATACAACATACGCTGATAGCGTCAATTGTTAGCTGTCAAGGGCGACTCATAAAGTAAGAGCTAATGCCTGGTAAACATAGTAAGCATGCATCGTCGATCTGCTGTCCACCACTTGTCTCGTGCAAGGCATTTTTCTGCATCTTTATACGCCTTTTTTAAAGTTTAAGTTGCGACACGAGGGTCCGTTTAATGAAATAAATGTAAGGGTTTTGAATGCTAAATTTTTCTCTCACACATACACAGAAATTACACACAAATATGACTAGCACTTTGTTTTCGTATTTCGTGCTTGCGTAAACATTTTCACTGTGGGCGCGCCTCTCCTCGATCGCCTGCGTGACGTTCTACTGTGTTTTCGGTTCACGCACTGCTGAAGTCAAACGACAGCTGGTGAAAGCACGACACGTCCGTGGTGAAAGGATATTGAAGGAATTTGAGACCACGTCCCTAGCTGACAGTAATCAGACCGTGAGAAGCTTTCAGACTTGGCGTTCCATAAAGTTGCATTATTCACACACTGGCGAGGTCCCAGTTTATGTATGCTTATCGTGGAATAACGAATTGCTAGCACGTACCAGTCCTAGCAAACACGTCCTTTTGATGGCGTCGATCTGCTCACGGGCGCCACCCATCTGACCCTTAACCCACCCTATCCGGGCTTTTTGAGGCGTTTTCAGCCTAGGGACAATTAATGTGACCTCGTTGGGCTGGTCGGCGTCAACCATGATGAACGCAAAGTAGTTCAATCCAAGCCAAGCCTTTGAGAAGAATCCGTATTAAAAATTGTCTCAATGTTTCGGCAACGCAAAGATCTATATGAACGGGGTACAGCTCGAAGAGGTGAGCATCTTACTTGGGAGCCACCTCTCCAAGGACGTGAGTCAGATATCCGCATCAGGATCACATCAGCAACAGCGGCGATGGCTAAGCTAGATAGGATCTGGCATAGCCATAAGATAAGGTTCACTACCAAGAACAAGCTGTACAAATCTCTGGTAGTGCCGATCTTGCTCTACGGATGCGACACGTGGACTCTACTCGCCGAAACGGAAAGGAGAATCCAGGCATTCGAGAACAAGTGCCTGAGGAGGCTGCTCCGGATCTCATACAAAGAACATAAAACTAACGACTTTGTATGAAATAAGATTCCCACACTCGAAGTTCACCAGGAGCCTCTACTATATTAACAGTTTTCTTTGGGAAGACTATCCTTCAAGGCACATTGGAGGGTGGCCGACGCCGCGGTGGCCAGAGGAAGAACTGGCTTACGAACATCAAAGACTGGACTGGTTGTCCTGTCACTATCGCCCACAATAGCCAAGACTGGCGGACCCTGTCAGCTGCCGCATCTATCCATGTAATCCCGCCAACGAGTACAGGTGCCGTTCATGGGACGACTGACTCACTGACTCTTTTTCTCTCTCTCTCTCTCTCACACGCACACAAACAGTTTTCTTTTAATTTCTCCACTAGCTTCACAATTTCCCTTTAGACTTTCCTTTTTTCTTTTACAAAACATTCCAAAAACGTTTTTTAGTTTATTTTTCATTTTCTTTTTCTGGGTGATCTCCATGGTCAACATCTGCATTCGCTGAAGAATTCTTGTTTGAAGGTAGACACAGCTGCTGCAAAGAATGAGACTGGTGGACAGATTAAACCCATGACTACACCTTATATAATAATTTTAAAACATATATACATATTTTAGCCAGAATACATTCCTATGAACATGAATGTTTCAGCTGAGAAAGTTACCTCTCTCGGCAAGGACTGGCACAGGCCGTGTCTGAGGTGTGAAAAGTGCAATAAGACTCTCACTGCGGGAAGCCATGCAGAGGTAAGCTAATCCTAACACAATAACCCCTAACTCTGAGATAAGCCAATGTTTACTGGTCCGGAAGCCAGGAGGGAGAAAAAGGATGATGGATCTGTAACAGCATGCTTTGTGCTAGAAGAATTTGACACACCAGAGAGGTGTTATAGGAGAATGCCTAAGGAAAAGCCTTCTGCAGCAGATATGTGTGTGTGTGTTTGTGTGTGAAAGAGAGAGGAGACAGCAATCAATGATGCAAGTAAATATATAGGATTAACAATATGGTTCATTTGATTATCTCTGGAAATTTTTGCATTTGTAAATCAGTAAACCAAAATCAGGCAAACAAAAAATCTTAGAAATAAAACTCTTGTACTTCGTTTTTGTACTGCAAAAGTTTTCCTAAAAACATTAGTATATGTGTTAGCATTAGGCTGTAATAGATGATATAAAGGGAAATATGACTACATCAACATTTGTTACAGCATGAGGGGAAGCCGTATTGCAACAACCCATGCTACTCAGCCATGTTTGGTCCTGGTGGTGAGTAAAGTTACAGGGTGATTAACCACAATAAGTGCACCTGTGGGACAATTCAGATGGACAGTTTAAAACGTAGTTAAAAACCACTTATCAAATCCCTTTACCTTATTCTCCTGAGAGAAGGTGACAGATTTCGTGCTATATTCAAGACAGTAGATATGTCTTGCTGCAGCTTCACATATGGGTACAGGGCCACCGAGAGCTAGCACGGGCCGCGGGGCAGATGACCTCTCTAGGCCCCTTGTAATCATAAATTATTTTCTCAGTATATAATAATATGCTTACAATTCAACTGTCAAATATCTACATTTCATTTAGTAATGTAATATAGACTACAAACATTAGGACAAGTGCACTAGGATCTACATCACTACTTAAAGAGTTGTTTACACACGAGTGGTTAGTAAATGAGGAAAAATGGCCGTAAAGGATCAAACTTGTAGTACCCAACTGCATAGAAAAAAATCCTCAGAGTGAGTAATGTTACTTCAACCTTTCATTAAAAGAAAAGAAAAAGAAGAAGAAGAAAAAAATCCACTGACCAGAACCAGACTTTCTTCACAACAGCAGGCCTGGGTACACTAGATCCCCCTGTTCCTCCCCTCTTGTCAGGCCTGTATGGGCATTTATTTGGCAACCAATTGTAATATACCAATGACATTGTGCCTATAATTCCAGGATTTGGTCGTGGAGGAGCTGAAAGCTACAATTACAAGAAGTGAATGCAGAAGATATCTTTTGGCTTCCTATGCCTGCTGCTTACATTATCACTCCAGAGTAGATAGCCTGTACTACTTGCGAGAAGACTTCATCAGAGTTCTGTGACACTTCTAAAAATATCCTTCTGCATACCCGATCTTGGTGACTCCTGCACTGCTGTGAAATTTCTAAGAGGCAAATAGACATAACATCAGATAATACTGTATAATGTCTCTGCTAATCAGGTTTAAGTCACGGTGTTTAAGTTGAAGTACCCCCAATAGAAAGACATAACAACAGTACTTTTAGGGAGCATAAACATTTTGCTTCCTCCCTTGTAGTTTGCAGATGTTGGACATAATTGCAAAGAAACATATTCATTTTAGCAGTATGACTGCATGGTTTATTTTAATATTCGCTGTTGGTTAGTCGTTGGAACAGTTTCTGTTTGCAAAAATGAATGTAACAATCAGCTTATTTGCCTCTGGCTGCACACACAATCTGTATAGGTTGACCATTAACCTCTCATCCCATTATGCAAAGAGATCCAATCTCCTAATGCAAAAATAAATAAAACAAAAAACCTGTTCCAGTGTAACAGACCAACAGTTGGTAAAAAAAAAAAAAACCCACCCAGTAATAAAAAAAGCATTTACAAGGTTTGATGATCATGCCTAGGGTGCTGAAGATGTTAATACATCAGATTTCATGCCTGACGATAGGCTGTCACTTGTTTGACCAACCATTTGAGGTTTTGCTGTGAATCCCATCCTTTGTTTTTCTCCCTTATACGGCCTTTGATGTGTGGGGAGTGTGTGTTTAGAGGGCATTACGCCACTGATACATTTTGTGATGGAGGGCTAGCATTCCCAGTTAGTGAGGGCTAGAGGTATTCACAACCAGACTAAAACACATTTTCATGTCCCTATTCTTGCAAACATTCTTAGGATTTAATTACCTTTGGTGAAAAGGGGAGTAAGCACAGATTCTCCCAGATATCAAAATTTCTCAAAATAGTTTGAATTTTAAGTTTTACCTGCTACAATTACTGAACACGCACCACTTTAACTGAAGAATATCCATGGATTACATTCCTTTTCATTCCTTGTTAATTATATTTTGAAATGGGGCCAAATTTCAAATAAAAGCCATGAAAATACATATATAGATTTTGCTGGAGGCCGCCATCTGTTGCTATATTCTTTGATACTACCTACAGGTCTGGTTTTACACTTATTATACTTTTGATTTGCAGAGAAGTACTTTTCTTTTTACAGATTTGTTTTTGTGACCAATATTCTATATTCCAACAGATCACCACCTCTTTCTGCTTAGATCTAAGCAAACATCATTTTGTGTGGGAGATTTACATGTAACCACACAATTTATTACTTCATGATTGGTGTTAGCATTTTAAAAAACACCCAACAATTCCTGTTCTATATGTTGCCTTATGCCGATGCGCCACTTTATGATTTATGACTGCTTAAAAGGTTCATGCTCTATTTTGTTATATTTTACTATATAGTGAATAAAAAATAGGTGTAATAGTTTTCTTTTTTTTTTTGTTATAAAAATGGCAGTGAATCTTTCTTTAATAAGGGGTGTACATTTTGAGACTGGGAACCTTAACGACCTGGTGTAGCTACAGTGCTCAACTTTGGAGTAGGTCATGACTTTTGAGGCTCACTCACAGCTCCTACTGGATTTATCAAGGAAGGTAAAGCCAGTGAAAAGAGTCTTAAACACATTCCATGTGCCATGCCCTGTACATGGTAAACCACTTACATACTTTAGGCTATGGGAGCCTTTAACTTTTATTTAGAGACCACTACTCTCCTCAATGCAGACACATACTCAAAATTTCTCCAAATTATTTTTCCTGAAGACAATTACAAAACAAATATAATCTCAAGGATCATTCACATTGTTACTTCAAAGTAATTTAAATGTCTTTGATTTGAAAAGGGCAAAACTGTCATGGGCACTCAAAAAAAAACCAAAACAACCCTGAGATTTGAACAACTGTGTTGCTTTTTGGTGCAGGAATAATCATCATATGAAAGTATAAAAACCTGACACAATCTTGCCAAAAGAGACAATTCACAAATGAATTCATTAGAAAACGTGCACATTTTTTAATACTGGCAATAATTCACACTCTTTATGTAAACATTAACAAATCTGAGCTTTAAGGGCATATTTGTTCTGGGTTAGAACTATTTAATAAACAGCTATGTTTCATCATAAATACATAGGAAGAAAAATGTCCATTTTAAAACCATTCTTTCCAAAGATTAAGCTGCTATGTATGAAAACATGGAAGAAGCCCCAGTGCCGGTGGTTAGTGTGCTTGACTTTGGATCAGAGAGTCACTGGAGGTTGTCTAAGTGGGTATCTGATTAATCAAGAAAGGTCAAAGGTGGTAGCGAGGATAGCCTCCACTTTCCCTATATGCAGTAACCAGGGCCTTTTATGGTTTGTAGGCTAAGGACTCCTGTATACCTTTATACATGTGAACAAAACAAAGCCCATACACAATTCATGTTTGCTGAGCCACACTGTCACATGCATACTCACTGTCACACACAAGAGACAAGCAAACAGATCTGCTCTCTGGTATACACACATACATACTTGCAAATATTGTCTAAACTCAAATCTGTACAACAAATATTGTCTCCAAGGAACACTAAGCTCATCTAATGTTATTAAACACATTTGATGCTAACCACTCCTTGAACCTGCTTGTACGAAGATGTATAAAACAAAAATTTGAAGAATAAAACATCAACTAATGCTTGAGAAGACACTTTTAGATTCTGCATAAAAAGTAAAAAAAAAAAGAACACACTTTTGCATTGGCAGTAAAATTACAAAGGAAATCTTGAAGGAAAAAGAGCAAAAAAAAAAATCTGCTACAGTAATTTTCACCCTCATTGCACCAAGTATCAGCAGTCTCCTTTTCTGCTACAGGTGCTGACTACAGATATATAGGTTTTAAGCCACTGTGGGGACAGCACAGGCCTTTACAAAAGGACACAAACCTGAGCGGCATCTATGCTTGTATTGACAAAAACAAAATATGACAAGTAAAGCATAAAACAGTCACAGTAGATTCTATTTGTGATCAATGGAAAATGATAATAAAAGTACTTTTTTTGCCCACCCACCCACCCCTGCTGCAAAATAAAAGATACAAAAAAACCCTAAAAAAACCACCAATAAAATAACAGTTCCAACATGTTTAATTAAACAGTTCAAATTTTGATGACAGGTTCTATAAACAAAGAAGACTTAACAGGTGGAGAAATGGACCTATGAGTTTTCAGACAGCACATAAAGGCATTGTTTGCAAACAAATGTGTTCTGAACAAATGCAAAACTACTTTCATGCATGAAAACTGTTGTGAATGACAAAACTGTCTACTGCTACTTGATTTCCTCGCTTTTATTACATTTTTGAATTTTCAATCATTCAAGCAGAAAATAAATATACTTGATTAAATACTACTATACATTAACCACTCACTTCATCCAAAAATGAACAATGTCAAATGAAGAGGTAGGCATGAAAAAGAACCGTACCACAGCGTAAATGCAACATTTTCATGATGCACTAATCACAAAACAGTCAAGGAAAACATCAACCCTTAATGAAATGGAATACTTTATGAAATGCTTTACTACAAGGATGTAAAAGTATTCTCTATAAAAGTTTATAAACTATGAAGGGAATCACAATGTCTCCAAGTCTCTAAACTCAAGTCTGTACAACAAAGACGAGCAGGTTCACATTTAAGAGTCATTTAAATATCGAAGACCACAGAGTAAAATTTTAGAAATGACAAATATCTTTACCTAATATTTCATGCTTTGATGATAGAAAAGTGTAGAATTTGTAGCTTAACAGAACATTTTACTTCGAGCTATATTTTACAAAAATACTACGCTTCCTTCCTCTTTTGATTGCATTTCTTTTTCACAAAGTATATCTTAAGTTTTTAGCAGATTCCTGTATAGAAAAACCTGTATATACTAAACATTCTTTAAAAAATGCCACGCGATGCTGATTGCAGTAAAACATAACTTTCTAAAGCAGTCTTTTGTATCACCAATATCTGTTACTAACCAGATAAATATTCAACCTAATGTTTCATCAAAAACGTGAAGACATCAAATATGCTGTACAGACTATCATCCAGTGGCTTTAAAAGCCACAACACCGCAACTGAAGGAATAGTCCAAATATGAGCCACATAAGACTCGAAATACACAAGCCTACCAACACCAACAGCCTGATTTCAGCAGAATTTGTCTCGAGCCACCATGCAACGAGATTCCAAACTAACATTATTTAAACCTTAACAGTCTGCCACTCCACTGTATGACATTACATTGAGCCACAGACTGATGCACACAACATATAATGGGTTAGTGCTGGAGATAAAGTGAAGAGAGAACATGTACGTGACATTACAAAGAACCACAAACCACAGACTGATGCACACAACACACAAGGAGTTAGTGCTGGAGATACAATGAAGAGAAAACATATGACCATGTACTGCACACAGCAGGGTTAACACCATAGGCAGCATCAGAAATGAACAATCACCTTCATGCCAGTAAAGGATGCAAATTATGTGCAGAAGTGACAGGGGTCAAAGTATATGAAACTGAAGTTCCTTTTCTGTCAGGAGTAATGAACAAACATCATTAGCATGCCCTGCAGAATCAAGGCACATAAAAAAAGTTGTTATTTGACCCATATCGCTTCATGATGAAGAGAATTTGCATGTTCTTTAAGTGGCCAGAAATACAAGCTAGGCATTAAATAAATCTCTGGCCATTGGGGGAGGTAAAAACTGAGATGGCTTCACATGGTTGTTAATGCTTAACATACAGCCTGCAACTATATAATGGCAAACAAGTCCAGCCCTAGTTCACGTGCTACATTCAATAAAGAGAAAGTATGCACATCAGAGGTGAGATCTGAACTCGTAATCCTGTCTCACTCGACTGTAAATGCTAATCTGATTCCAATATTCAATACATTTCATGATGCATCTCATGGCAATGTATATAATTACTTAAAAAAAAACTAAAAACTAGCCAAAAAAAAAATCAAATTTAAAAACATTATGTCCTAAATCTCCTGTCAGCCGTCTCGATCTTCCTAAAACAAATTTCTGAAACCCCGTTCTCAAGGAAGATGTTATCTTTTAAAGTATGTAAATAAAACATTGATAAATTTTTCAGATAAACATATGAATCATAACTTGACACTTCTGCTATCTTGTGTATTTACAAGTGATAATGTAATAATGCCTAAGTTGATACGACCAACACTGTAACAGCCAGTTCTAAATTTGTGAATGACTAGTTTGGCAACGCGTGTGTGCAGACATACATATGCCTTCTTTACAAGGTCTTCCAGAAAACTTTTAAGGAAATAAACAGTTCTTAAATTAGCATTCATATAAATAATTGACACACAAGCTTACATACATTCATACAATCACACCATTCCCTGTGGATGCATCAGGAACAGACAAAAGCTCAGTTTATGATCTGTGTAAAAGCCACAAGCTAAGCCATAACAGCATTTTGATAGAAATTCAACTTGTTAATCATTTTGTATAAACAGACAACACACCAGTCTAGGCTGGGAATGAGTCAGGAGCTGCACACGAATACAGTCAACAACTGAATGTTTCTGTGCATCCTTTCACAACTCTGTTTGGTATGTACACGCACAGATGTTAGCAACAGGAAACAAAACAGACAATACATGAGAAGGAAAGAGGTACACAAAAATAAAAACAACATAGGAATGTCCCCCAAACCTAACCATTCTCACACTAACTACTCTCTCTATTATTACAAAAAAAATTTGTAATAAAAGTTGGCACAATTTTTAAAAGCAGTTTTTGACAATAATCTCCTTTTTTTATCAAGTGCAATAATACTTTGTCTCTCGCATTCAAAAGCTCATTGTGTGTGTGTGTGTGTAAAAAAAAAAAAAAAACAGCTTTCATCCAAAATACAAAGTCTATCTTAGATCACATCACCACCTACAGCCAGGGAGGTATTCAGCACTAACAATACAGCTGGTTGTTTTTTTTAAAAGACACATTTGATATTCTACTGGAATTGTCTCTTAAGTGCCAAGTAAAACAGAATAATCATGGTGGTCAGTTTGATTCCCTCCTTTATTGTTGTTATTTAACACTTTTAGTGTAACTCTGTCTTTTAAGAGACCCAAATAAAAATTAAGGCCAATGACATGCAGGTCATGCAAAGATGAGCTGCTTCACAGCCAGGAGTGTCTGCAGGTGCTATGACAGTTTTGATCTTATTGTCAAAATATTTACTTCTTGATTTTTATGATTTAAGTGAAGAAGCCTGTACACCACAAGAATGCTGACTGCCATCCCTCAGAATACCAGTACTCCATTGGTTATACACAGAGGCAGCAAAACAGCAGCAAAGACGATGAAATTGCGCAGCACTGCTTTCCAGTCATCTGGAACAATGTATCTGGCAAGAATGCCTGTGATGACAGATATTTCATGTGCAATGCAGATAAAGATGAAAGATGTAATGACGACATTAAGGACCGGGTAGCTGGGTAGAAGGACCAACACTCCATGTGTGTCAGCTGCTAGCCATATGTGGTACTGACAGATGAACAGCTGGTGACAGAAAGCAAGGTAAACGATCGTTAGAGTCAGAAACACAAGTTAGGCAGCTACATTAGCAACATAAGAAAATTCAAAGTTATACACCTCTAACTACAGCTTACCAGCCAAATCACCACAACCTGCAATTGTTCTACGTGAAAGCTAAAGATGTTTATTTTAGATCACAAATCATATTTTAGATCACAAATCACAATCATTAGATCACAAAGTGAACTGCAACACTCACTTCTAATGAGATTTTACCAAACCAGGCAAACAGAGAGCTGTAGCGTGTCCTGAGCCAGCCAGGAACATTCCTCAGCAAAATGTAAGAGATTATCTAATGGAATAACAAGAAAACATTGGTTATCTGAGGAAGAAACAAGGCATAAGAGAATGTCTCATGATACAAATAATGATCTTGACAATATAAGCTGTAAGATTTTGTTTCTATTTTAAAACCTAACATGCCTCAGTCCTCCCTAAACAACTTTTACTTGAAGCACTGAATTCTAATCACTAAGACATCTGAACATAGGTAAAGTCTAAACGAAATCAAGTATACTCACGGGGATGAAAACAAGGTATGGATGAACATAATTGCACTGCTGTTTACTGCTGCACAGGAGTGAGAAAACCATGTAACTCTGAAATATTAGACAAAAGCAGTATTGTGGTCTGTTTCAAGTATTTCCAATGACTCTGCATGGCAGCAAATACACCCAGGCCCAGGAAAAAGTCTCTCATCCTGTTCTGCATGCACATGAACCAACACACACTGGTGCACAATCAGAAAAGACAGTAGAAGAATTCATGTCCTTTACAGTCAAATCCATTGACAAGAATGTTTGCTGAAGGAAAACCCTATTATAGTACAACATGCAGTTAGTGTAAATAAAGTTAAACTTACAGCAATACCAACAAGTCCCAAGAGACAGAAGATCCATGAAAATGGATGACCAAAAAGACTCTGATTATGGTTGTCTTGTAAGATCTTGTAGTGCACCAGCACTTGATAGCCAAACCCCACCAACATCCCATACACCACACTCTGAAATGAGCATCATGGTATCTATACATTGGCAAAATTCACTGATGATTTGTGATTTTGGAATATCTATTTTTAACTTTGAGCTATGCATCAATTCACAAAAAAGTATTATTATATGATAACAATAATAGTACTAGCAAAAAACAAACATGAAAAATGCCTCTTGCTCATAGCTGAAGCTAAAACAAAACAAAACAAAATTGAACAGCAACAAAAGAACACCAAGGCATAAAATAAATTACTGGGGCTGTGTGAAAAATCTTATGAAAACATGAACACAATGCATGCAAAAGAGATGCAATACAAGGGAAGGATCATAATGACACAGGCTTGGCTTTCTCCTTTTCTGCTGAAGACTATGAGCTTAAAAGGCTTTTGAGTGTTATTTTATAAATGGTTGTTCAAAATGATTTTGTGAGGACTGCTGCATCATGTTTTGGCATTTTCATACTAAGCTAAATCATGAAGATTTGGAGAAAAAATGTATCAAAACTTGAGGAAAAAGAAAATGGCCATGGATATGATGCTTCACATAAACAAAAATCAAATTCTACAGTTGGTCTCATTTTCCATACAATATACAGAAAACCAGCATAGGTGAACAGCTCTGAGAAATGTACTGACTAGTATTAATATTCCCAGAATTAGCATCTTATACTAAAATAACCCATTTATCTGGAAACATTTCATGCTCCGATTAGGGAATAAAATGGCAGCTACAAAAATTAAAGTGTAAAGAGGCTAAACGCACAGAAAATTTGCACACTCACATATCTGTCTAGTTCCCATCGAAAACGCCACTCATGTATCGAGTCATCGGATGTGACAAACAGTGCTTTGAAAGGACGAGCTAAGAACACTTTTTCAAAAAATACCTGAAATAACAAATGATACATTAAATTTTGTAAAGATCAGATCATCTGTAAACATTTATAAAATACGTGTAAACAAACCCCAATCATTATTTTGTTAGCTTAGTATTAAGCTATGAGTGATCAGAAAATATCGAGCAAACAGGAAGCAAAAGTCTATTATCTCCTAGGTATTTCTTGTGAAAGTAACACCCCACACGTTAGCTGTCCCTTAGCAAAAACTGTATCTTCATGTATCATTACTACAGCACACTTCTAGCATTAACCTAGTTACCTAGTACTGACAAAGAAATCATCATAAAGGTGAAATTATGAAGTCTATGCTTAAAAGAGTTTTTAAAATACTGCCTGTACTCACCTCTGACAGGTAGAAGAGTGAAATGAGAACAATGAGTATTACAAACTTGATTACCATGTACAAGTAATGCAGAGAATTGGCTGAAACATCACAAGGCACACAACTTACAAGATCCTAAGAAACATTAAAGATCAAAAAGAAATAAAATTCAACACACATTTTGATAAACAGAAAACACAATTATACACTTTACCCATGTAAAATGCATCAGATTTTTAGGATCCCTTACATTTTTGTTAACAAACAATGCAACATTTCAAATTTATTCCTTGACAGTTTGTTGTACTTAGCGGGGTTTTTTTTAAACTTCCATTTAGATCATTTCATTCTGAAACAAATGATGGTCCTGGATTAAGTCTGAAACTAATAAGAACACCACCATACACCATCAGTTAATGTCATTAAAATAACAACTGTTAAATTTCCTGTTCTAAAGGGTCAATACAAATATTTTAATCTGTACACAAGCTAGTGTGTGAACAGGAACTGTAAAATCTTAGAAATGAGTAATATGTAATATGCATCTGATTATGTCCAAAAGCTTACCTTCTGAGGAGTCATGTGTGATGTGTGGCCAGACAGCCATGACAATATAAACCACCAGGTACCAGAAAGAAACGAGGGGCACAAAGTAATAAAACTGGTACGGCCGGTTCATCACAAAACACAGAACCACCACAAGCAGATTCAGGCGAACCAAAACCTGGATTCAATAAAAGTAGGAAACACTGAAGAGCAAATATTACATCAGAAATTTATCAAAATATTAGTCAAAAACTTAATGTAATTGCTCAAAACTGAAAAAGTCAGGGAAAAAACTATAAAGATATGAATGACACAAAACAAATTCATGCAAAGAAAAAAAAAACTAAAGCCAGTTATTATTATTAAAGAATATAAGATAAAGAAACAGCTTTAAGAGTAGAGAACCTTGCAGAGTCCTGAATTTCAATGTCAATCTGGGTTTATGCACTTTTATGGATTATTTGAGAAGAGCAGTGTACTATAATCTCATGGTGGGGGAAAAAAAAGAGCTCTAGGCAGAAAACACAGATAAATGGTCCACCAACAGCAGTGGCATTACCTGCTTATATTTTACAAGTCTACTTGAGTTCCCCCCTTCCCCACCCCAATATAAAGCTGTTAGAAGATTCCAGTTATTACCTAAGTGCACTGAAGATGATCATAAAAATAATGGGGCTCTTTCTACCACACCTTTCACTTGATTAACGTTTATATAATATTAACAGCAAACTCTTGACTCTAGATGGAGTCTGACAGAGCCTTTACACTGAATAATACTTCTGATCTGACAATCTTTGCACCAAACAATTTATTCCTGATGACACCTTACAGATTACACTGTCGAAAATTCTCTGGGTGACACCACCCGTGCCCACTACCTTTTTTCTATTTTGTTAAAAATGTAGGAAGAGCTCACAGATGGAAGATGCTTTTAAGTGTCTGTTTGCCTGGGCTGCCCAATATGAAGGAAGCAGGGAAAACATTCAAAGACATGTATCTTGCAAGCATTGTACCATAATGGCAAGTAGTTTCAGTTGCTTTATCTAATAAGCACAGATACTAGTGTGAATTGCAAGATCGCTATGACAAATATTTAGAAATGCTAAATAACAACAGAATGACAATTACAAACAATTGTGTTATTTAGCATTTACGAAAGGAAACGAAATGAAAACTGAAGTCATACAGCCAATATGAGTGGACAAGATAGGGGAAACTTCTTACACCTGACAACTCAACCTTGAAGAGCGACTGACAGAAAGCTAAGTCTCTGTGATGCAGTGTTCTCTAGAAAGTGAGACTAAATGTACCATTTCAAATTTAAACTCTAATAGTGAAGGCATGCTTAGTCATTGGTTTACTTTGGCTCAGCACCTTGATGTTAGTCTTTACAATGCCAAGCTTCAAACACCAAAGATGTAATTACAGAAAAAGACTTATAAATAGCAAAGACCTTATGATGTGCCAAAGAAACAAAAATAAGCAAATCCAACATTTATACATACCAACTGTGCGCGTGCACACACACACACACAAACACTTAGACTGTCTTGTTCTCTGCATCCATAGCTCAAGGAAAACATGCAGGACCATTGATTATAAAAAGACACGACAAAAAAAGCCCAGATGCAAAAACAACATTTCTTGTTTTCTCTGCAAGTTCTCTATATTGAGTAAATGAATAAATGACAGAAAGAAAAACAGTGAACCCTTGCACACACATGTACAGTTTCACTGAAATTACTTGTGAAATTACTTGCAAGCAGATGTATCATATCACTAGAATACATTCCTATGATAAGATAAACCAGCAAATTCTTGTCAATACAAAATCAATGTTTTCTAAGATTTTAAAATGTTTCTAATGTCTCTTGTTTTATTTAATGCAAATTGCATAACAGAATTAGGTCTATGACAAGAGCACAGATGTTTTTTACAGCTCGCCAAGTTGAAAAACTAACAAACATGGTGAAGCACAAAAAGCACAGGAAACAAGGATAAACACTAGTATGGCCCAAAAGTCCACAATCTTGTGTTTCAGACACAGAAAAAAGTCCACACATCATTTCCTTCAGACACTCAGAGAAAAGCATGAGTAAGATGCTCTGTCAAGATTATATAAACTAGGAAGCACACCACAAAGCATAATTGTTAAAAAAAAAGGTGTATTCAGACATCAAAGGATGCTACATGCTGTGCATGATTAACTAACTAGGTTTGCAACATGCCCTGTGATGTGCTATGAGGGAGAGAAATCTATGGCTATGTCCTCTAAATTCTACATGTTTTACAGTCATAAGTTTAGTGACTAATCCTCCAATGCTCTTTCAGACAGTCTTCACAGAAAAAAACCCCATCACACTCAGGTGATACTAAAAAATTGTAATGGTTAAAAAACTTCACAAATCTAAATTACAGCAAAGAAGGAAAAAAAAAAGTTTCCTCAGTTTGTAGTCTTATTATTAGCACTTACGTGCAATTCATGGCCATTAGCAAATATTTCTTCCAACATGCATAGACAAACAGTTTTTTTTAACTCTTTCATTATTAATAAGGATGATAATGAATACTTGTATGCACAAACTTTCTCATAACTGGTGAACTAATATTATTTACAAAAGAAACTTTTGTATTCCTGCATCAACTCATTTACATGCATTTGAAAAGACTGAAAATTAGATTTTTAAAAAACTACTGATTCAGCCAAAACAACTTAATACTTTCCCTACAGTCATATGGAAATTTTGCTGTTGTTGCAGACCAAGCAAATATATGGAGTGAAATGATGTTTCTCCCTTCATAAATCTATATTTGCTGAAATGAAATTCTGTCTTCAAGACTCACCAGGTGACAAAACCACAGGAGATAATAGGCAACATTTGAAAGCGGACCCTATATCAGTGAGCAAGCACAAGCCAGGAGTGTGAGGTGCTCCACTGATCAGGTGATCAACAGCCTCTGACAGCTATCAAACCAACAGCAAAGCCAATATAGCAGGTTTTTTTTTCAGTCAACACTCAACCCAATCAAACAGCGGCAAGATCAGGAGGACCTCATTGTCATGTCATCTGGTAAATTATTTCGTCTTGGTTCTAACCATATGACATAAGCCTTGGAGAGTAGAAAGAGGGAGGCAGAACAATCCACCTGCACATTAAGCACTGATATGCGAGCAGTCCCACAACCTAACTATCCCACAGCTGGAACATTTGGCTTGTCCTCATGGCAGACATAATGATACAGAGTCAAAATTTATGTAAAAATTCTCAATGAAAAGAAAATGTATCCACTTCCTGTCCTTCGAACAACAAGTCCGTTCTTCGAAGAAGGGACTTACAGATGGAAGGACACAAGCAACATTTAAGACAGGTAGCAGCAGTTTGGTTCAGTGAAAAGATAAAGTCAGCAAGGTGATGAAAGACCTCAGACAGCAGCAGCTGACTGGTGCTTCTCAACTGAAGTGTCTGTCGCATGAAGCAAAGCACAGCAGAAAAGGCTGTACATCCAGGACAAGTGGAACATAGTGTATAAACAGAAGACTGCCACAGCACATAGAACAAGAGCAGATAGCAAAGCACATGGTAACCACTGTAACCATTAAAAAAAGCCTGCTGTTTTGGCTGTGCTATCTCCTATACAGCTGTTTGAGGGCTGTTGTTCATCCGACCAGTGGACCATATGCTAGGAGTGAAGGAGTCAACTTTTGATGGTTAAAGGTTAAATGTAGCCGATTATCTCCTATGGTCATCAGGTAGTAAAAACGTGGGGAAATGATTTATCAAAGCAATTTTTTTAAAAGCTGACTAGGTCATACACAGAGGTCATGGTCACAAGGGCTGACTTACTTCTAAAGCGCGACGTAAGCTGTTCTTTCTCGCGTGCCAAAATATCTGACAGTGCCGACACCCATGCTGCAACAAGACATGCCAGTTTATCCTGCTAGTGCTGAGCCCAGAAAACCAACCACAAGCAGATCTGCCTTCAGCTTGACCAATCCTTCTTCAAAGCTGAGGCTAACCATAATTTTCATACCAAGGACACGCACCAGGGACAAGAGCAGTAAATGTGTAATAACAGAAACATCTTATGGTAGGCCTAGTCTTAATGCAAGTGCTGCAAGTATCAAAGCAACCTCAGAAAGTCTGAGGGTAGGCTCCATGCAGGAGCTCTGAAACATGTATGTCATCAGAATAAGACTGTAAAAAAAATAATAAACTGGTGGCATGGAAACAAAAATTGAAAATAAAGATAATGGGGAAAAAAATTATCAGAAAGAAGCATAATCTGTCTCATGTACACTCTAGCACACACGTTCATATACACTCACATTTTATGACCATATGTCAATATAGATAAAAATAAAATTTAAAAATGTTTAACATGGGATCTTGCTCATAATCATACAGATGACTTAAGTTTAGAATTAATTGCTACTCAACGTGCTGCTATAAAATGTGAGAAAAAAGATGGGGGAAGGGTTCAGGTACAATCAGATGTAAGCTTGCACTAAGATTAGGACTCTTAATTTTTCAATAATGAACAGTGTTCAGACTTAACATTCACATAGCCAAGAATAATCACTGATGCACATTTTCCTGTGCTTTGGTCTTTTTTTGAACAGTTCAGTGCCCTAACAAATAAACGATCAAACCAACCAAAAGCAGAAAAAATATGATTCTTTTCCCATTTTAATGGGTGCATGCAGAAAAAAACTGGCTAAGCTAGTAATTAAAAAAGTGTTAAAATGTTTACTTTATTCCATTTATATTCAGACATATTTTAATAATTGCATACAACCACAGAAGAACTGTACAAGGAATGAACTAACTGTGCACCAAGAGAAATATATGAGAAACAACTGACTATTTTATTACGGACATCCACAAGAAAATATCTAAAAATGTAAACAAGTAAAAAAACAAAACAAAAGGAAGGCAAAAGAAAATGATGGCAAAACAAATTCTTTTTCTTCCAAAATTTAGATATTTACCTTTTATAACAAAACAAACTGAAGATAAAATATATTACCATTCCACACACTGCCATAAGAGGAAGACCTACCATGCAGTGGCGAATAAGACCATAGTTTCCATGCTGCCAGAAATAGGTGAAATGGCCAAACCCTGTCAGGAACAGGTAACTTGACACAAGCAGCCGTATGTGCATATAAATTGGCAGTACCTGCAACAGGTAGATGATCATAGTCATGCTTTGTCTCTGAACCTTATTTCTATTCCTAAAATGAAAAAGAAAACTTCTACATGTTATGATCAAGTACATAATATATACTATCATATTTAATCAATCAGGTACTGAACAAGAGATTGTGAACATGATGTAAGCTGGCAAATTTATGCATAAACAATAAACTCAATCATGCTGTTAATGTGGGTGTCTTATGTTAAAGTAGACAGAAAAATACCATTTTTGATGGTAAAATTCTTTTCTTCGAGTGCTTACCAGATGACATGACTATAAGGAGTTATGCTGACTAGCTACCTCAATCCCAGCTATCCATATTTGACAGGGAGAGCACAAATCTGACCAACTCACCTCCCTCCCCCCATTCTACCATTGCCAGTCAGTGAGCTCTCTCACACCAGTTTTTTGCCTGGCTGAGGAGAAACCCACAGCAGGGAGGCAGGAGTGAGCTAACAAGTCATGTCATTTGGTAAGTACTCCAAGAAAGGAATTTTACCATCAAAAATGACATTTCTTCTTTGTACTGTCTCAGATGACATGACTATATGGATAATAATGAAAAGGTAGGGGGTGTGGAAAACGAAAAAGAAAAACATACCCCAATTTCAACTGGGTGGCATAGAATGAGGCCCCGCCACCAAGCTGAGTTACTGAGGAACAGAGGCAGGACACAGTCCAGAGAATCAGAATGGCATGCCAGGTCTCTCAGGTAGACCCTAATAAACATGGAATCGGAATGCCAGCCTATTGCCTTAATTTCTTTCAGCGCTACATTACGTGAGAAAGCAAGGCTAGCCACTGCCTCTCAAACCTCATAGGTCTTG
Organism: Marisa cornuarietis; assembly: GCA_004794655.1. NCBI lineage: Eukaryota > Metazoa > Mollusca > Gastropoda > Architaenioglossa > Ampullariidae > Marisa > Marisa cornuarietis. The sequence continues at coordinate 11,084,721 of SMMW01000622.1, forward strand.
ACCTGAATCAAGGAATCCGCTCTGGGAGAGATATCCATATAAGCTGCCCAAATGACATACTTAATCCAATTCACAATTGTCTTCACCAAAATGTCTACACTACCTTCTCTCAAAGGAAGAAATAAACGAGATCTTACTTACCTGTAGGACTTCATTTTTCTAAGGAAAATACACAAAGCCTGCACCTGGTGTTGAAGCCTGTGTCATAGGCTCTTGCCAATGGCAGCAGAAGCAAGGTGACCTCTGGAGGACCCAAAGAAGCCAACCTATTCTTAGGCAAGAACCCTGCATATTTGAGCTAAGATAATGAGCCGTCCACCCTAAACTGCATACAGGAAGGGTCTGTGGACAAGGCATCAATCTCTGACACTTTTGCTGTTGAAGCAACTGCTATCAAAAAATAAGTCTTCCAAGTCCTTGTAATGTAGCTCAGGACAAAGGCTCAAACATCTGGGAATTCAGAAAGGTGAGAATCCAACCCAAATTCCAAGATGAAAATAAGACATGACCTACCGGTCTTGTGTTGGATAGATTTGCCAGGACAGACAGATTTTTATTTGCCTCTGCATCCCAAAGCCCCAAATGATGAAAGGTATCCGAGAGCATGGCTCTAAAGCTCTTAAGTGTAATGGGAGCCAATTTGTTTACACTGAAAAGCCAAAGAGGAAATCTGGCACATGAGCTGGCGACACATCAGATGGCTCCAACTGACAAAATCCTCTACTTACCTTGTATACAGCCACAGTGGAGGGCCTTCTAATGGCAGAGATTCTCGTCACTGATTAACTTGAGAGCTTCCAACTGGTGACTGCACTCATGATAACTCCCAGGCTTGAGACACTCTGGGACTGGGTGGAAGATTTGGTTGCAAGGCTGTCTCAATAATGTCTGTGATGGTGGCAGTTTCCAAGGGGCTACCAGGTTGGAGCTCCACGAGCGACTCCAGTTGACTGGTGCCATCAGGAGATCGACTTTGACACCCTTCACTTTAGCCAGGACCCTGGGCAATAACACTGTTGGAGTAAAGGCATACACAATGAGACCCTCCCAATGTATGGACAAGGTATCGATTGCCCAGGCCGCCATGCCCAGAACCGGCAACACGAAGGCTGGTAACTTGTTGTTCCAGAGTGTGGAAAACACCTGACACAAGTGATGAAACACCTTCGGATAAAAATACCATTCCGAAAGAATGATCTGCCCTCTTCTGCTCAAGGGAAAAAAGGTGCCCCCTTGCTGCCATAGGTAGGCCACTGCTGTTGAGCTTTCTGATGAGATCATGACAAAACCTCTCAAGATGCTCCCTGTGCTTGTAGCACCAGCCACACTGACAGAAGTTCCAGGTAATTTATGTGGTGAAACTTTTCAATCTCTCACCACTGACCCTGCTGCATCAGAATTGGGGCAGGAGATGTGCTCACCACCCCTCTCAACTGGCATCCATGCAGACAGACCGCGTCGGCAAGGACTCCCAAAAATATACCCCTTCCAGGAGCCTGGCCTTGTTGTAATAGGTCTACAAGTGTAGCTTGGGCGGCGTAGAGACCGAGACATCCAGTTGACTCACTACTGGATGCCAGTGAGATAAAAGGGCCATCTAGAGGGGGAAAAAGTGCAACCTTCCCAAAGGCAGCAAGTCTGATGCTGCATTTAGAAGACACAGCCTTTCCCGGGGAGTACAGGTGGTCAAGGTCAGAAACTGAGACACTTTGTCAAAGAAAGAAGCCAGCCGAGAAGGGTCTGAAACCTCATCCCAAGATGTGTAAGTCCTGCGCTGGGTCCATTTCCAACTTGGTTGGATAAATCTTCCATCCCAGAGTAGTCAGAAGGGAGAGAAGGCCCTTAAAGGTCAATACGAAAACTGGCTGCCGCCTTGTCCATGGAGCAGCAGATCGTCAAGGTATGCTGACATTGGGCTTCAAGTCACCATCTGGAAAAAGGCAAACACTGCATCCAAGAGGTGTGTGTGTGGGGGGGGAGGGCGGGGGGTAAAACGCCCATGGCGCAATAGGCTGAAAGGCACTACCACAAACTGGTAGACTCTCTGCTTGAAGGCAAAGTGGAGAAAATGGGTTGCCGTAGGGTGCATCAGGATATGCATATAGGCGTCTTCTAAACTGATGCTCACTGCAAAATCTTCCACATCCATCGCTGCCCACACCGACCTGGTAGTTTCCGTTGAAAATGCAGTGGGACTCAGGTGGGTGCCCCTTGTTCTTTCTGCGTCCCTCCTGGCACCAGACCCTCTCACTGGTCCTGTGATGGTGATGGCATGTCGATGGTGCCAGGTTCCACCTTTTCTAATGGCATGCTGGAGGGGCAGAAAACCTTGACAGCCTCCACTCTGGCCCATTGAAGGGAAGTGGGCCGTCCTGGACTGCAGGTTCTGACCAGTGTGGAGCAGGGGTCGCCAGTCCTGGGCAGTCGGGACCAACACGGGACGTAAAGAGGTGTGGGTGTGGTGGGGTGTAGCCTGTAGATCCCCCCCTGCAGCCCCCAACACTCCCACACCAGCTATGGGTCAGGACCTCTGCTTAGGCAGCAGGTCCCTCCTGGGTGGACCCATGCCATACAGGTGAAAGCACCTCGCAGTCTTGCTCTGCATAACTGCATGTTTGCCCTGGGCCAGCAAACATCTCTGGCACGATCCACCCTGTGTCCTGTGTATTACCCTCGGACCCGCAGCTGATCCTCCTTAGCCTGTGCTTGTAACAGTCCTACAGAACAGAAGCAGACTGTAAGAACAATCTCTTTGCAGTAGAAGATAATTCCTTTATACAGCCATACTTAACACAGATGCATGTACCATGGCTCTGTATAGCACTTTTGCTAGTGTGTTTAATTCTGTTTAATTATCCACTAAAGGCAGAGGGACCCCTTTACCAAAGTAATTAAGTACAGCTTTAGTAAACAGCGACATGAATGAATGAACCTGCGCCTGTCAGTTTCAGCCATCCCAGTGGAAAAAAAAAAATTAAGTGCACAACCGGGCCCAAACTTTAATGCTAAAAGGGAATGCAGATGGCAAAATCACAGAAGTGTTCTGTTGAAGGCCACAGGGTGGCAAATGAAAAACACTTGGCAGCAGAGCTGCCAGCTTTTTCATCCAGGGCACGCGCCTTTTTCAAAATCAGGAGCCAGGGACAAGGTGGCAGAAACGTGGAGGAATTTCATTGTCTTATCAGCAACCGCTTATAAAAGCAGAGGCCGTTGCACTAAACAATGGACACCACTCCACCAATAAGATACTAACAAGTCCACCGCTTGCTGAAATCTTGCTGCACTTTTATTACAGAGATCCATGCACACATACATCTTAAGGGTAGGCAACAAAACCATCTACATGAACACGCATGCACACACAGAAGGTGAAGGAAACCTGTTAGCCAAGGTGACAAGCGCGTCAACCCCCCAACTCCCCTGTGCTGTCCGCATGGCAGTGACTCGGGGGTGGTTGGAGCTGTTAAGCCACTGGCCACATGGCCATGAACAAAACACAGTGCAAAGAAGGAAACCAAAATGCTTATCGTGGATGAACATATTGCAAATGCTGTTCAATACACATATCTTCTACCCCATAATCTGAATGAAGAAGTGCACTAGACACCACAGGGACCGGTAGAGTCAGGGTAGAGGGGGCACAAAGAATTCATGCACTGCTACCCTGTCTGGTCCCTCTACTTCTCTCTTCTTTTGAAGAATGTAGCGATGTGGTGAAACCGCTGCTACTCAGTGTAGAGGGACGAAGCGTTAATGGCTGCTAGCCTTACCTTATTCCGCCCTGAAGATAAAGGTCATTTAACAGGCCGAGGTGATAACTTTCCTGCCGCGGTTCATCTCTGACCACCTACACCCATCCGTCCTCAGGGACAAAGCGGCAAACTTCACAAGGTTAATTCCAGAGCAAAACAGGCAGTCGGTACAGCAAACATGTTAGATAGCAGGAGACTTCACGGCACTTCACAGACCATGCACGGCTAATCCATGAGACCACAGAAACAAGGTAACTGACACATCTTAACTTCATGAAGCCAGATAAAAAACTGGTGTGATAGAGCTCACTGGCTGCCAAGGGCAGGACGGGGTAGGAAGAGGAGGTGAGTTGGCCAAATTTGTGTTCTCCGTTTATTGGTCAGATCTGACCAATTAGAAGTGGATAGCTGGAATTGAGGTAGCTAGTCAGGATAACTCCATGTAGTCATCTGGGACAGTACGAAGAAGACGGACATATTTTAAAGTAGTTACACATTAAAATAATACAATCTTGCTCTTGTTTGCATGCAGACAAAGGTGAAAAGTTACCTTGCTTGCACCGGTCAAATGATAGATAAGAATAACCAGTTGCATCCAACCTTTCCATTCATCCGTTTGATCTCTATGCAGTACATTTGTCTGCAATGATAAAAGCCTACATTCATAAGAAAAAAACTAGTTTAAGTTTTTAAAATCATGTTTATCTATGGACAAGTTGTTCAACATCAGAAAAAGAAGTAGAACCACTAACTGTCAAAAAAATGATTTCGAGATTTTTTTTTTCTTCAAGATGGCATGATCATAGGAGATAAAGAGTTACACTAGCTCTTTACCATCAAAAGTTGTCTCCCTGAAAGTAAGCTAGTGTGTACAGTCCAAGTAGCACTATTTTGATACAGACAGACAGGAAAGAAAACTGAACACAAGTCATAAAGGTGACAATGCAGCACATGGTAAGAGTAAAACACAACTGTAGCCATTGAAAATACTTTTGTTGCTCACCTGACCAGCTAAGCCCCCTGCGTGCCAGCCACATGCTAGCTCACTGTCAGGGAGGTAATTTTGATGGTTAAAGAGCTAATGTAACCCTTTATCTCCTATGCTCATGTCAGTAGAGTCAAAGAAACTGCAGAATGTGCAGATGGAAGAAAATTATCTGTAAAATATCTTTACTTTTCATCTGGCTAAAATAGCATTACATCTTCAATATATGTGCAAAATACAGGCCCCTGCAAGCTAGAAACATAAACCTGACTTTATAAAAGACCAAAAAAAAAAAGAGAGAGAGAGAGTATAATGGGCTTCACAAGTATGATAATAATAAATGAAGATTTAAAGCACTTAAAACGGGAAAGAGACATGGACTAAATGGATAGAACACGAGGGATGGAAGAATAAACGACAGTACTGACAACAAACAGAAAACAAAGACAGAAAACACAAAAGGCACCCAGTAACAGGAACAGAGAATATAGTGATTCTGCAGAGAAAGATGGGTAGAAAAGTAGCAAGAGCGGAAGGGGGAGGGTAAGAAGGACGAGCATTGTGTGGACTGTGTTAGGAGTAATGCTCAAGGAAGAGGTGCGTTTTCAATGCAGATTTGAAGGATTCAGTTGTAGGAAGGTGGCGGATATGGAAAGGGAGAGAGTTTCATTGTCCAGAAATTACATAGAGGGTGTGGAGTCTATGAAGGGGCAGAGAGTGGTCTATAGTGTCGAATGCAGCAGACTGTAGAGTTAAGGAAGAAACATCACCATTGTCAAGGCAAATAATATGTCTGTCGTTACCTTAATAAGAGAAGTCTCAATGCTGTGAAAGGGTCTATATGCTGACTGAGCTTGTGGGAAAAGATAGTGCTCTCGTAAGTAGGCCCAGAGCTGTGTCAAAACTATTTTCTCTATGATCTTGGAGAGAAAAGACAAGTTGGAAACTGGATGGTAGTTGTTCAGCATGTTGAAGTCAAGCGTGAATTTCTTAAGAAGTGGCCTCACCAGCGCATTTTTGAACAAAGATGGGAAAACACCTGACAACAAGCTGGCATTTACAATATGTGTGAAGGAAGTAAAATATCTAGACGCTCAAGCAGAAGGCTTATGGGAATTGGATCTAACTCGCAAGTTGTTGGTTTAGCTTTTAGAATAATCGCTTTCACGTTGGCCTCAGAGACTGGTAGAAACTTGGTCAGAGAGCATCCCGGGAGGGCATCACAGGAGATGCTGTCAAGCGCCGACGTTGAGTCTAGAGATGATCGAATTCTTATATTTTTCTGGTGAAATAATCGCTAAACACTTGCGGCAGCTGTGAAACAGGGTAGGCAGTGGGCAGTGGTGTTGTCGTGCAAAATCCTGTCATTTGATTGCAAATGGCAAATAGCTTCTTGGAGGAGCTGCACTTAATTATTTGCCCCTTAAGATATGATGTTTTAACCTTGTAAATGCATTTTGCAATGCTTCGCTTTGCAGTGTTATAAATTTCTTTGTGGATGGCGAGTCCAGTCTTCTGCCAAACATGTTCAGCTCGCCGACGAGTGCATTTTAGATCAAGGAGTTTGACATGGACGTGTGAATACCAAAGCGCACATCTGGACTGGCCCATCAGACGTCAAGACAATGGGGCGTGGTCATCAACCACTCTACGCAAAACACAGTCAAGTTGCTCAACGGAGGGTGGTTGGAGGAGCGCCATCTGCAGCTGTGCTTTGAATGCCAGTCTATCAACATTTTGTAACGAGCGAGTGGGTCTAAAAACTGGCACCTATGATGGGCATTTGCGATCAAGTTCGATCAGTACACAGTAGTGGTCAGATGAGAGGTCATGAGAAACATCAACGGACTGCACTAGGTGGTCATCAGGTCGATGTATGACCCGTCCAAGATGTGATCTCTTTTGTGAGTTGGTTGCGACACAAGTACAAATAACTGAACAATAAACATTTTCAATAACATCTTAATCACCTTCTATGACAGGAGGAATATATGATTATATATAGTTGTTCAACAATATTAATAACACTAATGATCACCAGTGAGCTTATATAGCACAACAACTTAGTCAGAACCAGACTTTACAAAAACAATTTGACACATTTTTGGGAGAAAAAAGTTCAAACACAAAGAAATTTATCGAAGTACCTTTTCTGTATTTTCAGTAAAGAAAAATCCCAGAATCATCACATAAGCAAATGGAAGGAAAAAGTTCACGTGTGTGTAGTACTTGTTCTCTTTCATAAAAAAATTTGTCCTGAAAAATAATAACAAAAGATGAATCAAATCATAACTTAGTAAATTTGTTTACATAGATACTGTAACTCCTAATTACGCAATCTTTTTGTAGCAGTCCGCAAATCTTTCCACCCCATGGCTGACATTGCACAAAATGTGCATGTCTGGGGCAAAAGATGAAGAAACTGCACTTTCTTCTCTGATGGCATAAAACTATGTGTTTATGCTGATGAACACACAGGGAGACGCCATCATAGGATTGTGCTATTAGACTTATTAGTTCATATGTTTATTTGTAGGTTATTGCAATGTAAAATTCTAATGGCAATAGAAAGCATATGAAAACCAAGGCTCTCCTAAAAAAATACTCACATTCTCCCTGCTCTCATTACTAGACTATTACTAATAGTATTAGTATATATTTTTGCCTCAGCAATGATGAAGAGCTGGTTTTGGGAAAGAACAAAGAGCAGAATTTGTCCCGTAAAACTCTTTCCATGGTTGATTTTGATCTTGCTTTCCTTCCAAACACTTCGAAGCATACAGCAACAATTGATTTACAAAGATGAAGGGGTTGTGGTGGGGACTTCTGCATTCTTTAAATAAAAAGGAAAAAAGTAAAAACAAGCAAGTAAAGTAGCCATGCTCGTGTGATGCTTTATCACCTGTCACAGAGGTAGAAGTAGCTCATAATGAGTCCCAGCTTGGCTACAGCGGTCACAAGACTGACAGCTGTCTCACTCAAGGCCTTTGGAGCGCCATTGCTGCCATTTCTCTGGCCATTTTCTGCTCTTGCCTTGACTGCAATTCGACGTAGCCTGCGTCTGTATGCAACCAGGCCCACTGCTGATGCCATGCTGACAAAAGATATTAAAACAAAATAATAAATCATCCTCCCATTTTTTGTAAGGGTGGTAGAAGGGTGGGAAGAGTGCATGTTATTGATGTTTGCACGTTATGTTGTCTGCATCCATGTACGTGTTCTTATTACTCTGTTTTTAGTGTCTATTATGTCTGTTGATATACCTCTAGACAATTGTTTGCCAACTTGTCTATTGTATAAATTTGTGTCATTGTGTTTGTGCATTTCTTTTGTAAAGCACGCTGAGCCTCCTGCAAAGCAGGAAAATGCGGTATATAAATTTCCTTTTATTATTATTAAATGCTGTGAAATTTTGGTCTGCTTCATATGCACACCCGTAAAAAAAAAGGGGGTGACAGCACTTTTGCAAACACTCACCAAACAAGAAAAGCAGCTGCAGTGATAATCTGCAATGTGGTTGCTGGCTCTGGAGTGTTACAGCAAGTGCCGTCATGGTGATTCATATCATTGTTGCAGTACAAGTTTAATAGTATTTGTACGTCCTGTGATGAACAGAATTGTAATGCCAAAGAAGTGATAACAATGCATCTAGATCAACCCAAGCTCAGTTTTTTTCCTAGTTTTAATGACTGGGTCTAATTCAGTATAAGATACTTGCTAGAGACTGCTTTTATTCACAAAATACAGACCTTTAAGCAGCAATAGTCTCATTGTGATGTTATTTCAGGTTCGTGAAGGGTGAAAAAAAAAGTCTCACGGATTTGGGTTTTTAAACGGAGTTCAAATACCAGAATCTAGCTAGCATTAGTTAGTGCTTGCAAACATGAAACAATCCAAGTGTTTTGATGCACTAATTCACATTGCAGCCTTGTTTGTTAATGAAAGTCTCCACCATGCTTACAAGACTTAGCGTTGAATGTGAGGCATGAAGACCATCAACTGATTCCTTTTTCAGACCTTGTGCAATCAGACGCGATGAACTCCAAATGGTTGCTTCACTGTTTTCCCTGTTTCAAACAAACAAGAAAGGAACACAAAAAATAGCCATAAGATGCACAGAAAACAAAGAAGACAAGAAACTTCAATTATTTTTAAAAAATTAGAACACTTTTGTACTCCCACTATAAATGTAAAGTGTCACAATTCAATATCACAGTAGTGAAATGAAATTTTCTTTGTAAAGTCTCTTTCATTGACACTTATCCAATGATCCAAGTATCTGAAACTTAGGAGATACAGCTGTTCTTTAACCAAATGAATTCTTGTCCCTGGTCAGTGGGTCCACAGCTTCACTGGAGTATATTTTTGGAGTCAGCTGTGCAGCTAACATCCTGGCGTGAAGATTAGCTTCTCTGTATCTGAGTGGAAAGGAGACAGTCGTGGGTGCTTCAGAGGCACAAAGACACCGGAAGCTAGCATGCTACCTCCTCCATCAAAGGTCGGCACACCAAGTGTACAAAAAGACCCAGCAACGACTGCACCTTCTGAGGAGACTCCACAGTGTCAGCGTCAGCTCTGGGGTGCTGGAGACTGTCTACAGGTCTCCAGTTGAGAGCACTCTTACTTTTAACATCGCTGCCTGGTATGGTCACCTCCTCGTCAAAGACAAGGCAAAGCTGGCCAGAATCATCCACCAGGCAAATAAAATTATCGGAACAACACAGCTGCCACTTTCTGACCTGTACCTTCATGCAGTCAGAAAGATGGCATATAATATCATCTCAGACTGGACACACCCTCTCCATCCTTGCTTCCAATTGCTCCCTCAGGCAGGCGCTACAAAGTGCCATGTGTGCGTAAGACTGCGTATCAGAGGTCGTTTGTGCAAGCAGCCATCACTATCATAAATAAAAGGCACAAGGACCCCTAGATCTTTGGGCATCCTGCTTTGTGAAGTCTACAATTTATGTGTGCGAATGTGTAGTTGCGCAAGTGTGTTAGATGTCTGTATGAGTATGTATGCCTGCCCGTTATTTTTACATAATTTTGTGAGCAAAAGAAAAATTTTTGTCTTGGGTTTACTTGAACAGACAATAAAGTTGATTTGATTTGAAATGGGACATCTATGACCTGTCCCATCAAACTGCACCCACCCAGACGTCCCTGGTGGAGGTCTTGAGCGTGACCAAGAACTGAGGTAGTAGCACCATCAGACAGTAGAGATAGGCTAACATCCCATTTGAACTGAAGACACACAGGCTGGAGTTTCCTGTTTCCGCAAATGGCGAAGACATCCACATACACCCGGAACACCACTTGGCATGTGTTGGAAATAAGGAGGGGCCATTCTTCGGGGGAACCCAGAGAACTGCAGCTGAGAGAGTCTGGGAAGCCATGTGGCCAGAAATGTGACAGAAGAAGAGGTGAAACTTGCTCCACATTCTAATTTTTCCACACCTACCAGCACAGGAGAGGAGATTAAATCCCCACTTGCTGTCACAGGTAAATGACAACAGGGGAGTTGTCAGACAACTGCCCTCTTAGTGAAAACTCCAGAAGTTGTGAGCTTCCCATTTGGCTTTCATCTTGAAGACACTGATGTGCAACTGCCGATCTTTGTTTCACCACTGCCAGCTCGCCTGTACAAAGGGAGGAGCCAGGTGGATTTCCCATCCCTCCAGACTCATGTCGAAATGGCTGCTATCCCTCCAGAATCATCTCAAAATGGCTGCTAGCTTCTAGGACAAAACCACAGAACCATGGGCGGGGGATGCATAAAGCCAACCAGGTCTGTAAGGACAAAGTCCCACCTACCCTACCCTGAGAAAGGGGTACCTCACACCCTGAGTATTTTCCTGTGTAATGGGTAAAGGGAGACAGATGGCAAACTGAAGGGAAAACCTTGCTCTACCCAAAGGGAAAAACTGATGGGAGCCACGAATCCTCTGAAATGAAAGCTGAGGGCCAGGAACATGCAAGATAAACTGAAAACCAGTCTTACATGCCATTGCTGACAACATGAGTGTGACCATGACTCCACATCCACTCTATATCAAGCCTCTGAACCTCTGGAGCAAATGTTACAGCCACATTGAAACAAACAGGAGCAGCACACCATACACAGATGTAAATTAGCAGATCTGGCTTGATGAGAACTTGAAAAAAAATCCTTCAAGGTGATCTTGTCCATAAAAAGAACACAGCCAAGGTCAAAGTGCATGATGACAGAACCAACTGAAAAACTGTCAAGTCTTTTTTACAAAGCCTTATATGATGGTTGAGGGCGGATGCACCTGGTTACAAATGAAGATCCCACAGCCAGGACTGCCAATTCCACTGACCAGGGGTAGTTGTTGCTGTAAGCTCCTAATGGCTGGCTCGTCTAGTAAAGTTAAGGAAAAAAACAAAAAATCCTTAAAGGTGGCTGTTGCTTTTTTTTTTTTGGCCACAAGAAACCTGTGTAATGTTTGATGAAGTACATTTCCGACCTAAAATTTAATCTATAAAATGCACACCATTTTCTGAATGTTCTCTTTAGCCTGAAAAAAAAGATGTTTTTGCCATCTTACAGTAACTCAATGGCTGCCTTGTTGTAGTCATCAATCTGAAGGTTGGTGATAGCTGCTCTGTCTATAGACAGCTTGGCTTCCACAACAGGGTCTGTAAAAAAAAGTCTGAACTATCAGGTAATACTCCTAATCACTATTCGGCATTTAAATTTCTGCGGGTAGCACACTAAGCTTAGTAGACTTGATCAAATTAATTCTGAATGCATCAAGGCTCAACTACTATCTGCAAAACATCAACAGTTAATTCATCAGCATATTTAATAAAAAGAAGATAATCAAATAAAGAATGTTTTATCACAAAAAGTTATGAAACCCCTTTCACAATTACAGCACAAAAAAATTACCTGAAGTTATAACCAGAGTTCCAGTAAGAATGCAAGCTTAACTCTCTACAAACCACTCAAGCTAAGATCTAATAATCAAAGGGAAACAAAATTACCTAAAAATTAACAATTTACATTTTTCAGATATTTCTGAACAAATTCTGTACCCATAGTTTCTGGTTTTTATCGCACCAGCTCATTAAAATTTAATCCTGGAATGCTTGGGGTTTTTTTTGACAAAAACTTTGTTAAGGTAAGCGATGCTGAACACAATGAGTTACAGGAATGGGGATGAAGTGCTTATCCTCAAGAAAAGATTCAGAAGAAAGAACAGCATTACAGAAATACTTAATAATTATTGTTTCACAATCTTTTATTTGTTGTGCTACTTTCCACTCTTAAAAAATAATTTTCTTTTACAATGCAAAAGACGGTTCCAGGTCGATTCGACTAACGGTCGTTTCGACTAGGGTTAGTTCGACTAAGTCGTTTCGTCTAATGGTCGAGTCATCTATAGGACGAATGAAATGCTATAGGATGCATGAAATGGAAAAAATTGAAGTGATTTGAATGTTAATAAATGATTTAAATCTATCATGTAAATAGTGCTAATTGTCACATAGACTCAACAAACACTCAAACGCCCGATACCGGCGACGCATCCAACCGTCCATAAGTTTAAAAATTAATGCGCACACGTGGGAACAGTAAAAAACACGCGTTTATTAAAGATGGAAGAAAATTGTAAAAGAGAAGAAGAAAGGGCGAGCTCTGGCAAAAATAATGTCAAGATAGCATATACAAATAAACGTCCCTGCAGAATGAACAAATTAATGGAAACCCGCGCAGCACCGTAAAGGGGTGCAACCATACGTAAGGCGGGTGCACCATAAGACAACCCCCCTCCCCAATACACCTTATAACGAAAGCTGAAGTGAGAGTTGCGAGGAGCCAGGCTGTCATGAAGCGGCCCGCGTCCTATAGCATTTCATGCGTCCTACAGACGACTTAGTCGAACTGACCCTAGTCGAAATGACCAGTTACCGCAAAAGACTCTGCCTTTCACTCAGAGGATGGTACTTTTGCAGTGTGTAAGGTGTTGAAGTCAAACTATAACCTAAAGAATTTACTGTTTGGCAAGGCACCGACCTTGTAGCATCCATATGATATTTGTTGATGGTTTTAACTTTTGGAAGAGTGGCCGTATCATCGACAGATTTGCTGCACAAAGAACAGAAACACGAATATTTGTAAAAAAAAAAAAGTTTTAATAATAAATAATAATTAAGGTTATGTTTACAGCGCCATATCTCAGCCCTATGAGCAAGCTTTTGACGCTTTACAAATGATATTAATTATAACAATAATAATACTAGTAATCATGATCGGGTCTTTTAAAAATGTGAACTATTCTAAAACATAAGATGAAAGCCTGTGAGCTGTGTTTTTTTTTCTTTGCATTTTCAAAATCAACTACGAAAAAAACAAATTTTGAAGTTTGATAAGTTTAATATGCTGGAAGCTAACCTTTAAAGTTCTCAAGTGCTTGTGTACTCCCATTAAATGTTTTGATACTCCACTGAAAAGAAAGATGAACACAGTGTAGTCATATTCAAAACAGAATGCAGGAACAAAAGGTTTGTGCACAGATGCAAAGATTTTCTTCATCCTTTAACACAGAGATATTGCAAACAACCGACTGTGAGAGAATTCTGTGGCTTGCCCAACCACTTAGGTAAACATTAATACCCACACCACCCTGTCTATGCTCTGACCTCCTTTTAAATGTTTGTTGAGAGGAAAATTAAACACTTGTGCCTACCATTAGCACCCTATATACAGCTACCAGCTAAAATGCTAACAAGAAAACAATGGTAGCACATTCATAAGAACTATAGTGTTAAATAATGATGGATGGATAACATACTGTAGCACTTCCAGTAATGACCAGATTGGGCCTGGAGCCAGGCTGCTCACTCTTCAGCCATTTGTCATACACATCATACATGTGTGCATTCACGTAAGGTTGCCACAACAAATCCTGTAAATATATCTTGATGTCTAACACACAAGCACACCTGACCCATCAAAAACAGCATCACAAAAGCAGACATGGGTCTATTTCACTTAAGATACTAAAACACATGAAGGGGAGCATAAATATGTTTTTGAGAGCTAAATGAGTCTCAACAAATGTTATTTCTGAAGATGCAGAACAAAATTATTGGGAAAAAAGGCAATTTTTCCAAACGTAAAATTAGTTTTACTATGGTTAGAAATTATGCTAAGTGCCTTTATCCTATTTTACCCAATCAATACAGCATGATTGTTAAGGTAGCCAAGGACGCTACCAGCTAAAAATATAACTCTGCCCTATAATTCAGGGTGGTGCCCTTGGTCTGCAGGTCACCTGATGCCTTGATGTAGCTTCCTTAAAAGTCTGGAAGTGCTTGCACTGGGCAGAGGGAAGGCTGCCATAAGAGCCAACAGATGATTCATGGCAAGGAAGCCAGGCATGGAAACCAACCTGTAATGGTTGAAATGTAGTGATCCCAGCTGAGAGCACATAAATTTCTGCTTGTCTTCACTGGAGTAGCCAGAAACACTGATGTGGAAGAGAGCTCCAGTGCTTAATAGCATAGGGGGAGAACGTCCGTTGTCCGTATGTGACTGTCTTCGTGGGAGGGAGGGAGGAAGGGATAGAATGCATGAGTCTGATAAGGAGCGAAGATTTCAGGCAGGGGGTATGGACAGACAAGATTTCAGTAAAGTAGTGGGGGGGGGGGAGGCACCTTCAAAGAATCCATACCATAGCTGAGAGTTTGTAGTCTATGCTCCAGGCACTGTAAAAGCAATGCTATCCATGCTTGATTCTATCAAATAGGAGCTATGCTCCAGACACTGTAAAGCCCTGGGGATCAGTGGTAGTGGAGAAAAGTCCTAAAGGGTCCATTCTTGCAATCTGGAGAGTCCATCAGCCATGATATTTAGGCAGCCTGGACTATGACATACTGACAAGATTAGGTCAAACGCATCCCAGAAAAGAAGGACATCATGATTCTGATCAAAAGGTTGCAGGAACATGTGCCACCCTGATTGTGTATATAGGCCAAGACAGTGGCAGTGCTTGATGTATCTGTGCAAAGTGACAAGGTTTGGACTCATGGAACCCTTCAGAGCAATCATTGGCAATGGATCCAAGGGACTAAGGCCTGTCACAGAACTTAGGTGATCAGCAGGAATTGATCATAATTCTGAAAAGTCAGGATCTACACATCAACCAGAGCCCACTGTAGAGTGTGCGAACACACACATACAGTCTTCCCAGGTGCAGAAGGTCAGAGGTAAAATCAGATTTCTGAAAACTGGTGAACAAGCTGAGCTCCTCTAGGCAAGCGATTAGAAGACAACACAACCATGTCTTGAGTCTTCTGCGGGAAGTCATCTAGGCAATTTAAAATTTCTGAGAATGTTTGTTGGGCAACCACAACGTCTAAGAAGCAGGTAATGATCCACAGACTGAGGTAATGCTACAAGGAAGAGCACAAAAGGTGAAACCTGGCACTCCACCGCAAAATAACCTGCAAGCAGACTGGTGCATCAGGACATGAAAACAAGCATCTTTGAACACTGACTGCTCCAGTACATGTATGCTAAAATAATGTAGTCGATCTGTGGTGTCTAATGCTAAAGCCACATTCTAGTCTGCTTGATTGTGACCATCTTTCTTTTTTTCTTTTTTCAGACAATTGAAACTGTCTTGACAGGTCAAACTAACATTTATATCGAAAGAATACAGCTCCCACCTGAAAGGAGTTGCATTAAGGAATAAGATGATCACCTGAAGGGCCCCACGAGTTACAGGGCAGAGTTATTCTTTCTAGAGCTGGTAGCAACCTTGGTGACCATAATGATCACTATGCTGATTGTGTCAAAAATCCAGATAAAGGAACTTAGTATACTTTTCTAACCAAAACAAAATACACCTGCATATGCATACACCATGAAGCGTTCTGTTCATTATTTAAAGCTGATTTACTACTAATACTAGCAATAATAAGTGGATACCTCTCACTAATGAGGAAGCTCATGGCATTTACCAAACATATTATTCATTACACCTTCTTTTTGTGTTGAAAAGAAGATCAGTTAAAAAAAATGGATGTACTGATCGGGACAAGAATGAAAAGCTGTCACATACGCCCTGATCAAATTATGAAGGTGCTTTCCCACTAGTTATAATAACAGCAGCAATAAAAACTAAAAAGAAATCCTTGTTTCAAACATGCACTTACCACACGAGCATTGATCTTCTCATCACTGAAGTGGATGTCACTATGCTTCTCGGCCTCTTTTAATTCACTATAACTGATGAGATTGATAAACTCATAGTACAAATCCCTGATGCGAGAATCTCCTACAAATGTAATATGATTTCGACCTCCCCAATATGAGATATAGTGCATGCACATCCGAGCGTCTCTGAAAACAGAAATTCACATTCATAAATCACTTAGTTTTCAAAAACTTCCAGCACATTATTACATTTCAAAGTAAATGATAAATATTTTAAAACATTAAAAACAGCAGTAACACTGGCAGAGTCTGTGTTGCCATTGCACTCAGCAACACAAGAGGACTGCATTAAGGTCAGGCTTGTTTTTCTCTTTAACGTGTTTATGTTTTTAATCCCTAAGCACTTAATCACCAGACATTTAATCCTTAAATGATATTTCAACCATAAAAATTATGAATTCAGTGAAAACTTTAATTCAAATAATTATTTTTAATAATAATAATAATAGTGAAGATTTTTATAGCGCATATTCACGCTCATAGAGAGCATGCTCTTAGCGCTTAAAACGAGGAAGAGATGTGGACTAAGTAGATACAAAACAAAGGGGACGAAAGAAAACGACAGTACTGACGAAACAGAAAACATTAAAAGGCATCAAGTAACAGGAACAGAGAAATATAGTGATTCTGCCAGAAAGATTGGTAAAGTAGCAAGAGGGAAGGGGGGGGTTAAGAAGGACTAGCATTGTGTGGACTGTGTTAGGAGTAATGCTCAAGGAACTTATTATAAACTTATTTTTCATATAAACATCACAATAAGTTTGACAATTAAAATAATACTTAACTTCAACGTCATTTCAACATCTATAACATTAGTTAAAGTTCATGTGAGCTATTAAATTCAATGTTCTTCAACAATATGATATGAAAATTGTTCGTAAGTGTTCGTGAGGTAATTATTGTTAATCAATATGACAGGTAAGCTAATGATCAGAGGTACAGAAGACGATCCATTGCCTCATATCGCTGTACAATGTTGCTAATTCTCCTGGCCAATGCAGTGTACTTCCTCTTTGGACGTTTCTCTGTACTGGCGCATGACTGTAGAACAGATGCCTTGTGTAGCTGACAATCCTTACGTAGACCATCAAGGAATGTCCACATTGTTGGATGGTGACAGTGACTTTGCATAATACCGCTTGACTTAAGTGAAATTAACATCCTGTTTCTCTACACGACTGAAACTTCTCTCGAAAAGCGGTCATCGCAGCTTTCTCAAAGTCTGTTACTATAGTCCCTGGAGCTGAATTAGGTATTAATTCTCTAATCGCATCCAACAATTTATTGTAGGTTGCATTTGATTTGTCCTGAAGCAAGCAGTACAGCACTGGTGGAATCACTCCTTGCACACATTGAAAATGAATTGTGTAGAGTTGGTAGAATAAATTGGGGACAACTTTGAAAGTACCATCAGCGAACCAACAGTTGCTACGTCGGAGCCAATGAAGTAATTGTCTGACACCGAAAACTAAAAAGCGACTATTGTCGCTTGTCTCCATGGAGTCGTATAATAGAAACTCCTTGTATAATGCTGGTACTTAAAACATTGCATCAGCAGGAAGGGTGGCAAAGCTCTTCCTTTATTGAAAGGTCGTTTCTCTTTAGTTTGGAGTCATTTTGAGTGTTGTGTCGCGATTTGGGGGCATTTTTAAGGATTAAGTGTCTGGGGATTAAGTGCCTAGGGATTAAAAGTCTAGGGAATTAAGTGTTGGGGATTAAATGTCTGGGGATTAAGTGACTAGTCACCTTTTTTGGTAGCAGCTCTGTTTTTTTTTTTCTTAAATGTTATTAACAGTAACACTAAAAACTGCAATTAAATAATGAAAATAACTGCAAAAACCAACAATACCAATTTGAATATAATGTCATCACCTTACAACTTTAAACAAACGTCACCAATAAGGTTAGTATTTATTTGATATTACTTTTAAAAAATCCATTAATAAACATTACCAAATGTTACTTTATAATTACTTTTTAATATAAGTAAGTAAACGGTCTATTAAAACAGTCCAAAATGTTATTAAAAGTCTGAACACTTTGTGGGACTTACGATCTTGTGTACTTGTGCATCATGCACCCATAGGGCTGCCAGGTATTGTAACCAGGAAAGCGACCATCACTCAACAGCCATCGACAAGAATCATTTCCTGTGAATATAAACACTCAATTATACCATCTTTTTAAAAAAAATTGTTCTGTAATTATGAAATGATATAAATGTGTTGCTCAAAATCACCAAAAGCTTTGTCACATAATGGTTTAGTCTGAGGCTTATTTGTCTAACCTGCATGCACAAACATTTTTCTGAACAAATATAATAAATGTTGTTAATTGCGATAAGGCAATTGACTAATGGGAGTAAAGTGTAACAAAATTACTGATGAAACTGAAAATATACTGTCCCATTAGCTACAGTCTACTGATGTTTCTTGAGGAACAAGACCTGGAGGTAGTTTCTGTGTATGTGGGTGGGAGAGAGAGACTCAGAGGCTGTGAATGTACTCCTGGCATTGCTAGCTATAGCAGCTCCATCGAGAGGGACAAACATTTTCCTACAATACAACATGTTGTTATACTGAATCTGGCACGCTCCACAAAATGAGCAGTGAACAGTCTTGTTACAAACCTTTTAAATATATATCCATCATGAGAATACGTTTGAAACAAGAACAGAATCAAGATTTAGCAAATCTGAACTGATGCAAAGTACTGTTTCTGAAGAAAAAAAATTGGATTGATGAAAAATGCGAAACAAATCAGCAGAACAAACCTGATACTGTCTCTACACTCTCGCTGTACTACTAGTAACACAACATCTAACGAGAGCTAATCACGGAATCCGTTTCTGAGAAACACACTTGTCTTACCATACTTGAGATGAAGAACTCCGTGATATCCTACAAAACCTAGGACGATAACAAGGGTGACTAGTTTCGCATTTTCTATGTTGATGTACTGAGTTATTTCGCTCGATGAATTATTACTACTCGCAGCAGTCGCTGCATCGTTATCCTCCATAATTGTTGTCTCGCCGATTCTCGCATGAATCACAGGCCTCCCTTGCTTATCCCCCTTTTCAGAACAGGTAGCGTTGAGGACTTCATTTACCACAAATATTTTTGATATGCCTTCAGTTTTAACTCGACAGTGTTGTATTACCAGAGCATACACCCTTATTTCACACTTTCTAATTATGTAAAAATCTTTCGATGTAATTTATGGCTTTGCACACAAGGCTGCGGTGTCATAAACCGACATACTGTAGGAATGTACGTGTGTGAATATGTATATGTATACCCCTTAGACGGCTTAGAGGGTGACAGAATAATAAAGAATCTTGGTAGACGGTATCAGTCTCGATCTTAACATTTTTTGCCAGTCTAAAATTGGATACAATATTTCTCATCATCCGAAAAATGTATATTTTGTTCAGACTCTATGTAATGTACGTAAAATTAATTTTAATGTTCATTATTTTTGCAGGTACATTCTAAAGGTCTTTTCACGTGAGTTTTTTTTATGGATATACCATTATATCCACTGAATTAAGCCACTATGTGGCCTTATTATGTAGCCGGACTGATCCACACTAGAAAACGATCCGCTTCCTCACTCGATCGGGCCACGAACTGTGTATTATTTGTCCTGTACACGTCCGTGATCGGGCTAACACTGCGGCGCGAAATCAGTCCGTTCCTCTTTAGTGTTCCAGAGAACAGGGAAAAGGACGGAAGTTCCCAAGGAGAATTTACTGCTAAATTTCTAGCTCTCGTTTGTTGGGTGTGTTATCGAATGTACCTCGCGTTGTGTTATTTTTCCATCTACTACACGCCCTTACGTAGCCGACCTTGGAATCCACAAAAGACCTTAATTGCTTAATTCCCAAATAAAAGTCTGTTTTCTCCAGTGTTCAACTCTATGGCTCTTCGTGTGTGCTCTGCTGTGTCACAACTATACAGACGACACAAATCTCTTTCGTTCTAATTAAGGTTCATGCCTGCAGCAATGAATCCGATTCCTGCCGGATGACACTAAAGTGGTGTTGGTTTCACCCGCCTTGATGTGATTTGGATAAGCGAGTGAAGATTGATTTCTTCTGCTCGAGCATAGGAGGGCTTCTGTTTCATCATCATCGAGTTTAAGTTTGTTACCATCCAGTCTTTGTCTACGGTACCAGTAGCAGAGTGAGACAGCCGGTGGAGTGGAGCAGTACGTGATCGATCAGCTGTGTGTCGTCAGCATATTGTCGAGAAACCTGGTGAGACTGGATGCATGATGAAAGTGGTTTTTGTGTACAAAATGAACAGGACTGGGCCGAGTACTGAGTCTTGGGGGGACCCCACAGGAAAGTGGAGCAGGGCGAGATGTTTGACCACCAACGAACACAGTCTGTGTCATATCAGTGAGATAGTAGTTGAGTCACGAGAGTGAAGGTCCAGATATTCCACAAAGGGTGTGGAGTCTATGAAGGAGTAGAGAGTGGTCGATAGTGTCCAATGCATCAGACAGTAAAGTTAAAGCAGAAACGTACACCACTGTCAAGGGCAGATAATGTCTGTCGTCACTCTGTAGGACGTTTTGGTGTGCTGGAGAATAACGACAGCCTCCAAACTGGACAGTGGTTTATTACATTCAGAATTCACTTTAAAGCCATCAAGAACATTTTGTAAAGGCCAGTTTAAATGACATTCGATCTATTAGTCTATTATTAAATTACTTCATTCAAAACTCACTTCACTCAAAGTCACAAACTGTGACAAATTGCTTTCTTTCCCTTTCACAGTGTCATGACATCCTGTAAGTGCCTGGTTTCTGAAAACTTTATTTTTGCACCATAGAACATTATCTCTGTAATATGGCAAGCAGCCAAGCTCCATTCAAAAACACTTTGTACAGGTCAACAAATAAAACAATCATTTAGGTGCCACTTGCAGTATTCTCTGCAATGATGTCCCCTTTCAGTACTTGATGCAATGATTTTCCCAGGTTCAGGCACAAGCATATCACAAGGTAACCAGTTTTCAAAATCAAGGTCACTCACTTTTCATTACATTATAGAATAGACTATAAGGAAAACAACTGTTGAAAATATTCACAAAAAATGCATGGAAACAATCAGTGTTACAAACATGAAAACTTTAGCTAAGTTTCCAACAGTTTGAATCTAGAAGAACCTCTGCTATGGTGAAAGCAAAGAGGAATAGGGTAATGCAATTTGTTTTTTCTTTATATTAATATAGGGTTGAAATAGAAACCAAATCAATAAAATTTTCAAAGAGTTTACATATTAAACTGCAAATATTGTTTAAGCTGTTCCAGATGTGCTGTTTATTGACTGGAAGTTACATAAAGATAAAAAAAATCTGAACATTTTGGTGGATACATATAAATTTTTTATACTAAACATTAGAGCTCTTAATAGTAACAAATAGCTCTGCACTTATGGAGATAACACCTTAAAGTGTTTAATATAAAAAAGAAAAACAAACACCTGCTCAGATAATGTGATGACAGTTTAAACTACATAACTGGTCTGATAAATCTGACGAGCTTGTCCTCCTACACGACAAAGAATAAATAAATAAAATAAAATAAATAAAAATAAATTCATTTAAATTATCCATTATGTTCATGTGATGGTACACAAGAAGTGGTAAATAGGTAAAGCTAGGTTGCAAATAAACTGGTCTACAAAGCATTCGGAATCTGTCCATTTATGTAATCAAAATCTATAGCAACAGGCACCTTCATTGGTGACATGCTGGTTTGTAAATATCTGACTCCGTTCACAAATAGGGTTAGCTAACACAAAGTAGTAAGAAAAGCATTTAAACATTTTGCTGTTGAAACTGTATGCACACCATATACGTACATGCACAATCGTTTTAGCGTGGAATGAAAATCCCTGGAAAAACCATCAAAAAAACTTATACAGCTTTTACCCTACACAAAACACTTCAAAGCTGGTTGTGTGGGTTTCAGGCATGACAAAATATTCTGTATCACAAAAATCATCCCAACAGTTTAAAGATTTTCTAAACAAGTAAATATACACCATTACAATGTTCTATACAGCAACTAAATTTTCATGTTCATCCAAATGCATAATCTATGACCAAGTCTTTATGATCATACTGGTACATGCCATTTTCCTTCCAGATATAAGCAACTTTAAAGAAAGCCACCTCAATCTATGAATTTTCCTCCTGGAGAATCGTGCATGTGTCTACAAAAAAAAACCCCAAGAGTTATACAGGAATAACTCATGCAATCATTATGGTAAGTATTACACAAGAGAATTTTAACCAATCACCGGATATTGACATCCTCTTAAACTTTGATGGTCAATTTCAAAAACATGAAACAGCTCTCTGGAGAAAGGAATGTCTCTAGGCACCTGTAAAAAGGTAGAAACATGGTTCTGCTCGTCAATAAATTCCAATAAATGTGAAATATATGCTTGACAAAACCCCAATAGGGTTGGGGTCTCAACTGTTACTTTACATTAAATTGTAAAATATACTTCACCTATGTCATCTTCAAAAACAGTGCTTCTTGAGATTAGAAACTCATGTCTGACACATCTTCGATTCATTCTCACAATACAAAAACAGCAGTGGCTGCATATACAGTTATCAGGTTCATCAAATAATTATACATAAAATTATACCCACCACCTTGCCACTACAAAACAAAAGCCCACCAATAAAAACCATGACTGTTTTAAATGACTTTACAAATCGTATGTTTCAGGTCAAATACCATTAGGTATCCAATCCAAAGTCAACCAGCAAATGTCAAGCACACAACCACAATCAACAGAGATGACCAAACTTCTTCCTAGAACAAATCATGTAGAGTGCAAAAAATACTACAGGAAAGCGTCATCCTCTGAATTCACATAGAGACAGATGTTAAGGCATATATGCCAACATGTAAGTACATACACAAACTATCGTGCATATGCACAATGAATAAAGGGCTGCAACTTATATTAAAACATGCACAATCTGGACAGTTTGCTTTTTAAGGCATGCTGAACACGATGTCTAAGTCCATTCTGTAGCTGTATGCATGCTGTATGGAAACACAGCCAGCCAAAAGCCTAGTGCCTGGTCTCTGCCCAGTCATTATCAGTCAACTGAAGAAGTTCCAAAAGCACGGATTCCAGGTCTCCATCATGCTCTTCTAGGAGTTGCTGGTTAAGAGTTTTGTTGTAAAAGCCCATTTCCACCAATCGCTTCATGGCTTGTGGATATTTTATGCCAGGCTTTTCTTCGTCGTCGATCTGCTTACTCTCTGCCTTGGCCTCTTTCACTGTACCATCATCCTCTTGTGCTTTGGGTGTCCAAGTGCTTGCAGGTGGTTTCCATTCACTCTGTGGTGGCTTCCACTTGGACTGAGGTGGCGTCCATTCGGACTTAGGTGGTGTCCATTCAGACTTGGGTGGTGCCCAGCTGGATTCTGGTGGCTTCCAGGTAGATGGTTTCCCTTCATTCTGTAGCTATAATCCCAAAATAAGTGTGAATAAGTGTGATTTCAAGCAAACACAATGGAATGCATCAAACACATGCCTACAGGAATAATTAAAACAGTATTTAAAGTCCAAAAGAAATAGTATGCTACTTTTTATTTTAAAAACACTTAGTTATGCTGCAAAGATTCAAATGGGATGCTTATTTCACCATTCTGCTATTCACCTGTCTCCCCTGAAGAGTATAGAAGACATCTTTTGCAGTATTGAAAACCTGGGAAGCTGCCTTTGAGGCCACAGAGACAGCACTCTGGACTAAATGATTAGCGTGGATACTCATATCATGAGAGCTGAAACAAAACCAAAAACACAAAAATGCCTTTCCTTCTGCTTATCTGAAGCTTAGTGTTAATTCTATACTGCTGTTACTGTTGATCAAGACTTTTGCCACAGTGAAGATAAATATAAACAATAATTATGCATCTTCAATGAGTTCAATCACTCTCCATGTTTACAGCTTTTGTCTTCTGAGACATGCACTCTCTTTGTACTTCATTGTGTGCCAGATTCTATTTTCAGCATGTGTGAAAGGCAAAAAATGACTGCTGGTATGCAATAGTACCCCCCTTCCCCCCAAAAAAAGGAAAAAACCTACACAGAAGACAATGTTCACAAGAGAGCCAATGTATGTAGAAAACCATACAAGTACATTAGATCCTCTGACACTAGCACAGATGCACACAAAATATATTAAACCTTCAAGGAACCTAAATATCTGTGGTATTCAGTTCCCAAGCATGCAATACTCTTTTATCAAAGCAGGCAGGCAATGTGCTACTAACAGTGGTAAGAAAGGCAGCTCATCGCAGTCACCAGACACTGTGGCAGATGCTCCACTTTCGGCATCCTTCTCTTCATTTCTTCCATTCTCCTCAGACTCCTGGGCACTTTCTGCAGGTGACACTTCATTGCTTTCTTCTCCAGCGCAACTAGGGGTGTTGTCTTCTATGAGGTTTACTTCAGCATTCTCAAAGTCTCCAGCAGCAGCCGCCTCTGCATCCGACACTTTTTCGTCATCCTCATGAAAAACCGTAACGATGGTGTCTGCAGAAGTAGCAGCATCAGCAGACGGCATGAATGTTGGGATGAGCATGGGAGTCCCAATGCTGCCAGATGCCTTCAGCATGTCATCCAGACTTGGTTGCTCTGCATGGGCATCATCAGTCAGAGATTCCACTTCTTCTTCCTCCTCTTTTCTATCATTATCTAATATTGCGAAATGTGACTGAAGACTGTATTGCTTGTCACCAGCTGACAATGCTAACAGGAACAAATAAACAACAATAAATACATTTACAAACCAAGATGGAAAAAATAAAAAATAAAAACCCCACAACAATTTAGAAGTTAAGGTTAGTGGTCCACTCCAACAAGTGAAAATCCATGCTTTAAGTATTTATAAGGTTTTTTCATTATAGGCTGATAAAATTTAAGACAGCTTGTAAAACAATTATGCTTTTGAGTAAGTAAAATGAAAACATCAACTTTAATTACTTAATGTTTTCACAACTTAAAAAGACAAAAACTTAAAATATTACTTAACACTGATATGTGCCAGTACGCTAATGTGAGGATACCAGCAAATGACCAGAATCTTCAGTTCACATTAATAGAAGGACCGTTTCATGTAAAAAAACAAATGGCAAAATACTAAATATTCATGTGTACAAAGTGACTTTCTTTCCCTAACTGCCTCCATGCTCTGCTTTCAGCCTACATACTAAACATTACTGGTCTCACCTTCAGAAAGGAGAAGAGGCTTATTGATGTCAAAGCAGTCAGGCAACCTTACGATGAAAAACTCGTCATCCAAGCTCGAGCTAGCATCAGAAAAACTGTCCAGAGATTCAAGATCTGCATACTTGTCTGTCCCTCGCCAGTCTGAAAGACAGAACTTACCATCATCACCATCAAAAATAAAAATATTAAAAAAGTCAAAAAAGAAATTTAAAAGTATAACTGATACTAACACCTTTGTTTAGCAAGATTGATTAGCAATATGACATTTTTGCTGAATGCACAGAAGCAGCTTTTCTCACCAGATGGATTTATGGGAGCAACTTGGCTGAGATACTCAGCAATGTTGATAGATCCTGACTTTTGGTGATGATCTAGATCAGTCAGGTCTTCACCAGTCACCACTTCCACGCTGCTAGCAGTGCTAGCTGAACTGTCCGGGGACTGCTCATGCACAAATGTCCAGTCAATGACTGGGGAGTGTTCTCCATCACAGTTGCCAGCATCTGTTTTCTCCTGCAGTGGTCTCTGGTTCACTGCTTCCAATGAGTAGTCAGGTTGCACACCAGAGTCCTCTGTGGTAGCAACAAAGCTTTTATCAGATCTATGCTCAGACTGGACAATATCACTGTCAAGAACTTGCAAGGAGAGTTTGGAGAGAAGTTCAGGTTCTGGAAAGTGGATGGTGCGCTCGGGAGGTGGGCTGACATCTGTGGACAGATTGCAATGAATGATGGAATAAGAAAAGTTGCTTTTGCATGAACATTCAGTGCAGGATTACCAGCTAAAGCCTTAAACACTTCATCCCTTGTCTTAGAGTACAGCTTTTCACTAAAAAGTTAGCTCTCCTGGTGTGCAAACATTTTTATATTGCACACACAAAAATGCTAAACCACAAATCTAATTCTCACATACATATATAAATATATACATATAAAAAATAAATATAACAAAATAAACAAATGAATGCTTAATGTAATAGTGGATGCTTACTGCTAATATCACAAATATAAAAATGCTTCTTTCTTGTTTGCCACCTGGCGGTCAAACATACTGTAATGATGAAGTCACTGATGTACAATGTAAAAGAATTAATAAGAGAAAGGGATTCAGAAGAATAATAATTAAAAAAGATGCACACAACCTAAAGGTGTGTTGTTAGGTGTGGATGGCTCATTATCTGCAGACATGCCAGTAAATCTCTGAGACCAAAATTCACGGTCCTCATCAGATTGTTTGACAATGCTTGGTGGAGGTCTCTTAAGTTTCTCAGGCTGCTCCAGATTGTCAGGTGCTCTTATAGGGTGACACAGGAACTCAGCACAACTAGCCTCTGCAGCCTGATACTCATCGGATGCATCATGGCCTGAGTTTTCTGTTGCCTGCATCTGTTCCTGCTGTGCTTCTGATGCAACCGAATTAAGATCTTGTGTTTCCTACGAGAAAAATATACTTGTAAGAATTAAAAAGAATAAAGTCTTAAAAGAGTGCATGTTCAATTAGAATAGTTTGCTTATCTTTCCCATCGTCTTCCCTATCCAGTCCAGTAGGCATAAAAAGGGTACCTCTTCAATGTAGATCAGAGGAAGTGTGACTTCTGGCTCATTCATGTTCTGACATTCTTCATTTTTCTTGAAAACACCTTCCAGTGGAGATGCTGATCGTGTTTCTGTGTCTTCCTCTGCGTCATGCTGATCAGCTGCAGGAAGTTCCTGTACAATAAAATGCAAGCGGTAAGTGGCGAATTTTGAATCCGTGGAACATAAATCTTTCTTCCTGGTTTAAAGTCTGAAACTTATCTCCGTTCAGAGTTGAAGACTTTCTGTATTTATATACAACCCTAAGCCATACTCACTCCAATATGCTGCTTAAAACTATAGCAGGCTTAAAACAACAGCATGTTCAGAGTTTAAAAAGTTTACTACCATTGGTGCCAATAACATTATGTAAGACTGCATATATATATCACAACAGTTTCCTTATTTTAGAAACATCCACACTTTCCAGGTAAAGAACATTGTTCACTGTAGTGGTTGCCTTATTACAGATCTTTTAGCTAAATACATTTACACAAGCAAGAAAAAACTATTACTCACTAAGGGTTCAAAACTGTTTTCTGTTTCTTGAAGCTCTTTGCTCACTTCAACAATGCAGTACACAATAAGTCCAAATGTTACTTCGTGTGCAAACAGACGCCAGTGACTGTCATATTTGCCTTTAAAAAAATATGGTAAAATACACCAAATTATGGAGAGATACATCACTGTGGACTGTTCCACTCACCCCCTCCCAAAAAACCCCCCACAAGAACCATATGTGCAAGCTGATGTAAATGTGCAAATGTTCAAAAAATGCAAACATGCATCTCTGATATCTGCAGATAAGATATGAATATGATTAAAAATCTAACAATCATCTTTACCTGGTTTCAAAGGAGCAAAAAGATGGACTGTCAAGTTAGTTCTTTCACCAGGTAGAAGTGGTGGCACATCAATCTCATTAACTGCAGCCTTCATGTCCCCACGGATCATCCTCAGCTGCAGAAGTAAAAAAAAGTTTATAGAAAGTTTGTAGGAGTGGTGATTTCAAATCTGTCCTTTAACCTTGCCTTTAAACAAAACACCAATCACAAAAAAATTGAAGAGTTCTCGCTCATTTGTATCCGTTTTCATTTTAGTAAGATTTTCTGCAGACCACGGAAGGTAGCAGTATACAGTACTAGAGTATATTAAAATAAATACTCCCCTCCCCAAAAAAGTGTCACTGATACATTTGATTTTAGCTTACCGGCAAAAGCAAACTTACCACTGTCTTACGAGGCCAGGGTATGCTGCCTCCATTTTCAATGCACCATGTCTTGGTCAACCATTCCCCTGGCTTCACAACTGAATTATCTGGCAGAGTGACGTCACAAACAAAGTCTGCTTTCAAGATACTGCACAAAACATTTCATTAACAAGAAACTTTCAGGTCTCTGATTCTGCAAATGTCATTCCATACCTACTTCAAAATATAATATTAACATAATTAAAAAAAATCATGCTCATACACTTTGCTTAAATATAAGAAAAAAACAAAACAAAATATGGTTCTCTGTTCCATGTATCAGTGTTTACTGCACTTATTAAGTTTGTGTTGCAGGAATTAAAAGTCATGGCAAACATGTAACTATTATAATGAACTACCTATCACAAGGTTTCCAGGGATTAAGGCTGATGTCAAGGAAGGCCTTTTTACACAGTTGTAACGATATAAATGATAGAATCAATGCCACAGTGCTTCAAACATACAGTACATTAAGGGTTGTTTGGCTGTTGTTGCTTAATGCTGTGTAATGGCAAAAATTTATCAAACTAGCAAGACAAATTAGAGGATAAATGTCCATAATGGGTAGTATTAAAGAATCATCAATACTCTCTGTAGGAAACCAGAAAAGTTATTCTTGATGCCTATCTGCCGGTACTGTAACATCAGGTCAGCAATAGTCTCAAAAGTAAGGCTATGGCCAATTTAAAGAGTGAAACATGATAAAAACACTTTTAACATTGTTGATGCTTATACAGCTTAATTTTTCTGCAAGAAAAAAGTCAGTGATCTAAATGCTAGTAAGCAAGAGTCTAAACTGTCAGATATTATATTCCAATTAAGTCCATTTAACAACAACTCACCTCCCCCACCCCAATTTTGCCACTATACTTTACCAAAAGAGCCATTTTAAGAACTGCTCCTCATTGTTTAAAATATTAGTACTGAGAACTCTTGAAAAAAAGTCTCATCCTAATGTGCTGCTAAGAGAAAGAAAATAGCTGAGAACAGCTTGACTTTAGGTCAAAGTGGTAATCTGACAGCATTAGAAAAACTTATACAGAGCTAAATGGTTGCCTTGAACTTTAGCCCCACTTTCTTTTGACTTTCTTCTCCCTCCCCCGTCTCCACAAGAAAACACCTTCAACCATCAATTCCTTGTACTCTCAGCTCATCTCTGATCTTACCTTGCTTTTGAAAGCATGTCTCCAGAAACAGCTTCTTCCTACTCACTGTTTAGAGTATCTACATCAATATCTAGTGTATCAGAAGTTTGTGTTGAATGAAAATATCATCCACATAATATTCTCTCTTCACTTGAAACAGTCCCTTTAATGATATATGAACCTAAACCTCTTCTACACATGCCCCACTCTAAAGTTCCTTCTCCTAGTGCAACAATCACATATACACAAAAGCAGTGTTTCCTTCCTACACATACCCAAAGCTCTCAGGATTCTTCAAATGTGAAATTCCTTCCTGAGTAAGTTGTTCCTTCTTCCACCTCAGTTTCTCCTCTTTACGACGCAACTTCTCTTTGTTTTTGATCTCAAGGCGTTTAAGCTTGTCTGCTTTGCGAACCAGTTTTTCCAGCTCTCTAAAGAAATGTAATTATTGTAAACTTATTCTTAGGGACAGTTCGAGCATTTTCAACAAATGCAGCAAAGAAATCATTAATTTCTTGACAAACATGAGGCATTTATGCTAATTACAAGAAAGAAAGACAAGGATGGTAATGTTAAAATTCTCCAAATATATGGACATACCCTTTCTTCAACATGGTGACCTCTGATTCTTGACACTCTTTACTGCTAGGGTATAAAATTACTCCCAAAAGCGGACCATGGTAGGAAGAAGCCCTTGGACAAGGTCGTCGCAGTTTCAGAAACACATGATCAGTGTTGTGAACATCTGGTCGTGCTTCACAATCCTCGCAGAGATTATAATTCAAACAATTGCTGTAAAAATAATTGTTGGTAAAATAAACATTCATTGCAAAACTGTTACTATATTTAAGAGCAACAAATTTTTTAGAGTCAGCCTGCATATCAATAAGCAAGAAAAAAGCACCAAGAAAGTGACTCACCCGCATTTGTATCGTGTTCCCAAAATGATCTTTTCACAATTGTCACACACTGTTCCCTTGTGAACAGCAATGGCTGAAAGGAGATAAGCAACCAATTCTATATGATTAGCACAGGCAAAACTAAAAAAAATCAACTGAAGCTGTACTAGAAACTACTGAAATTTCAATAGCAGTTACGCAGTTATTCAAGCAGAAGTGATATCGTTCTTTGTCACAAAGTTTGAAGTCCAATTCCTTCAAGATTTGCTAAAAGGCTATATGCTACACTGCTACATTTAATGATGCTAATATAAAAAAAATGTATGATGGGGAGAACATTAATTAAAAAACAAAATGCTGTAGTCCAGAATCAGTAAACACGATCATCAAATCCATCCCTCGATGCAGCTTTCAAACCCATGTGAAAACAAAGTAGCCGAGTTTTGCTAAAATGTGACTTTTAGCCATAGTCCATTACCTCAGATCTGGTGCAAAAATTTAAATGTAGTAAACAAACCCTTTGAGGCTAACATTATTTTCAGAGAATTTCCTGTCACCAGTTTTAAAAACGGTCAGAAGAATATAACAGATCCTCAACCTGTGCATAATCAATTGTTCTCTTGATACCTCTCAAACTAACTGGTAATAATATTTTTAATATATTGAATAGGTACAGCTTTTCACAAAAGCTCATATGAAACCCCCATACTTACAACAATCATGAGATTTCCTATGGCTAGAACTGTCCACACTACTGGATCTAATCAACTGCTTTGCTTCCAGACGGCGGATAACTTCTTTGGATGTCTTCTGAGGAAATCTGTGCATAAGCTCCTCCTTCATCTGAGCATATGTGCAATCAAGAAAGGAAAATAAGTGTCTTTTCAAACAGCTAGCTCAAGTTTACTAAAAAAAAACTAAGTGCAATTACAACTCTGTTGCTATGATGACAACTTTCTCTCTTGGCGTGTTTAACCAACCAAAGAATGGCAATTATGAAACTTCCTCCTGGTTCTCAATGTAAACTACCAAGATATACAGCATTCACACAAAGATTTTCATATATTTCCTTTATGAGGTATAGGTAATGAACACTGTAAAAGGCTCCCCATTTCTATAGGAATGGTAACAGTACATCAGCTGATAAAGTACATTTTTAAAGGTTACATCAGCCACAAATTTATTTTTAAATGACTAGTATGATACTAATATGAGTCAGTAATACTAATCCAATGGTGAGCCTTTGAACACTGCAGTTCTTGTTTGCATGGAATTATGGCAATGCCATTTCAGATCGGCCGTGAAACTAAATATCAGAACTTATAAACTAGGTCAATTCACATATCCCACCCCACCAAAAAAAAAAAAAATAAATAAATAAATAAAAATAAAAAATTGCATTCTGGCAACAAACTAAAAACAGTGTCTTAATACCCTGCCAGCAATCCTTTAAACTTAATTTCATGGTTAATTTGGGATAGCCTTGAAGTATCATAACTTAATTTCATGATTTAACATTTAAGTATCATGTTACCATCTCCTTATCAGCCTCACCCCCTCCCTCACTCCTTAGCCTCAACAATGCGTTTTCTTTCTTGTGCACTATTTTCACTAGGTTTACATGAAGAGATGTATTTGAGACTCTCAACCCGTTCAGGTCAAGTCATGCACTTGTAACTAGCATTATCATCCACCACTCCAGCTCTCAGATACCCACCTCAACAAACTTCAGCTGTAACCCCACTCCCAAGTCTGGAAGCCTCTTGTAAAATGAAAAATTAGCCACAATTTTTTTTTCTTCTTTTTAAATTTCCTATTATTACTTCAAAGTTACTTACTTTTTCCATGTAATGAATAAAGTCTTGATGTGAAAGGTGTTCTGTCTTTGTCTCCTCTTCCTTAAAATCTTCATCCAGCCTGTGACGTTTTCCAGCTTTGGACAGGCTGGACACAGTAAGCTGCTCATATGCTTTATCACCTGTGGTCATTTGTTCTTCTACCAATCCTGTCTTCTCTTCAGATGATTGGGGATGAAGATTCTTTTTTAACTGCAGACAATCCCCAAAACAACCTCTTTTTTATTTAAGAAAGAACCTGCAGTTTACAGAAGTATCATCATGTCAACACATCACACCAGGATCGTCATGGGTCACAAAAGGCGGATGGTTGATGATTATGAATATGTTTAAAGCAATAACGGTAATCTGGAATCAGGTTATGACTGTTGAATACCAAGGAAAGTACATTACAATGTCAACACCATCCATAGCACTTTCATAGTATCGCATAAATCAAGCCTCTTTGACAAGGATACCTTTCTTACAATCCAATAACCCGTTTCTTCGTCACGACGCAATTTGGGGGCCACTTCTCCTGTCTCCAGTGTTTCTGCAGGCTCAGCTGCCTCTGTTCCTTGTCCACTGCACATGGAGAACACACTACTGTAAACCATTCATCGTATAGTTTAGAACCTAACACAGGTCTTCATAGTTAATAAGATTTCATAATCCAAAATCTTTTAAGACAACAGCCAAACCATAACCAGCTCTAGCAAAATTTGACAATGGCTACAATTTTTTCAAACCTTTACTGGTGTCCCTTTTTTCACACCTTCTTCCCTTAAAATTATGGCATGGTGTCAATATAAATTACTAAACATATCTATAATGTTCTTGTTTGTGTTTTACCAATTTATTCCATTTCATTTCACAGTATTTTGTCTATCACATAGTTTTCCTAAAATGTTGATTAGCTACCTGACAGTGTAACATTAACCAATTCAGCATCTCACTGTAAATAGCCCCCATCTCATTTACTTATAACATGGTCACTACTATGACATAGACAAAATACTGACTTTTCCCTAACTTCTTCCAGGATAAACTTCATTCCTTCAGTCGACACACTGACACCACAACCATATTTCGTAACTTTTATGAGTAATCAATACACACTTGTATGTGTCCAAAAATACAAAATTATTCAAGTGCACCCCTTAACATCACTATATTTATATAGCGTTTTTCCAATGTGGATTGGGCTAGGTAGGAGGAAGACCTCTGTTCATTTGTTGTTTTAGTGGGACTTGAAGAAGCTTCGTGTCAGAAGATGAGCAAAGAAGTCGTGTGGGCATATAGATCGGAGTGAGTTTAGATAGTTGCCAAGGAGTAGTGCCAGAAATGGTGGAATAAGCCAGAGTGGAAAGTTTATACGATCCCCGATTGGCAGCCAGTGAAGAGAGTGAATGATGGGTGATGTTCAAATCTAGATGGTCTGTAGATGAGGCAAGCAGCAGTATTCTGGATCCTTTGATGTCTGTCAAGAAGGTATTTGGGAATCCCAGCCAAAAGAGACTTACAATAGTCAATCCTTGAGAGCACAAAGGCACAGATAAGAGTTTTAGTTGCATCAGTGGCAACATAGTGATGAATGGTACTAACCATATAAAGTTCAAGGTAATCAATTCTGCAGACATAAGAAATAGGATGATGAAATGTCAAACTCTGATCAACAATGACACCCAAACTGTGCCCAGAGGAGGAAAAAGGAATAACGTAAATTTTGATCTGTTGAGCACACCTGTTTATAAGCTGCACCCACTAAATGTTTTAAAAATCTTAAATTTTTTCACAAATCTCTTCTCTGCCATTTAGATGCACTGCACAAGAGCATACAAAAAATTGTACTGACAGGACAGAAAGTCAAACTTAAACAACTTTATCTTACTTAAAGCAGTTTTAGTTTTAAAAATTCTAAAATTGTGCTGTGCACTATAAACTAATTATCTAAATAGATTTAAGGCCTAAAAGTGTTTAAAATTAGAAATGTGCAACTGGCCCCTGGGCTATTGCCTACCAGACAGCCTGGTACCATCAAAGCGACTGCTGTTGCAAGGCTGCCAAACAGCTATCTTGTTCCCAGTTACCTATTCCCCCAGGCCGTTCGCTTGACTCGTGCACCAAGCAGAAGTGCAAAACAAGACCTATAGCTCTATTTCTAGTTATATCATGACTGAAAGTTTCCCTTTCTTGCTGCAAAGGTCACATTTATATATGGATTTTCACTTCCTGATGCCACTGCCAAAAAGTTTATATAATTTTCATCTGTAAGCCACAACTTATTAAAGTCTGCTTTGTTGACGTTGTAAGAGGATGACAATGCCAGTGCAAATGATGACAGTGAAATCAGCAAGTTAATCTGCAGCCATTTGTCAATTTCTGGCTCATACAGAAAAACAAACAAGCACATTCAATGTAACAACAAAAAATTTTTTAAATTGGATGCTTCACAAATTTAGCATAATCAATTTTAAGCAAATATTTTTGACTTTTTTCTGACTTTTAATGAAGTTTTTCAAATACTGACTTTTCCAGGGACTGGAAATCATTTTCAAAATATACTGACTTTTCAAGTTTTTCCTGACCCGTACAGACCCTGTTATAATCATGCTTACTGACTTTACCGAGAAGAAAACAAGCTTACTGCTCAGTTTCCACTTCACATTCATTAGCTATTTGCCCTTCACCAGCAGAGTCTGGAATCTCTATTGCCACAACATTTGCTCCTGAGAGAGCACCTGGCACCATAAATGGCTTCACTGTATCCTCTCTTAGGTTAGTGGATTCTACACTTGTTTCCTCCTCTGGTACTACATCCATCATTATCTTTTCATCTTCTTGTGGTGGCGCTGATGCCTTTGATCTTTCAGATGTAGCATGTGGCTCCATGCTGCGTATTTGCAGAATGAGAGGTTTCTGTGATTTTTGTGAGAGCTGCAAATTGAATTTACTTAATGAAGTACAGTTTGGAAAAAAATAGAAAAGTAGAACAACAACCAAAAAAAAAACCCTACATGAAAAAATGATAAAATTTTACTGAAAAATTACACTCCCCTTTCTTAATATTGATAAAATCATCGCTTATAAAAGTATATAAATTATTTAGAGAAATAAGAATGAAATCTGCATTTTTTATGACATCAAAATACAGAAAATTATTCCTGCAATAGTCCTGACATAGCTGTGTAAATCCAAATAATTTTTGTTAAAAAAAACACATTTAGTTAACATAAATAAGAATAACAAATTAAGTAAAATGAGGCAAATAAGGAAACCAAAATAAAAGAGACAGCAGAGGCTGGTCTAACCAAGAGATAGTGTGACAACATTCTTGTGCTATAGCTCTTGACTTATTAGTTATTGACATACTGCAAATTACTCACCCTCACAGCTTCATTTAATTCACCCTGACTGCTGATAATTATCTGAAAGAACACAAAACAATGATATTGATAGTTATAAGGCTGTTTTTACTTTGTCTATGTTAGTGTTTACATATCTTATGGATAAATTGCAACAGTGTTGCAACTGTTTTAAGAAAGTATTCCAATGTTAGAAATCCACAACATTTTATGATGATAATGTTTATCTATAAAACTATAAAAAGCTTGTGTATTCTTGACATCTTAAAATGAAAATCAAAGAAAAAAATGAAACAAAAATTACCAGATCATCATCTTCATCAATGTAGCGTACATCAATCCTCTTTTGTGGTATTTTGTATGAAGCTTTCAGCTGTAAATGAAGACAATCTGGTTAGATTTTATCTAACTTTTTCTTACTAATCATATATAATGTACTCCAGGATGCACCTGGACAAGATATTGCCATAGACATACAGGGCATAAAAAGGTGTGTTACAGAATGCAGAAGCTTTATTGTGTATGTTTTACTGCTAGTATGAGCACTATTTGGAATTGCCCTTGTGGATAAATAAAGTGGTATTGTTTTGTATTACATGATATTGTTTTTTTTATAAGCAACTGATTCTTGTGTATATATGGTTCCTTGTGAATTTATGTCATAAAAATATAAAATATTTATGTTATATAAAACAAAATATGGTGTTTTCTTCAATCTTCTCTCTCTCTATGAGCTATGTTTACTGCCACTTTTAAGTGACTAATCTTAAGCAAATAATAACAAAATACAAGGCCATTATGAGAAAATTACAATAAAATAATGGAACATATTTCAACAACACGCCATCAATTATTTGTTAGGTATAGACTAGTTTTATGGCCCTTATATTATAATTATATAGTGATTAAATGGCGCGCTTCAACATCCTCGCTTTCACTAGACACACATACACACGGATATACAACCGTGCTCTCACTACGTCAGTTCTCGAGAACGAAGCTTTTGTCGATTTTCTTTCATACACATAATCACTCTTTATTATAGCGATCTAAAAATGAGAACGCTACCTTCGTACATCCAAAAACACTGAATGTGTCTAACGCTTAAAACCGAATAGCATATGAAAATAAGTAAACAATGTAAGCCTATAGTCATTGAGCGTTCTACGGATACAAAGATGGCGGCCTGATTCCACTTGCACTGACTTTACATTTTAATAATTAATATTTTGAATTAAATATACCATCCAATTTAATATATAAAATAGTGAATCATAAAGTATAGCATGTCGTGATCTGAGTAAACGAGTCCTTCTTTGCGCTAATATCGGAAGACAACTGAAAAAAAGACAGATACAAAAACACAGCTGACAGTGACACTCACCAAAGCTTCTAAATTTCGCCACTCCAAAGGTGTCTCTAAAAAGAATGGATCAAGCTGCTCGCTGTCTGGACGATCAACAAGCCTGATGTGTACTACTAGATCATTATCCATGTTCATGACGATGAGATTAGACCCACGTCATTGACGACTAGTCGCTTCTTGACAGCTTAACCACCAGCAACTGGAAAGTCCACAACAAAGTCTAATTACAATCACACACTGGAAATCCCTACGACAAGGGATGTAGTTCAAAATCATTGAGTCGTACATTTACATATACATATGTTTTAAAAAATATTGTTGTATTTAGAGTTATTTGGCAAAAAATATTTTTTCTCAATAAAGATAACTCTAATTTTAAAGCAAAATAAGAGGAGACTATAATCTGTGTTATTGTCGCAGCGTAGGAATATTGCTTACAAAGCTATTTTTAGAGGTTGACGTGCTGCATTGGGCTGACGTTTACAAACATGGTTCATGCACGTGACACTACCACTGACCCCACAAGGCCTATTCCTGATGCAATGTACAGTAAATGTGTAATAATACAATTATATATTTCTTGTATGTTACATAAACTGGTTGAATTTAAGCGCATACAATAGTAGTTTGTACATGTGTGCATATTCTGGTCGATTGTGTAGTAATAATAATAACAATCTGTAAAGCGCATTTCCCCCAATTCGAATTCGAGCCGTAAATGTGACACGCGCAGGAAAAACCACAAACAAATCACGTAAGAAATAATTAATAATAATAATAATAAAAGTTAGCTTGTATAGCGCCTTATATATCCTCCCTTTATGACGAACTCAAGGCGCTTCACAAATGACAGATGATGAATTATGCATGTTGGACAGGCTTACATTAATGTGAATAAAAGTCGAAATCAAAGTTAAATCACAATAAACGCTCGTGCTTCGCTAGCTTTTGATTGTCGTGCAGGGGGAACCGTTTTGATCATGGGTTTCAGTGATGTCAAATGCAAGAAGTCCAAATTCCCACGGTATATACTGATTGATAAAAAGATGTAAAAGATTAAGAGGGAAGGTAGCCCTCTGACCTTACGTTAAGAGCTCTCGATCACTTATCTCGGGGAAATCTTCTGTGAGGGCAGTTCCTATCTCTCTCTCTCTCTGTTGCTGCATTACCTTATTTAACCTTCTACCACGGACCTTCATTACAAATGAAGGTCCGTGCTTCTACGGCCAACTATGGGAGGGGGGAAGACCCTGCATGCGTCATACAGGTATCGGACCCGCCATCGCGCACGTGCGTTCGACTTCGGACTCCATTGACTGCTCAAAGTTGTTACAGTGTGTGGAAACACGTACGTGGTAAAAATGTTTTTGAAGAATTCGATTCAGGGTTTTATTTATTGATCCTCAAAAGAATCAAATAATGTACGTCTGCACCTTTTTAACTGTTGTCTCCTTAATCGTGGCTGCTTTGCGTTTATAGCTTACTGTTGTCCACTTATTTTTTTAAAGCAACACCATAAAATAATCAAATGCTTATAAGTATCTGAAATAAAGTAAAATGGCTAAATGAGTGAATGATTGTTGTTGTGGAGTTTGGGAAAAAAAGTGCTTTCACATTGCTGTGGGTGGGAGGATATGGAGATTTGTATAATGGGTGAGGGGGAAAAGGGTGTGTAGTGGGGGTGGGGGTGGAAGGATCACTGCTTCGAAGCAGTGATCATTATGGCCAGTCAGTTACTGAAGTGATATGTACCCTCTTTCAGTTGTTGTTTCATGCTGCTGGGTCTAGGAGGCCTGCCAAGACCACAATGCTGGTCGCCAGATCCCTGTGTTGCATGTTTCCTACTTTCTAGTCCCTGATTTAGTTTTTGGTTTGTGATTTTATCTGTCTGTATTGTTTTTCATGTAGATATATGTATCTCGTGCATTTTAATTTGATTTATTTACATTATGTCTTGATACTAGAGTTATGCTTGTTTATAATTTAGTTATGGATGCTGTAAGAAGCCCATATATTTACTGTTTTTGAGATTAATTTAAGCCACCCCCCTCTAAAAAGATACTGAGGAGACAAAAAATGTGAATGTCATTCACTGTAAGCATGGAGTTTTCCCCCTCCCCAAAGCTCAAGCAACTACCTACATTACTAGTTTGTTTTCATTACACTTTAACAGAGCATGTGACATGCTAAGTTAAAATCCTCACAGGTGTGTACAATAGGATCTTCATAGTAAAGGTATTCTCCATTAATTCTACATTTTAGCTGTTTTGCTGTTTGTTTGTAGAAAAGCAGGCTATTGCTGTTTTGTTTTTTTTTGTTTTTTTACGAATTATTTGCCTAGATCCTGTCATGCATAGTTACGCGGAAAGCAGCAGACACAAAAGACTCCTTGCTATTGTCACAAACCACCTGACAAATTTCAAACATTTTAATGTTGGCGGTTGGGGTGATTAAATCAAAAATAAGCACCAATGTTTAAGGCATATTTTAATAAAAAGCATCAAAACAGTTTATGCATAGTAAAAGCTTTAACGTTACTATCTATATATGTTTTAATGAGAGGAAGTTAATTGGACATAGGCATCTCAAGGTAACTTTTAAAATGCTTTTTCATGCACACCAGTGAGACGCGGACTTTGTTGAGGGAGGTAACTTCAACACCTGTAACATATGGATATTTGAGTATTTTCCCTTTAGCCAAGTAGCTCAATCGTAACACTGGGTGAAAACAACCAGTCGGTCAGACATTTTGTCAACTGACCATTTATCTTTTGCTTAGACTTCCTATAGGGGAATAAAAAGCATGCTAAGTATGCACACATTCCCACACAATGATCGAGAAGACGCGTACAGTTATACATTTTATTTTAAAATATTTTAATACGACGGTACGTTGAACAGTAATAACGAAATAGTTTCTTCATTTAGAAATAAAATCATTCCCATGACATGAACTGGCTAAACTAAAGATTTTAAAAAACCCCTCACAGGTAGTGTCAAGAACGTGTTTCATTAGCCTAAAATCGGAGTGCATGGTTATAGGACCAAATAATTCACGGTAGAACTGCAGCCATATGTATGCATTTAGCTAAGTACTCGTGTGCTTATTTCTAGTTTGTCCATTTGGCATCGCTATGAACATAAAATTTTCCTAACCGTGCACGGAAATGATATTTCCTAACCACGCTCGAGGTCGATCAGTCAATCAAAATTCGCACTTGACATGCTTATGAATGCTTCATAGATGTAGCACGAAAATGTTCAAATATACAGGTGTATGAGCACGGCTGTTCAAGTGGCAGGGGAGGAGTTCAAATTCTCGTTCAAATTTCACCTTTGTCGCCGAGTGATATATATTAGTATTCCCTTTTACACTGTAGTTGGCTGAATCATGGATGACGTATCGGGATTTGGTTACTTGGGATCCCGACTCGCCGATCTGTATCGGACTGAGAGCACTTTACCTCTGGGGATGAACGACTGTGGTTAATCGAGTGATTTTGACATTGATGTGCATGCCACCGTTGCACTGTCATTTAAATTCTTCATAACATGTAGAAACATTCTAAAAAAGTAAATTTGCAAAGAACTTTTGACAGAGTGCTACATCGAGCCTTGAATATGAGTGCACTATGCACAACTGTAGTGTTTGCGAGATTATGTGTGCAAGCGCGTGTTGTGAATGTGCAGGGATCAAAACATACCGCGCTGTGTCGGTTATCAAACGATAGAGTCACTTTCAAATAGGTGATCACTTTGCTGAACAAACACTGGTTACAGCATCGTTGTACAGCCTGACTCGCCTCCATCAGGTGCAAGGTCGAA
This sequence comes from Marisa cornuarietis, assembly GCA_004794655.1. Classification (NCBI taxonomy): domain Eukaryota; kingdom Metazoa; phylum Mollusca; class Gastropoda; order Architaenioglossa; family Ampullariidae; genus Marisa; species Marisa cornuarietis. The sequence goes on from SMMW01000622.1 coordinate 11,125,241, forward strand.
AACGAGACAGAAAAAACATTAAGTAGGCATGTTTAAAATTGCTAGGCATGATTATCTCAAGGATGCTTTAACCTTTTGTGTGCACAACAGAGAACCCAACGCGTCTAACAGTGTAGTGAGACTAATAATAATAATAATAATGATAAACAGACAATTTGTATAACGCGTACTAACACTCGTCAGGAAGGAGCCTGGTCTCAGCGCTTAAGAACAATGCGGGTATGCTCAATTTTTAACAAACATGGTTGCTGTAATTAATTCAATAATTAAGTTTCAGTTCTTGAGCTTGAGTGAAACACAGGCTGGGACTAAACTTACTTATGACTCGATGACCCTGCAACATTGCCAGAAAGTTTCAAACAACGCAGGCTTTCAAATAAGGCATAATTAAAGAACCAATTATCAAATTTGAAGCCCAGTATCACGGCCAAGACGCACAAACTGAACCTTGTCTTAATGGTGATAAGTACATACAGAGAGACACCGAGTTCCGATTCTTAGTGCAGCTTGAGGACTAATTTTATATAATTATTTTTTTTTGTTATAGAATTGTAACGTAAGGGTTTTGTTGTGTTTGTTCGGTAGTTTGATACTTACCGTTCCGAACTCCCGTGACAAAACAAATTATTAATAGACACAATTCAATTGAATGTTAACCAGATTTCAAGGAAAGACAATCCAAGAGTTCAAAACAGGGATCACAAGTGAAATACAAGGAAATCTTCTGGGGCGGATGGGATACGATTTTCAAGTCTCCGTTCAAGCTGCAATAGAGAGAGAGAGACGCACTAACACCTCTGGCTCATTCCTTTCACCTATTTGAGGAACTGTAAACCTTACCATGGTGCTTCATTGTTTCATGCTGGTAAAAGCAAAATTCTAAAGCGTTTATTTTTGGAGGTAACTCTTCATTACTAAACCAGAAGCGACGAGGTATATTTACCAGATGTGCAATATCACATTACCTATCGCACAGCTCCACACGAACCACAAACGTCTGTACAAACTACCGAGCTATCCACTCCCTAACCTCATAGAATGTAAACCCTAATGCAGTTATTAATTCTCTTGAATACTTTACTTATCTCAATAATTTTATTACGCTTAAATGGTTGTGATATCAGTATTGCTTGTTTTTTGTTGGATGTCTCCCAAATGGATGAGATGAGCAGCCCCATAGACTTACATACATCATGGACGTCTGTGAGCAGGCCCTTCCACCCACACCAGTTCGCGATATTAGGGATGATTAAAGAAAGGCGAGCAGGAAAAGAGCAAACAGGGAGTGACGGGAGTTCCTGCGTCACAGAGAAAGGGGTCGGGATGGCGAGGTGGGGGAAAATCCTCGCGGGCGCTCGTAGACAGGTAGGAAATTTCCGACTGTTTTTACGTCTGCTTCATTATAGTTGTCGGCAAATGTGATTGAAGAATGTCAGGGTGACAGAGAAGAAATGAGGGTTGGGGGGGGGGGAGAATGATGAGAGAATGGAGGGACAGTGAAACAACGACCACACAGAGGAACATTTCCTATTCTTATGTACTTGGGAAAATTTCCATCTTTCATGAAAATCGGAAAAAGTATAGAGAGTATACTCTATGTTGGTATGCAGAATTAACGTTTTCTTTAAAAATGATTGCGGACATGTGCCCAACCTAGGTTCTTTAACAACGGTGCAGATTTGCTTGTATTTAATGAGATATATATATATATATCTTGTGTGTTGGTGGGTGTGTGTGTTGTTGTTTCTGATAATACTCCAGCCATCGTTTGTTGATTCCACACAAAACCACAAGATTCCAGCGTTAGTTCTTTTGTCTCACCGTGATTTTAGAAAAACCACAGAATTTAGTCTGGTTAGTTTTGTGTGTTGTGGGGAAAAGAGAGAGAATATTTCTGAATTTAATCCAGGCTTGTCCAGGCTCGAACAGAGAGGTACTTTGCTTTAAAGTCTGGTCCAAAAGTGGCAGAAACACGTCCTGTGTATACCTCTATGTTCTGATGTCTGTAGACGGTAACCTTTTCCGAACCTGATTCAAGAGAGCGTCTATAGAGACTGCAATCCTACAGACGGAGAACGCTGTTTGATGTGGTTTGTGCAAGGACATAGTCAATGGAAGTTTCGTCGAATTAAAAGCCGACTAAGCGCTTTGTGAAGTCCTTTAAAAAAACTTCTTTACCGACATCAAAATAATCAAATCGTCGTTATCAGAATAATTGTCGACGCTGTTATCGTGACGCCGCGCTTGGATACAGATAACGCGAAATTCAAATATAGTCCCAGCTCTCTGACTGGCTGAGACGTTAACGCAAGCGTAGCCATGCACTATGTTGATGTCTGTGATGTTGACTTCTTGATGTGCATGGTGCAGTAGTAAATTACTACAAAAAAGAAAATATTATATTTTCAACAATAAGGAGGAGACTTAAGGCACAGCTAATATGTGTCAAAAGAGGTCAAATTTGTACAAATTGCACTGTGAAGTATGAATAGGAGGGGGAGCCGAATACTATACCTATCTAACTGTCAACTGCCTGTTATCTTTCATTTATCATTATTGGTCTGCGTAGAGCATCATCATCGGAAATAACTTCTGATATTTCGAGGACAATCCTAGTGCAAGGGTGGTGGTTAAGGGTCCCACAATCAACTAAAGGTTAGAACAAAATAAAACAGCCCACTAATTAAAAAATACCTCTCAAGCAAAACGAGAGCAAAGAATCTGACATGTCTGACAATGGTAGAAAATTTAGGTGGAGCAAGAAATAGAACAGCATTGCAATTCGTCTGTTCGGTTAGAGTTGCTTTCAGCCCTTCCTTTTTGAGTCCCCCATCTCCCTTTCCCCGGCTGGTGTGTTGGGGGGATGCTGCTTCCTATCCGCATGATTGTGTGCTCCCAGGTGAGGTGATGTATCATATCTTTAGTGTTTATTAGCAAATCTCCCCCATCCACAAACACTGCCCACCCGTCTTTGATGTTTGACATGTGGGCATGTTGAAACACAATCAGATAGGGGCATTAACTGTAAGCTCATACCACAAAGCACGCAGAGTGCGCAGAAAGAGGAGCAGTGCACTAATAATAAGATTAAAAAAGAGTGAATTCAATAATGAAGGAAATGAAAGGAAAGAAATGAGCGAATGGGAAAAAATGAAGGAAAAAAACGAAGGAGGAAAATTAAGGAAAAACAGCGAAATAGTTAAGAGAAAAAGGATGGAATAAAAAAAAAATTAAAGAAAAAAAAGAATAAGAGTGAAAGGTTTTATAAATGGCAGAAATATGGACCAAACAAACAAAAGAACGGCAAAAATCGGCCGGAGGAAAAGTCAAACCAGCAAGCGCATCGACTGTTCTAGCAGCCGAGCTACCTAACACCCGAAAAAGCGACCGACATGAAGCAGCGATGGAAGAGACCCGGTTTTACTGCTAATTCTGGAACAAGAAATATCAGCTTTAAAAACAGGTGTTGAAGCCATCACAGAAAAGGATGCACGCAGACAATTTAGCGATGGGCACGCAATCGCTCGTGCTTGTGCACGTCAGAACAAAAGCTACTCACGTCAAGCGGTTATGCACATGGGCGCACGAAGTATTCACACACACACGCTCGCACGCGCGTAGGTCACGCCAGCACGCGCAGCAAGCGCCCATGATTGCATGCATCAAGTCTCCAGGGCAGGGAGTTGTTATCGCGAGTCTCTCTCTCTCTCACACACACACACACACAGTCGATGGAGGGACGGCGCTAGTTGTCCGGCGAGGCTTGTCAGGAAGCCCCTCGCCCCTTCCCCCGAAGCAGCCCATGCAAGACAGGACCTTTTGTGATAGACAGCAGGAAATAGTAGAGAGATGGATCAGCGTACTGAAGCGTAAAGGAGGGAAGGGTAGAGAAACATCAGAAGGGATGTGCTTGTAATGATGACAGGACAGTAATACAGTATTGACGCCTGCTGTTGTCCTAAGGTGTCTGTCTCCTCGCTGGCGGCGGGATCAGAGTTCTGGTAGGTGGGTAGGCCGGGGGCTAGTTTCAGCCTCCCTCCTCTATCTCTTATTTCCTCCGGTGTCTAGGATTAGAGTTCAGATATTCTCCACCCTCACCCCTTCATCTTCTGTTTCTTGTTCCAGAAAATATTGATGTATTGGTTCTATATTTGGACAAAGAAGATTAACTGCACTGTAACGCTTCCATGCTTCCTTTTTATTCTTATTTCTCTATTGATTTAGAACAGAACACAATAGAACAGAACAGAGAACAACAAACTAACAAAAACAGGACAGCAGAACAAAAAGAAGCAGAACATAAAAGAACAGAACACAACAAAACAACACAATAACAGCAAAGAACACTATATAAATCTAAAGTGCGATGCATTGTGCATTAAAAGCATCTGCGCTTTGGGGGGATTGGTGGGCTCCGATCTTCAATACCGGACCCATGGGCATGTCATCTTTAAGAGCTAATGACATCTTGACATCATCCCACCTGGAGCTCCCAGGCCGAAGCACCAGTCTTCTGGATTGCCCAGGAGTCCTATTGTATTGGTAAACAAGTTTGGACTTAACAGCACGTTGACCAAAGTTTCATTGACTCGACTGTTCACCGCAAAACCACTGAACTTTGGTGAACTTGGTCAAACAAATCGAGGACATTTGCCCCGTTAATAAGGGTCTTTACAAAGTGGTACTTCTTGACGGTGTCTAATGTCTTAAAAACATTGACTAGTGGCCTGCTTTAGACGCATAGACAGAAGTGATAGTTGAAAAAATACTAGCGCTAGAATCACGCGTTATCTGCAATAATTTATCCTGGCTGCTATCCAGATATACAATCAACTCCTGGTTAGGACACACGCATGAATGCGGATGCCCATACTCCCTTTCCGGAGTTTCCACAATTGCATATTTTTGAACTGATGCTATACTGCTTTCCTATTTTGTGTGGTTATATAGATGTGCACAGAGATTTAATATTTGCAAGAGAGACCTAAGTGCAAGCATACATGAATTGGATGTCGTCAGCTTTTGTTCTTTTTATATCCTGTGTTTATGTTGTATGTAGAGTGATGTTCTCGTGTTGGAAGATATTACTATTTCCCGAAAAGGATTAATAGAAATACCACCCGCATGAGACATAACAAGGGCCCCTGTGTTTCTGCAGTACAAAGGAAAGTAACACAGATCGGCGTTTCAGGACATGGAGGGAATAGAATAGATGGAATAGATTGCATCAACATCAGCGCGCATGAACTGACACCAAGAGTCACGTACTATACCCAGAGCTCTGTGAACCATGCACAACCGCAATATCATCTCCCTTTAATAAAAATCAAGACATTGAACAACAATTTTCCGAACAACAAAATTTGCTGACCAGCGTAAAAATCACTTATAACCTTACTATACTCCCTATCTAAATGCTTATAAGTTCCATTCATAATTTACTTCAAAAAGTAAAAATACCTTTTCTAGATTAGCTCGATTTTTTTTATTACTAAGGACAGTTAAATAAAAGAATTCATAAAATAAAAGTGCGCGTGTGTGTGAGTGTGTGTGTCTCAGTGGGTGGGTGTAAGTGAGAGATATTGCATATGGGGATGGATGGGAGTGTGGGTTAATATATATATATATATATATATTTAATGAATGTCTCAATACCTCTAGGAGGGTTAATGAAAAGTAAAGGATATTGAATATTGAACTGAATTATTAGTATCCATATTTATATGGGCAATATATGTTAGCGTACACATTATGTATATCAGTATTTGTAATATATGGATACGTATTTATAAGGTGTGAATAGTACCGGACTGATTTTCCCTTATTGTAACTGTTCTACTGACTACAAATATTCCCTTGTAACCGTGAGCAAATTTTTTAAATTTGTATAATTTTGCAAAATGCAACGTGGTAATATTTTCATAACAATTATGCAAAATGTTAACAAAAATATTAACATCATTGGCAATATGAGCCGGGTCTCTTAGAAACAGCCCTTTTCGAGAAAACAATAGAATTTTTTTTCTCATTTCATGCATACATGTATGCGTGGTCACATATGTCTTTTGGTATGTATATGCATGCAGTCAATGGTGAATCTGAAATGTGAGGGTAGTGTATGAATGTGTGCGGGTGAGTGGGGTGTGTGGGTGTGAGTGAGATATTGTAGATGGGGATGGATGGGAGTGTGTGTGTATATATATTAGTGTCTCAGTACCCCTTGGAGGGTGAAGACATGATAGAGAACATTGAACATTGCAAAAAAGAACTCTACCACTACCAAGCGACAAAAACTGCGTACCACCCCCAACACGTCATGAAAACCACGTGGTCACTTCAAGAACCGCGAACTATCGCCACCACAACAAGAACTACGCAGTACGTCACGACAAGAAGTATGTACTACTGTGGTCACGCCAGGTAACACGAAATACTGGCGTCACTCCAAGACCACGTATTACTGAGTCACGTCAAGAAACCCCTACTACCGCCGTCACGTGAAGCCTAGAATCACGTACTGCCGGCGGCTCGCCATGCTATGTCCCCGTAAACGCACGAAACGATTCACCGAGCGCCATGACACCGGAAAGCCTCTGGTCGAACCCGTTTTAGATCAACGTCATAAAACGAAACCCGTAACGGAGGTCACCCAAACCGCAGCGGTTCTGATTCCGTCAAGGTGCCATGCTGCGAAAAGCAAATTTTATACTCGGAAAGCCTGGACGAAACAGCCACTGAAATTCATAGTTAATAGATCGTAGCCTGCCCGGGGCAATTAGCAAAGTCTGGTTTCCTGATCACCCTTCTTTTTCCACACATAACCCCTGACGCTGCTGATTAGTGAAGCAGCGCGAGGCACGAATTTCTCCTGACGTGTTTGCTTCGATTTCCTGGCCATTCAGTGGGAGGGCGCGTGAGTCGTGTATGACACCTGTTTTAGGGGGTAGAGTTGGCGGGTGGTGCGATGGAGTAGAAGGAGAAAGGTAGGCGGATCCGTATGATGCTGATATGGTGTCTAGGAATACTGCAGGAGAGGCGAGCTGACGTGCTGGCCTGCTGACGAGCCATGCGTATCAGACATCAAACACTAAGCAAAAACAGCACCAGACAGGTGCAACGCGGGGATTCAGGGATGTTTACCGCTCGATTACATGTCATAAATATCCCGCCCGTGTAGTTTGTCACCCCTTCAGTGTTTGTCCTGTAATGTCATAAAAAAACAGAGATGCCAGACCATGGGAGGTCAATAGGCATTAGATGGCTTGTCTTCCACACGTCAACTCGACCGTAACAGGTTTTTGAAGTGGAACAGCAGCCCGAGGCGAGTCCCTCCACCTTCCACACCTCTACCACCACCTTCACCACCACCGCTACTAAGGCTGCTGCTGTTGCTGTTGCTGTTGTTTTGCTGGTAGTACTGATTTGTGGTTGTGAACATGCATGTGGGCTTGGGTGTTCGCGTCTGTGAATCGCCACTTTCAAGTAATCCGCATAACAAAGAAGAGCTGTCTCGATAAGCTGTTCATTAATTGTTATTCTTCTCCTGACGTGACAATCAAGCCAACCCATCTATCTACCCAAACTTCCTTCCATCTTACTGATCGACCGACTGACCCAACAACCCACCAAATAAATCAACGAATAAATGAATAAAAAATCAATGAATAAACGCACCAATAAACAAACCAACCAAAATAATGAACAAATAAATGAATAAAAAAATCAATAAACAAAGTGAGGAACAAATGAACTAATCAAAGAGCGAACAAAGGTGAACAAAAAAAATTGATAGAACGAACAAATGAACGAACGAATGAGCAAACCAAGTGAAAGAATTTACGAATGAACGAACAGATGAACAAAAAACAAGCAAACAACACCTGAGTCTATAGTCACACCATTTTTACCTCTGGCATTATAATACACACAGCATGAGAAATTCTATACAGTCTTTCAGAGGCCGAACCGCTTGGACAGCGTGCTGGGGGCACTCAACACCAGCGACCGCCACAACGGGTGTCGTCAGTCACGCAGCTGTACACTCACCATACGGCCAAACGGTACTTACAGGGCTACCTCCCCTCCTCCTTGACGCTTATGTTTCCCCCGGAGCGTATCAATCAAACAAATTGCGTGCTTGTTTATGCCACGCGTAGTGTGCTCGGCTCTCTTCATTTTTGCACCGCTTTATTCTTCTTTGATGTCGGGAAGTGCAGTCTCTCTCTCTCTCACACTCTCTTTCTCTCACGCGAACGCGTGCAAGCACGCATTCACACAGACACGCTTATATATATATATATATGCACACATATATGAATATATAAATACGGAGAGAGAGAGAGATGAACCCATCCTTGGTCTGAAAGCTTCTGTGTCATGTATGAGATCCTATGTTCCCCAACCATTTTTAAACAGTTTTGTGTTATCTTGTAAAACAATCAAGATGTGTCTTTTTTGACATATAGGAAGCGGAGTAAGATTGTGGAAAAAAATTACACTTTAGTTGAGTGTATTTATGAAAGATATTAGTGCATGCATGTGTGTGTGTGTGTGCGTGCGTGTGTGTGTCGTAAATGAAGATGATAGCTGTAATAATATTTTTCCTACAGCATCCCCGCAGCTCCTTGGGTAATGTGTGCAGTTTTCATTTAGGGTTTGCCGGTGTTTGCTTTATTGGCTTCATATTCCCTCATTTCATTTTCTCGAGACTTTTCGCCGTTTTCGACAGATTAATCTTGCCCATTTCAATTGGCACCTGACTGAACTTGCATGTATTAATCTCTCTATAACAGGGAGGAATCACCTTCTGATGAATCTCTGTGTGTGTGTGTGTGTGTGTGTGTGTGTGTGTGTGTGTGTGTGTGTGTGTGTTGAGCGATTTTATGTGCTGTATTCACGAAGGATATGGATGTCGTCTTCGCTTTTACAAATGCTTGTACACGAAAACACTATTCATCGGTATCCTCTTCCTCCTCCGCGTTATCATGATCATCATCAGTCCTTTAGTCCTGGTGGCTGCGTGGGCAACAATGTTACCACCCACCCATTCCATTTTTTACACTCGGCTGTCTGGCTTTCTCTGGGCCATACCGTACAACGGGCTTTCTCTCTCTAGGACGTATTCCCCACCCGGTGGATTCAGCGTAAGAAGACGTCAATAAGATGCGAGAGAGTTGGCCACGTGACCTTTTAGACGTCCACAGCGCGTGCAGGAATGAGTGCTTTGATTGGCTGTTTTTACGACTGCGTGCGTTCGTGGAGATTCGCAACGCTCTTAATGCAGCCCCAGCACATCATGACAAACCTTTAGAAGGTCTAAGAGAATAGTCAAAGAGCAGAATAGAGAAGGGTGTTTTTATAAAAGGAAAGAGAGTGTCAAAACAAATCTTTTAATTGGTTGGAAAATTCATATAATGGATAAAACACTGAAAAAGAAATTTAGTAAATAAGGCTAATCGTTTGCATTAAAAATCCATTAACAATTGCATTCAGGACAGACAGCTAGCCTTGAGCATTTGATGTCTGGTGTAAACTGAATCTGTGATACAGGCCGAGGAGAAGCACTCGAAAATACATCAGCGTGGTTTTAGATCACGTCAGCTAATTTTTGTTAGCACTGACCTAATGTTACAAAGTTTATGAAAAGACATGCGTCAATAACTGTTTTTTCTATAGATTTTTTTAGTTTCCTTTTCTGCGAAGAAGAAGTGTCAGTTTAAAAATTTCCATATTACCGTTTAAATAAGGCAAATTCGCCTGTCAAATTAACAAGGAATGTGCTTCATTTCTAATTCTTTGCATGCCTCAGACAAACATCGATGAAGGCATAAGGCAAAAATAAAATCACCAATGTAAGCAGGTTTTGGCTTCCGAACACGAATTCTTGTTGACAAAGAAGGAAAGAAAGAAAAAGGTTCTGAAAGTAAGTGTGTGTGTGAGAGAGAGAGAGAGAGAGAGAGAGAGGGAGAGGAAGAAATAGTGAATGAGAAAGAAAGAAAGAAAGTAAACAAGTTAACGGAATGTGGACAGGGACAGAAGAGACAGAGTTAAGATAGCACATGTTTTGTGTCATCAACAAAGCCACAAAAAATTTTGGGAATGTCAAAATCAGATTGGATGATTCCAAGAGAGTTGTCCTCCCCTTCAGGCCCACCCCTCCACCAACTTCCACCTCGCGCGTCATAACAGTTCAGTGTCGGTGCGACAAACATGGATCAGCTCGAAAGGTTTCAGATGGGACTGGGGAGGGGGGAGGAGGAGGGGTGGAGAGTAGGCGAAGGGAAGAAGGCGGCGATGGCAGGCTGCTGACGTAGCGCTGGCGCGGGCGTCAACAGGAGGATCATGGGAAGGTAGAAAAAGCACGCAAAACCTTCATGCTCGCTTGACTAATTCGCAAGCAGAGGACACAGTGAGAGAGAACGGCTGGTGAATTATTTACAAGCCCCAGAGGCCGAGGGCGAGCTTTCACCTGCGGCGACCTACAACTCTCTAAATTGTTATCTGGACCTTGCTTTCGGACGCCGGCAGCGCCAGGTCTCCCCCTTGCCACCTAACCCCGCACTCTGCCTCTGGACGGGAAAATCTGCTGAGAATATGGAATTGTCCGCTTCGTTGTGAAGGCGGATGTGACGTGTGAACGGGTCCCTCCACTTCGTCGACGAACAGCGCAGTTCAAAAACAAACCATGGTGAGTTTGCTGCATTCTACCCCGATCGTAACACAGCGCAGATGCTTTAAAGTCGTGGGCCTTTCGTTAGCCCGTTAGAAAAAAGTTCTCCTGTGCAGCTGCCGTCAAATGGTGTAATAGAAAGAAGGGAAATTTCTTTTAAATTTGTTAACGCCGAACTTCTGGGATGGACATTGCGATCGTCAAAGAGGAGAGAGGCTTTCCACGTATTAATAGAGGCCGGTTGGTAGATATACGGCACTGGCAGTTGAAGGGCCAGAGGTATTTGCCTGACTAGCAGCACATTAAATTAATGCCGTCCTGGTAGTGCCAGTGGTCGACGTGTTTGTGACGTACAAGGGCAAAACGGCCATAGCTCCTTATTTACTAAGCCGTTTGCCGTGCCAAGGGGAAAGCACCATCAAGCAACCATCGTATCAAAAGGTATTTAGCTTCAAAAACTTTTTGGATTGATTCCTTAAAAATAATTCACTTTGTTTTCATAACGACAACATCTCTAGGTGCCTTTTAACTCTTAACTATTGATTGATGTCCAGTGGCTCACCATTTGGTGCAGATCCGGAATAAAAATTGTTGTCTTTACATTTTTGTAATCCATAAATCCTATTAAACTTTGAAATCTGCTGTGTGCTAAAATCTTACTGTCGTTTTATCTCCCACCATTTTTCGCATTTTTTTGCCCCAAAAAGCACGTGATGTATCTAAAATTCTTTGAACGTAGGTTTGCATGCTTTAAATAATTCAATCTTGTCAGAATTTCAAGGTATGCAAGGGAAACTTCGTGTGCCTTTCGCGTGTAACTGGTCTGTCTTTTTCTCATTGGTTTGCACTGTAATTTTCTACCAGTAAATGTATTTCTGCTATCTCTTCTCTACTGCAAGATGTACACAGAATTATTTCATAAAATCCCTCAACTTGAACATTAACTTCTCTGCTTATACCTTTTCTGGCTTTATGACATTAATATGTTGGACTTACTGGTGTGCAGAAGTGTCAGATTTAAACTCGTGCACAAATATGCTGGTATGTAAAAATAAATAAATAAATAAATAAAAACTTCGTTATTTCCCAAGCTCTCTGTACACGGTGACGTGTAGCCAACTTTCATAACATAACACTAATGACTCGTAGCTCGATTTTTCCCCTTACTATTACACAGAGTAGATGTCAAAGCCATGTTCACTGAAAGCCGGAGGAAAACAAGGAAATAAGACTACACAAGGATTGAGTAATGCAGTGTCCATCAAAGCCAGTCAAGCTGCCCATCCTAATAAAAATAATGTAGCTTGTCAGTGAACAACAACAACGAATACAAGTTAGGAACATTCCTAACCATGGTATGTGTTTATGAAGCGGGTGCCACACATTGCTGGAGGGGAAAAAAATTATCTTCAGGAAGGCTGGACTATGATGACTTCCTAACGTTAGGTAACAATCTCTTCCCTGAAATGGAGGCTGAAAGACCTACTCGCTGCACAGCACTGTGTTGACAGGGGGTATGAAAGGTAGAAGCTCAATCTGTAAGATCCTTGGATGTCGATAAACTCTATATCGCGAAGCTTCTTCCTGTTGAAACGTTATAGCCTGTAGGAAACCTGTTTCATTTCTATCGAAGAAACGCGAACAGGCGAATGAACGTAGATAAATGCACTTTGAGCTATACAAACAGGGAGGGTTAAAGAGTTTGCCGATCGCTTGGATGCTGAGGAAAATTACCAGGAATCGACCACTCTTAAAATGTTCGTATTGATATTTGCTTCAGCTGAGTAAAATCTCTGCACTTCCTCCTTATTCGTACAAGCAGACCCCAGATGACAGTTTTGACTTTAAAGATGGCACCAAAAAATAAACCACTCAAAGCTTCTGTTATGTCACCTTTTATTGTATATTATTATAGACCTTATAATGTGTGTTACTTAGTTCTTATGCAGAGCTCAAACCAGCAGGATCTGAAAGAGCATCCGTTTCTTTTTAAAACGCTCTCTCTTTCGTTTTTGCACGGATAAGCATAACACCATGCATACTTAAAGTAAAAAATTAATTAATTTACTTATTTGTTATCTTCATACATTAATGATGATAAATTTTGTCCTGTAATGTGAAATGAGGGTTAAAGAAGATCTAAGCTATAAGCATTTTTTGCTTTTCCAGATCTGATTATTCATTGATTGATTGATTGATTTTGTAGAGTCACCATAAGAGACTTTTCCCATTTTCTATAATAGGTTAGGATTAATGGCACTAGAATTTCAGTTGTAGTTTTGATTTAACTGATGAATGTGTGTGTGACTAAGATATCTAACCAGATTACCTACAGGCTGAAACTTGTCAGTAGAAAGATGAAAATGACTGTACAGTGAGAGAGGCAGAGTCAGATAGATGATTTTTTTGTGCCTTTTATGTTTTGCGCCTGCCTGGTTTTCAAATACCGTACCGTTTCTTCATGCTTGAATGACATCTTATTTGCAATGGGAAGTGAACTTTGACAAAACAAGCCCATGATTCAAACATATAACATTGAGGACGTTATGAGTGTGAGACGCAGTAACATCGTATAACGCCTGCACACACAAAAAAGCAACAAAACTTCCAACAAAAAGATATAGCCTCTCCTCAAACCATGCCGACAATAACAAAACACTAAAAACATTATTCACCGGCCCTATTCCCTCTCCCCAAACAAAGCTGTATGTGCGCGAGTGATCACTGCCTTTTGTTGCTCGTGGGACTGCAGATTATCGTTGCGTGATACGCTCTCTCTCTCTTTGAAGATGTTATTAAATCCTCCTTTTTGTGCGTGCATCAAGTCTGCAGAAAGCAATCGTACTTTGGTCATTCATACAATGTAGAAAATTCATTGCTGTGTGCAGGCAGGAAGGTGCCCTCTGAAGTTGCAGCCGTGTGGAGGCATGGCACTCATGTTTCTCTTGCCAGTATTGCTGGCTCAGAGACCAATCCACACTGAACAGCGCTCCAGCGTTCTCGGGAGGATGCCACTCTTCTTCGGCAAGCGTGGCTCCACAGCCCCCTCCTACTCTCCTGTTGGCTCGAGCTTTTCTTCCATCAGCGCTTCGTTCCAGAACGCAGATGATCCAGACCTGGTGGCAGACGACTTGTTGGCAAAGATATCCCGTTCTAGCCAGCTGCTGTCGAATGTCGGCGCCCAACACGATAACGGTAACAGGAATCCCGCAATAAATCCGCGCTATTTTAACAATGCTATCGGCCTTGACGGTCGCTCGCATTTCCGGTCGCTCAGCAGGAAGCAGAATGGGATGGATAACTCTGAAGGTCCTTTAGATGACGCCATGCTTACTGTCCCTGACGATGACACAAGGCTCGGCAAGCTGCTACGGCTGAGTACTCGTGAACAGTTGCTTCGCCTTGTGGAAGCTTTGGACCAGAAAAGAAAACTCAGGTCTTTGCACGAAGACGATGACTCGGAAAATAATTTTGCACAGCAAAGTAAGACTGGAGATGAAGAAAGCGAGTGGAGTGGTCAAACGTCTGGAACAGCCGATGACACATGGACGGAACTTGTCACAAAGCGAGCACCGAGAAGAGTCTCCCGTCTTGAACGAATGCCATTAGCGTTTGGCAAGAGAACGTCACAGTCAGACACGCAGGGGTCGGCCGAAGACCTCGACAGATTTCTTGAAGACGAGGTTGACGATCCACTTGACTACATAGAAACGAATGTCGATGACTCTTCAGAGGCAACTGACGTGGATTTGAGCAACGCTCCTGACGTCACAATGCAAGGAAAAGACTTTGCGGAACGTCCTAGGTAGGTATGTTGGCCAGGCTGTATAATTATTTGTATCTCTAGTTTAAATTCATAAAACTGTCTGCGCATCCTGTCATGCTATGATTTAAAAGCATTTTCATGAAAAGAAAGTCGACGCGCGTGTTTTCGAGAAACCTGGTTCAATTCACCAGCGTAACTCAAAGCAAAGATCGATTGAAGAGCGACAAGTCCACAGATAGGAAGGTTTGATAGACAAGGTCACAGATGTTAGATGAGTCAACGAGTCCATCCAATCAGCAAATTCATTTTATGTAACTCATACGTTCCGCCGCGCCCATCTGCCCCGGTCACGCTAATCGCTGTCATCTCATCATATTTCTTGCAACATTTCCAGCAAACCGATGTCTTTGTTATAACGTTCACGCGCACTAGTGAACATGTGCCCCACAGTTTCTGAATTATTTAGAATATACCAAAAGATATTTCAGAAAGCATCTTGTAGAATCTAAGATGTAGAAGTAGTAGAGAAAATTCTTCTTTTGCGGATGTAAATACAGAAGGGATATTTAAAAGTTTTGCTTGCCCTTGACTACGTCCCTTGCATGGAAAAAAATCACGCTGAAATCTAGCTGTTGTTTATGTGTCATACATTATAAATCATCTAAAACTATGTTTGAACAGTTTTATAAGCTTAACAATGGCTGCTAATGGGCCAGGAAAAAGGAACGAGTAAATAAAGCCAATAGAGAACCACTGCTTTAGAAATCAAACCAGTAATTTGAAAGGCCCAGCAAATGGAAGAACAAAGCATATAATAATAAAACAGTTATATGGATATCAAGATTTTAAAATGCTTTATTCTGGTGAGTGGTGACAAAATATGTGGGGGTAAGAAAAAAAGGAAAAAGATCTGGGGGAATGTTGCTGTACATAATTTCTTTTTGTTTGAGCGAATGTCACTGATACGCTTGCACGCGTGCGTGAATGTGTGCATCTCTCTCTCTCTGTTTGTTTCATCATGTGTATTTATATTCTACTCGGCATTGCTTCCTCGACTGTTCTAGCATCATGTACCCACGGCACAATGAATTCCAGGCTGGCAATGATTACTGCCCCTCCTCCACAGCAACATGTGCTGTCATTGGCTTCTATTTCTACAGCACTTGGTCTGATTGGGTGCACTTCGTGGTTGTTGAAAATGCACTTATCAAGAAAAAGAGCGCTCACTTTGGCATTTTCTTGTCATAAAAAACATATCTTCCCTCCAGTTTCTAATACAACCCCCTTTTTATAAGTAATGTGAAGTGGATTGTAAATAAAGTGCATCCAATTAGACTATATATATATATATATATTGTATAAATAACAGCCAATCAGAGCAAGCGTTACTCAGAGCTGGGGAGATAAAGGTCATTGTCAGCACATGATATCGGCCATGCATAAGAAGAAAGAAAAACAAAAAGAGGAAAATTGTGAAGCAGCCTTGGTGCTAGTTCTATTCATCAATCAAAAGTCACTCAGTACCTCGAGCTGTGTCCGCCTTTCAGAAATTTGTCTCGTGGTCTCTCTCTCTCTCTTATCTCTCTCTTTCTCTCCCTGTTTTGCACGTTGTATGTCATCTACAGCTGGTACAGGAACTTCTGCTTGCATCACTTTCACGGTCAATATTTCTTCCCGACCTTCCTTGTACCGCCATCAGTAAATGTCAGATGTTAGGAGGACAGCAGAATACTATCAAGCGAAAAGTATTGAAATATTAGTCAAACATATTCTTCCGTCCGTCAGTCCGTCTGTCAGTCTGTTTTTCTGTCCGTTTTCCTCGACAGTCGGGCTGACGGATAAACGAAAGGTGGGGGTATGTTGGAAAGAGCGGGCCTAAAGGTGCATATAAAGATTTCATCAAAGAAGAGATTGAATTTTGTTGGTCCTAAATATTATCTGGCATCGTCGAGACATGCGTATTTAATTTTATTTATTGATCTGTTTGCTCCAAGTCCCTGACGATTGAATAGCCATGGATGAACTCAAAGAAGACGAATGAGAAAATGAAACAAGACACTAAGAACAAACACGCACACGCACATGAACACTCGCACGCGCACGCTCACACACACGCGCTCTCTTTCTTACACCAAGAGGTGCATGAATCTTGCATTTTTTAAAGACTATAATTTCTAAAAACTTAAGCCTTTCTCGTAACATGCTTTCATACATTATTTGCAGTTCATCCCTAGACAAGTCGGCATTGTTGTCAGCAGTTGCAGCCGGTTGGCATCGCTACTGTGAGTATAGTACAGACAGACTGAATTTTAGATGTTCGATGATAAATACTTAAAGATAAATTCAAGCACACGCATTCTTATTCGCTGTACTAGCATCCAGGCTCATGTCCGCACATTTCTGCCATTTTCCCCACGTCTCACGTGTTCACGTTCATTGCAGTCTGCGGACACGCAAATACATAGCTGAAAGCACGAAAGAAAGATGCGACATAACAAAAAAATTCAAACGATTTGTCTCCAAAGAAAGTATATCTGAAAACGAAAGCAAAGTAATACCTTCACCCATCTCTTCTCTTCTTTATTTTTCAGTAAATGGTCTTCGTAGCCCACCAGAGGATTCTGACCGGTTGGAGGACACCTAAGCTCGAAAAGTACTCATGATTTACATAGTGGGTTGTGGGGGAGGCTGAGGTGGAGAAACTGTTTACCTGACTTCAATATGAAACGCGCTTTCCTTATCAACTAGTTTAGTTACAGCCAAGCATCTTTAGCTGAGATGAAGATGATAACCATTGTGCCTTTTTGTGTCCCAGGATGAAAAACGAAAAGGTCAGAGAGAAAAGTGATGCATTAAATTCTTTGAAAAGGTGTCTTGTCAAAAGAAACCTTAAAGGAGAAATGAAAACATCTTAAAAATTGTTAATGACAGACGGTTCTTCAATTTCTATCGCTTCCTTTTTTTTTTCTTTCTTCTTCATTCATTCTTCGATTTTCCGTCCGACCGTTCTTTCTTGTTTTCTTCTATTTGTTCTCTGTCCTTTTGTTGACAAACATCTACAGATAATTTTGACTTAAAATGTTGATTAGAACGCGTTTATTTTCAATTCCAGCAATTCTGATTCATGATTTAATTTTAACATTATTAGCTGACCTGACCTATTCTTGCACTACATAACTGTAGGGGATCAAGCTGACGCTGACAGTTTTTTTTTTAATTTACATCTGGTAATCATCTGCACCCACTTATTTGAGACAAAGTAGCGTAGGTCGTGCAAGTAATTCTTGCTAAAAGAGTTATTACCTCTCCTAATTCTTAATCCCAGACGCTGTTAAAAATGAATGGAGCTAGGAGGGCGTGGTAAGCAGGCGGAAGAGAAACCGACCAACAGGCGAAGTGGACCGCTGATCACGTCACTGACATAAGCCAATCAGAATTTATTCTGTGATGACGTAATGCCTTGTAAGGCTGTTTCGCAGCATATATGCTATACTGCTTTCACAATTTAGCGTTAGCCTATTGATTTGCTGTTTTTGCAGTATATTTTGTTATGTGTGCCCTATTATCCTGACTGCCTGGCTGATGTAGCTTGATATATAGTTGTACTGACTTCGTTATACCAGTATAAACTCTTATTTAGACTAACGCCAATGCTTTATAGCTTTGTTGGGAAGTTATCATCCACTCAAAGCAAACAACCGTCCATGCACAATCTCCCACGTTAAAAAATTGGAAAACCATTAATAGTAGTATTTTCGCTCAATTAAGATTGTACTAAAACATCTTCGCTTTTAAGCAGCAAGAAGATCAAGAAGAGCTC
The DNA here is from genome assembly GCA_004794655.1 of Marisa cornuarietis. NCBI lineage: Eukaryota > Metazoa > Mollusca > Gastropoda > Architaenioglossa > Ampullariidae > Marisa > Marisa cornuarietis. Next base: position 11,143,496 of record SMMW01000622.1, read on the forward strand.
AGTTTTCATGGGCAATCGTGTCGTTTTCAAACAGCCGCGCGCAAATTTATATCTTGGCTCTGTTTCATGCGCGCGATTGCTATCTGAACTATGTTGTTTTTTATTATTGCGATTATGCCACTCCAGGAAGCAGTTGTCACTGCTTCACGTCCGTAAACGCATCAGAGCTTAACAGTACTAAACTTTTACGGAAATGTTATTGCACAAAACAGCAGAAATTTGCGTGTCCCGTGCGTTCCGCCTGTTCAGTGTGAACCGCTGATCTGAAACTAACGGAAAAGGCCCCGGCTTGCTCTGCTCACAGCCTAAGACCCGCCATATTGGCGTTCGTAAGGGCATACTGTCTCGGTACTTTGGATACCCTAGCACTGGACATTCATATTATTCAGAAACCGACATTGCCGCGGGCTTTTCGTTTTCTTAAGCCTTTGTTGTAGGTGTCAGTCTGGTCACGTAGCATGCTGGCTTATACAGCATTACGAGTAGTAAGATGGCTACGTGATGGCTACGTGATGACTTTAGTAAGCCTGAAATGTTTATCCAGTAGTTTCAGATCAGCGATGTGAACATGCATATTTATCCACACAGGTGGATGGGGGAGACTCGGAAGTTGCATAGGCTTTCAGTGGTTTTGTCAAAAGGTTTTTTAACCTCCCCACGTTCTCACTGTCTTTGTGGAACATAAGAGATGTATAAAGGATACTAGACAGCCTCATTATCTCTACATTGTGTTGATAATGTTGCGATGCTGCTGCTTTAGCCCCGATGGGTGTACTTGAAAACCAACAAGATCTGTAAAATATAATTTGTAAAATATGAAATGAAATCTTTCTCGGAAGAATTGTCATTCTTTTCATCCTACTGGTTTATCGTAAAATCTGACTATTCTGACTGCGCGGCTACTTTGTCTAAAATCAGAAAAACATAAACAATCAAAATGGATTGCGTTGGCCCTTATTCTTTTTTCTACTGATCATTCAAAGCGCTATATACACAGCAGCATTATGTATAATAATGGCTTTTCTTATAGTCAAGTAGCTCAGATTATCTTACAAGGGAAGAGTGTCCATGAAAATCAGAGCCAACTCGTGGTGAAAGTCTAATTTATTTGCTCATTCTGACCCAGCTTTCAGCAAACTTATGCAGGAAAAGAACAAGAAAAAAGCCGACTCTAAGATAAAACGCTCATAAAATAAGAAGGGTGCAGGTAAAAACACTCGTCTTGAAAACCTGGAAAATTCTAGAACCCAGGATAAATCAGTCCTGCACTTTTTAGCCGTTGAATCTTTATCATTAAGTCTCGACGCTGACAAGCTCTACAGTTTCAGTTCATAATAAAAACCCTTACTTCAGTTTGCTTCGCCCTTTGTGAGTCAAAATCTGTATGATTCCAGATGTATCGACCACTCGCAAATGATGCAGATGCTGAACTATGTTTCGTTTTGAACGATGTCGCAGATAGGTATGTTTTCCCAAAACTTGGAAGAACATAAGTTGAACGATTTCTGGCATCTTATCACCATCCTGATCAAAACCCGGAAGATTCTCGCTCTCTCTCTCTCTTTTTCCCACACGCACGCACACACACACACACACACACACACACACACGTGTAAGCACACACACCACATGTGTACAAACACCCTGAGAAAGGAAATAGACATGTGACATTTGCTATACTTAAACTAGTAACATTTACTGCTCTTCTTTGTGTTCGGTTATGCAACATCCTGAAGCAATGTCTGTGCACGTTTCCAGTGGAAATAACCTTTGCACCTGCAGACCTTTGTGAGTATACAGGGAATGATGTCTGCATGTTTACAAGGAAAACTGGAAGGTCTTTTTTGCAAACAAGGAAAGCACGTTTCTTTTCTTATTCTGTATCATGTTTAAAGACAGGACTGATTTTCCTCTAAGGTTTCGCGTAAGGGGCTAAGGAGAAAAACAAGATATTTCCTCGTGAACTTGTACAGGTATACATACAGACATTTCTATATGCAATAGAATCTCCTTCCATGCATGTAAGAATGCACACTTCACACCCCCCCCCACACACACACACACATACAGATGGAACCGTCTGTCCTTGCTGAGCTTTAATGTCTATAAACCTGACATATGGCATGACTAAAATGGTAGACGATACTTCCCTGAAAAAAATTATTGACAGGAGGGTTGTCAAAATAATAGAATCGAACGGCTGAATGGCTAGATCCTTTGGGTACTTTCATCTTGTTTTTGCTGTTGAAATTACGCTTGCAGTCTTCGGTGTTCGGTTATTTTCGCGCTTTTAGTGTTTGAAGTAAACACGCAAGTCCTTAAAGCATTTGATGCCCCCTAAGTGATAGTACCAACATATGAACATGCATCACATTCTTAATAACATCCAAAACACAACTACAGTTAAAAGAGAGCATTAACATGTCAATGTCGAATTTTGTTTTCCTCACAAACCTTCTTTGTCAGTGTACAAAAGTTCACAGCTCCAGAATCAAAGAAACTTTTTCAACATTTTCTGGGATTTTTAGGCTAAAGCACAAGCAGAATGTAACTTACTTAACGACCGTGTACAGGTACTTGGTTAAAGTTCATGTAAGTCGATGTCAGCTGTCATAACATATATATATATAACTCGAAAAGGTCTGAGGTCTTTAATTACTACCTTCTGTCAAATGCCACTCGCCTGCTTCACTTACAAAAAAATTCTTTACTCGAGCTTAATGCATGCAATTAAATCTTGTTCCGCGAACTGCATTTCGTGTGTGGAATTATTCCGGTAGCTTTATTGGGAGAATAAAAAGATGGTGGATTTCGAAAGCTGACTTTTGTTTTAGTTTTATGTTACCTCTAGAATTGGCCTTTTTTTGCGAGAGAGTTCTTATGTCAGTGCTGGGGCTTTGCTGTCATTGCTAGAAGTGCCATAAACTTGATCAGATGCCTTGCGTAATGTTAAGAGCTAATTAAAACTGTCTGGCGTTTTGATTTTAAATATAGGTAAAGACTGCAATTTTTTTGTCACGAAGAAACTGTGCGTCTCTCTCTTTCTTTCTCTCTCTCCTTCTCTCACACACACCCACCAGAATCCCACTGGTCTCAACATCTGCGGAATACCCATCTTTCCGTTACCTTCCGTAACACATACGCATGAACACAAGCTGCACACACACACACACACACACACACACACACACACACACACACACACACACACACACACACACACACACACACACACAACACACACACACACAAATGTGACAATGACAACGACAATGACCAACGTTATTAATCCCAGTGGGCAATTATACTCGGGAAGTGTGTTCAGGTACAAAAATAAACAAAAAATAAACAATAAAATTGTGCATCAAAGAAAACCTAAAAAAAAACAGTCGCAGTCGTACGAGAAATTTACTCAAACACGCTGCTGTTTAGTAAAACTTGATGAAGTAACATTTCCTCACTTTTTAAAAATCACATCAAGAACCTACACGAACTTGTTTTCTTCGTTCTTTATAATGACAACTTTATAAACTTGTTATCGTCCCTTCTGAGTTCCCTTCACCCTCCGTCTTTCTTTCTCCCCGTCTGTCTATCGACAGAAAAAAGAAACCAGCGAAAGTTGACACAAATATTACAAATTATCACTCGGCCAGGACGCAAGCGGAAACATAAAGCAAACAAAAGCATGCAGTGCACGGACATCATCAAACTGCTGCCTGGTATTTGCGGCGGGTTGGTCAGGAGCAAACTCATTTACCACCGTGACAAAGCGGCGAGACAGCCGCAGGGCCTTGATCAATGATCGCCTCACGCGCGAAGAGCCATCGTCTGCGCGTGCTAATCATTGAACATGTTCTGTGACATCCCTGCTTCGGTCTGCGCCCAGGTACTGAGCACTGAGTCGTGTACCGCGCTTCATTACAGTGACACACGCCATCAACCGAATGTGAAGATGGCGTCATCATCATCATTATTATATTTGTTAAGACTTATGTGTGAATTAAATCTATCGTTTCACCTATCATCACAATAGCTCGTGGTATTGATTACAATAAATTACCATGCATCGAATAATGGCAACACGTCGGTTATATGCAAATCTTTTTCTCCACGCTGTACTCTGGCAGGAAGAGATTATGTTGATTAAGTCTTTCTTCTGGCGCAAGTTAACGCAACAATGATAACATTTTTGTGTGTTTCAAGCTGCCACTACAGTCCTTAAAAACTGTCAACCCCCTCTTAAACTGCTGAACGGTTGAAATTTTTGTGCTTCTGCTGCTTTGCTGTACAAGGGGTTTCTCCAAGACGTACTTTTAAAAGGTCATGAATTCTTTAAAGACCATCCTGATAGTCCAGCTCTCAAAAATATATGATGAACATGCCAAGCTTTTGTGTTTACGGTTTTGTTTTTTTGTGTACGCTTAATTTCTACTGTCTAACGTTCTTAAAAATCAAGGTAGTGCGTATCATCATAGAATACTTATCTCCTCCTTTCGACATCAGCCGCCTAGATGGCGTGTCATGATGTCTCGGCTAAAGGACTCTATGTAGCCTCGGTTATTAAAACGCTATACGAACTGAAACTTCAGTTGTTATATTGCACGACGAACAAAATGAACAATGGAATATAATTCGTTGGATTCAAAGTAAGCGTGGAATCTTCTCCATTAGTATCTGAACGTGTTAAAGAAATCATTTTTTTTTTTTAGTTTTTGATGGGAGGCGTGTCCGAAAATTACTGGAAAAATACACGCCTGACGGTGGGCTGATATTTGACAAAACAGAAGACAGTTTTAGGCAAAATATTAAGTTTACTTGTACTCAACAAATGGTCTTCAAACAATAGGTAGGTGCGCCGGCTGTTTGTTTAGGATGAAAGCTCTCAGATCGTTTGAACAGATGCAGCAGTGCCCGCGATAAAAAAAATATCTGTGCACACATCAACACTTTACTTCTGTTGCTGGTATGGAGGGAGCATGCAGCAAACAAGAAATAATCCTGTTTTTGTGCATGACGTACACGCTTAACCTAATGTAAGGTTTCTTCTAAGTTCTAAGCTAGTGTGTAAATGAACGCCCTCTGTAGTGGATGGAAAGTGCTTGCAAAGCCACGTTCCGCAACGGCGTAGCCATCGGTAACATGACTTCTCACATGAACGTGGTAAGTACATAAGAACGAAAGAAACAAAGATACAAATGGGGAAAAAAGGAGCAATACATTTGCGCACACATAAATATGAACCTACAATCTTCGGATTAATATGAGCGACGCTTAAAAATTAACGCATTTCTCTTACTCTCTCTCTCACACACAGACACACGCGCGCGCACGAACGCACACACCGCGATGCTATATACTGCTGATGCTTATAATTGCATTTCAAGCGGCACATAAGACGCACTGTTGAATACAACCTATTTTCATTTTGTTCTCTCTTAAATTGTTGTTTAAACGCAAAGTGCACATACTCACTTGCGCTTCCGTACGTGAAACAGTCCCAAGCGTGGAATAGCTGATAACGGTCAACAAGAGAGAGAGAGAGAGCATCCTCATTACGAGTTTTTAAAGAGGAGTATAACGCCAGAATAGAAGGATAAGTCTAGGACCGAGAAAGAGATTAGAGACTCGCAGTCATAGATGGGATATGTACAGTCTATGCCGAGGTACAGAGTCCATACAGTAATACAGAGATAGTACGTTAAGTAGTGCAGCCATGCGCAGTATCATCAACAACACAGACCACGGGCATCTGCCGGCTTGTGACCGTGTGTAGGCGTTTTAGGTTTCTGTTTTGTGTCTGCAATTGCGAATGATGCTTGAGCCAGTTTATCAGATCTGGCTGTCACATGCAGTATTTATGCAGTTAAAAATGACGAGGTAGCTCATTGGCATGTACCGTAAATTTCGGACTACAAGCCGCGACTTTTGTCCCCAGCTTTAAACCCTGCGGCTTAAACAGCGATGGGCCTTGTTTGAGAATTTTTTTCGGATTTTTCAGATTCCGATTAACTTTTCGACGAGCTCCATGTTAAAGTGTTTACTGTTAATGTTGTTACAGTGTTCACTGTTCACATTTTAAAATCAAAGCCGCATAAAATTGAAGCATTCAGATCAGTTGCTGAAACACACACACACACACCTCATCATGCTGAAAACAAGAAGAAATGCCTATGATGCAGCTTTCAAGTTAAATTTATTTGGGCTTATGAACCAGTGTGGCTTATTTGTGAAAAAATAATGATTTTTTTATTTAAAATTTATTGAGTGCGGCTTATAAACAGGTGAGCTCAATAGACCGAAATTTATGGTATGATAAGTGGTTGAGGATATTAAGTCGTGTTTAACTTGCGGCTATGCTAAGGTAGTAAGCATGCCCACGGGTTTTTCACTAGCAGGTAAGTATAAAATATATATATATATATATACACACACTCGGGGACTTTTCACTGACATATACGTTCAACATTCTTTTGCGTCTTCAGAGTGTAGCTGTCGTTTCTAAAATGTGTACACGATCACCCGCTGTACACCTTTCCTCCTGTTCCACTTCTTCATCATCTTCTTTTCTCTCTCTCCTCGCTTCAGTAACCTATGACATTAACTTTTACTCTTCGAGGTTGATTAACTCAAGTTAGTTTCCCGCTTTCAGTTTCTTTTTTCTAGACGGCTTATGATGGCTGGGCCGACCATGCACAACCGTTTTCTCATGAAGTTGTTTCCGCCTTCACATGTTTGCCTTTCCCTTACCTTTCTCGTGATCAGTCGTCTGTTAGGTCCTGTTAGCTCTCGTCTGCCTCGAGATCCCTGCCTGCTGGTCGCAGAAAGGGGCGAACAACCGGGCAAGATTCTTTTGAGATCTCGAGCATGCGTGCGACGCAGATGAATAATTCAGCGCCCATTCAGGCTGGCCCGACGAAGAGAAGAAAAGCGACGTCGTGATGGACACCTTGTGCCAGCATGTCAGCCATGCAGCGTGAAAATGCACGAGAGGGCGTGAACTGCACTCTCCTATTACTTTCTCCTCCACCCCTCGCCATCTCTCCATAACTGTGCTGGGGACTGTTGCAACACGCCGTAAAGACACACACAGGTGCATTTACAACTTGTTCTTCTCATACATACTTGATGACAAGACATCTCCACACTCATAGTTCATTTTTTTATCTCGAGATCGACAAGGTAGTTTTGATGTAAGCGTGATTCAATGCTTGAAATCTCTCCAACAACAACATTAATAACTATTATTATTATTGAATATTTTTTCTTTCCGAAACTATATTATATAATAGACAGTTTGAGGATATACTATGATCCTTTGTGGTGAGTTTGTACCAAACGTTTTGTTACAAACTTTTAAAATTGAATCATGTCGTTACATTTTAAACATCATGCAGCTTTTCTTTCATTTTTATTAAACTGTTGTGAATGCCATCGCTTAAAAATAAAGCCTTAACATGTTTTGTTCCTGATCTTTGGTTTTCACTGTCGGTCAGAGTCATTACCTTCAGTGTACCTTGTAGGATGATCGACTCCTCCCTGGCCCTAGTACCAGCGGGGTAACATAACTGATCCTCAGGTGGTATAAGTCAAGGGAAGAATGAAGTGAATAAATGAGACCCACGGGTGATGTTTTGGAGTTGCCAATGTTTTCTATGTATAAATCTGTCAAGAAAACTCTTTCAAGCAGACTGCAATTTGAAGATCTGCAATTGTCCTGTAAGCGATCTAATTTTTTCTTTAAAGGATCACTTTGTTAAGGTCGAGAAGGGAGAGGTGTATGCATACAGTATATATATATATATATATCTGTTTATATATGTGTATATCTTTGTTAAAATGAGGGCACTATTTAATGTGTTGAAAAACTATCGCCCAGTTTCCACATTTTTCTCTCTGCGATCATGGAGAAAGTAGTTTTGACACAGCTCTAGGCCTGCTTACAAGAGAACCATCTTATCCCCCAAGCTCAGTCGGCATATAGACCTTTTCACAGTAACGGAGTTACTCTAATTAAAGTAATAAGAGACTTATTATCTGCCCTTGGCAGTGGTTATGTTTCTGTTTTAACTCTACTGGACCTGTCTGCTGCATTGGACACTATCGACCACTCTCTGCTTCTTCAAAGACTTCACACCCTCTGTGGAATGGATATCTGGACCCGCACTAGCATGGTTCAACTTCTACTTCACTGATAGAAGCCAGACTGTGTTCGTTGATGGTCAAACATCTCGCCCTGCTCCACTTTCCTGTGAGTTCAGTACTTGGCCCAGTTCTGTTTATTTTGTACACAAAACCATTTTAATCTTGCATCCAGTCTCACAAGATTTCTCATGAATGATGACACGCAACTGTACTGCTCCGTTACACCAGCTGAGTCTCAGTCTGCTACTCGCACCACAGAAGCCGTCAAGTGCTGGATGGTAAAAAACAAGCTTAAACTAAGCGATGATAAAATGGAAGCCCTCTTATGCTCTAGTAGAAAAAAATCAACCTTCGCTTGTGCGTCTGCCCAGTGACATCAAGGTGGCGAAACCAACATCACCTTTGTGTCATTCGTCAGGAATGTGGGATTCATTGTCACTCCAGACATGACTCTTGATAAACATGTTACAGCTGTCGGTCAGTCTCCCTATTATGATAGACAAGTTACAGCTGTCTGTCATTTTGCCTGTTATGAGTTACTTAACATCAGAACCACCAGTCACATTCTACAATTGAATCCTTCAAATCTGCACTGAAAACGTACCTCTTCGTAGAGCATTTTTTTTTTTTTTGTCGTTCGCCTGGTTACACCTGGAGGCCAGCTCTTGAGATGAAACTGGTGGTTTTTCGTAGAGTCTCCGCTGGCCCGTACAGTTTGTTAAGCAGAGTCTCCGGCTGTGGCCAAATCTCTTCCCTTAGGGGACGGAGGTTCCCACAGTCCTGTAGGATATGTTCTGCAGTCTGGTCTGCTTCTCCACATGGGCATCTCGGGGACGGTACGAGGTGTAGCTTCTTGTGTAGATGTTGAAGCAGTCTGTTGTGCCCGGTCCTGAGGCGGAAAATAACGACCTGGTCCGGTCTGGACAGCTGATGGTAACTGTCTCGTAGTTGTTGTGGCCTGTACATGGATTTGATGATGGTTTTCATCTCTGACATGTTGACTGCATTGTCTTCTTGCTCGTCCTCTGCACCCAACTTAGCCATCCTGTCAGCCTCCTCATTCCCATCTATTCCGCAGTGTGATGGGATCCATTGTAGGGCTGTTCTGAGGCACTTGGTGTTTAGCAGTGCATCCTCCAGGTCTGGCAGTTTGTTGTTGTTGATTGCCTGCAGCACAGACAGAGCATCGGTCAGGAAGACAACCTGGCTGTCGTGGTCTGCTTTGCTGCTGATGGTATTTGCTGCATGGACCAGGGCTTCTATTTCTGCTCTATAGTTTGTACAGTGGAGGCCAGTTGGTATTGCTGCTGCCTGCCGCTGTCCATTTGGGAACTGGATGTAGACACCAGCCCCTCCTCTTTGGGTAGCATCTGTGGCTGACCCATCTGTGTAGGCCCTTATCCATGATTCCTGGGGGTACCTTTCTTCTAGCATGGCTAGTGTCAGGGCTCTCTTGCTCACGTTGTTATGCTCATCCTTTGTTGCGAGGTGAGGAACTGTGGTGCAGATGGTGATGTTCCCTGTTCTGTCTTTCCAGAACGGAGGATCGAGGGAGGGAGTCGGTACCAGGACCTGCGCGGGAAGCTTTGTTTGGTGTTTTCTGTGTAATGCCTGTGTCACTCGTACAAAATTAGATCTTTTCAGTCTTCCCGAGGACAGTAGTTTCTGTCTGGCACTCATCAGGTGGTCTTCACTGTGCCTGTACTTGGTGGCCTGCACGAGTGCTTTGCATTCTCTTCTCTTGTTTAGTGGGGAAATGCCTGTTATCTGCTCCATCATATCTATTGGTGTAGATGTCATGTCGCCTGTTATGATTCTCAGTGCTTGGTTCTGTACCTTGTCCAAAGTCTGATGGTGTGACTTGGCTGCTGTCATCCACGTGCTTGATCCGTATTCTAGATGTGGTCTTACAGTACCTTGGTACACGGTCTTCAGGATCTGTTCGTTAGCGCCCCAGTGTGTTCCTGCCAGCTTTCTCATGATGTTCAGCTTTCTTCTAGCTTTTGTTTCTGCGTCCAGGATGTGTTGCTTCCATGTCAATCTTTTGTCAAAAGTGACTCCCAGGTACGTCTGCTGGTCTTCAAGTGTCAGCGTAGCGTCTCCCAACTTTAGTCTGCCAGCTTGTGCTTTGGTGGAGAGAGAGAAAAGTGTGGCTGTTGTCTTGTCTCGGTTGATGGTGACACACCAGTTGTCTGCCCAGGCTGCCACTTTGTCTAGTGCAAGCTGCATCCTGTGGGTTGCTGTTGTTGCATACTCTTCTGAGCACCATATGACCAGGTCGTCTGCATACAGTGCTGCCTGGACTCCCTTTGGGAGCTCTGGTACCAGGTCGTTGATGAAGAGTATAAACAAGGTCGGCGAGAGTACTCCCCCCTGTGGTACTCCATGCCGTAGCAGCACCTTACGGCCACAGTGTCCATCTACAAGCACCCTGGCTTTTCGGTTGTGTAGGTAGGACTTAATCCACCGGTACATGTTGCCGCTGATGCTGCTTCGCTGGAGCTTGACCAGGAGTCCATCCTTCCATACCTTGTCGAAAGCCTTCTGCATATCAATAAAGACCGCTAGGGTGACCTTCTGGGCTTGGAAGGCATCTTCAATGGCCTGCGCTAGGTGCGTTGTTTGATCTTCTGTGCTTCTGTATCTTCTGAAGCCTGCTTGCTCTGGGATGATGATACTTTCAGATTCCAGGTACCACTGCAGGCGCTGATTGATGATGCGCTCTATGGTCTTGCAGACGCAGCTTGTCAGGCTGATGGGGCGGTAGCTCAAGATTCGCGACTTGTTCTTCCCTTTTTTTCAGAACAGGGATCATCCTGGCTTCCTTCCAGCATTGAGGTACCTGGCCTTCTCTCCAGCTAAGGTTGAAAATGTCCAGTAATTTGGTGAGGGCTGTGCTGCCAAGGTGTTGCAGCATCTCATTCGTTATGTTGTCTGGACCTGGAGATTTTTCTTCTTCAACTGTTTGATGGCGTTCTTCAGTTCTTGAATGGTAATATCTTGCTGCATCGATTCATGAACATCCCCTTTTGTTGTTCTTTCTTTCTCTTCTTTTCTGGCTTCTTTTTCAGATGCAGTGGGATGGTGATGCTGCTCTCCTTTGCATATGCTTGCGCAAATATATTTGCTGCTGTCTTATCTGTCAATATCTGTCCATCTTCTTCAAGGGTGATCTTCTGTCCCTTGTTGCCCTCGTCATTTAGTGCCTTAGTCAGCCTCCACAGTTTGATGGTGTCTCTCTCCATATTCAGCCCTGCTGTCTTTTCTCTCCAGCTTCTTCTCTTGCACTCTATTTTTATTCTTAGCAGTTTGGCTTTTGTTTCTTGCAGCTTGATGTTATTTTCTTGACTGGGGTTGGTTTCTGCTTCTTCTCTGGCTTTTGTCAGGTCGTCATGGGCTCTCTGTAGTTCTGCTGTCCAGTACGGAGTGTAGTCCTTTCGCACCCCTCTTGGGATAGTTTCTTTAGCTGCCTTGATGATACTGGCGTTGAAATCTTTGACGACCTTGTTGATGTTTGGTCCTTCCACCTTGATATCTTCTGTAAGCTCATTTGTTCGTATTCTGAACAGCCCCCACTGTGCCTTCTTATGATTCCATCTGGCATGCTGCGGGGGTTCAGGTGTCGTACTTCCTTTGATGGTGAGGAGTACTGGGCGATGGTCACTTCCTCCCAGCTGGTCTAAGACTTTTCTGCTCAAATTTTTGTGGATGTCGTCTGTGCAGAGCGCCAGGTCTGGTTTTGTTGTTGTATGCCAGCGGCGCGAAAAGAAGGTTGGTGGATCTGTGGGGTCGTTGACAAGGATTAGATGGTTCTCGTCTTGCCAAGCTTCAATATCTTCTCCTCGCTTATCAAGGGTGTTGTATCCCCAACTTTGGGACTGGCTGTTAAAGTCTCCAGCGATGAGGAAGCCGCTGTCTAGAACCTGGATAGTGTCAAGGGATAGCATCTTGTCACTGGGGCAGTAATAGTTGATAACATGGAGGACGTTGTTTGTGGTGGAGACCTTAACTTCTATGTATTCTGCCTCATCCATGTATCTTTTGGTCTCGCTAGCATTCATGTTGTTTCTGACTAGGGTCAACACTCCACCTTTCTTTCTCCCCTGGCGATCACTCCTGAAGGTCTGGTATCCTCTGATCTTGAAGGGCTTTTCTTTTTGTAGGTGAGTTTCTTGTATACAGCAGATGTTAATGCTGTTCTGGTGCAAGAACTGTTCTAGTTCTGTCTTCTTATTGGTAACCCCTTCTGCATTCCAATGCATGATATTAATGTTGGGGTTGTCTTTGGCTTTGGTGGTACGCTGGCCAGTCGCTTTCCTTCCTCGTCCCCTGGCTTCACGAGACGGGTTGAAGGGACCTCCAGTAGCTGAGGGTGGGCTCCTTTGAGGCACGGAGCCCGGCACTGCACCTGCCTGGCGGGTCTTCACAGGGCGAGCACCATTACTGTCAATTCTGTCTCCAAGTGTCATATAGGCAGTGTTGCGTGGTGGAGTGGTTGTTTCAGAGTGCGCCTTGTGGCCCACCACCTCCGACTTCAGCACTCATGGATCACTCTTTGTCTGGTCTCTACCCTTCGACCTGTCCGACATGGGTGACCCTGCTAGGAGCTGACGCTCCTGTCGGCATAGCTCTTAGGGTCATCGAGACACACAAGCCCCCCGACCGCGACAAGGTGGTGATCCATCGGGGGGTTCGTAGAGCATTAGTCCTAACACAGTCCATACAATGTTAATCTTTCCCTCCCCCACCCCGCCTTTTCCGCTTATTACTACTTTCCTACTCGTCTTCCTCTGCAGAATCACAATATTCTCCGCTCTTGTTACTTGGTTCCTCTTTGGATTTTCTATATTTGTCTTCTATTCGTCTTCCGTCCCTAGTAACGAGTCCATGTTGTCTAAGTCTCATTCTTGTTTTAAGCGCCAAGAGCATGCTTCGTACGAGTGTGAGGGTGCACTATAAAATATTTCATTTATTATTATTAAACATAATTAGTTTACTTCATTTAATATCGCAGCTAGCATATGAGCATGAGTGTTTCTCTATTGTGAAGCCCGTAAAATCTTTCATTATGCTTTATTTTATTGTCTTGCGAAACGGCATCTTATAGCCGGCCAATAAATGAATTGCGATGAACCTTTGTTTAATTGGTTTATTTGATATCAAGGGATGATTTTGCACTATGGATGAAGAGGTGATGCAGTCAGAGAAAACCTCAGACGGCAAGACCAATGACGAGTGAGTGAGTGAGTGAGTGAGTGAGTGAGTGAGTGAGTGAGTGAGTGAGTTGTTTGACTAGTTGGTTGGTTTGACAGGAAACTGCTTACCCCCTAGAGAACATTTCGTACTGAAGGGAAGGGAATGGGGAGGAAACCTGATTTCCCGGAGAACCCCCTTTCCCCGCAACAGCGCTGCGAGCAGGTATCACACAGAGTCAAGAGACACGATATATATCCAGGATCCTGTTTGAAACCAGAGCGTCACTGAGAATGTCGGGGGCGTGAGGTACCCTCGTTATTGACATGGGAATGGTCTAACGAAATCAGAAGAAATTTTAAAAGAAACGCAATAAAGCACTCCATACCCCTAGAGAAAGAAAGAAAGAAAGAAAGAAAGAAAGAAAGAAAGAAACAAACAAAGAAACAAACAAACAAACAAAATAGCGAGAATATTTTAAAAGCAATTTTAGTTAATAGCTTTGTTGGGAAATCTTGTTTTACAAAATGCGTTTACGCAAAGGAGATAGTAAGGTTAGAATCAATGCTTGGGACTGCGTTCTCTGGACCTACAGTTAACGGGATTTAAAAATTGTGAGAAATAATCATTATTGTATCTACTATTTATTAATAAAGAAAACAAACTTTCGTTTGCCCACATCTTGAAGTTCAAGCTATTTTCTCAAAGTTTTCGTTGACGCCGCTAACGTCAGTTAACTTTCTCGACGCTTATGGCTATATTTATCACTCTTTTTTCTTGTTGATTCAAGGAAATAAGGAAGATCATCCAAAGGCAAAAACCAGTTTCGCAACACGTGACTTGACTGACAGAAGGCAAGCCCTCGCAACATGTCACGTGATGCCTGGGAGTTAGAAAACAGCCTTCATTGACGTCAAACCTCTAGCATCTTGGCGCCCGCAAGGCTAAGTAAGGCCGAAAGAGTAAAAGAAACAAATGCTGTGGTCTTCTCCACCGCTGCCGTTGTCGCGATGTCTGTCGGCTTGCTGAGACGAGTACTTAAGGAAATACCTGCGAGTTAATTATAGACGACGAAATGTCGAAATTCTAAAAAAAGGCGCCGAGGTCGGTGCCACGGCTCCTGGTCTATAAGTCTTGACGCGGCGTTATGGATCATGTGTTCCCCGACCTGCTGGATTCCACGACACAAAGAAGGAAGTCCAAACAGTCCGTGAAGACTTCGATCAGAGTTATCAACTTTATTCTCTTACCCTGCTGTAGATTTACATTAAAAGCGCGAAATCAACGAGAAAAAAAAACTATGAAGAAAGAAAAGCATAATGTAACTCCTGTCGAATAGGTGATCCTATTTTCTTTTTTTTTTTTTAAATGCATCTAATAGAGTTGTGCGATGTGGGCGCCAGTAATAACAATGTATGCTGAAACAGCTTGTTAGGAGGGAAGGGCTACACTCGTTCCATTAGTTTCATTTCTGGGAGGAGTTAAGACTATAAGCTAGGCACGAATGAGACTTACGGAAGAAACCTTTTATTCTGGTCGGATCTCACAAGACGCGCAAGAAAAAAATGTAGGATATGAGCCTTTCATCTTTGCTTGGCAGGAAAAGGGGCTGTCTTGTAAACGGACATGACGGTGCGATTTCTTACTTCGTGTGTGCATACACTCATTTCTTAACGGTAAGGTTATTGCATCTCTCAAAATTCTAAAGGTCAAAGTTGAGATATTGTAATAGTAAGTAGGCTTTGGTAGACTTCATAACAGGAGATCAATGCACATTAAGCCACATTATTATGGGTACGATGCAGTATCGATTTCAACACCGTCTTGCCAAAGGTGATCAGATCTAAGTCTTCGTAAACTAGTAGGTCGTAGTAAACAGAGCCACCAGATTCGGCACAACCAGGAGCTCCAGCAGCAGGAGAAAGCGTGAAATCATTTCATAGGTCGTCATCTCCATCATCGTCAATTCACGTTATTTACAAAACGAAGAAATAGTCGAGAAAAGCGTATGATGAAAGACCTCATGGTCAGCGAAAGTCGCCCATGTCTGCACAGGTGGCCCAAAAGATAAAATAGATCGCAAAAAGTGGCAGCGGCGTCTTTCTTTAATGGACAGATGGAGAACTCGTACCAATCGAAGCTTTAGGTAGGAGTGCCTTGCTTCAACATGAAAGCAGAAGTCTTTGTTATCTCAGAAACAGTAGACGTCCTTTGCAACTGTGGAAGAAGCTTAGGCTTCATCTCCGACTTCACAGACAGCGAGACAGTTCTTTAGGCTCTCGACTGAACAGATCCTGACCCTCTCATCCTGAGCCTCAACGCCTCCCATTCCACAACTGTCAGCATCAAGACCAACCCTATCATCGGTTCCAGCGCATGTTGACCTTCCCTTTGTTGGATAAAAAAGGCAGCAAACCCCACAATTTAATAGTGAGACTTGGGGAACAGATACAGAGGAGAGTGGTTCACCCTAAATGGCAGATAGCAAGCTCACCGAGAAGCCATCCAGCAACTTCGCAGAGACCATCAGACCCTTATCCATTGCTTTCGTTCAGGCTACTGTGGTCTGAAGATAGGCTTTCAGGCGCTCATCCCCATGTGAATGTGGCTACGAAGAGCAGATTCTTGCATGGCTACCCTATTCACAAAGCAAAGAGGCAGGAACCCTGACCAAAGAGAGTGAACCTTCGCACTCAAATCTGGGCATTCAACCAGACTAAGGACATAGCATCTTGCTTTGAGCTTAACTGATTGAACAGACAATAAAATACACCACACTCTCAACGGTGCTTCTAGTGAGTGTTAAAAGTCTAGTGTGCTGTAATTCTTTTAATCATTGAATATAGCTCAAGGTAATATAATCTGCCTCACAAAAGAAGAATCACACTTGAACACAGTTTCCGTATTTACGCCATCTTCTTGGTCACTTTCGCGAAGTCGCTGAAGCGTGACCGTTAAAAGTGGATTTGGTGCAACCCAACTAAAGTCCGTAGCCCTACATACAGTCTCACACGCGAAGAAAAATATCGCAGTTTGAAAAAAAGGGATTTCTTAGACGTGCCAGCACGTCATTTAAAGCGCCCCATTTCTTAGTCTGGAAGACCATGGGAGAGAAAAAAAATGTTACTCGAAAGTTCAGAGGAATATAGCCTGCCAAAGGCCGGAATTACACAGTTCGACTCGGTCAAATGAAACAGGTGGTAAACAATTCGTCTGGGGCTAGTTGCACAACATGTTTCTACGCCTGAAAACTGTTTTAAAGAAGGAAATCTAGAAACTGTTTATTCTTCAAAAATCGCTCGTATGCCATTTAGACGCCCTACACAAAAAATGTGCTGACGGAAACGAAAATCTAGTTTAAAAAGCGTTTTCTTATTTTTAAAAAAATTCTCAAAATGTGTCGTGCTTTTATAAAAATGAGTTAAAGCCTAAAAGTGTTTAAAATTAGAAATGT
The DNA here is from genome assembly GCA_004794655.1 of Marisa cornuarietis. NCBI lineage: Eukaryota > Metazoa > Mollusca > Gastropoda > Architaenioglossa > Ampullariidae > Marisa > Marisa cornuarietis. Next base: position 11,160,285 of record SMMW01000622.1, read on the forward strand.
GTCATGCAACTGGCCCCTGACCTTTGCGCTAAAACTCTGGTTTAGCTGCAGTCCAGACTGGATCAGACTTTAGTTGAGAATGACCGTCTAATAACAGCCTGTTACTGACCTGTCGTTTCATTTGATTTTGTAGCACAATGTGAGGTCAGCTGAAAGTAGATTTATACTGATTGATGAACAAGAGGAAGCGAATAGTTCAGCATTGCACAGTCCGCGATGTACACTTCTGCGATATTTTGTAGTCAGATCGCAATCATTATTTTCTGACAGACGTAATAGGTGTGACATTTTATGTAAAGAAAGTTCATCAGGTATGTCTTTGAAAATTATAATGTGCAATAGCAATCGTTTTAACTGATGGCAGTTTTCACTGGTTATAAAAGAGAGAGAGAGAGATTTAATGACTGACATTTCCGCCGACTGATGGCAAATTATTTACAAATTATGCCAGAGCTTTGTTTCACTAGGTTTAGACATTAGTTTAAAATTCTTTCTATTGGCCAACTTCTACCTGTAATAAAAGGGTATCTCTTTGAAGGTATAATTTAAAAGTTTCGTTTGTTTGTTTGTTTGTTTGTTTGTTTTTACCATTAACAGCTTTTTTTAAATTAAAGGGAGACAATTTTCTAGTCCGGACCAGTCTGACCGAGCGCCATCAAGGAAGCGAACTTACATCGAATGGTCAGAATTAGGAGAAACCGTCAAAGCCTACTTTTTTAAAACAAATTTGTGTAACTTGACCTCGTCACATCTAACATTTTCATGGAAGGTGTCGTCAGTTTTCAGAAGTAAAGACAAATCGATATTCCACTCGCACGCGTGCTCACACACACACACACACACACACACACACACACACACACACACACACACACACACACACACACAGACACACACACACACACACGCACGCACGCACGCACGCACGCACGCACGCACACGGAAACTACCCCCTGTAGTGTTATCGACATTATCTGTTGTTTGTTATACATCACACGCTACGATTAAAAAAAAAACCAAGACAAGCATTTGTTTCGCATATTTTATTAGTGTATTACCGTGTATTGCAGAATGTGTTATTGGTTCCCAGCGTACAGATATTGACAGTACAACCTTCACTGCAATAGGGACAGTTTTATGTGATCGTCTTTCATTTCAGTTGTCTTTGATCGTGTGACACTTTGAATTTATTATTTTATGTCTCGTCTATACTTCGCTGCAAATTTATAGAAAACCCATTTGGCTCATAGCTGTTGATGTCTGATTACATCCACAAAGCTGTGCAGTATATACGTTATATTTCCATCTCTCCGGCGGTGTCCAAGATAAATACCACAAAGTCAATGAAACCAGACAGAAAAGTTCAAAAGGACAGGAAGCCCGTCTGTGATGCCAGAAGTGACCCCAGCTTCCGTGGTCAGCTGCAGGGAGTATTATTGCAGTTGTCCGGACGTGGCTGGCCGAGTTTCTGTGCAAATAAGAATATCGTAATGCAAGCGTTGTAAAAAAAATCATAAACTGCCAGATTACTGTTCCTTTGGATAAGAGGTGAATATTTATGATGGTCAAAAATAAAAAAAAGACTGGGAAACACCAAGAGAGATAGAGAAAGAGAAAGAGAGAACGCGCTACAGATTGAAGTAGCGACAGACAAACAGAAAAGAATTGTGTGTGTGTGTGTGTCTCTCTCTCTCTGTGTGTGTGTGTGTGTGTGTGTGTGTGTGTGTGTGTGTGTGTGTGTGTGTGTGTGTGTATTTGAAGGTGCCTACCCTCTGAGGTCTTAGAGCTGTCGGCTGTACCCTTATGAAGAAGTGTTTCTGACTGAAGCTTGATGAACTCGTTTTGAAGCTTTTGGTTGTATCTGTGGAATAAACAAATCTTGCAAACAACGAAAGAAACTCTTTACTTGTAAACAAGAAGCAAATAAGAGCTTCGTCATATTTTTTATACAAAAGAGCAGCAGAACGGTGCAGGGCACAGTGTTCTTAAAGATTCAGTACATTCTAATAATTTTCTTTTATCAAGTGTAGATAAAGCCGCTCTTTATTTAATCTATATTCCATTTTCAAAGTTTTGCTTTGTTTGAGTTCATTAAAATGCCGAGACAGTATTTCAAGTTCCAAAGTGGTTGCTAGTCATATTCATCAGGGTCTATTCATTAGTTTGAGATCAGTGTTAGCAGGTTAACTGTTATATAATGAAACGCGAACGTATGCGACAATAATTTATAAGTCATGTAGAAGATAGAAGTTATAGTAAAAACACACACACATACCGTGTGCAGAATGGTAAATACCTTCGTAAGTTGCGAAATTCTTGAGAAGTTCGCTTTCCAAACGACAAGGGCATACGATGCAGCACACCCCGGCGTTTCAAAGTCAAGGTGTTCTCGTCGTCAGTGGCCAACGTTCGCGATGTTCGCTCCCAGGCCCTTCTGCCAAAACTAAGCGGCATGCGATCCAACATGGCTGCCCGCCGCTTTTCAGCCTGCTCCTGCTTGCCCTTGCAACATGTTCCTGGCCACATTTCATATTTGCCGACGTCGAAGTCTTCTCTCGACTTGCCAGGACTTATCTTCGCTGTAAAGGCCATCGGAGTGTAGTCCTGGCTGGAGGCTGGTAGAGGATCTAAAACACTTTCCAATCCGTCCAGGACATCTTCTGTTCCATCTACCTCTTGTTCATCTTCGGCCCCAAAAGACGAGGGCCGAGAAACCCTGGATGAGGCTGACCAGGGAAGGCGCTTGCCGAAAGTGAGTGGCATGCGGTCTAGACGTGCCCAGCGCTTGCCCATTGCCGGGAAGAGATCCTCGCCAGCTAGCAGGGGACTGCGCCTGGGCCATGCAGGTCCAAACGAGGCTGCTTGCTGGAAGTCCTCGGTCTCCCCAGGACTTGAGTTGTCGTTCAGAAGGTTTGGAAAGAGGGTGCTCTTCTTGCCGAAGCTGAGCGGCATGCGATCCAGCTTGGCCAAGCGCTTGCTGCCAAACGCGCCGGTCGCATCGGAGTTGGCAGGGTTCGAGTCCCTCTTGCCGAAGTTGAGCGGCATGCGGTCGAGGCGAGAAGGGTCTCTTTTCCACCCAACATCAGCCCTGTTCACCAGCAATGTAGCTCCGCAGAAAGGAGATAAGAGGAAGCACATCAGCGTTGCGAAGTGGATGTTTTTCGGCATGCTGAAAAAATTCAACAATCTGATAATGTAATATCATCGAAATAACTTTCTAGATAACCCTAATTTTGCAAATATCTGGAACTTTAGCGGAAAATGTATGAGTTATTGACTGAAGAATCAATCAGTCATACCTTTCTATTCATGCAAGCGTGCAATAATATCTACGCCAGCGAGCAACGAACGAATTCGAACATATCTTAAATAATAAGGCACACAAATGAAAATTATATTAATTTTAATAATGACATGACAGCACCTTTGTCTTTATGTTTTTTATTGCTGAAAAGGTAGATTTTGTAAGGGAATGTTCCCGTCTACACGAATAGAGAGTGGAATTTTTAAATTTGTTTTTCTTAAGAATAACTTTCTTACCCTCGTTAAAATTTTCCCAGAGATTAGGACCCACCCGTTGGCTGTATTTTCTTAATGCAAATGTATCACCAGGTAAGCTTATAGGCTTACAGCACGAGAACACAAGGATGCGCACCATCCATAAGATTAACGGATGGAAGCAAGAGCTGGAGCAACATCCGTCTTCAATCTGATCTAGTTTGTGTCGCGTCATTGCCCTCTTCAACGGAGATGGATTTTATCTTAAGTCTGCACGTGCAGGATTGTCAGCCGCCATACTCGACATAAATTTTTCACTCCTACCCCCTTAAACCCCTTTCCCCCTCCCACTAATTTCTCATCTCCTAGAATCAATGTTCAGGCACAAAGAAAGCTTTTTTTCTGTCCTCTCCAAGAAAACCTTCTGCAGGTAGGCAGTTTGAAAGTATCAACAAAATTTGCCTCCAGATTTGCATTAAATTTGAGTGAGCGTAAAAAGTTTGAAGTTTAGTTGTGTTGTTTGCATCTGGTAATAGAGTCGTAACGCAAACACGGTAAAGGAAGTTGAGGTTTGCGTGGGCCAGAAACATGTAAACTGGTTTTTGTTTACCCTGACCCTTCGCATCGTCGATAAGAACCTCAAACAGCTTCTGACACTTGCTGAAATATCTCTCGGCGTCTTTCAACCTTGAGTACATTTGTTTAAGGACCTCAAACACATCTTGAAATGCGTAAAATATGTAAACTTATGCGCGTAAACGCATCCTAGCAGGAGTAAATTGTTTGAGTTGGTTCGTCTGTTTGCAGTTGAGTCTTGTCAATAAGATGCTCAGCATCTTCAGCGTCTACTGAGATTAGGAATTAGGCGTCGGGCCAAAAGATAAGACGCCAGCTTCGCAGGTTCTTTGATCCTGTAAAGTCAACAGCCTAGGGAAAACAAAAATCTTCACTTTGCGGTGAATGTTAGCATCAAACTCTCTTACGAACGGAGTACGAGAAGAGATCATGGAAAAAAAAACATACTGAATCTACTTACGAGTGTGACGCAGAACAATATTTGAAAGTTTACAAAAAATTGTCTTATCTTCCAAAGTGTTTTTGAGATGACTGTAGGAGAAAAAAGATGCATCTGTACAAGTTAATTAAATAAATGATCAAAATTTATTCATAAGATATAAAAGCTAGCGTTGTTTCTTCACTATCGAGAGAGTCCTTATAAGAAAAAGAATGACTTTAAGTTTTATATATGCTAGCTAAAACTGTTTATAGTCCTGTAAAAATATTTCCTTTCTTTGACAGTATCCATTCTTTCCAACTTTGGAAGGAGAATTTATGTGGACGCCGAAGAACAGTTAGAGATTAGTGCTTCATTGATTGTATGAATGTAGCCTACACGTAAATACGAGGAGTTTGTCGGAGGTTGCAAGCTTTCTGTGATATATCTGTACATCCACTAAGCCGCCCTTTAGACACTACTGATCTTTCTCCGTCCTTCGATTTGTCCATTAGCAACGGGGATAAGGCGCGACCCTGCATCATGCACGTACAAGGTGACATATTCAACACTAGTTTGTAGATAAATGTCTTACAGATTGTGATGGGAAGAAGAGAATTGTTTGCACAGTCTCCACCCATGTAGCGGAACAGAAATCGCAGCGGGGCGTATGGGTTTCAAAGGTTTGTTACCAGACGAAGTCTCCTTCTCTCTCTCTCTCTCACTTACTGCTCTCTCTCCTCTCTCTCTCTTTCACACGAAGACACACACGCACCATTTTTTTTTTGTTAGCTTGTATCAACATTGGAAGTTCTTAATGCGTATTTCCCTCCTTTTTTCTCTCTTTCAGTTGGTAGGAAGACTACCCTCTTTCTGACGTTTCTCAAGTGCTCGACTATGGCCACTATGACAAGTGTGACGTGTCTTTTTTCGCGACTTGGGCAATCGATTTCAAGATACACAGAAATTAATGCAATGACATTACACAGAAATTTTACAAATTCCTTTGCTTGTTCCCTATCTTTTATATTTGCTCTTTAACTTCGATTCCTTCCACTGAGCAGCGAGAAGTGATCTAGTAACATTTCCGACGGTTTCACGCCCCTGTGTGTGTGTGTGTGTGTGTGTGTGTGTGTGTGTGTGTGTGTGTGTGTGTGTGTGTGTGTGTGTGTGTGTGTGTGTTCTAGTATATGGGATATCGTCAGAATTGTGGTCGCTTGTTTCATGCAAACGAGGTTTGTATCCCTTTGATTTTTCAGGTACCATAACAAGCAGTGTCATCTTTAAGAATGCTGACTGCAAGTTATAGGACTGGTCAATCAAAGGCAGAAAATCAAGAGCGATGGCCAGTTTCAACGAGGGGCCGATATTACAGCGTAAGAAATGTTCACAAATATAAACAAATACACTTGGAGAATATTTTTTTTTTGGTGGGGTGAAGTGAGAAAGTCACCGCTTTGTTCAACTATCTTTGGTCTGTGACATTGGCAATGCGTTTTATTCTATGTTTGAAGTTTCAACAAAAGAAGTTATTATTATTATTATTATTATTATTATTATTATTATTTCTGAAAAACCGCTCACATACACACGTTGAAGATTTTAAAAATGTTTAATTGTATCTTTCCTGACTTTCTCTTAACTTTTAAGTAATGAGTTAAAAATTTTCCAAAACGTTTTCTCATCTCTTCGTCGTACTGATTTCTTGATGACCCCAGAGCTTAGAAGAAATTTTTCTGCATAATTGATCCCTAGTTGGTCTACGTCGCACACTTTTTGGGTGAATTTTTCGTTCGTTTTCTTTTTCTTAATTCGCCGTCTTCTGTTGCGCTAATTTTTGCTTGCACGCCTGCTTGGTTAGCCAAAATCTTGCCTTCTCCATTATTCATCATGTAGTTTCCAGTCTTTTCGCGTTCTTCTCATCTAACAATGACGTTGGACAGTCCCTTCGCACCAAGAAAAATAACATAATTAATATGTAGGAAAGATAGAGCGCAAGTGAGTGTAAGACATAACCATCAGAACCTGTGATTTGGTTACTGAGATCATGAAACGGGAAATCTGTGGTAAGAAAAAGAACCATAAGCAACTCAAAGAATCTTTGAAGGACGCTAACTGCAATTTGCAGTTTCTGCGCGTTCGTATCTTTCGTTGTTAACTTTCCTTCTTGCAAGTTCATGATGTACTTTGTGTACTTTTTCCACTCAACGCAAAACATTATTTCATTATAAACTATTTGAACATTCAAAAATTAATGTGGTTGAACATTCAAAAATTAATGTGGGAAATTGCCCTAATCTCTGGCTTATCCGATTGCAACTCGTTTGTACTGAAAAAACTCGAGACAAGATCCTTTTGGTTGTCCATCTTTGACATCAGGGAGCATCTGTAAACATCATTGTGTACAGTGCGGAATTGGTAGTTTATGAGGTGAATAACAAATTCACTAGTAATTATAGCAATACACTTGTAGTACATGAAAATAAGTGTTAAGGCACGAACGGTATTCATCCCAGGCTTTTATTTTGCGGATTTGTCTCAGATCTGGTTCGAAGACACAATTTTCAAGCAGCTTGTATCACGTTACACATGTCATAAGTCAAGGGAAAAGGTCAATAATGACTTCTTATGGGGTCACATATTATCGAATTTGAGATCGTGTTTGGGAAATTTGAGATCTCGGTCATACTAAAACTCCCGAATAGGTGTACTGAAATGTGAAAATGTGACTGTGGCAATCTGTTTGGGTTAAAAAGCTCTTTAACCCTACAATTTAGTGTGTCACGAAGTTTTGATCATTTTACAAAAAAATGTGAATATGTCAATAAGTTGGGCATAATCTCTTTTAAATCACTGATTAAAAAGAAAAATAGGTTATGACAAGTTCACCGACATGTTTTATGGCCCTGTTAGCCATACGAAAGGTTAAAGGAGACAAAAGAGGACAAAAAAAGCAGACGGTCACACATTCTCAGAAGCCTTCATTATTTCTCTGTTCCATTAAAAAAAATCGTTCAAAATTTGTCGCTGTGGATGCTGTAGCCAATCAGACACATATGAAGACTTTTTTGGTAGGATGCAATCAAAACAGACCGTCCAATTGTAGCCACCCCAAAACTTAACACCTTGATTTTTTTCAAGCATAATACACCAGATCTGAACCAGCATTATCTCTTACAGTCACTAAGACAAAGAATGACGAAGGCTTTCGAAGGACAACACCTGTTCTCAATAGAAACAAAATGAAAGAAGCACCTTAAAAAGGGAAGGACAAATAAACAAAAAGAAAGAGAAAAAAATTAAAAAGAAAAGTAATCAATGCAGGTAGACGTTAGAAAGAAGGAACAACAATAGAAAAAAGTATTCCGAAAAACGAAGTATGAAAGAATGAGAACGAAAAAGGTGAAAGAAAGACATAAATGGAGCATTGAGGACAACCAAATACACATTCTAATAAATAGATATCACAATTTACCTGCCTTAAGAAACAATCATATCATGCGAATAAAACATTAAATCTAGAACTCGAAGCAAAGCTATCAAATATGGCAAGATTTCTTTCGCTGACTTTTGTTTCAGCTTTCCATAGCTATCGCAATGTTTTTGGTTTACTTCAGTTATTAACAATATAAGAGGCTCAAAACCTAAAAACGTCCGATACATGCACCGTGTATTTTAGACTTCAACCACTCTGCTCTATGTGTATCTTTCAGTCCGTCTATCCTTCTTAACTGTCGTCTTTTTTTCCCGTCTCGCTTTTTATTCCCTGTGACTTTAGTCCCGTCATTCATTGGAACTATTGTTAAAAACTGTGATGTTAAACACTACCCACAACATTTCCTATCAAATACCTTGATTGTTCGTTACAACTAGATATTTTTACTTGAAGTTTTAAAATATCTTATCTTCTTTACTAATATGTAGTTTTGCACGAGGGCTTATCTTTTTCTCATTGCCTACTAGCTTTTTACAAGGTCGTGGGGTCCTCTTCACGAACCTCATGCAAAGTACGAAGAAGTTGTAAGCCTGAGAAAGGGGGAATGGTAAGAATGAGCTATGGGAAAGAAAGAAAGAAACAAACAAACAAACAAACAAAGAAAAAAGTGGGAAAAAAAGACAACAAAAAGAAGACATTAAAGATACTGTCAGTTGCACAGCTTAAGAATGGTCTTACCTGGTCATTGGCGAATTAGACTTGCCGTTACGTTACGTAGCTTTAAGCAATTGTATCTTGGAGACGAGATCTCCAGGGCAACAAAGGGTTTTCACCGCACCAGCGGCCGAGTTGTCTGCCCACTTTGAGCGGACGCCGGCACAGGAGGCCACGGCAGCGTGCAAGACTTGGGACTATGGGTGTGGCATCAGGTAGAGCGGGTTGTGACGCGCAGTTCACACCAGCCAAGGTGCGTGTGGTGTTGGAAGGGGACGTGCAGCAAGACGTTACGGCACCGTGGAAGGTGCGGGCGAGTCTTTTGGGTGACAGTCGGCCGTGCGAGAGGCCGGAGCTGTCAGGGGCCTCGAGCCGGTCTTTGATGGGTAAGCAGACAGCAAGAGCAGGTCGGCGCTTTTTAACGCTTTAGTGTTTGCAAGAAGGAAAGATGGGAAAGAATTTGCGAATGCCAGTCTCCTCCCATCTGGCATCACATCTTCATCTATTTCAGCCTTCCCCTTTACCAATTCCAATCCAATCACCTTCGTTTCTTCTTTACAGCCTGTACCTCCACCCCGCTACCTCAGTCCTGCATCTCTCTGCTTCATCTCTTCACTGCCCCCCCCCCTCCACCTCACATACCTTCCCCATCACCTTTTTTTTTTTTTGCCTTGTTTTACCGTCACCGTGAACACCTTGCCTCCTCCCTGGCGAAAATACGCTGGAGGGTAGATCAGCAAAGGCGATAGCTACACAATTTCCTAATGCTGGATCGATGTAAGCCATATTTACTCTTCCTCGTTTCTCTCCCTTGATCTACGCTCTTCAGTCACGGTTTTGACGAAGAAGCTATTGACGGTCACGACTTCATCCAATCAAAATTGACCTCGTACGCCGTTAGCCCATGCTCTGAGACTCGGAAAGAGAGGTTGACAGCGCCGAATTTCCTCGAGAGTGAGTGAGCACAAGGCCTCGACAGCGGGAAAGTGACCCCCTTCCTTCCCATTTTCTCGCCGTTTCCTGCAAATATTCGCATCTACTCCAGGCCCCAGAGGTATTCAGAACTAACTCTCAGACTTGAGACTGGGGGCGTGAGTGGAAACAAGGTGGTCCATTTCGTCCCCTGTCTGTCACAATTGCCTCTAATGAAAGGCTCACACTCTCGCAGCACATGGCCGCAGAACAGTTCGTGATGAACAATGTTGACACACCTCTGAAAATTAAAATGAAGGACTTTCTCTCCAAAATTAGGACTGAAAAACGTAGCCGTTTTGGAGGATTATCATTTAATTAAAAAAAGATTCGAGAAATGTTACTTAAAAGTAGGTTCATAACAGTGAAATTAAAAGGGTAGCTTTCAATGGGTACTAATAGTTTGACAAGAATCGTATGGAGACAGAGAAATACTAAAAACAACAAATGCGAAATATCCACTTTTGTACTTTAGTCACCCACTTGCCTATTCGTTTTTATAGACTACCTTTTTAACTGGCCGCATGTGAAATGCTTTTTTATAATCATGCCTAAGCCACAGGTTTGGGACACGTGGCATTTCTATAAAATCACAATAAAGCTTAGTTTATAGCAGACGTACATGTAGAGAACCAGTGCAATGTGGAGATGACGTCTCACAATGCTATAGATTCACGCAAAACGATGCTTAAAGAAGACATAATTTCTGAGAATGACAAGAGAGAAGCGGGTATCAACTGCTTGCCTGTGCACGTGATTTCTAACTTCAATTTCCCATGATAGTAAATGACTCCGTGTGTTGGAAAATAACGAAAGACCATTGGCTCACAACTCGTCTCGGGACACTCTTTCTGACACCTCTTCGCAGGGCTAGCCGTCTGAGGTTTACTCCGGGTACTCCAGTTTCTTCCTGCCTTCATCAATTCTTCTTCCTTGGAAAATTGCCTCAAGATGGAAACACTTTCCTACTAAATTAACAACCCAGCTAACGACCCAATCAAGTGCATACCTTGGCTGTCTGATTCTCAGTCTATTCATACATATGTATGTCACATCTTCTGCCTCTGTTTGCGTCTATGTATTTATATGTCTGTGTTTGTGTGAATAAGATATAAATGTATACATGCAGCGTAACTTTCTTTCTCTCTCTCTCTGTCTCTCTCTCTCTCACACACGCACGCTCGCACGCACGCACGCACGCACGTACACACACACACACACACACACACACACACGCGATGTTTAAACCTTTTGGTGCTATAGTATGAACAATTCTTGTATATGCATCCGAAGTACGGGGACACCTTCATGGCGATAGCTCTGTCAGAAAAGTACATCTTTATACGCGTAAAAAGTATATGAATGCCCCAATACATACAACATCAAATACGATATATAGGAACTTAGACGATATCCTATCCTGGTCAAGTGTTACATGACATTCTGGCTTCGGTTGACAAGTTTACAACGGATCGTATACCTAAGGTTGTCAAATATTATTTAATCTTGACGCACAAGAATAAAAACAACAAACTGGGTAATAAATGTGAGAATAGCCTTAGGATCTATGGTTTTTAATCAGGTATGGTTAAACCAAGAAGGAGAAGATTAGAAAATATTTTTTCTAATTTCAAACTTAGTGATAGAAGTCACTCAGCAAACATTGGCTGGGAACATGAAGCACAGCGGGTGATTGCAGCTATACCGATCTCATAAATCCACTCTAATTCCAGAGCTGTATTTCGATTATGTGAAAGTAAAAGTTTTAATACGTTTCCGTCTAGGAGTGAGTGATATAAATACGCATAAAAATCGTTTTGTGCAGGATAGGACAGAGAGTACAAGCATGTGTCCTTTCTGCATAAATCTTACAGAGGACAAAGGTCACGTTCTTTTCTGTTGTCCCAATAGATTATCTTGTTAAAGACTGTCATGCGATAAAGCAGAAGAACAAGACAGCTAGCGTGGTTTATACATAAATATTTTAAGATAAGAAGGCCGACAACTGATCTTGCATCATGTAAAGTCTTGATCATGTATGCTGATATTGCTGTGATGTCTAATGTGTTTTGAGTCATGTTGTCGGTATCTTGTGCATGCGGATGTGTTTGTATGTATGACAGGAATGAGAGGGGTATGAATGGATATGTAACTGAATGAGTGTGAGGATGGCTATTTTTAGCTTACCCTGCAAAATTGACAATTGCTGGAATGGCCTTAAATCCAATAAATGTTTGAGTTCTTTCGCCTCCCCTCTCTCTCTCTCTCTCTCTCACACACACACACAGAGTGAAGGAAACCGGACGTTCAGTCCTCTTAACAAGTGTTACTGGGTGTAATTTAGGTGGTAGAGGAGGAATAAACAGAAAGAATGAGAGTGGGGAAGATGGAGGCGGGGGAGGAACAGAGAAAAAGAGGGAGGAAGAGAGAGAGAGAGAAGGAAAGAGATATCTCGATTTCACGTTTGGGCGAGGACAGTACGGAATGACGTGTGTGGGAGGGCCTAATGATTGCCGCTCAACAATCTTGTAATTGTTTTCAGACACCCTAGACTCACGCAGTCACCTGGTGCAGACCTAACTTTAGTAACACGCACGTCAACGGGTGCAGTCACATAACTCTAGCAGCACCCACGCTAAAATCAGAAGCCATGCGCACGATGCGCAACAGATAGAACCTCCGCTGATAGTCGCCAGTGCTTACCTCCGTTTCCTCGTCAGGCTTGACCTCTGACGACCCCTCTAGGAAACAGAACACGTCACGACGAGGGGGGGGGTCTCTTAGATTCTTCATGCGAGGCCGGAACCCGCTTTGGTTAATGGCGGGACCACGTGGTACGAAACGGCTGGTGACCGAGCCAAGCGACTGGCGGTCCCTTACATTACTCATGATGTTTGGCAGAAACACTTAAGGCCCTTGTGCTTCGCGGATAGAAGGTTTTTATTACCAAGCGCACTCCGTCCCTGGTGGGCTTCATCTCGCGGAATGACCCCGACTCGGAGGCAGCAGGGATGAATGTCAGTAGTCGACACTCCCTTCGCAGGACGGCGGTCTCCTGGCTTCTGTTTGATGTCGTCATCTGCTTGGTTCAGTCAGTTAGGTCAAACTGCCTCTTCGCACTAGGTGGTGGATCTGTTTACTCTGGGCACACAACAATTGTCAGTTTGACTCTGATTATAGGGCCTTTAACGAGTCATCGATTATTACTAAAAAAAAAACTTTTTTTATTTTGAATTTTTTCAGGAGTTGAATTCTGAACGAAACATGCCATAGGTGCAATAAGCAACAATCGTGCATTAACCTGATGCAAGTTTTAATGTATTATTTTTAGTTTTTTATTCCTTACCAATGTAATTGTTATCAGCACTAGTGGCTAAAGAACATAAAAAGACCAGAAAAACCCCAAACATACTGAGCACAGAATAGGTGAAAGGAAAAGTTTAATTCTTTTAAGTTCATCCATTTTTAAAGCCTCTTTTTCATCGTGTCATTCGCTGGGTGTAAAACTATGCTACTGCAGTAACTGCATTTATTTCGTGTTAGAAATAATTTGTGAATCGTCCGCACGGGATCATAACAATAAAATCCAAGGACATTCTGCCTCTGAAGATAAACTGACACCATTAACAATGTTTTGTTCCGGAAAGAATAAAATATTGATGACGATTAGCTTTACAGGAGCTGGGTTCATAACAGTGCTGGCTGTATGATAATGCAGAGCAATCAAATTAAGTATTAATTGTATGTAAGTATTTGAGCTCACTGCTGGGACCGCGACAGCGACCTCGGTTGATAACAGGACAGTAGATGCGCTTCTGTCATCACCAACACCACCATCACAACAACACCACAGGAGCATTCTGGTATTTCATTTAGTGAGATGCGTTGACTTTTGCCTGTTCACTTATTTTGTTAAAAAAAAACGAGTTCAAAGCAAACTGAATGAAAAGACTAAAAACAAAACGTTGACATCAGAATGATTATATGGAGATTTTAATTTCATTTGGTAAAACTAAAAAAAATTATTCACTTAATGAATCTGTAAAGGAAAAAAGTCACTCAAGCATTTCTTTCTTTCTTTCTTTCTTTCTTTCTTTCTTTCTTTCTTTCTTTCTTTCTTTCTTTCTTTCTTTCTTTCTTTCTTTCTTTCTTGTGTAAATTATCATGGTTGATTTTTTAAATAGGTTTTATATTATATCCTACACACATGCAGCGTAAGTAAACAAAGCCCTTTTCTCGGCATTTCAGTCTGTCTCCATTGCCACTTCCTTAGAAGTGATCAGTCTGGCAAAGCATAAAATTTTCTTATTTGAGAAATTCTTTCGAGACCCTGTTTATGTGATTATGTGGCTCGCCATTGATTGTCAATACGCAGCAGGCGAATTAATAAAGATTGGATCTATTCTGGTCCGAGGCGGCGAAATTTCTGTTACAGAGGGAGACTTGACATGATGACTTTGAAGAGTCCTCAGGATGCGAACCAAAGGACGAGCTTTTCGACTGAATTCACCGTCGTAATTTGGCCTTTGTGCAGCCTGGGTGACGGTCCAACATCATCATCAAGAGGATTCCGTCCAGCGGAAATGACGATTGCGTTTTGAAGGCGCAAAAACTCGTGTCAGACAAGCGGGCAAGCACCGCGCATGCGTCACTCGGTGTCGCTGGGAGGGAGAACCGCGACGGAGGATGATTTTGACGACTCCAGTAATATCGAAAGAGCGCTTTGATCGGAATTTAAAGAAGTTTGGGATTTTTGGCTTTCGCAGTTAGAGCACAGGCACACAGTGGTGCCCACCTGCACGTCTGCATAAAATCTTGTCTCTCTCTCTTCCTCACTCTCCGCCTCCAATGTGTTCTGTGAATTAAGGAAGTAGAACACTCAAAGCTTTCAACAGGAAAAAATGCTGTCAACTTCTAGTGGTTCATTTTTGCGTACATTAACAGGTTCATGAAAACACCGTCAGAGGTCGTAGTTATGAAGCGAGAATAAGTCCCTTCCTTGGGGAAAAGTCTGGAACTGAAGGAAAAGCGTCTTGTTTTTGTAGTTACAATGTGATTCCCAAACCCGCGGTCACCACTTCATATTTCTTTTTTTACCAGAGCATCTTTGCCATCACTTTATAACTATGGCTTCAGATGTAAAAAAATATCTGTATGGCCTGTACACCGCTTTATAACTTCGGAAACGAGATACGTTTCCTTTCATTCCCCATGTTGCCCTAGGGCAAGGACTTGCCCTTGTTTCATAACTATGATGCCAACAAGAGTTGAATTTAAGGGAAGGTCGCTCTCGCTATTTCTCTTTTGTTCTAACCCGTGTTGTGTACTAAGAGAGTATTAAATACCAGTTTTCAGTATAAAAAAGCCTTATAGTTAGCTTCTGATTTCTGCATCCATTGACATATCATAAAAAGATTTCGAAAGGTGTCGTGCCGGGTCACATGGCCAAAGAAGACCAGTTTACGTCGCTTGACTGTTGATAGTAAAGGTTCCTGGTGTCCTACGAGTGTGGCAATCTTGTTTCGCACAAAGTCATTGGTTTTATGTTCTTTGTATGAGATACCCAGCAGCCTCCTCAGGCACTTGTTCTCGAATGCCTGGATTCTCCTTTCCGTTTCGGCGAGTAGAGTCCACGTTTCGCATCCGTTGAGCAGGATCGGCACTACCAGGGATTTGTACAGCATGTACTTGATAGTGAACTTTATCTTGTGGCTATGCCAGATCCTGTCTAGCTTAGGCATTGCCGCTGCTGCTGTTGCAATCCTGATGCGGATATCCGGCGTACTTGGAGAGCGGGGGGAGGGGGGGCGCCAAGGTATTTGAAGCTGCTTACCTCTTCTAGCTGTACCCCGTTCATAAAGATCTTTGCTTTGCCGTTGCCATTGATCATAACTTTGCTCTTTTCAGTGCTGGTCTACAGTCCATATGCATTTGAGCTGTCTGTCAGTCTGTTGGTGAAGTCCTGCAGTTCTTTGTTAGTGCCTGCTAACAGATCTATGTCGTCTGCAAAGCGTAGGTTGCAGATCAGCCTTCCACCAATTGAGATGGAAGTACGATGGTCGTGAATAGCTTCGAGAATGATATTCTCCAAGAAGATATTAGACAGCACCGGTGATAGGGGACATCCTTGACGTACCCCTACTGTGGTGCTAAAGTAAGTAGTTATGACGCAAAGTTATAAAGCGATGTTCACAATCCGCGGACACTACTTCATGTTTCTTTACCCCAGGGCATCTTTGACACCGCTTTATAACTTTGGCTTCAGGGGTAAAATATCATCTGCGAGGTCTGAGAACCGTTTATAACTTCAGAAGCAAGACGCTTGTCCTTGAGTTCCCCACGCGTCTGTCTCCCTGCAGTGCAAGA
This sequence comes from Marisa cornuarietis, assembly GCA_004794655.1. Lineage (NCBI taxonomy): Eukaryota > Metazoa > Mollusca > Gastropoda > Architaenioglossa > Ampullariidae > Marisa > Marisa cornuarietis. Next base: position 11,176,265 of record SMMW01000622.1, read on the forward strand.
CACAAACAAGAAGCGCACTGGAGCCAGGGCTTTCAAAAACGCGGCACCTAAACTGTGGAATGCTCTGCCATCGTCATTGTCCACCATCACCTCACCAACCACGTTTCGAAAAAGACTGAAGACCCATCTGTTTATTTAAGACGGACTTAAACTTAAACAACCAAGCAACACTTGTGTCTTTATTTTTTACTTTCCTGGTGTTTATCTATTTTTTTTAAATTTATTTTGTTTTTGCTGCGCAATGAGCATTCTTCGAATGGATACCTGCGCATTACAAATGGACATCATCATCATCATCATCATCATCATCATCATCATCATCATCATCATCATCATCATCATCATGTTGCCCCAGCGCAACGACTTGGCCTTGCTTCATACCTACCACCCCAGATGAGCTGTACTTACAGATGGGGGGAGGGTGTGTGTTATTTTCTCTTTCTTTTATTTCGCTCTCTCTTTTAGTGTGCGTGTGATAAGAGATGCTCACACCCTTGCTGGAGCTATGCTGAAGCTTTGTAGAAGCAATAAAGAATCGAATCGAATCGGTGCGTGCGCGAGCGCGTGAATGTATGTGTGTGTATGTATGTATGTAAGTAAGGATGTGTGTGTGTGTGTGTGTGTGTGTGTGAGAGAGAGAGAGAGAAGGAGACACAGAGAGAGAGAGAGAGGTAAGGAATGAGAAAGAGAGAATGAAAAAGGGGATGAAAAAAAGAAAATAGAAAATAATTTTTGGAGGAGGAAGGACAGAGTACATCCTTAGAATCCTTATTAAATCGAATTTCCACGCGCCGCATGGATTAAACGGACTCCGTGTAGACTAACCGTTCATCCAGCATCTGCAGGCTGGGACATGTTTAGTCATTTATAGTCCCACACCAAAGTGCTCTAAGGGGAGGTAAGTTTACTGACAGCGTATAGACAGTATCTTTTGCAGCTCTGTTCATGAAATATCCATTTACTAGTATTCCACGGAGACATGCCTTGCCAGAAAACGGACCCAAAAGGCTAGCCCCAGTGGACCCAGGAACAACCCGAGTCATCGTTAGGCAAAATCCATTATGTATCAATTTGTAATGGATTGGTCGTTCATTTGCGAGGTTAATGTTCCTGCCCGTTGTATTTAGATCGTTATGATTGAAGCCCGCGATGTTTCACTGCTATAGCTTTAATGATCGGGCAAGTCTAGATATTGAGAACGTGGAAGACAGACAGATATAAGGGTTCAAAAGTACCAAATTTCTGACAGGCTGAGTTCCATTGTCCAAAATGGCAAAACATAAAAGGGGAGAAAACAATAGGCTTACGATTGGAATTGAAGGACAGGCTTACTTCTCTTCCTTGTTTATTCTCTACAACTTTACTATTTCGTGTGCAGGCACATATAGAAGCACGCACGCACGCATTTACCTACCTCCCTATTCCCACCAACACACACCTTCCCTGGGCGCCTTTACTGTTTGTTCAGCGTCATATTACACAAGACAAGCGAGGCTGGCAAAAGGCACAATATAAGACTGTCTGACGCTCGAGTTTCGGGAGCCAGGTTACTTTAATGTCCACAATCAACAATGTTTCTTAACAAGCACGATGTTGAGAGCCGATGCACGCTTGATGGCTGCAAAGAACACTTCATGTACTTACATTGTTGATTGGCCAAAAGCATGTGTTCATGATACAAAGGCCATCTGGAATATGATGGGAATGCTGGTTTTTCTTTTTTGAGACTCTTTAGGGGCCATAGATACAAAGCAGAATTACATCGATATCCACATGTTTCTTTTATTTTTGCTTGGTACCTACAACCACAGTAAGCCCTTTGTAGCCACAGCTGCGGACCATACACAAGACACGGTCTCCGCTTGTTTTTAATTACAGTTAACCCTGAGGTAACGCTACCTCCGTTTCATGACTACGTCTCCAGGTCTGTTGGTGAACCATGGCTTATCATCTTGCTACCGACGTTTGGCAGAAAGCTGTCTGATACTTTCCAAGACATTGTCTGCAAGATAGAAAGATTGCTTGTGAACTGTCTATACACCTACTTGGGAAATGGGATGCAGAAGAAAAAACTTGAAGATCTAGTGATTTTTTTGTTGTCACAATTCCCGAGAAATAATAGAGATAATTGCTAGACGTGGAAAGGAAAATCGTTCACTAGACTATAAAAATACACATAACCACATAAATAAAATCTTTGGAGCGTAAACAGCTATAAGTTTATAATTAATAGAGGCAAGTGAATTTTTTTTAAAGACGATAATCATCTAAACCAAGCCTGCATATTTGTTTTTTTGTTGTTTATTTTTTTGCTATGTTTTGTTTGGCTGTGTGTGAGTGTGTGTGTGTGTGTGTGTGTGTGTGTGTGTGTGTGTGTGTGTGTGTGTGTGTTTAGTAATATTAGCCTAGACCAAAAGAATCTTCCTGCTATGTGGAAGGAGCAAAGGCGCAAGACCAGTTGCCCTTCTATTACGAGTCAAGGGAGGCTACGCAGGAAAAACTAAATGACATATGAGTTGTTTCCCGTTAAATGAATTATACTTCGCTATCATAGAAAACGGTATATTTAGAATCACCTACGGTTGATATCAGAATGGGGATACTTTCAGGTAATGATAAGCCACTAATACTGTCAGGGTTTGAAACCGGTTTGAACAGCTGCCTTCAAAGTAATCTGATGTAAAATTGTGGGCTAATGTGTCACACAAGACACATGATTAATTATCAGCGGTCCCTGTTTCCAGGCACTTGCTGAAGAGAAAGCCAGTTAAAATTAATAATGTACAGACCGTCAGCATTGAAAGAAACTTCCTGGTTTCTGATGTCTGATGTTAAGAAGAAGACCAATGACCTTGACAGCAGGTCGTATTTTCTGGAAGAAAGAGGAACAAAGAGAATGTGTTCATTATATTACAAATAAATACAACAACATTTATGTGTGTTTCTCTTTCGTTTTTCCTCTTATGAAGATATATAACAACTTGAATCACCTTTCTTCTCTTTTGCCAAACAGACTGAAGTCATTTGTTACTACACTTAGCTTCTCTCCAGGCCCTGATCGTTTCCATGGCATTCGTTCGTAACTTTTAGCTTTGAAGGCCCGCTGCTCTCGAGTAAACATGGACGTCACTTCCGTTTGAAAGAGCACGACCGCAGTCAGCAGAAGAGTTGGTAGATTGATCTGAAAGCATAGTTTAGAAAAAGATATATTAAAACAAAAGAAGTAAACAAGAAAAAGAAAGGAAACAAACGAGAGAACATTGAATTAATTAATTTGAAAAAAGCGATTTTATAGGGAGTTGATATTGAGCAGCGGAAGTATGCTTATATAACAACTACTTTTCAACAGCAGCAGTAAAAGAAAATTATATCCCCAAACTATCATTCAGGCCGTTCATTTCCTTAGTACGTTGACAACATCATTAAGTCTTAATGAAATGGCAGTTCGATAGTGTTTTACAAAATCTCTTCTGGCGTTACACGAACAAGTGCAGCAACGATGATGCTAATCTCATGCATCTCTGCACTCTTCCATAGAGTCCAGTCCCCTGGCTTGGCAGTTATCTTTTTACAGTCGTCTGTTCAACCCAGCAACCCCTTGGGGTGTATCACCATACAGCGATACAATTTGGCCATCGCACTAAAAGCTGGCTGTTCGCCTACACATTACAGCTCATTACAGCTCATTATGAAACGGTGTCAGATGGGCGCCATGTGGAACCAACAAGCGGTGTGGCCTTGGGATCTCGTGCACCAATGAATTGAACACCACCCTATCTTCCATCTTCGACGGTATGGACATCCTTTTCGTCAGACTTTTCCAACAACCAATGAGCGATGTTGCAACATCCATAATGCAGGCGAAAACATTGAGAGGATTTTTTTTCGCTGCCCGCGATGAACTGAGTTTTGTCACGTGTTCACGAAAACATTGTTTCTCTCTCTCTCTCTCACTTTCTCTCTATTTTGTTTTTAAAAAAACGTGTGTCTTAGAACCCTTGGGCTTACCAGAAATAAACAGCGAATGATGGCCGTCGTGTTCTCCGAACAGACAAGATTTTAAATATTCTTTTGGTCTCAGAATCGTTCCAAAAGTGGAGAAAGAAGGAAAAAAGCTTACACAGGTTTATAACTGTTTTGCGACAGTCCCTTCATAATCTGTAAATAGTGCAGGCGTGTATGATGGAAATGAGGTTGTGTTTTTTCGTAACTATCATCATCCATAACGAGCCGAAGGTCTAACTAAACGAAGAAATAAAATAAGTCTAATTTTGTTTTTAAAAAAGACCCAAGGAAACATTATTTTACGATTTTAGTGAATTTCAGATAAAACTGTTTAAATTGTTTTTCTTATTTTATTTTAAAGTTTGTAGTCTATTTTTTTTTATCACGACTCTTCCACTCGCAAACGCTTCTCGGCTTCAGTCTCCGAAGATAATTTCTCATGATGCTTTTGGGCTCTTTTTGTCAAGGCGTCTTTTTCTTTGCTTTGGGGTTTCACCCATCTGTGTTCTCACTTAGAAGGAAAAGATTTAACATTGCATTTTAGTGAGTTAGTTAGTCGAGTGCCATCGCAAAGTGACGGCTACTAATTTATTATCCGCCTATCTGGCTGACTAACGCGCCGCATTCTATTTATACAGGATTTAAAATTCTCGACACCTCGGTAATTACGCGAAAAGCACGGGGCACACAGAGTCGTTGAGAGAAACTATTTTTGCGCCCGTGTTTTTTCTAAGGTGACCAGCATTTGGACATTGTGACACGCACGGGAATTCTAACAGCAAGCATTCACGCGCACGGTTCTGCAGGCCAGGGTTATTTTGCGTCTTTTATGTTTTATGGGGTTATTTATTTGTTGTTGTTGTTTTTTAAATGCAATAATCCAATGGAAGGAACTATTGCGTGTTTCAATTTTGTTAACGAGATTTTCGTTTTACTTTGTGGCTTTATTCCCTACTTTGAGGCCGATTAAGGGGAGATAACCACTAGTTTACTGGTCCTAGAAGAGCAGTTACATATCTCACCTAATTAGGCCTATCAGTTCTCATACAAAATTAAAATAAAAATTTATTTTACGGTTTTTGGACTGCTGGAAAAAATTTAATATTGCATTTTCACCGAAAACGAGTCACTGGTGAACATTTTAGACCTCTAGGACGAGGGAAAGTGGGTGAAAATCGATTACAAAATTCGACCGACAAATCTTTGTACATATATAGTGAGCTAAATAAAAAGAAACTAAAGCATCCATTCAGAACAAGACTTCCCGACTATACGCCTTGCTTAGAAACGGTAAGTCTACAAGGTTATGAGAACACCTGTACCTGCTGACCTGGCAAAGGGCCAGCACCTCCCAGGGTCCTGACGTCAAGCGCTGCTCAAGGTGTCCATCAAAGAGCGATCATCTAGGTCACGCACGCACACAATCGCACTGACAAGCCTTTGCCAGCAGTCGCAAAGTACTGTCAATAATTTAATGACAATCTATCTATGAATGAACACCATCCTGTCTCATGTTCTTCTCTCTCCTTTTATTCTGAAAACATTTTGAAACTTTTCTTAACACTTACCCCTAGTTTTGCTATACTGATTTCCTTTGTTCTACCCATTCTACTTTGTATTTTGCTATTGCAAGTGGAGAAGTCCTGCCGCTAAGTACTCGCTAAGTTTCTCCCTACTTGGGTCACGAGTAAAAGTGATGTATAAAAGCAAACGTATTTATAGATTAATTCCCCTTATGAAAGAATTTCAAAAAATTTAACTGTCCTTCGCTTCGCTTTCCTTTCCTATCTTTCTGTTTCTGTTCTGGATGTCTGTATCTGTAGTTCAATAAGCAAAAAAAGTCTTTATTTTAAGTATTAAGTATTTATAGATCATTGTATGTCCTAAATAAACTGAGGTCAGCAGAGCTAACAGGATTGACAGGTAAAACAGTAGCAGTTTTTTTTAACTTACTCGTAGTAAGATATGTAACAGATAATCCATGTAGACCTCTAATACTCAGATTTAAAGATGCATCAGGACCAAGGCCACAGTTCTAAGGTTAAGCTGACAGGATCGCTTCATCTCAGTAATTAAAGATTTGATAATGAAACGGCGCTAATAGATTAATTACTGTTTTCCTTCCAGCGTCTGACGTTTATCGGGATGTCTTCAGTTCGCACAAGGAATTTAGCTTTCTCTCGCTATACGTAACAAACTAACCAAACGACTGATATTTTAAATAAAATAGCCAGGTATTGTCAGTAATGGATAACTTAGCGCTTAGCGTTTAATAGGTTGTTCAAATTTCAGTGTTTAGCAGTCGGGTATGTATAAGAGAAATTTTTAATCGAAATCATGTAATTGTAATCAGATCATATTGTCGACTTAAAACAAACAAACGAGGGCGCGCGCGCACAGTGAGTGAGTGAGTGAGTGAGTGAGTGAGTGAGTGAGTGAGTGAGTGAGTGAGTGAGTGAGTGAGTGAGTGTGTGTGTGTGTGTGTGTGTGTGTGTGTGTGTGTGTGAGAGAGAGAGACTCTAGAACAAATGCATTTGTGCACAAAAGATCAACTTTTAAAACGGATCGAACCAACAATTAAGCGTAGGAATACAATACATACGTCAGAATACAGTTAAAACGTGAGAATACTATTCAGTCACATCTCCTTCGTCGATTGGAGACAGATTACCGATACAGTTGTGTAATGTATCGCCCTACGAGCATTTTAAAAGATTCCAATAGGTTATAATTATATCCCTTTCTTGGGAAACCAACTACAGTCTCGTCTGCCAAACATTACAGTTATTTTGTCTGCAACGTGTCTCATGTTAAAAGCTTTTTTTTTAATCTGTTAATGATCAAGCCTGTGGTTACTATACAGTTTGTCTGGACAGTGTACTATCCACTAACCAATGCGTAGCGTGGAATGTGGGTCCTATAAAGATAATCCGTAGACAAATTTCGAAATAATTTACTCATGCTTACCTTCGTCATTGCTGTCCACTGTTGGCAGTACCCCCCTCAGCCTGCGTATTCTGAGCCTCAGCTGTGGTTTGACCAGGAAACACCAATGGTCTTTATGTGGTCAGGCAGATAAGTTTCATTGGTGAATGCGTCACGACGGAAAGGGTTGAGTGGGTGTATGGCGGAGGAAGGAGCGGTAGTAGGAGGTAGAAACAAGTTCCGCTTCCAGAGTGTACGGCGTCAAAATTGCCAGTAGTTAGATCGGGAGCCTCGGAGATTTTGGAAAGACAAAACTAGGCTGGCGTCAAGACTTGACAACCTTCGGTCCTCTGGAGGTCGCTGGAACGATATGGAGACGAACCTGACATCTTTGGTGGGGGGAGGGGGAGGGGGTAACCACTGGTGCGCTTTCGTCTTGTAGCTGCGTGATCGCACATTAATGGAAAAGTTTGGACTTAACTAACCGCTAGCACCCGACCCACCGTCTACCCTCCCATCCGAGTGATGCGATATATGGTATCTAACTCTTTGTGCGAAAAACAAAGGTAGATCAGAAGAATGGAGAAATAAAGAGTATGTTTTTGTTGTGTAATGTGCTGACGTTTATATGATTTTTTTCTTCTTCTAGTTACCGTATTCACCTCTCACATTTTGATGACAGTTGGTATTACCTGCGTGCCTTTGTGTGTCTGTGTGTATGCGCGTTCACGCTTAAACGCGTTCATTGCGCAATTTCAAAATGCGTTTGTCTATGTATTTATGAGAGTGCGTGCTCTGACTAATCTGGAATTGTATTCTTGGCTGCAGATGCTGTGCCGTATTGTTTCTGGTTCATATTTTGTACAGACAGTATGTGTGCAGTTGTCTCTGTAGATCAACGAGGCGTGCAACCCATCACACCACTACAAGGTAACTTGAACTAACTGGTGGTGGTCTACCCGTATTAACCTAGGTCTTTGTTGCTGTATGACCTAGATGTACTGTGAAAGAGTTGAAGAGGTCGCGCGATCCATAACGGTCCTACAAAAACTAAATTTTTTTCATCCGATGCAAAATATTTTACTGTAGAATGTCTATGAAGCTATGACTTGCATTAAACTTTAAATCTGAAGTGAATCGGATCCATTTGCTGGTCACTGTGTGAGTTTAGAGATTCTTTCCAATGAATTTCAGGACTAGTTTTGACACTCTGTGGTTCTTGTTGGAACCTTGGTTTGTTTTAAGTGTACATGAAAACAGGACACGTGAAAGCTTTGGTATTTGTAACTAAAACAGGATTTAACTTCAATCCGGGATTTCGCGTATATTTTTGCTGATGGCATTTGCATGTGGTAATAATGTGTTTAAAGCAATCCCAGTACGGCTTACAATACAAAACAAAAATACAAAAGATCTTTATTTATCCTTTAAAGAAAATTGTTTGCTTCCCAATGTTACTATTACATAATACAGCAGACTTCACATGATACCTTAAATATGATATTAAAAATAAGTATACATAAAAACAAACAAAAAACCAAAACAAAACCCCAGAAAGACCGGGTGCTCCAGGACCGGGAGCCAGCAGCATGAGAACCTTCACTCAAAGACGTGTCCTAGCCATTATTTGGTTGTATGTGTGGATTGCCATCGGAATAAAAGACTTCAGATAGCGTGCAGTTCTGGCTCGGGGATCTCTAAGCCTACCCCTTCTGTCTGTGCGTCTGTCAAATTCCTGTAGGAGTGGATGAGAGTTGTCGGCTAAAATTTCAGTTTGTTGTACAGAAGCTTGTGATATAGTGTCTCTAAGTCATTCTTTCCACTCCTAATCACCCCTCCTGCTTTTTTAAAGTTTTTGTTCAGCTTGTCCCTCTCCTGTTTTGCTGTTCTCACCCCAGCACACTAGGTCAAAAGTCATGGTACACGTAGGAATATGAGACAGCCTACGGAAGAGCAATTATTGTCCCTTCCAAAAATATTTTGTCCACAAAGGGAGTTTGTTTGTATTGATTTCAAAATGTTTTTACGCACAAGTCCGAAGCAAAATATTTTACTGTAGAAAGTCGATAAAACTATGACAAGCATTAATCCTAAAATTCGGAGTCCTTCACTCTTCAGCGCTACAAATTTCACTAGGGCTTAATTTTCTTCAAATCCATTTATCCTTTTCTTTATGTATCAAGCTGGTTCTTACACGCATACCTCTTCAATGTGGTTCGTTTCAAGCCTATGAGAGGCACGCTCTTTAAAGCTAATACTGTACTATTATTTTCAAAAGGTTGTGTTTAGCGTTCTTACAGGATAGTAATTCCTACATGCACTTGACAATTCTCACCTACCATTTGAAAAGAGATTAAAAAAACTCACTTCCCCCCGACTACACGAAAGTAGTCTCCCCGTTCTATCTTTTTTAAAATCACTCGACAAATGGATTTGGATTGCCTGCGGCAAATACGATGGGAGCAAAAATTGTGGTCAAATAATGTGAGTTAAAAATAGTAATAAAACACAAAGGATAATACACTGACTGCACTACCTTATGCTTACTTTTTAAACCTTAACTGGGATTCTTCTTCATATATTTAAAGGACAGTGCGTGCGTGCGTGCGTGCGTGCGTGCGTGCGTGCGTGCGTGCGTGCGTGCGTGCGTGCGAGCGAACGAGCGAGTGAGTGAGTGAGTCGCTCTAGTCGATAATAACAAAATTACAGTTTTTCCATATCTCACCAAATTCGATATCATCTACAGGAAGGACTATGGTTAGTCCGTTGTTCAAGGCCATGTGGCATTCTATAAATCCAAAATAAAGTTAATAAGTCGCTATCACTAGCCACAATACGTTTTCTTTTCAAGATCTGAAAAGAAACATGTAGACATTCACGGGCACCAGGCGAAGATCCATCCCAGGGTTCCAGAAAAGTTCGTCCACAGCTCCTGGAATGCGCGTCAAAGTCTGACTTTTCTTACCCACAAGGTTGCAGTCGCTGCACTGCTGGCTGTACCACCACCCACCGCCGTAGTTTTCTGCGCAGTTGTAGGTGGCGTTCCCGTCGATGTCAGCATCGAAAGTGGAGAAGGAACGGTTCTACAAATAGAAATAAGTCAGTATTACCGGGAGAGTGAGTATCCAGAACTTCAAAAGTTTAGGAGAAGGAGGAAAGAAAAAGAAGGTTGAGTGAATACGAATATGAATATGAATGGTTTATTTGTTAGGCCTTTGGGCCCATTCAAAGAGATTACCATAAACATATTACAGGGGAAATATTTAATTCACAATAGATGAAAAATGTCTTTATCATAAAATTACCATTTCTTTTCTTTGTCGCTATATATAAGAACTTGGCAAGGTTTGACAGTATGATTTATTACTTCGTTTTTTTCACATTAACATCAGTAGTTTAAAGTTATTTGGTCTGATGTAATACACTTTCAGAATGAAACTTTTTCTTAGATCGCTTCTCTCCCTTCTGGCTAATATCAAAGTGTCAAGGTTGAGTGACAAACAGAGAGAGAGAGAAGGAAAGAGACAAATGAAACGAAGAGACAGAAAGACGAGGAGACAGAAACAGTGAAAAAAAGGAGGGTCATTAAGCTAAAGCCCCAAACATGGTTGTATGTTACGCAGCCAGCCAGCCAGCCAGCCAGACAGACAGACAGACAGAGTCACAAATTACTGATACCTGTAGCGGGGACAGGCAGTCTCCCATTGTGTCCGCCATATCAGAAGGAGGGTCGTACTGACCGCCAAAGAACATGGAATACCCGTCTCCACTGCCTTTAACCGTGAAGTTCCTGTAGAAGCGCTGGTGTTCAGAGGAGGAGTAAGCGACCTGAACAGAAGGGAACGGCCAGCCTGCTTTATTTTTCAGCATTTTATACAACACGTCTGATAAAATGGCTTAAAGCTGTTTATTAGTGCTATAGATTTTTAAATCTTAACATAGCTGAATTTTATCTTTTGCTGGCATCACTCCTGGCAGCAGTCTGTTTTCGGTAGAATAATAGCTGATTCATCGGTTTTCTAAACTCGTCGTCATCATTGCCGTGGTAGTTAGGTTCTCCTCCTCCTCATCATCATCAAAATGATCATCATCGTCGTCGCCTGCTTGCACGCGAGGGACACGAAAAACTCTCCTTTGTTCTTTCCCACTTTCACAGCTGCATCCGTGTAGCCTTATTAACAACGACTTGAGCGTCTACGTCAGCAAATCAATCACGACTGCTGTACCTACAAAAGAATAAGAGCTAATCCCAGCAGATCTGAACAACGGCAGTATGAGATGCCAGACTGATCGATGAATCCCTCGCACTTCGGGAGACACTGGACAATGCAGAGTACCCAGGGATTTCTATTTTAGATGGGGATGGTCAAAGACAGTTGTTCGACTCGGTTGGCTGGTTAGAAACCCGCACACCTTAGCCGACATGAAAGAATTAAGGTCTCTCTCTCTCTGCATTTTTTAAGTGCCTGGCTAAGACAAACCCCTCCATAAATTATTTAACGAATAACATTTAGCTGTGTTCTGTTACAAACCATCCACCCAGAGAGGTACACCCACCACGACACTACAAACCTTCAAATACTTGGAAGCAATCATCTCAGAAAAAAACTCAAAGCTAGAGGTACTCTTCAGAATAGCGCAGACAACATTAGCATTTTCTACATAGAAGCCCAAACGAGGCAACACCATCAGTTCTGTCTACCATAATAATAGGCTAATACACTTTGATCATCTTGTTGTTTTATACGCACGTGAGATAAGACAACAGACTTTAAAAAGAAACTACATCCCATGGAGTCAGAAGAAGACGTAGTTGAAAGAATTGATGGTTGATGATGATGATGACGACGACTTCCGTTCTTTCAGCTAAAGATATCATTAGAAGTCACCTGCACGCCTAGAGTATACGAAGTGCTGGAAGTCAACAAGTACAAGTTTTCCAGGCCAACCCAATAGTCACTGTGGACATCTCCAAAGCCAGCCACGTAGTCCGCCATGCTGCGGTTGAAGCTCGGCAGAACACTGATACGTTTGTGGATGATGTGTTCTACCCACGAGTCGCAGAGGACCCGGATGGGAGCAGTGGTCAGGGATGGGCGGATGTTAAATATACTATGCAGAAGGACGTCATAGTAGCCAGATGTGATTATTTCTTTGCAATCTGAAGCCAAGAGACAAATCTTAAAACTTTTTATTGTTGTTTTTGCGGGTTTTAAGGTAACCACAACATACTTTTTTCTTAAGTACGTCAGAAATGATTGCCTCGCATCAACATTTCATATTTATTAAGGATATAAAGACCGTTATAGCAGTAAGTAAACACAAGAGAAAAATAAAGATTCTGCATCAATAAACAAACTGCCCACGTAGTTGTCTCACCTTTTGCAAGTCGCTCACAGCGGCTGCCAACATAACCGTTGACACATTTGCATGTTGTCCCATCTGAGACTACAGAACCTCCGTTGTGACAGACGAATTTTTCAGACATCTGTAGAAACAATAGCGTGCAACATTTCACTTGAGCGCCAAACCTTTTCTGGGAAAAAGATAACAAACTGGAGAATTTAGAGTTTCATCCCCAGACCAATCGCTTTTATCTTTGAGATGATTAAATATAAAAAAACACGATCACGTTGAACAAGTCACACACGCGTGCGCGCACACGCACACACACAGATAAATATCCTTTCCCTGTCACATGCGCGCGTGCACGCACTCACACACAGCACACACAGCACACACACATATCTGCACACAAATAGATGTCAGACAAAAACTATGAAACAGAAAAAAACAAAGAAAGCAACAGTTAATTAATCCAGACAGGGCCTGATGAAAGAGAGAGAGAGAGGAAAAAAATAGAGAGAGAAAGATCCTAACGTGAGCCTTTCAAACTGGAACTTTGTTTCACTCCTACCCTCGTATTTGTATGTCCTTTTCCTTAATGGTTCTTTATCTCTCTCTTACCCTCTCTCTCTATGTCATTTTTTCTATCCTATATATCAACTTCTCTAAAGGTTTCTTTCTTATTTGTGCAGAAAAAAGCAGGCGGCGGGTGGTTTCTTCCTGTTCACCAGACTCACACAAACCTTTTCAAAATGTAGCGAGGTCGGAGAAGAGGTCGTACACAGGTATGAAGTCAAATCGCTGTCATAGTGCAGATGGCACATACCACTGGTGGTGAAGCTGAAGGCAGTGCAAGCCTCACTGTCGGTGCATTTCATTGCGCAGTGCATCTTGCTGATGTCGGGGAAGGAAGAGGTGCCAGGAAGAACATCCTTGCACAGCTCAATTCGGCCGAAGAAATTTTCGCGAGTCAGCGCTGAGCCCCAAACAGACATTGCGAGCTCCAGCAAATGTACAGCCAGGAGACGATTCCACGTAGGCACCATTGCTAACCAGGAAAAAACCTGTGACAGTCCAATCGCCAGTTCAATTTGCTGCTTTGTGAAGGTTTCAAATATGAAAAGTATGTTATATTACCCATTCTACATGTGAAAAAGCAATTTGATGTTTACGTCTAAAAAATAAAAATGTTCGCACGCACACTCACACACACACACACACTCACCCACCCAACCACAAATTCCAGTCGGCCGCGTCCGAGAGTAGTATAGAAGACTGGGTACTTTTAAGTGGCCCATCCTGTATATAAAAAAACTTATAAAGTAACTCATGCAGAATAACATTTGTTTTCTTGTGCTTTGAAATACACGAACGTTTTGAAGGACGGGAGAAGTAAAATTATATTGTGCGTGCTCGCTCTGGCTGTCAGAAGAGATACCTGGGGTAACGATTCTTACTCAGTCCTATTCCGTTTAGTCCTACCACCAGCCAGTTGCCTTTTAAACATATAACCTATTTATCCCAGGAGTCCCTCAGGGTATAGCTCCACAAAGCTCTGACAGTCAGCCATTGTCCTTGAAGCTGTTATTCTCGCCGACAAAGCCCCAGCTTGTCATAAAACTACTTCATATAGAACCAGCGAGTGGTGATTACCTTGAAAGCTTTTTACGAGCGAACTCGACACCTTTTCCTCCAACCCCGTGTCGAGCCTTCAACCATGCTCCTCCTTTTCATGTCTGCTTAAAAACTGGTTAAACATTATAGCACTGTTCACGCTGTGCCCCGGTAAGTACGAATAAAAACGGTGTTGTTCTCTTAAACCCAGTCATCCAGTCAACTTTGAAAAGCCACGCATGGCCTTGGTGTCTCTCTCTCTCTCTCTCAGTATAGGTTTAACATGATCTCTCACTCAGTTTCACGATGTGTATTTTTCCGCAAATTATAAATCGTGTAAATCATACAGAGCTGTCCCTTCTGATTTGCCACTGTTGCAAGTATGCCCGGTGTGAGTGAAAGGGAGTAATTTTTCCCTGTCACGTCCATTCGTGACTGAAGCACCAACTCTGTCACAGTATTTGTATGTTTTCCTCACTCTTCCTTCGTTTCTTTCTCTCGATCCTGGATGTTTGTTTTAGTGGTCCTCTGAAAATAAATGAGAGACTATGGGTAGTGGAAGATAAAACAAGTCCGATCGAAAATTTCCGACATCAGAATCGACTGTCCTTAGAGCGGGGGCCCGTTAGGACAGAACACAAAGCCAACGTCGTGCCTGGAGATTGATGGCTGCAGGTCATTGTCACGGTAACTGGGGGATGGGGGGTGAAATTGCGATCGCGGGTGAAGAAACACGTGCGTTTGTGCACGTGAGTAGAAAGGTTTGGAACAGACTCCTAGCATCCGACCTATCAGCTGCTAGCCACTCGCAGTCGCAAGGTATGGATGGTAACAATATGCATGTCGAGAAAGATGCAGAGTGATAGAAAGACAGAAAATCTAGGAGACAGAAGAACAGAATCATGGACGAGGAATGAGAGAGACCTAGCGTTAATGTTGCATGTGTGAAGACATGTAGGTGCTTATGAGAAAATGTCATTCATCTTAGTTGCCTGCATTTAAAGGGGAAAAACTGAACAGATATCGGGGAATCCAGGGCTGCCTGAGTGGAATAACAATAGAAGAAAACGGACGACAAAAGACAAGAACAAATATTTCACAGCTGTAAACATTTTTTTTATTGCAAAAAGCTAATAAAGTAGCACACTGTACTTGTGAAAAAGATGCATTCACTAGTTACGTAGAAGACTACATTTTGTGACTCAGTAATCTGAACAGTTTATATTTCTCTACTGATTCTTTAGGACAGTGAAACTCTGAAACGTGAAAAGAGGTGTATTTTTTCAAGTGGACGTCACGCTTGAGTGCTTTGTCTTGCTGTGTTACGATCTCACTACGAGGAAAAGCTTAGTTTTTAATCAACTGGCTGCAGGACTAGGCTGTTCAACTTCTTGTCTAATTTACCTGGTGTAAAATACTTTTTTCTAACAAAAAAAACACACAAACAAACAACTCCGTTACCCGTGAATCACGTGTTTTGTTTTTTTTTGTTTTTTTAAGCAAGTAAGTGCTCGTTCAGGATGGATTAAAAAAAGAAACAGTTGATATCTGCGCATTTTGTAAGATTTTTGTCAATCTTTCATAGCTCTAGGAGTTTTTTTTAAAGTACCTAGCTCCATCTCATCCTGGGATCTTGACTGATGTTGCACGATCATAGGTATTGAGACCTAATATCTTTTACACACCACCTTGGGATTTTGCCAGCTTTTATTCACACATAGGTTGCGGTTCAATGATTGGTACTAAGGTATAAAGAAGTTTACTCATTAAATTTCTAATTGTAGAAAAATCGTTTACAGATGATCGCGTCCTAAACTGTTATTTGAGGCAGTACATGGAAACCGCTGTGTTTCCATCGTATTTCGTGAAGGAAAAGAAACTCTATATGACATCTTGCTGGGGATGTTAAAAGGAATCTGCCCAATACTAGAGAAAAGACTTTGGAGTAGACTACTCTTAACCAACACCAAGAAGATAGAGATTTTAAATGAATAAAGGAATTATCATGTAATCGTTGTATTTTCCGTCAAAAGACTTGCAATTAGCTTCCTTTACACGATCTTTACAGCGCAAAGCAGTCTAGTATTGTAGTACTGCAAAATATACATTTCAAAAGTCTTTTGTCAAAAATAAAAAATAAAAGTGTTTCATGATAGTCCTTCAATATTAGAAAAAGTGAATGGCTGATTTCTACAAAGACAGCTTCAAAAGTAAAACAATATTCTCTAATATCTAATAACGTTTCAGTCTGCGGAGCAATTCTGAATAAATTTGTTAACTTTTCACACGTCCCTTCATAGTAACTCCGCCCCTTCTTTATCGGATTTTGTGATTTTCTTCAAGTCAGACGTGAAAATACTGTAATGTTTCTCCACAATGTTTAGTTTATCGTCACAATCTGAAGAGAAACATGAACACATTCACGGGTGCCAGGGAAAGATCCAGCCCAGGGTTCCAGAAGAGCTCGTCCACACTTCCTGGCACGCGAGTCGCAGACTCGGAAACTTTACCTACGAGGTTGCAGTCGCTACACTGCTGGTTGTACCACCACCCTCCACCGTAGTTCTTTGCGCAGTTGTAGGTGGCGTTGCCATCGTTGTCGACGTCGTAAGCAGAGAAAGGATGATTCTACAAACACGAATATGACAGTGTTAGAAAGAAGGCAGGATTGAAAGGGAAAAAAGACGAACAGAGAGAAATACTAAGAACAAAGGAAAGACAGGAGAGTGAGACGGGAGAATGAAAGAGAAAGGGATCGGAGAGAGAAAAATTGGGCAAAGGAAGTCTGGAGGGGAGGAAAGGGTTCCATATTAGGTGTCAGATAACGATGTGTGAGATAATAAGGGAGAAAGATAAACTAATTACAGTACTAAACGTAGCCGGCATGCATGCAGGACTAAAGACGGAACAGACAGGTGAACAGCCAGGCAGATAGAAGGGGTAAAGAGTCGTCAATACCTGCAGTGGGGACAGGCAGTCACCCATTGGTAACGCTATATAGGCAGGAGGGTCGTAGTGACTGGTGAAGGTCATGGAATACCCATCCTCAGCACCTTTGACCTCGAAGTTCGAGTAGTAGCGCTGGTGTTCGGGAACAAATGACACCTGTACAGACGAAAATGCCCCCGCAACCCCCTAACTTTATTCAAAAGTACATCCTATAACATATCTGAAATATTTATCACAAAATAGTTATCAGCTAAATTGCTAAAAATTAGACATTTGCTACACGCGAGTTACCAAATGTAAATTCCAAGACGCCTCATTGCTATCCTCACCATTACCTCGTTACATCAGGATCGTTTTGTTTTCACAAGGTAAAGAAGGCTATACTTTTCTCGGAACAAAGTTCTGTTCTTGACTTTACCCAACCCTCTACGGAGTCAAGTACCCGTTTCACAGCTGGGTCCAAAGTGCATCCAACCGACTAGCATGCGCGCGCCTGGGTTCTGACACTTTTGCTCTAACCATTCAGCTAACCGCTACCCTTTCCACAAGCCCGTCATCGTTCTCTGCCATCACGGACCCCGCTTTCACATCCATGTCTGACCGTAAATCACACCCACTTGCTAGACGTGCATAACGCTGCTAAAGAGCGAACGTCACCAAGGGCGATAATCCCTGCAGACCTGAGCAGCAGCAGTGTGGTGTGTGTCACGTGCCAGTTTGATTGATGAACCACTCGCACGCCTGGCGAGCTCAACAATATTACTCGCGCAGGCGTCGCCTTCTAAACTGAACATCAAAGTCTACTGTCTGCATGACTTGACTAGCTGGTTCGGTTTAGAGAACCAGAAAAACCATGCCAGACCTCAACCGGCACACCACCGGCCTATCCTGCCTGTAATCCAACTATACCCACATTTCAAATCACGCATCCAGCCAATGAAAAGAATCATTTTATCTATTCGTCCAAAGAAACAGTCAATGTGGGCCTAGTAGCCCACAGAAATAGAGAATGACCGAAGCGCTTAGATAGACACAATAAATAAATAAATAAATAAATGTAGTCACGTAGCTTTTCTGTCAGTGGGTAGTGAGATGTCAGAAACGCTTTTCTCAGGGACAGCTTTTTGGGAGGGTAGTGAATATCTCTTCATCCCTGACTTTGTTTCCAGACTTTAGTATTTAATAAACACCAGTTATATGAATAACAGATCTTTGTTACTCATAGTTATTCTTACATATTGCATGATAATTCTCAACCTTTTCCCAAGTAAGATTCGTCAGTCGTGTAAGCCGTGCATGAATTTTCTTCAGCAGTGCTCAGTGCATCGAGGACTAAACTGATGACAAAGACACCATCCGCACAAGTAAAGTCCTCCGGTTCAAAGAGAAAAACTACAATGCTTAGAATCAATCGTTTCAAAGGTTCAAAACATGAGGTGCTGTCAAGTGCAACGGTTCTCCATACAAAAATCTATCTATACAGCTCAAAACAGTGGAAAAAACATCTTCATATTTAATAAATTTTTTATCAATCGTGTTTGTAGCAACAGTAAGTTCTTTATAATCGTTGTTAGTGAATTGGTTGTTTGGGTGAACAGTCAACGTGAATTTGATAACAATCCAGTTTTGGTCTTGTGCGTGTTCAGTACAGCAGTCAAGCAAAAAAGGTCATCGAAACCACAAAAAATGCATGAAACTGCAACATATCAATATGAAAAGGCAGAATCGAGTAGTAGAAAAAATGCAATGCACGTGCAAGGTCTGTTCATTGTCAACACAACTCAGTAATTTTATAGTAATTGGAGGGTTTATTGCCGGTTTCTACGCGCCTTTTAAATCAAGCCTCAGAGACGACGATTAAGGGAGTGTCATTGCATGACTGTAGAAGGACGTAGGTATTCAAGAAACTGGCCTCCAATTGGGAGTTGCCCACTCTGTTAATCAAAGTCTACTAAATCGCTACAATGCAACGGGAAGTGTTGCAGAGCGAAGACATACCGGACGCCCGCGGTCATCTTCCAGACAGCAGGACAGGTTCATTGTTCTGTGGGCTCTAAGACAGAGAATAGCCACTGCCAGCACCCTTACGGAAAAGCTGCAAGCAGTCGCCAACGTAACTTTCAGTAACCAGACGGCTTACAACATGCTAGGGGAGAGCAATCTATGGTCAAGGCGACCTGCTGTCCGCTATGTCCTGACACCTGCACAGCACGTTGCTCGTCTTGCATGGACATGACGCCATCTGGTATGGACAAGGCAACAGTTGGCCGTGGTCCTTTTTAGTGATGAATCTCGCTTTGCCAGGTCCTTCCATGATGGCTGAATCTGCGTCTAGAGACGACAGGGAGAACGTTTCCACGATCCCACTATGGTGGAGCGTGATCGCCTTTGTGGTGGATTCATCATGGTGTGGGATGGGATAGGGACGGCCTACAGTACGCCCCTCTACCTGATGCAGGAAACCTTACAGGCGTGGCATACAGAGGTAACATCTAACAGCCTTTGGTATGCCAAATCAACAGGCCATTACACCAGGCGCTGTTCTTCAGGACGACAACGCCAGACCGCACAGGACCAGGTTCGTCAATGACTTCTTGTACCAGCAACAAGTCAACCACAGGGACTGGCCAGCCTGTTCCCCAGTTTTGAATCCCACTGAACTTCTGTGGGATGTCCTGGGCCAGCGACTTAGAGCCAGCCACCCCTGGCAGTTGACCTCAATCAGCTTTACCAGTTTCTTCAGCAAGAGTGAGACAACGGTGCCTTGCCTGCATTCAGGCCAATGGTGGACACACAAGATATTGACTTTCTTTTTCTCGGATATCACTTTTCTGAATTTTTGAAAAGATGGGTTACATCAGTCCAAGCTCAAATTCTTGCTAAAATGATTTCTTTAAGTGAAATTGGCTGATAAGGTTTCATCTAATGAATAAAGAAATACTTTGATTCAATGTTATGTTCTGTATGTTTTTGGCACGAAACAATGATTGACAATACAACTGGCCTTTTCATTGTTTTGAGCAGTAGACACATTTTCTCTACACTCAAACTAATGTGCTCCCTGATAAATCTCCCCCATTCTTCCAGCTAAAGAAATTATTGACAATCACCTGTACGCCTAGGGTATATGAAGTGCTGGAGGTCAACAGGTGCAGATTTTCCAGGCCAACCCAATAGTCACTTTTGTCATCTCCAAAGCCAGCCACGTAGTCCGCCATGGTGCGGTTGAAGCTTGGGACGTTAAAGTAACGCATAAGAATTATGTGCTGCACGTGAGAGCTGCAAAGGACCCGGATGGGGGCTGTAGCCTGGGAGGGTTGGATGCTGAATATACCTGGCAAGGCGTCATCATAATATCCAGAGGAGATTATTTCTTGGCAGTCTGAAACCAAGAGACAATCTTGTTTGCTAGTTAAAGTAGCTCATTTCAGTATGGACGGCTTGATCAGTTTTCTAATGTGCGACTACAAACTATAGTATAATTGTGGTATGAATTGCAAATTTTAGCACCATGTTGGAGCATAAATTGTAGCAATCATAATCCCAGGGTAACAGGCGAGTAAAGAATAGATAGAGCCTTAACGTGTAAAATGATGTGAAATAGATGTTGAAGGTAACACAAACACAACACAATTTTATGTGACATAAACTTAAAGATAAAAGACATCTAACTTTTTATTTACTGTCCCTCTGCTGAAATTAAAGGATTTTAAACAACACTATGTAAGAAGCAGAAGAAACTGAAAATCAAATATGACTCGCTAATGTGAAGAAAGAAATACTGTTCATCCCTTTCCATAATCCATTTCCCTTTTTATTAACCGCTTTACAATCTTTAGAACAATGTAAATTTCAATAGGGGTAACATTTACAGAAATAACTTTTTTTTGGTTAAATTTGCTCAAAAACAATACGTTACAACTTGAAAGCAAAAATAAAATCATGCCAATAGGTCGATAATGAATACCATGTCAACAATAGCACAAGACATTATTGCATACTCTTTTGTTTCCTGTCTTAATTGTTTAATGCTATGTGTACAAGATGTCAATTGTATTGGATTCTAAAGATCTGTATAGTTCTCTTGGTTTATATTTTAGGTCTTTAATTATTTGTAGTTTCACGGTGGACCCTCTCTCATGCATGTGTGACTCTGTCAATCTTCTTATTAAGTACTCGTACTCAGGATCACGTTTGTACCTGCATCAGTTTGGGCACATTTTGGGAATACCTGTCGAAACGAAATTTTCATGACAGGCAGAAGGTTGCGTTGTTTGTGCTTTAGCCATGTTGACAGTGAGGACCACACATAAAACCGGAAATGCCTAATGTGATACTTTACAGTGTATATCTTTCGCTCACCTAGTACAAAAAGATCTATATTGTCAAATGAGATTTTGATGTTTTTCGCTTTTATTGCTACTGCTATAACGTTAACTAAAATGATGATCGTATCGAATGACATTAATGAGCAACGGAAACTGAGCAGAAACCGATAGGGAATGGCTGCTTCAACCACCCGGTCAAAGGAAATGGAAAATTTACGTCAGCATGATCTGGATTGTTGTCAGAAACACGAGATGAATCAGCCTTTGTTTCGGTAAGAAAACTAACCTGCTCGAGACCATATTTCATCGACCAGTAATCAAAGAGTTTTGCTCTAAAGAAAAACGTTGGGTTAGATTTCCGTAATGGAAAAGTTGCAGTGTAGGGCCTTAATCGACTTTTGAGAAGACAGCAGCGGCTACGTGAGAAATACAAAAGTCAGAAAGTCCACAGGACAAAAAAAGCCACATAGAGAGACGGCAGGTTTCATGCATTACAATGTACAAAAAAGTTAAAAAAAAACAACTCACTTCTTTATCAAACACCACCTGTTTTGTGTAGCGTGGCACTGTTCATGGTGGCAGCGCGTGATGTATGTCCAGGCATTACGCAAAGTGTTAAAGGATTCAAACCTTGTTTTCGTTCTGCCAGTGAGCTTGAGCAATGGGTGGCAATCGAGGCTAGCCGTACCGTAACGAAATGGAGAGAGCGGGGTGGGGTAGACAAGGAAGGAGTGGTTGCGCTTGTGCGTAAAAGATGATCCAGTACGCGCATGTATACATGTGTGCCTCTGTGTGTGTGTGTGTGTGTGTGTGTGTGTGTGTGCCTGTGTGTTGCGTGCGTGGTTGGATGGGTGATGGTGTTTATCTCTGTGTATCTGTATATGCAAGAGTGAGCAATTTTCAAGTAAAGCCGACAAACATTTGACCACTTCCACCTTGCTAAAAATGCCAAAATAAGTGTTTGGAGTCGTTATAATGCAACACTCATCTTCTGTCTCGGTGTTAATATTTCAAAAAATGAGAAAAAGAGGTTTAAAACAAAACGGTTCCTATGGGCCAAAATTAAACAGCCATGATAAAAGAACGGCAATGCTGCAATTGATCCTAAATTTTCAGCTTGACATTAATAACATTTAAGTACAAATATCTTAAAGCAATCATCAACTTTACAAAAAATACTTCTTAAAATTACTTCTCTCCCATGTTTGTTTGAAAATGAAACCACGTCACTGCATGTTTTATTACAGGCCTCAAATTAATATTCACAACTAAGTAAATATCCTCAGATTTGCTGCTATAGTTTGCAGCTCTACAAAATTAGTTACTGTTTATTGTTAGCATAGAGGGAAGGCAAAAGTCAGCCGCTGCAGTTAGGACTGGGGTCTTGTCAAGATTTGGCAATCTTAAGCTAATAAATTTACATCTTTTAAAAATGTGAAAGCTGTGTGATATAGGAAGCGGTTTACAGGCAAGTCAGATTTTTTTAACTGTATGACTTTGCGGAATAAAGGTAACCAGACGTAAATGTTGAAGACATCGCACTACATCGATTGCCGGGAATTTTTTTAACCTACATGAACTTTCCCTGTCTCACGCATTCACGCACATGAACACACACACACACACACACACATGCATGCACGCACGCACACACACACACACACACACACACACACACACTGGATTAGCTTTTCGTAAAGTCTTATTTATTATACAACAAAACACGAGCGAAGACTCACATTTAAAATTTATATCAGCTGTTTCCGTTGAAGCAAGATCGTGGGTGGAACATAATGTTTTCATAAAGTCATTTTACAACACGTGTTAATATACACTCTAAGCAAAATAGCAATGCATTATTGACAACTATTTCTGTTAAATTTTTCTCTGATCACTGCTACTATATTGTATTGTTTTTAATTTAAAATGCTGTCGGCTTTCTTGATTTTGTTCTTTAGAATGCAAATGCTCTTCCAAGGAAAAGGCAAAATAACAAGGAAAAATTAAATTACTCAATATAACATGCGTACTAAATCAGTACCTATAAGGCAATAGAACCCCATTTATATTTATGTTTTTACTTTGTTTTACATGTTTAGAAATGACTAATAAATCTACTGTTCCTCTGGTACCAGTGAGTTTTAACAGACGGATCTCAGTCTAAGAAAGATGGTAGGTAGGGGAAACAACTTACATGCTTTCAGAAGAGAAAACTGATCTCTTTTAATCAACCTAATGGCGAAAATAACTTCTGTTGGGGAAATCAGCACTTCCAACATGAGTTCTTTTTTTGTGTAGGGCTTTAATATTAAGAAAGTGAAATCAAGAAAACGAAAAGGAAAAGATAGGGTGAAAGCATATTAATAACAAGGAAACTTATGGGTGACTCACCTGACATGAGCTGATCACAGTGGCTGCCGATGTAGCCGTTGACACATTTGCACGCTGAGCCGTCTGTAGAAGCTCCATTTTGACACACGACGTCTATGGATTTCTGTAGAAATAAATACGTTCAAGATTTCAGTCATGAGCCAAATAAAATTTTGTTTAGGCAAGTAGGTGTATAAAAAATCGAGGTCTTTTGCTGAAAAACACTGAAACACACACACACACACACACACACACACACACACACACACACACACACACACACAATTTACTTTTCCCACAGTGTGGAAGAAAAGATTCCACCTACGGGTGATTTCTCATGGGGAAGCGGATTAAAGAGGTATGTAGGTGAAGAAGGATATGGAAAGTGTGGATCACTGCTCTGAGGCCGTAGGTAGTAGTTATATACCAGGTTTGGTTCCTTGTATCATATGATATTCGCTACTGTTGAATACTGAAGTGCTGCCAACTTCCATGTGGCTGCAGGCTACACTCGTTGCAGAGTCTTCCGTGACATTTTCAATTTCGGAGGCCGCACTGTTTCTGTTTGAGTTATTACATTTATCTGTGTATTCGTGACGAAAATCTGCTTCTTGTTTTATTTATTTACCTTACCTTAATGTTGCACTTTTGCTTGTACATGCGTTTTGTGCGTTATAGTTTTTTAAAAGTCCTCAAGAAATAAACTATAGTTTGTAAACCATGGAATAGTTTCAAGAGATAATACAGTGTGTAATTAACTATTAGTTCTAAGAGTTTTAATTTCATGACAGATTTTACTCTTTTTTTCATCCTAGTAAGCGGAAGTAAAGCCCAAAGATAACTTTAACAATATAACTTTTAAAATTGCTCTTTTTAACAGATGCATTTTGTGGCAACGACGGTATTGGAAAGAAAAGCTTCTTACTGCACAGCCAGGCAGGTGTTTGTAAAATTTCTCCCTAAATACGCAACTTGTGTGTGTGTGTGTGTGTGTGTGTGTGTGTGTGTGTGTGTGTGTGTGTGTGTGTGTGTGTGTGTGTGTGACAGCTTGCTATACAAAGTAATTGTATCCTGTGTAATGTATTAAATTTATTCATTATTGTAAATACAATTTAATGTAGACCACCATTTAACTTTCATTTATACAGATCTTCAACAAATGATACAAATACGTTTTCATAGCAGAATAAAGTTGTGTACCTCTTAGGCCGCAGTTCACAAAGAATTTTACTCAGCCAAGAGCTATTTTATTTAATTTTGGCTATAACAATACCTATCAAATATACTTTGATGCCAAAATTGAAGACTTTCTGTCGATTATTATTTGTCTAGATAAAGAAGAAATTTGGAAACGCTAAAAGGTCTGGGGCCAGTTGCACAACACATTTCTAATTTCAAACACTTTTAAGCCTTAACTCTATTTAGATAATTAGTTTAAAGTGCACACCACAACTTGAGAATTTTCAAAACTAAAACTGCTTTAAGTAAGATAAAGTTGTTTAAGTCTGACTTTCCATCCTGTCAGTACAATTTTTTGTATGTTTTTCTGCAATGCATCAAAATGGTTAAGAAGAGATTTTGCTTCTTTAGAACAGTTTTAAGGTTTAGAAGCGTGTTGTGCAACTGGCCCCTGAACATTAAGCGATCTTAACTTAAACACCTGATATTGCAAGTTCGTGCCCTTCTAGATGTTGTATTTACCTCACTTTTCTCTTTAATCCTTCTATCGCTTTCTTTTCTCCTCTAAACATTGTTTCTGTTCCATGCGCAAGAATGCAAGTCAGAGTGTTCTCCTCATCGATTCTCTTTGCTCTAAACTGACACAAACCTTTTGAAAATGCAACGACGTGGCAGAAGAGGCTGCACACAGGTGAGAGGGCAAGTCGAGTTCATAGTGCAGGTTACACGTGCCACTGCTGACGGTGAAGGT
This sequence comes from Marisa cornuarietis, assembly GCA_004794655.1. Taxonomy (NCBI): domain Eukaryota; kingdom Metazoa; phylum Mollusca; class Gastropoda; order Architaenioglossa; family Ampullariidae; genus Marisa; species Marisa cornuarietis. Next base: position 11,201,732 of record SMMW01000622.1, read on the forward strand.
GAAGGCTGTGCAAGCCTCGCTTTCACTGCACTTCATGGCACAGCCGAACTTGCTGACGTCGGGAAAAGAAGAGGTCCCAGGAAGAGTTTCACTGCACAGGTCGATGCGGTCAAAGAAATTTTCGTGACTCAGTGCCGAGCTCCGAAGAGGTGCTGTAAGTCCCAGCAGGTGCAGAGACAGGAGAAGACTCCACACTGGTGCCATTGCTAAGAACAGAAATATCTGTAACAGTCCAGGCCAAACTGTCCCGGCGAAATTCTCTTCTAATCAGCTTAGTTTTCTAAGTCTCAATTATGTATTTGTTTTTTTCTCTGCAATTTAGGCGACGAAAATGTTTTTAGCGTAACATGTTTAACTGATTGATTCAAAGTGTAATTGAAGATCAATACAAAAAATATTCTGTTCACTATTTAGCTTTAACCTGACTAAATGATATAAGCTGTAAACAAAATATAAATCAGGTAGTTGATGCATGAGTTTTCGTAAATTGTCATAAACTTTCAGAACACTTGCTACAAATATGGTCAACTTCCAAATTTTATATGATAAAAATTTCATTTTTTATTTTAGATCTAACCCTTTGCTAGATGCTCATAAAAGAACTTCGTTTTGAGGATATTTTGATTTTATCCAAAGCAATTTTAATAAACGATGAAATGTAACTTCCAACTTTGTATATTTTGTAATATTTTGTACTTGTTATGATAAGTCAGCTGCATGCTTAGGAAATTAGATAATGACTGTTTTTTTTCCTCCTGACAGTTTCAAGAAACCCACCCGTGTTCACTAGGCATGCCATCGTCTTCGTGGTACAGTGAAGTAAAACGCTCAGTGATCATGGTTAAAAAACAAAATGATTCGTCGATAGAAAGAAAGATAAATAGATAAGCGATAAAGGTATCAGGTAAATGGTGTGCACCTGTATGGCCTGCAGTTGTAGAAGCTCAGCTGATGACTTCGTGGTTTGGCACCTGCCTGATTACATCTGCCTTCGTTAGAGTAGATGGCGTCTCACCCGGCTTTCAACCAGACATGCAATGAAAGAAGTCAACATGGTCTTTGAACGGGTCACCGGATAGATTTATTTCCTTCTGCTCACCTACACCTTCTGCATAAGGTTAAGACATGGAAATCGATGGTACTTGTCCCAGAGGATATCGTCAATTAAATGGCGATAACAGAAGCTTCAGTGCGCTCATACATGCGAGCACGCACACGGATTATTGTTGTTTTGTGTTAAGTGCTTGCATATATTAGAGCTATTTTCGGCATTCTTTCTGTACTTTTATCATGTCACGCAATTTATTTTTAAATTTTTGCCTCATTATGACATTGCCGATTTCTATTTATCTGTCTATTCTCTTCCCAACTCTTTTCTCAACATTTTATAGCCGGACTGGCTAGCTTTAGTTCTTCGCCATTTTATGGTTAGAATCTGGTTTGCTCCAGTCTTCTGAAGGCAACAAATATTGAGATCTATCAATCTCTTTAAGCTGTTTATTGACATAGCGGACATTTTCCGACCAAAAATTGTTGATATTAGTTATTGCATCAAAGTGTTTAAATTTGAATCGTTTGTTCTATTTAATGATACAGGTGCGAGATACAGGGGGAAGGGGATGGTCCTGACAGCAGTTAACAAGTCAGAAGATGAAGCAATTAGGGAATTTTATCCACCGTCACAGGCCATCCAAGGCCCAGCTCGTGGCTGAAGTGACAACACCTTGATTACATATACTAGTAACTGTTGCTCAACGTCTACATGCGACAGTTTGAAACTGGGGCTTGGAATGAGCCCGTAGCTTTTGCACGCAACTTCGCATAACTCGTCGACGACCTTTTGCTCCCCCCACCCACCATCCCTTAGACGAGAAATGAAACAAGTTTTTGCTTCTTAATTGTCATTTCAGACAGGTGAGAAACTTTAATGATTCTAATACCTTAATATTGCACCATATATTAAAGTGGTAATTCTGTATGTTGATCACAGGAATGTATCGAACGCTGGTTTTACGACATTGGTAACAAATTTTGGAAATAGGTTTTACAAAGCCAAAAGAACATTTTTTTAACGGAGAAAGGATAGAATAAAGAAACTTAATTTTATTTGAAGTTTATTATGAGCTCGTGCTGTACCAGATGTTCAGCACATTTTAATCATAGCAAAACTTACCGGCGAAAATAGTTTAATTTTTATCTGAAAGTAAAAGCATTTTAATGTGTTCGCAGTAGTAATATATATATATATATAATCAAAGTGCAAAGCCCAGAGAGGTACTTGGTTTCAACTATTACCTTTTGATATTTTTATGTATTTCTTACTTAACAATATAGCCAGAATGTTGACACGTATTAGAGGATTAGGATTACCAACTGGTTAGAGCACTGATGTCTTTGGCTCCAACCTTTGCTATCATGTCATGGACAGGTAACTTATCATCCTTAAATGTGGCTGCGTCAGTACGTTGCACACAGGCAGAGAAAGTGCTGAACTGCCAGCGTGGAAGCTTGAGTGTTAAAACTTTTTTTGAAGTGTATTTAGAAGGTTCTAGAAGGGGTCGAGTGGATTTTAAATATCGCCACCGGCCAGCTCTTCACTTACCAAGAGACATGGCAGCCGCCAAGAAGAGTAATAGCTGACAAGGCAATCCACTCATGCCTGTCATGGGCGATAGTGAGCAGGTCCTTCACAGGACAACCAGTTCACTCTTTTACGTTCTTCAGCCAGTTCCTCCTCTTGCCACTGAGTCGTTGACCACCATCCAAGGTGAAGGATTGAAAAGGATTGAAGGGCAGTCTTCGACAACCTGTCATGCATGTCACGTGGTCAATCCAGATCAGCTTAGGCCGCTTCGCAATTGTAGGTCAGGGCTCACACAAGCATGTTGACCATGTTTTGTACAAAGCCATTGGTCTTGTGTTCTCTGTACGAGATCCGGAGCAGCCTCCTCAAGCACGCTCTCAAATGCCCAAATTCTCCTCTCCGTATCACCAAGAAGAGCTCCTGTTTCACATCGGTAAAGCAGGATCGGTAGTACGAGAGACATGTACATATTGTACTTTGTAGTAAATCTGATGTTATGGCTGCGCCAAACCCTGCCCAGCCTTACCATTGCCGATGCTGCTAAAGAGATTCAGATGCGGGTATCTGTCGCAGAGCTGCCATCTTTTTAAGGGGTGGCTTCCAAGTACTTAAAGCTGCTTACCTCTTCGAACCATACTCCATTCACTTAGATGTATACTTTGCTGTTGCCAATGACCACGACTTTACTATTATAGTCAGTCCCGGTCTCCATTCCATATGTCTGTCGGTGAGTCTTTTGGTACGATTTTTGTAGTTCAAAATTGTTTACTCTCTAAATTTGTAATTACAGAAAAAAATCATTTCGTGTTAAGTGTTTCTAAGCACGTAGTTTTGCGCTAAGAAGAATAAGGATTGTAAATTAGAATCTACAATGAATGCTCGTGTCCTCTCCATTTTAAACTCCTCCTTCGAGCCACTCCACTCTTAGTATGTACTTTATTTGATAGAGAATCTTACTGCTGCTTTTTTCTAATATATATATATATATATATGAGTATATTATTGGGAGTGTGTTTAAGACTGTCGTCAAGTTCTTTTTTTTTTGCTGGTTTAGTTTGGTTTTATGTATTTGAGTTGGAAAAGTTTAGAGTATGGCGGGGCTGCTTCAAAATGTGTTTCCTAGTGCCTTTGCCTTCACTGTTTATTTCTTTTCCCGCTGTAATTATTTGTGCCTGTTTGTCTCTATATAAGCTTAAATTTGAAATTGTTAGGGTTTATCAAATTTTACCTAACAACACTCAGTTTCAATAACCACATGGTGAAAGTTGCAACTGCTGTCGCCTCTCAGTGCTTGTAATATCACTGAATAAAGTAAAAAGGAAACGTTTGTGTGTCGCCTTGTACCTTCGCTCTATACGCGTGTTTGTAGGCCTTTTCAGCAGAATTATGCATGAATATGACCTTCCTCTCATCTATGGGTTTGTCTCCTTCCATTGTTGATGTGTGTTGTTTGCTGCGTGTACAACGTCTGTGCTACGTAAGAAATTCTCAAAATTTGGTTAGCAAACTACATGCAACCGAAGTTATTTTGAAATGCTCAACTTTGTTTCTGGTGAATTGTCTAACTGGAGAAAATGCTGTGACTATTGTGAACGGGAAAATTAGCAGACGATGGGCGTCTCTAGTTTTACCGAGTCGTGATATTTCGTCGGCTGTAATATTGTCTTTCACGTTCAGAGATATTTTACAAGATGTCAATGTGCAGATGCATGATTATTCTACTACTGTGTGGAATATCCAGATGACTTAAGTTGGTTTAGTTTGAATTCATAAAGTTCACCTTGTCTTGATGAGAAAGAATGACACATGAGTTTAGTATTATTATTTGAATGAATTACTCAGAAATACTGCCTCGTAGGAAGATTGTTGCCAATCATTGCAGTTGCTGTCGTAAATCAAGGCAGCAGCTTTTTTTTTTTTTTTTGCAATGAAATTTCTACTTGCTGTTTTTTATAGCTTGTGTTACAGTTATCATTTGAAAAATGTTTGCTTCAGAGTACTTATGAATTGAAAATAATTTTGAATGCTTTTTGTGGGCAGTACGACATGCACAACATGCCTCATTCATGGCACCACAGCCAACAAAAATCAAAAGAGCTTGATAAAAATTTAATGCCTTTAAAAATTAATCGCCACGATATATCCATGTTTTATTAATCAAAATGATGAAGAAAATTGGTATAGAGAAAGGTAAAATATGATCCACATCCACCAACAACACACTATTTTAGTGGTACACAATTACAGACAAATAATTGCACATTATTATTAGACGATATAAAGGCTTCCCCCTCACTCCCATGATCCACTCCAAACAGGTGTGATCTATTTTAACAGATATAACCAAATTTTTCTGGATTTGTTACTTGCAACAAATTACACCATAACAGGAAAAAGTGCGCCTAAAATGACTACAATATCAATAAGATAAATTAGCAACAACGACAGACACTGCGGGCTTCTTTGTTGTCTGTTTTAACTGCTTGATGTATTATGTGCAACATGTCTATGTTATTGTACTCTTGAGATTTGTTCAACGTTATTTATTTTTATTTCATGAAATTATTGAATTTCATCAGCTCTACTGTAACTCTATGGTGGGTTCAATTTCGTGCATGTGTGAAGCTATTCAACTTTTATTTTTATTATTCAACGCTTCTACCAGATTTCGGCATTTTTTGGAAATATATGGCACTTTCTATCTGAATGAAATCTTCAAGATACACTATAAACTTCATTAGTCTGTAGAGGAGTGTTCGCTGACAACTAGGACCGTGTACAATATCTTACACAATAATTCTTTTTGTGCATGTCTTCCGTGTACATAATTACTTAAAGTAATCCATAAACGATTCTTTTTGGCCCCCACATGTGTTGTGCGAAAGCAGTCCTTGAGTTTCCAATCAAAAGAATTGCAGTTAGCTCCCTTGCATGAAGATTGCAGCGAAAAGCAGACCAGCAATATGTAATGTACAATTTACGGGGAGAGTGAAAAAAATACGTCAAAAATAAAAATTTTAAATGTTTTTTTTTTTATAAAAGTTGTTTGAAATATTTAAATATCTAGTAGCTGAGCTCTACGAAGACAAAAAAGTGATAAAATGTTCTCTAATGTAGGAGGAACGATCTCGGAATAAGTGCATCTAGCATTTGAACTTTCCTTCATGGTAACGCCGTCCGATCTACCGCAGATTTACGTGTAAGTTGAATACAAGGACAAGACTATTTAGTAGATTTCTTCGATTCAAACGTTGAAAGTGTCGTCATGCTTATCCACAGTTAGTGTTTCTTCAGGATCTGAATAGAAACACACTGACATACTTGGGCGCCACGGTACTATTCAACCCAGGGTTCCAGAAGACATCGTCCACATTTCCAGGCACGCGAGTCGCAGACTTGGAAACTTTACCAACAAGGTTGCAGTCGCTACAATGTTGATTGTACCACCACCCACCGCCGTAGTTTTCTGCACAGTTATACGTGGCGTTGCCGTCGTTGTCGACGTCGTAAGTAGAGAAAGAAACGTTCTACAACACAAAGAAATCACTTTAACAAAGAGGATGTGCGTGACTAAAAAAAAGAAGATAGGAGAGACATAATGGAAGGAAGAGAGATGGAAGAGTGAGATTGGAGACATGGAAAGAAAACGAAAGGAAACAAATTAGAAAAATAGATCGGAGACAAAAAAATGTTGGCATCAGATGTAAAGTTTAGGAAAAAAGAAAAGGAATAATGGGTTTCTCGTTAGAGACAGTTAAACGTAACCGGCATAAATAAAGATGGAACGGACAGACAGGCGAACGGTCAGAAGAAGTAAGAAACAGTAAATACCTGTAGTGGAGACAGACAGTCACCCATTGGGAGCGCCACAGTAGAAGGGTCGTACTGATAGGCGAAAGACATAGAATAACCGTCTCCAACACCTTTGACCACAAATTTGGTATAGTAGCGCTGATTTCGTGTGGTGCCAAATGACAACTGTGCAAACGAAAGCCCCCGAGTTTATTTTTCGGCACATAAGGTAACACATGTGATACGAGACGAGATACTTACCAGCTCCACAATAGGTTGAAATCAATAAACTTGAAACCTTTCGGGTATTCGGGAAGGGAGGTGTTAGTGATTGCACTTTCCTCAATATGGAGCGTCAAGAGGGAAATTCATCACATACAGGGCCCAACAACTTTTGACCAGTCGGAGTTATTAATCATTAACTAAGATCATTCACACCAAGACGACGCTACATCATTGGTTGTAATAAAATGCATGCATTATGCATGACGTAGTCACTTAAAACGTCTCTGTTCTGTCTCTATTTTTCCTTCAATATTTAGCCTTTTCTGCATTCTTTTATTTAATTTATTTTTATTGTATTTAATTGGTTTTTTTTACAGTGGGATTCTTTATGGGTTGAATTCCCCTCTTGGCGCCCTATAGCTTAAGGCAGATTTTCTAACGCAGATTTTTACTGGCTTCTCCCACCCTCTTCAGAGTCAGGACAAAGTGCTAAGTCTAACAGACAAAAGGGCTTAAGTATAAATAAATAAATAAATAAATAAATAAATAATCTTGTCGCTTAACTTTTCTGCCAATAGGGAGTAAAATGTCAGAGAAACTGTTCTTGGCGCCCATCAGTTTTTGAGGACAGGGAGCATTTCTCTCCACTCAAACTAATGTGCTCCCTGATGTCTCTCCCATTCTTCCAGTTAAAGAAATTATTGACAATTACCTGTACACATAGAACATACGACGTGCTGGAGGTCAACAGGTGCAGGTTTTCTAGGCCAACCCAAAAGTCATTGACCGCATCTCCGAAGCCAGACACGTAGTCCACCATGCTGCGGTTGAAGCTCGGGACGTTAAAGTAACGGTCAAGAATTATGTTCTGCACGTTAGGGTTACAAAGCACACGGAATGGGGTAGTAGCCTTGGATGGTTGGATGCTGAATATACCTGGCAAGGCGTCATTATAGTATCCAGAGGAGATTATGTCTTTGCAGTCTGAAACAAAGAGACAATCTTACAAACGTTTCTATTGGTCACCATATTGTTTTACATTTGTTTCTATTGATCACTTCGACAATGATTGTTACTAACTACTGATCTGGACGAACTGATCTGTCGGTCTTTTTGTAGATGCAGATTTAAAAAAAATGGTGTGAACTTTAAACTGTCGCGCCATTAGGCTGTGGATTATTAATTACAGTATCACAGTGCGGTATATTATAAAAGCACTAATCTATCGTGAAACCAAAAAAAAAACTTGATATACATAAACGCTGTAACAGCTACTGTTGTCAAAAAATTATCTATTCCTTGGTTTATCCCTTCTCGAAATGTATTTTATTGCAGTCTGAATCTAGGTGACAATGTTCCAAATAAATCGATTGTTCACCTGGTATTGATAAATTCACAAAATGTTTGATCGATTTCTTGCTCTCATTCTTGCTAACAAAAGTAGCTTTTCCAGCATTGTCTCCTAATGTGCTGACTACTAACTATGGTTCTCCTACTGACTGAGAATTCTAACATCATAGTGAAGTAGAGTATAAATTGTAGCAGGTGTTTTCTGGAATAAGTGGTTGGGGAATAGTTAAATTCTTAACCTGTGTTTGGATCGGAACGATGTCTAAGGAGACCACCAAAACTGCAAAATTAATGTTCGAGTTTGTATAATTCATAGCAATCGAGAACAACAAAGTTATCAAACTCAATCAAAAGAATATTCCTGCCGTAAAGAGCGCATTGTTGTTCTCCATCTTCTTTCACTTTACAGAAAGACTAGATTGGCTGTTTCTTTATTTAGTTATTTGTCTTGTACATTGCCAGATTTTGTTATTGCAATCGAGTTTTCCATTTCAAACACTATTGGTATAACGTTGACTTAAATGATGTTGGGATCGAATGACATTACTAGGCAACGGTGGGAGGTGGAGTAGACAAGGAGTAAGTATCAGGTGGCGTGTGTATGTGTACCAATGCGTGTGTGCGTGTGTGCGTGTGTGCGTGCGCGCGCGCGCGCCCGCATACTCACGTTTGAAAAAAAGCAGTTGCTATAGGAATTAGATAGGCTTGATAGAAGAGAATGGCAATGTCACTTTCGATCCTTACCTAAATTGTTACCACCAGACCTCTACATTTAAAAATCTAAATTAAAATTCTCATTCATACAACTACTTAAATACTTATTTCACAGTAGTGGAAATTAAACCAGGTCCCCTCGTATTAAATTATGGCATCAAATTAATATTCACAAAGGAGAACATATTTGCTATTATAGTTCAACAGTATATGTGAAGCAAACGTAATGTGATGATATGGCAGCTGTCCCTTCCTTCCAAAAAGGAAAGCAAAATTAATACATTTACTGTTTATTTTGTGCATAAACATACAAAGCAAAAGTCTGTTTCAGGCATGTTAACCTTTTATAGATTAAGGCTCACTGGTCGAATTTTCAGTGATGGGCTGAGCTTTTGTCAACCTTTGGCATCAGTAAACTAATATATTTTTATCTTTTAAAAACTGTTCAACGATGTTTTTTGCAAGATTCTTTAACATCGTGGATGACTCTGAGGAATTAGGGAAACTGCGCGCAATGTGGAGGATTTCAAACTATATTGGTTGTTAGGGTCTTTTATACCCACATGAACTTTTTCCCTCTCTCTTTCTCGCGCTCGCTCACACACAAAGAGAGATGGGACGTCGTTGGTGTCTTACGCGATTTAGACTACATCACGGCAAAACAGCAGACAAAGAGAGAAAAAAACAGGACGCCTCAGAGAATTAATTAATTTACTGTTGAATTGATTGAAAACGGCTCATTTCAAGGGGGGTCCAAACAGTACACAACACAATAGAAAACAGTGAAATAAAATATACATCATAAGCTATACAAACTGAATAATGAATTGCATAGTCAACTAATAATTAAATTTCGCGCTTCGATTCATAGATGTAAATTCCAACATTATTAACTATATACGTGTTAGCATTTGCTAGTAGCACGAATAAACGGCAAATACTTTTTAGGTATATATTTATTTATCAATTCGCTGTATCTTGGACACAAGAACATAACATGCATTTTCGACTCTATAACACCTGGACAAAAGGGACATAACAGGACATTAGCATTGTCACTTGGTTTGATAACAAAACGCAGACCGGTTTGGTACCATTGACTTTAAGAGACCCTTTTTTTGGTGGAAAAAGTGTTTAGTAAGTCTAGAGACATTTTATCTGTTAGTAATTTTTAAACTAGTTTACTTTTACTGAATTTTATTCTGTTTATTAGTAGCAGAACCTTTAAACACAAGAAGTCATAAAGCTGTTTTGTAGTTTGTCTATGCCCCTTTCTCTTTTTTGGTGTTTTCATCACAATTCGATTTTCTTCCCAAAAAAGTAGAAATATCAAAGAATAATTAAATTATTCAATAAAAATACAATACATTTTAAAAACCCATTAAAGCAATATTTCTCAGTTTACAATATACGAGAATCATTAGGACACCATTGGTATTTTAATGTCCTACGTTTTCTCTAGTGTCAATGAGTTTTAATATACGGGTCTCTGTAAAAAAATTATGGGGAAGGGGTGTCTTTTACAGATCTAACTTTTATACACTAGAAATTCTTTTGATGAGTTTTATTTGTTAGTAAAGATGAGAGATTTTGCTCATAAACACTATGGATTTTTAAATACAAGCAGCCAAAATGTGAAGATAACATTTTTCAGGGGTGGTAATTCAGCACCTCCAAAAATGAGTTTTATTTTGACATTGGAATTAAAAATTTATCGAGAAAGAACAAGAAATCGAAAAGTAAAAGGAAGAGAAAAAAGAGAACGCTGTAGCATATTAATAACAAAGAAACGTATTGGCGACTCACCCGATGCGAGTCGTTCACACTGGCTGCCGACGTAACTGTTGACACATTTGCACGTTGAACCGACTGCATGACCTCCGTTTAGACAGATGACATTCGATTTCTGTAGAAATACATTTGTGCAACGTTTTCACTTATGGACCGAGAAAATGAAATTAACTAGGCATGCAGGTGGATAAAATAGAGGTCTTTCCTTTAAAAACACAACAACGCACGCACGCACGCCCAGACAGACAGACAGACAGACAAAACTGAAAAGAAACAGAGATGAGCAAAGTAAAGCTGGGGAGAAGAAGGGAAGAAGAAAGAAGAAGTCAAGGGGACGGATTACTTCTAAATCATTAAAATGCGTGTTAGAATTGTGCATCAGAAAAGTATTCTAATTCTATGATCTGATGTTAATTTTCCTATCTGTTGAGGCGAACAACTAAGACCTCTGAGCGCGGAATAACAAGGTATTTAGATTCGGAGGGTCTGTCAACATGAAATTCTGGAGGTTTTTTCCCCCCGAAGTCTTTTCATTCAGCTCCTTTATTATTGAATCCAGTGATAGTTTTTACTCTTTGTTCAACTTACTAAGAAGAATTGAATCCAAACTTTCAACGCATATTTTTTAAACGCGTTTTCGACAGCGACGATACTGAGAAGCTAAAGCAAAGCTGCTTTCTGCAAGTGTTTGTCAAATTTATTCCTAAGTACAACGAGGTGAACACCTGATCTCTGTGTTGATAGCTTGCTTGCCAAAGATTAGCCTCTAACCTTCATCTTCCTCATTTTTGCAACAATCACACAAATTCCTATGAAGAGCAGTTGTGTATTGCGTAAAATATTAAATTCATTTATTACTTATTATTTATTATTTATTTATTTATTACTTCGATTTCTTCTCTAAAAAATTATTTCTTTTCTTTGTGTAAAGGGACAGAGTACTATGCTTGTCTATCCTCTTTGCCTTACACTGATACAAACCTTCTGATAGTGCAACGACGTGGCAGAAGAGGCTGCACACAGGTAAAGAGTCAAGTCGAGTTCATAGTGCAGGTTACACGTGCCACTGCTGATAGTGAAGGTGAAGGCTGTGCAAGCATCGCTTTGACAGCACTTCATTGCACACCTAGCCTTGCTGACGTCGGGAAAAGAAGAGGTCCCAGGAAGAGTTTCACTGCACAGGTCGATGCGGTCAAAGAAATTTTCGTGACTCAGTGCCGAGCTCCGAAGAGGTGCTGTAAGTCCCAGCAGGTGCAGAGACAGGAGAAGACTCCACACTGGTGCCATTGCTAAGAACAGAAATATCTGTAACAGTCCAGATGGAACTGTGCATCCTGCCGGAAATTCTCGTTTGGTCTGTGTAGGTTTCTAATGTTGAGTATGTATATGTTTTAATTTGCAATAATTCAGAAGATATTGTTGGCTGGTTGCTTACTCTATTTGCCTTCACCATGAATGATCACACGAATGAATAAATAAATCAGTAAACTATGGATGTTCACAGTTTGACCAAAGCGCGATGCAGGACATAGTTAAATATTTGACTATTTAAGCCATACGAGAAATATTAACCTCTGAGCTTCCAGTTGACAATCTACAGACGTATTTGTTGTCAAAAATATTCATTACAATTGTTACAACGATCGTCCATTTTGCCTATCAAATGAGTAGATTTATTTGAGACGAATTACATCTTTTGATGTTTCTATAGATGTACCCCCCCCCCTGCTTATGGTCATAGGAGAGCTTTGTTCCCATGAGATTTTGTACTTGTTACCGCGAAATTTCGATAAACGGTGAATTCTAGCTTTTGAATTGTATGCATGTTGGTATTTTTTATGTACTTGTTATGAAAAGTAAGCTGCATACTTAGGACTGTATATAAGCACTTTACTGCTTACACTGTACGACATTTGCTGCTTTCAGGAAGCAAGAGAATTTTGTCCCGCTTAAAAGAGTCTAGTTTTTCATTACACTACGCCATGAATGTAACATCCTCTTCATGTTACAGTGAAGTAAAACAGACTGAACTTGTCATGAAACAAAATTATTTGTATGACAAAGAAGGATTTAGACTTATAATTGCTAGAAATATTGCTTCAAAAGAAAGAAATAAAGAAAAAGAAAGAAAGAACGAAAGAAAAAGAAATGAAAAATAAATAAAGACAGATAAAGAAAAAAGTAAGAAAGAAAAAGAACAAGAAAAGAGAAAAAAAAAATGAATGAAAGAAATAAGAAACTAGAGAACGCATGAAGATAGATAAATACTGAAGCGGTAAAGGTATCAGGAAAATAGAATGCACCTGTGTGGCCTGCAGCTGTAGATGTTTATCTGTAAGCTGATGACTTCGTGGTTTGACACCTGCCTAACTGCATCTGCCTTCTCAGAACTGATGGTGTCTCCCCCCGGCTTTTAACCTGGCATGCGAAGAAATAATTGGACACAGTCCTTCAACGGATCACGAGGTAAATTTATATCATTCTGCCCACCTACCCCTTCGGCGTAAGGTTAAGACGCGGAAATCGATGGTACTTGTCCCAGAGGATATCGTCAATTAAAATGCAATAACTGAAGCTCCAGTGGCCTCATCTATGCAAGCACGCACACGGCTTATTATATGTTTTCTAGTACGTGCTTGCGTGTGTTGGAACCCTTTTCAGCATTCATTCTGTCCTTTTATCGTGTATTGCAATTATTTTATTATTTTTGCCTTATTATAATTTTGACTTTTCTTTCTACCTGCATGTAATTTTGAGTTTCTAATTTTCTTTGTTCTTTATTTAGATCGTCTTACTGGTTTGAGGGGGCTAGCTTTTCTGCGTTAACCTGTTGTACGTTTTATGTCTATTATTAGATACATCCTTCTTCGTTATTGTGTTGAACTATTTGATTGTCTGCAACCTTTTGGTTTTCATAAACAACATTTTATTGTCCAGTCCACTGCCTGCTTCGTCTATCTACTGTCATAACGGTTTCTTTGTGCAGTTCGTCGCTGAGGTCAGATAGTCGATGCAGTGTTATCGATCCTTACTGCTTCGTTATTTCTCGAAGGCGAAATCCAAGAAGGTAACAAAAGGCAAATACCAGTCAAACAGCAACAGAAAAGCAAAAGTTAACAAGGTAAGAGGGAAAAAATCAAAGACAAGCTATTAAAAAGCAACACTAGATATACGCCTTGCGGCGGAATTTTTCTGATGTGGAAAACACGATGGCATTGCTGCGTTCAAATTACAGAAATCTTTTGATCTGCAATTGTGGCATCAGTGTACGGGGTAGAAATAATAATAACAACAATGACGAAGACTGCGCTAGCCACGAATCAATATTAATCCCGTCTTGAAATTAAAAGACTGTTTGAGTTGGCGGAAGTTCCACACACAGCAGTTGACAGACCACAAAAGAAAACAATTAGCGAATTGTATCTACCGTCACAGGTCATCCACGAGTCAAGCTTGTTGCTGAGGGGACAACAACTCGACACGTCATGGACTGGTCACTGTCGCTCAACGTCTGCATGCAGAGTTCGAAACTCTGGCTTGGAATGAGCCTGTAGCTCCTGCATGCGACTTCCCATAGTTTGTCGACTATAAGCGCTCACACACACACACACACACACACACACACACACACACACACACACACGCACAACAACAACAACACTTTCTGTTAGACAGGAAATGAAACATTGATCGAGAAGGAATTCTAGAAGGCTTTCTGCCATATCCATAATATACGATGGGAAATGAAATTTTACGCCATATTTGGAAAAAAGAAATGCTGCTTGATGAACTTAACGCATTTCAACAAGTGTTTAATTAAATGTTTGAGAATTCTGTTGTGGAAATACGGTAAATACTAAATAGAAAAAATGGTATTCAGAGGTGAATATTATATACTCTGTACCGCAAAGTGGCCATAACAAAAATAAGAAAACTACAAAACAGAATAGCAAACATATTTAAATACTGACTCTTCATATTTGCATATGCCAAACAAGCGGAAATATTTGTTCATTTGCTTGTTAGCCTTATAGACAGATACACATCTTCAATGATTCCAATACATTATAAGACCACATACATTACATCTTATATTTAAGTGCTCATTCTGTATGCAGTCATAGGAATCTATCGAAATCTTCTTGGAGCACTTTTGTTTTGTTTTTTGTTTTTTGTTTTGTGTTTTTTGTGTTTTTTTGTATTTTGCTGTTTGTTTGTTTGTTTTTTGAAAGCAACATCACTAACAAATTTTGGAAGTAAATTATCACAACGCCAAAAGCCAGTTTCTTTCAAAGTAAAAACAGAATTTTAAAAATTGATTTATTATATTTGAGTTCTTACTGGACAAGATAGTCAGTCTTCAGTATTTAACATACTTCAATTTCCATCTGAACGAGAATGCACTTTTTGTAGTTTTGTGCAGAGGAAATGCTGTGCAAGTAATTAGCAAATTGCGACGCGCAAAAGCTATTCCTATTATCTCTTTGTATCTACTTTATTTCTTCATCGTGAATAAGAGCGTTTCCGATCACTGTTCATGGAGGACTGGAAGACTAACATCTAAAACATTATTTATACGCATGAGTGTCACGCGATTTCGCGGATTCACATTGGCTGACATGTAAGCACAATGTAATAGTAGGCATTAAAAATAAGTTTAAGATATTAGACATGGATTTAACTAACCTTTTCAGATTCTAATCCTTTTGTCAGATTCTTTCTAATGCAACTGTGAATGTGTCTTTGAAAGTTATCTGTAAAAGCTTATGTATTTCACAACTATTGAGAACAAGAAGTGCTTTTTGTTCAAATTGTTTTTTTCTCTGTTAATTTTAAGGGGGATAAGGTCAAAAGCCTATTATATACACAGTGCAGATTGATGGATGGATTTTTTCCCCAAAATTTGTAGATTTATGAATGTCTTCTTGTTTTGGTGAAGTTTGATCACTTGTACAAACAATTATAAATTAGAAGTTTTGTTGAAATTTTTCATTTTAGCCACTTTTGTTACAACATTTTCTAACACGAAGTGAGCAAAGTATGGCATTACTAAGCAACAAAAATGGTTGGCAGCCACAAACTCCTGGCCTATGAAAAACGCATCAGCTTGATTGGAAGACCGCATAAAGAAAGTAGCCTTTGTTGGGAGCAGACGGCTTTATCCAAATGCTGTGACATAAAGAAGTCATGCTTGATTCCTGTAATGAAAAAGTTCCAGTGCAGGGAAATAATCTTAGCTAGATGAGAGAGGGACAAGCTTAGGGTAAAGTGCACAGGGAACAAAATCCAATCAAGCGAGACGGCAAAAAGCCAGCTTCTCCACAAACACTGCACGTATCTAATGGAGGCCGTGAGTGGTGTGTGTCCAGCCAGTTTTCGATCGTTAGAGAAAGTTTTTTTCAAAAACTTTTAAAACTGCTTTTGAGCAAGAGTAATCGGTGGCAAGTGAGCCCAACCGTAACGTAACGACGATCGAGGCAGGGAGGCATGGAGGTAGTGAGGGACAGAAATGAGGGATTGAACAGAGCAAGTGAGTGCACGGGAGATGTATGCACGTGTGGGAGTGCGTAACACGCGTACATTCATGTCCACTGCATTAGCTGCGTCCCTTAGGTCCAAACAGGCATTCGTGTTCACATTTCTCAATCAAGTAAATAAAATTGCACAATATGTTTTTGTATCCAGTCCATGACACTCTTCGTCCTTACTGTTTGTTTCCTGATTCTTCTTTGCGTCTTCTCTGTTTCTCTTTTAATCCTTGCCTGCACGGCAGTTTCTCCTTCGGTCCTTCGAATACGATCGTGTGCTGTCCATGTCTCCTTTTTGTCTCAAGCGCTGAGAGCATGCTTCTTTGTGAGCGTTATCATGAGCTATATAATTCACATCATCATCATCGTCGTCATCAAAGAACTTGACAAAAGATGAAACTTGTCCTCGCGGACCATTATAACTGAGATGCAATAACGGCTGATCGTTATTTGAGAAATAGAAAAGTTTACGGTTACTGCGCCTATGCACATACAAAGACGAACCTCTTAGCCACACACACACACACACACACACACCTTACTACTTTTACCACTGTGTGGAAGAAGGGATTCCACCTACAGGGGATTTCTCATTATTGGAGAGAGGTATGTAGGTGAATGGAGATATGAAAAGTGTGGGTCACTGCTCTATGAGGATGCAGGTAGTAGTTACTAGGTTTGATTCCTTTCATTTTATATTCGCTACTGTTGAGTGCTGGAGTTCTGCCAACCTCCATGTGGTTGCAGGTTACACTCGCTGCAAAAGTCTTATGTTACCTTTTTACTATTTTGGAGTCCGGCACTCAGTTTCTGTTCGAATTATTACATTTATCTGTGTATTCGTGACGAAAAACTGCTTCTTGTTTTATTTATCTTACCTTAATTTTACACTTTTGCTTGTTCATGCGTTATATAATTTGTCAGAAAAGCCATAAAGGAGTAAACTGTAGCCTTATTGCCGTTTAGGAAATGTATGGATATTTAATTATTTATTTTGTTTATAGTCAGGCAATCACACACACACTCTCTCTCTTACATATCCTTGTAAAAACTGTGTCCCACAAACTATTTAATTAAGCCCTCTTCTCTTTTCATTCCACATTTTTATTGACAGAAGAATGCTCATTACACTGTTTACTGCCTCCCTTATCTACTAAACACAAAAGCGAGGACAAGTTTATAGTACTAAAACTGTTTGGACACTGATCTTGATGAGTGAAGGGGTATAATGATTGTTTTTGGCGCCGTGTTCATTGAAGTACCAACGGAAACCCCTTGCGTGGTCTGTTGCCGCGCGCGCGCGCGCGCGTGCGTGCGTGTGTGTGTGTGTGTGTGTGTGTGTGTGTGTGTGTGTGTGTGATTTAACCACTAACAAACACAAACCTAATCAAATGATGAGGCAAGATGCTCTAATATTGTACAATATTAACAAATGAAGACAATGTCCCCCTTACAGTCTTGAAAGAACATGTGTCAAAATTTTTAAGCGAAAGTCTGCAAAAAGTGAGACTACACTGTCATGCAATTTTACAAACAGAATTTAACCTCTCTTTTATCAAATAAAAGCTTCCAGCACTTAGGGCACTTACGAATTCCTGGATGCTACATAATAAAAACATGTACACAACATACAAGTACATGTACGATTAATGAGAAAAGCTTCCCGAAAAGGGTGCGCCATTTATAACTATGTGAAATATTAACAAATAAATATTACAAAAATAAAAACCAGCCTCATTTTTTTTTACAGTGAAAGTCCGGAAGAACTGAGGCCAATTATTTCCAAACTAAGAAATGCAGACTCCTATGATGACACAGATGTGCATAGATTATTCTGGTACTGAAAGGGCTGGCTATGTCTAGCACCAAGGGTGGTAAGAAGAGAGAAGGAACGGTAAGTAAGAAGTTGTATCTCATCGTATGCTTGTCGGCGTGCCATGTGGTAACCTTGTGGGGCAGGGGGAGGGGGAGGCGGAGGTACGCATGGAAGTCTCCTCCAATTAAAGTCTAGACTAAAACTGATCACGCCTACGCAGCCAGAAAGCGCTGAAGTAATTAAGATGGCCTTTTGAATGCATTTTGCATATTAAATCCTAGGCTTTGGTCATCCATTAAGTAGTAGTTCTTAGATCTTCCCTAGCAGCACAAGATGCCAAAAATACATCGGTCCCCTGGTGAAGGGTATGGGTTCTATATACGTTTTATTCTGTGGGCTGCTGCACAGAATCAGTCCTAGCATCAAAGCAGGTAAGGTACATTGATATGAATCTCCAATGGTAAAAGTTTTTTTCCGTTTGTAGCAGAGGATTTTCATGGCTTTGCTTTAGTTTCTTTAATAAAATGACCACTCTTTCGTCTGCATTTGAAAGGTGCTGCAAAAGGACACTCACGACAAATTATCATGAGCACGAGAATAGAAAATAAGTAAACCTCCCCGGGCTACACCAACCAACCAGCCGTTTGATTATTGGAAAATAGATGACATTGCTACGAAACTAAACCAAAAACTTTCTGCTTGTGTAAAAAACGAACTGTGTATATAAAACCTTTGGAAGCGCCCGCTCTTAGCAGGTGTTTGCCGACCAAAGGTCGATTTATGCTGAAAACAAAGTCCAGACACAGGAGATCTGCTGGTCAAAAGGTTAAAGAGATAGCATCTAGTTTTACTGCATACACGGTGTTTAATATTTTAAAGCCCATTTACTGTCATTTTCAAGCCACAATAAGTTAAGAAAAATTAACGACGTCCTCGCCGTGATCGGGGCTCTCAACGTTATAGTAGGCCCAGCCACATATAGGCAACAGACTTGCACTGTGGACCGTTACTAGACTGGCGAAACGAATGAACGGGGTCTCCAGCTGCTAGGGTTCGCTCAGAGTCACAGGTTAACCCTCGCCAACACCCTGCATCCTATTTAAAGATCAAAGCTCGTTGACCTGGCACTTTTCCAGTGGATCGATCCAGAACGATCGATTTCATCATACTGCTAAGAAGTGTTAAATTAAGCATCAATAAGGCACGGAGGAAGGCATATTCAGGCGCCAATATTAATAGTGACCACAACCTCGACTTAACAAGCCTAAGGTTGAAGCTAAAGGTAAAGCCTCACACGCCCAGCCCACGAATTTGCTTCGACTTATAGAAATTCGAGACCCAATGTTGCGGAACTCTTCCATGTGCATGTAGGAGGAAAATTCACCGCCTTAAGCCTATTTGACTGTGATGTGGATACCCTCTCTGATAACATCGAGGAGGTACTTTAATTATAAAAGGTTCTAGGGCGTCCAAAGGCGAAGAAACAGCCTTGGGTCACAACGAGAGGGTGAGCAACTCTGTGGCAGCTGCTACATATTAACAAGATCAGCCGGGATATTAGAAAAAGATAAAGGCAGCCAGGGAAACCTGGATCAAGAACAGAGGCCATCAGATCGATGAGGATATGGCCTGGGGTGACAACTGTTTAGTATCCGCTGACCCTCACCAATGAGGGTCAGCAGAAAGCGAAGACAGCAAGGGTCACTTGTTCCCTTGACTGAACGAGATCTGGTATAGCAGGAGTAAACAAATATAAGGTATATACAAGTCCCTATAGTCGCTCCCATTCCGCTGTACAGCTGTGAAACTTGGATCCTGCTGACTGATGCCGAGAGAAAGATCCAGGCATTTAGAGGAAGTGCCTTTGGATTTCCTACAGGGAACAGAGGACAATCGTTCGAAGTCTGGTCACCACCTTGATCGACCCTCGAGAATCTCTGCTCGCCACAGTCATTAAGGAAAACTGGTTTGGTTCGGACATGTCGCATTGCCCAAGACAGTCCTCTAGTCTAGAGATAGGTGGAGGGATGACGTCGACGAGGCAAGCAGAAAAAGGGTGACTGCGTAAGATTAAGGAGTGGACAGGGGCCGACTGGAGGACCTTCTGGAAGAGGCTCAGGATAGACCTAGCTGGCGCGCCTAAGCTAACATGCTGCAGTTCATTATGCTCACCCAACGACTGGAAACAGTTAAGGGACAAAGAGAGAGAGAGAGTGATATTCGGAAAATTATTTTCTTGTTCCTATATGTCGATCACCAGTTTTCAAGCTTCAGATATTCAAGATTGAGGTCTATGAAGCAATGTGGTAAAATTTAGCAAAAATATTTTTTGCTTTTCAAACTGGAGATAAATCAGAAAAAGGTACTGTTATGGCCCTAGAACTAAAAATTGGCGCTTTAGTGTGCTAAATGCAAGAGGTTATAAAATTATATAATAAATAAAAGTTCGGTGTTTTATCAACCAGTCGCATAAACATACATGTATATGTATTTATATTACTACAGTGATCTCTTGATTACATGGGCGCTAATGAAACGCCAAGATTGGGCAAATGTTGAACCAATGTTGGGCCAAGAGGGCGATATATTAGCGCTTTTGAAGTGTCAGAATTCAGTCATTCTTGTGCCAATGCAGGACCGATGTTCAGTTTCAATCTAAAGTCAATATTGCAATCAAGAAAACGTCTACGTTAGCCTAATCTTGGTGTGCTTGATGGGTTATTGGTGCTGGTCAAATTAATTTCAATACCTTGATTGAAAAACTGCCATACTACTTTAAATGTGAGATGTCAGAAGAAAGAGCTCACCAAATGTTAAGACACAAAACTACATGACACATTTATATATATTTAATCAATCGTGCATGCAAGATACATGTATTTGCAGTAAAATGAAAACAGCTGCCCAAAAAGGGTGTTAAATTTTTTAACTTCGTAACATATTAAAAAGTGAAGACAATTCCTCCCTCCCTTTCTGCCAGAAATAAATAAAGCAGCCTTAGTTTTTTAAGAAAAAATCTGGAAGAAATGAAGCCAGTTATTTCCAAACCGAGAAGTGCATAATGATGTCTATGCAGAAATGTGCATAAACCATTCTATTACTGAAAGATTAGTTCTGAAAGCGGTATCGATGATGGCATTACAGCTTCTGGGTTAAAAGTCAGCCCCTTCCCCGAATATTTGATATTTAACATTTATTAAAACTTTGTAATACAATTTATAAAAACTCTGAATGAAGCAAATGGTGTAAGAGTTTATTGCAGGCTATGTCAGGCTGCAATGATTTCAGTTCTTGCAAAATCAGAACTTGTACATTTCCTGGGCTGACTCAAGAAGAACACAAAAGCAAAAAGGGTGATATGTAAAACGCTGTGCTTGGCATTGCTGCAGGATCACCAACTGACTGTCTACATACAGTCTGAATCAGCAGGGGTCTGATGAGCAACAGGCCTTACAATTCAAGGTAGATCAGAGAACATCAGAAGAAAATGTCAGTTTTGGTCATTCCTTCATTTTTGTAATGGCTTACTGAACTGCCGCCTCTTGTGGATTCAAAAAACATTCCTCAGATATTTACTTTGGCCAAAGCCCCTCAATGTCTGTTTTGACTATCATCTCTGGAGACGCTGACAGCCCCTGGCCCATCAAATACCTTTGCTTGCAGAGCAGACCCACACTATCATGGGTCATGGCCTCAAAGAAACATGCCTGAGAGAAGCGGTCTCGCAAGTCTGTGTTTGTAATATGATCCAGGAAGTGACGCAGGGGCATGATGTGTGACAATGGTCTGTCCCACAATGTTAGGAAATCCTCAACGATGTGATGCATTGCTGCTGGATGAGGAAGAGTCTCTTGCTTTCCTTTTGTTTTCATTTTCATCTCTTTATAAAAAAGCAAGACAAACAATAATTTATGAGGAACTATTTTTTAACTATGCAACTGTTACTTCAGTTAAAAAGAAAAAAAAACATATTAAGATTTTTTTTTTAAAAAAACGAGCCGCTCATTCAATATTTTCAAAACTATTTCTAAATACTGCTATCATCAAAGATGATGCTATGAAAAAGATATGAGACCTAATTATAAAGTGCATTCACTGTATTTTATAAATCTACAATAAGAATATCTTAACTATTAAGCAGTGGCATACAAAGAAATACTTGACTGACAACAATAATTAGTATAAGCAATTGCTAAAGATAAAAAACAAAACCATAACAGCCATAGTTAACTCACTTGTAGGAGCTGTCTCATAATAGTACAGCACAGGATGAAGAAAGTTGGAGTTGTGAGCATCACCGGGATCTCCTGTTGCTCGACCATATCGAAAGATGTCTTTCCCTGGACCAGAATACTCTGAGCCATACTCCATGACTAGCACCAAAACCCGTTTGGCTTGGAACCCCGTGCTGTTGGCGAACTCGTGAAGCAAGTTGATTGGGAACTCTTCAAAGTAATGCACAGTTTCACCATCCCTGTGTGCAGTCATAAGGGTTAGCATCAGTATAATATTCTTCTAACTCCCTACCACCTATTCTTATAGTCCAGTCCCATTTCTGTTTGACTTGTCTCTAACCATCTTTGCAGCCCATCTTTTTAAAACTTTGACCTCAGTGTAACAACAAAACTATGACTTTTAAAATAACCATGTCCATCTCAAAACTGTTCCTACACCAAAAAAATCTTATTGCAGAAGTCTGTTTTAAAGAAAACAAACCAACAAAATCAACGCTGATTTGATGTCATTCATATGCATATGCTTATTTAGCTTTTCATCACCAAAGAAAAGAAAATTACTCTTGTTAGCTACTTACTCAGAGAAAACAATCACATCCCCAAGCATCTGGAACATTTGGTAAAGACCTGAAGCCTCGTTCATGCGTTTAAGCAACTGGTTCATAAGATGTGCTGTAGGGATGGGTTGATGAGGCCAAGGAACTTTCTCATATCTCCATTCTAGGAGTCGATGTAGTGCTCGAACTGTTAAGACATAGTCAAGTCCTCTTCTTAAATTATTACATCAGAAATTTTCTCAACAAAGCAAATGAAAATTCTTCCACTAATGTGGATCTAAAAATCTTCAGGTGATAATTTGCTTAGAGAAAGAGTATTAAAGACAGACTTTAAATTTCATCAATCTGCAGAAGATGTTTGTGCTTTTTGTGCTTCAACCATGACACATAATAAGCTAGAAGTTACTAACAGAATTATCTTCTGCACATATCTTTTTTTGCTTCTAATTACAAAAAGGTCTATAGGAGACAATTACCTATTTAAATCAAATTTATTTCTCTTTATCTGTCAACTGAGTCTTATAAAATAACTCTTTGTTTTAGCCTGCTACTTTGGTACTATACCTAACAGAGGTACTGTTAAATTGTTATGTGGTAAAAATTAACGAAATATGTTCAAACATGCTATTCTGTTAAAAATCATGATGATGATGATGATGTCCATTTGTAATGCGCAGGTATCCATTCGGAAGAATGCTCCTTGCGCAGAAAAAAAAAGATAAACACCAGGAAAGTAAAAAATAAAGACACAAGTGTTTCTTGGTTGTTTAAGTTTAAGTCCGTCTTAAGTAAACAGATGGGTCTTCAGTCTTTTTCGAAACGTGGTTGGTGAGATGATGGCAGAGCATTCCACAGTTTAGGTGCCGCGTTTTTGAAGGCCCTGGCTCCAGTGCGCTTCTTGTTTGTGTCTTCCACTGCAGGGAGACAGAAGCGTGACTGGGAGCCGGAGCGCACAGGATTTGTATGGAAACAAAAAATAAATGAGAAAACCCAATGATAATAATGTGTGTGAGCATGCATGCATATGGACATGCTTCTGCATGAACACATATGCATACAAGTAGGCAGATCAGAGAATCACGCGCATGATTATACACATTTATGGCTTGATTTAAGAGAATGACCAAATTTTTTTGCTGTGCTTCAGAGACTTTAAAATTTCCCTTTATTGTTCAAAACTATGTTAGATAATTCTGGTAGGGTGATCATAGATGTGCAAGATACTTCCAGTACAAATTAAAGATTAAAGCAAGAAAATGACATTAAAAAAATCAGATGTCACATGAACATATATATGATTGCAAGTAACTCTCTACATCAACAAAAACTTGCTTAATTGTCACCTCTGAAGTAAGAGGCCCTAGGATCTAATCTCATATAGGGCACTATCTTTATGTGACACCTGTTCACAGGGCCAGTTTTCCCTGGGTACTCCGGTTTCTCTTCCTCTACCATCAAAGTGCAAAATCACGCCTAGGTGGAAGCACTGTACCTTAAAAGCAACCAAGAGAGTTAAGGGCCTTTAGTTAAGAACCAAAAGCACGTCAGTCCCTCCAATTTGCTTGACATCTGCTCAATAACTGTGGTCATAGAAATGTCCTCCATAGCCAAAGACTTCTTAAGTCTGTAACGAACGCAAAGGTAATCTTACCCATGCTTCATAATTATGGCTGAGAGAATTAAATAAGATTAAAAAAGGGGAGAAAAGTACAGTTGAAGAAAAAGAAAAAGAAGGTCCAAAACGTACTTGCATATCTAAATCCATGGATAAAGCCTCCTGCTGATTTTCTGAACTCAAGTGAATGTGTAGTTGTACCTGCAAAAAACACCCCTGTGTGAGAGCTTGACTCATAGTTGTAATTGATGGCTGGGTACTTCTTCAAGTGCCTACTCCGGCGTAATAGTGTTTCATTTCTGAAACAAAAAAAACCCCACCAACATAAGAATAGCTGTTGGTTAAAATTTTAAATCTTTAAAAAAATTCTTCTGGTCCTCATACTTAATATGATCAAAGAATCATGCTGACAAGGAATAGCTTAATTAGTATATTGTGATACAAAATAAATTCCCTTTCAAAAAATAAATGCCTATATTTTGTGCAGTTATTTATTATAACAATTGTGGGGTTGGGGGGGGGGTTAATGGCCAAATATCAAGTATTATTTTTTAAATTGTTGTAATTTTTAACTGACACATACACCTCACCTGCAAACAATACATAAGGATATGCAGGCTTAAATTTTACAGAGCTTGAAATCAGCATGGTGTAGGAAAACAAAACAAAAAAACCCTTACATTTACATTTACCTGTCTCAGATCTATGATGAGCATAACTCTGTATTATGAGGATTTCTAAAATTACACAAGCAGGTTATATTTCTTTTTAACTGGTGTGCTGGTACTGCTTACAATCACTCACTGAAACAGACTGGAGTCAAAGGAGAAACCTAGACAACGGAGGACTTTATCATATGGCTCACGCAGTGCAAAATTGTCACCAAAGATTTTTTGAAATTCGCTCATGTTCCTTAAAAGAGGTTCCATAAACACTTTGCCATCCTTTTTTGCCAGCTGGAACTTGGTTAAATCAGTTTCAAGAAGTCCATCCAAAGACTTCAGCTGATATGTGTCAAGCAGTGCATTATTAACTCCCCTGAAACAACATTTAAAGATTGCAATTTATTGTAAAAGTCAACAATTAAATATATATATATATATAAAGGTCTATCCAAAAATTTATAACTGAATAATCCTGTTGAAAAGAAAAGTCTGAAAAGTATATACTTCTCTATGCCATATACTTAGATGCAGAATGTGAACACTACGTAAATGTTTCTTGCTTTTTATGTTTTAAACATATCCCTTACTGTAAATGCAATAAAGGGAACAAAGCTGAGTTAAGAACACCATAAAGAAACTTATAAATGCACAATTAAAGACTGATAAATTTACACAAAATGCTACAGCAGGAAAGGCCATCAAAGTAAAGAACATTTTCACTCGTTACCTTTCATTACTGTTCATTAGATAATGCTCATACTGTAGAGTCAGTGTCTGCGACTTGTTTATTGCCTTTTGGATCTTTGTTTTATACATAAGGAGATAGAAACAATTCTCCATTATTTAAGGTAGTTTATACAATGCAATGATCAAGTAGAAGTCTTTCAAAATAATTTATAAACATCAGAATTTAAGCTCAGGTAAGCTGACAGAACCGGGAGAGGGGGGGGGGGAATAATGGTATTTTATGAAAAGCCAGCAACTAAGACTGTATTACATATCACAGCAAGGCAGCCAGCCCTGTCAGCAGATGCCACATGCAGAGAATGAACAGCATGCCCAAGACGAGAGCTGAACCCAGGACAGAGCTGACAGCACCAGTCAAGTCCAAATGGTAATAAGAGGTGATATGAAGTTTTTCCTATTTTCCATTATTACCATGCTTAATAGTACACTTTTTCTATTGCTGCTGTGTTCTTTTGCTACCATGCACAATAAAAAGTTACTAGCTGGAACAGCTAGGCCTGTTCAGGCCATAACAAAACAATATACCTATGTTAACTGAAACTGCAAGTCTATGAAAAGATTTTTGTGTCTTTTACACAAATTGTGTAAAATGAATATACTCAAACATACAAAAGTTTCCTAGCAATTAGCAAAGAAGAAAAGGAATGGAAGTAATCTGATACAGAATTCTGCTGCCTACGCAAGTAATATACTTACCCTTACACATGAGGATTCTAAATTGTGCCTTCCTTAATTTCTATACAGCTAATATAGTTTCTAAGTAAGGTCAAATGCTGTCGGTCGCTTCCACTTCTTAGTCTTGAGATTCCACTACACGGCTGATAAACGTAGGTAGTGAACATTAAGCTAAGGGCTTTAAAATAGAGCTCTTCCTATTTATTTCCTGCCTTTTATCTGACAGCTTCAGTGTTCAATGAACATATGTTCATGCCACAAAGTGTGAAATACTTAAAGTTTATAACAATGTATTTTTCTGTTTAATTTTGTGATTTGACAGCAAACATCAAAAATTTCCCATCTAAAAGCAGATAACGGCAAAGAAAAATTTTAAAGCAATTACCAACACTGAGATTAACTTTTATAAAATATGGACATAAGGCCACAGTGATGAAACCTTTTTTCCCTTACCTTAGATCTCCAACATAATGTGTCTCCCATGATAATCTAACACGAGAGCGTGCTACCATATGGATTAAATTTGTCACACCATAAATTCCATCTGCCACCTCAAAGGCTGAATTGCCTCGCCCTGTAAAAGGGAGAGATCAAATAGTGACATCACACTAACCACTATCCAAAATACAATAACACTATAATGACTTCATTTGCACTTCTTTATTATGCAGGCTGTTTATATCCTTTCTGATCTCTTTAATTTATCGCCTTAATCTTCCCCAACCTCTGCACATCAAAGAAAAATAAAACTGAAGCTGACCTACTGAAATTTAATCAAGATGAAGATTTAGCATAAAAAAAAATGTAAAGTGTCAAATCAAATTAGGTATAACTAACCCAACACCAGGACACTTTTCCCTTCATAGTCTTCTGGATGTAGGGACAGGCTTTCATATCCCTCAGCATATTCAATACCCTTCATGTCTGGAATATGGGGTTTTCCCATGCCGGTTGCAATTATCAGGACTCTAAAATATATTGAGAAATACAAAAATGTCTATTCTTGTTGCTGCTGAAAAATTCAAATTGTCTTAGAAAGCACTAAAGAGACAAAAGTGAGATAAGTTTCAAGTTCCCTCATTCTCTTACTAAATCCTGCTCTAGCCCCTTATCAGGACTCATAAAATATATTGAGAAATACAAAAATGTCTATTCTTGTTGCTGCTGAAAAATTCAAATTGTCTTAGATAGTACTAATTAAAGAGACAAAGTGAGATAAGTTTCAGGTCTGGAATGATAAGTTCCTCATTCTCTTACAAAATCCTTCTCTAACCCCTTATCTCGCTCATGCGTGCTCACACACACACACACACACACTCCTGTACACTTGTATTTATGCATGTGTGTGCACACCCTCAAGTCACAGAACTAGGTATTCCAGAGAAACATTTAAGTAGTACACATACAGAAAGTTTACAACATCCCCACTTTATGAAAGTCAATTTTCTTACAAATTTCCTGTTTGAAATAAAAAATACTTGGGCACAATCTCCAGTACATGCATTACCACTGCTTCCTTTCCATCAAAAACCAATAATTTTTTTAATTAAAAATATCAAAAAGAGAAAAAAAAATAGCATACATCTCCAGTTTCCCTAGATCCAGCATCTAGCACTGTCTTAATCCCCAATTAAAACGTAATACAACCTTGAAAATAATAATAACCCTGACCTCTGAATGCTTACACACTAACACAAACACATTGTAAGGCTGATACTATCTGTGTTTTATGTCTTCCATGAAGTTCAGCTTGAACACCACTCTTAGATTCTCACTTAAGTGCACAGCATGCTATGTGAGCCATGAATGGTATATGTAGTTGTCACCTGCACTCTACAGTGCCTTTCAGACGAGTCAGTAACTATTAAAACAACAAACACAATTTGAATTTAAAGACAAATATAATTGAAAAGAAGAATTAATAATTAACTAAACAAAAAAATCTAAATTCAAAATAACAACTAAACACAGTCAAAAATTCAATGTTCACCCTTAGTTCCTTCAAACATAATATTCCCCTCACTCATAAAGGCGCAGTCCTCCACTCCTGAAGGCACAGTCCTCCCAAACACAGTCTTCAGAAAAGAAAAGAAAACCCAACACAAATCACACCACACAGTCTCCGGTCCTGGTGCTGTCTCTTCTGAATCATGCACGCCCCCAGTCCCGACCGCCAGCGAATGCACAGTCAATTGTCCAGATGAATGAATAAAAAAAAATGAAATAAAAAAAAAATAGTAAACCTAGACAGAAAATAACCATATTTAACCCACAATATATCAATATCTAAATATTTCCCTCCCCCACTACAATAACATACATTCATCTATTTATCTCATACAAAAATTATATTAATCACTCTCTCAAACTCCACCATTTAAAAACAGTAAGTAACATAGACATACACTCACCTCAACAGGTTTAAATGACAAATTTTACTCAAGTCTGGTCAAGACTTGCTAAATAAACACAAGCCTGGTCAGGACTTGGTACATAAAGTCTGGTCAAGACTTTCCCAACGCCCTAGGAGACCGTCAAGTTTCCCCGCTCCCGTCAAGGAGAACCAGCATACGAATAAAATCAAAGTACACCGAAACACTCTTCTCATTCTTTCCATCCCATCTTCTCAACAACAGACTTTATCACCATAAATCAATGGAAACAATAGAAACAAAGAAACCCCAAAACTCTCTCCCTTCGTCACCATCCCCCTAAAACAAACTTGTCACACCAGTTAATTAAGCAGCCGACCGGCCATCACGGCCCGGCACTGACTCACCCACTCAGACCTCACACCGATACACATTAACTCTTCCGCTCACACCTCCCCCCTTCCAGTCCCGTTACCTGTCCCCTTTCAGGATAAAAATAAAAAAAAAATTTTAAGACAGCAGGTTTGTGACAAATAGCCCCCCACCAAAACCAACCAACGGCTTGGTTAAGCTTCTAAGGAGCAAACCTGCTCAAGTAATCAGCCCCCACATTTTCCTTTCCAGGAATAACTTGAACAACAAATGAGAATGGTTGTAGCAACAAGGCCCATCTCATAAGTCTGCCGTTCTCAGTCTTTGTTTTCTGTAAATACTTCAGTGACTGATGATCAGTTTGCAGGACAAATTCCCGTCCATACAAATAAACCTCGAATTTTCTCAGGGCCCATACAATCGCCAGACATTCTCTTTCCACAACAGCATATCGCCTTTCTGCATCAGACAGTTTCTTGCTGGCGTAGTAGATGGGTTTCAATGCTCCTTCTCGTTCTTGCATCAGTACAGCTCCCAACCCTACATCAGAAGCATCTGTCTGTAGCACAAACTGCTGATGTACATCAGGGAGAGATATTATAGGGCGAGAACACAAGCGATCTTTTAGAGTTTGGTAAGCTTCTTCACACTCTGGAGTCCATATTATTTTATTTGGTTTCACCTTCTTGGTTAGGTCTGTGAGTGGTAAAGCGATCTCGGCAAAGTGTGGCACATATCGGCGAAAGAAACCCACAAGGCCCAAAAATGCTCTTACTTCACGTTTTGTAGTTGGAGTACGGACGTTCTGTATTTTCTCTAATTTTGACTCTTCCGGCCACATTTTACCCCTACCCACTTTATGTCCGAGGTATTCTAATTCCTCACATCCCAAAGAACACTTTGTAGGGCGAGCAGTCAACCCTGTCTGTTCTAGACGACTAAACACTAAGTTCAGCGCTTCTAGGTGCTGTTCCCACGAATCACTGACGATCAGTATATCATCCATAAAGTTCAGAATATCAATACGGTCTAGTGGCTCCAACAGCGTTCGCATCATTCGACTAAAGACACCCACGGCATTCTTCAGTCCAAATGGCATAACACGCCACGTGTACTGCCCGTAAGGTGTAGTAAAGGCAAGTTTTTGCCTGTCATTGGGATTGACGGGTATCTGCCAATATCCTTTGGCCAGATCAATTTTTGAAAACCAGGTGGCGTGAGCCAGTCGACTAAATAGATAGTCCATATCAGGCAGTGGCTCAGCATCAAACACAGTGATTAAGTTCAACTGTCTGTAGTCTACACAGAACCTAACTTGTCCATCTTTCTTTCTTACTAACACGATGGGTGCACTGTAAGGAGATGTCGTTTTTTCAATGACACCCAATTTCATCATAGAGTCTAGTTCTCGTTTGATGATTTCCACCTGCGAATGTGGCACAGACCGAGGTTTAACACAGACCGGCTGACAATCCTGCAGTGTAAGTGTAAACTGCTCCAAGTCAGTGCTTCCAGGCAGATCAGTCAGACAGCGGGCATGTTTATGGCAAATCTCAGCTAATTGCCTCTCCTGCAGCTCATTCAGTCCTTTCCCAAATTTAACATTGTCAGGACCTTCTTCAGATGTGAGTGAAGGTAGAGGAATTTCCGCTCTTAGAGCTGGTTCTAATTCATCATCATCTCCCTCCTCTTCCATGATTACTCTGACTGTGCTACTGGGTATCTCACTGGAGACTTTGGCTGTATCAGGGTGGTCGGCTTCTCTCTCCATGTAGGCCTTTAACAGGTTAGCATGATACAGACGTAATTTGTCGCCCACCTGAATCTTGTAATTCATCTCATTTACTTTCTCTTTCACTTCATACGGTCCCCGCCAGGCCATCTCCAGTTTGTTTGACTTTGTCGGTAACAACAACAACACTCTGCTTCCCACTGGAAATGTTCGCCGCTTAGTCTGTCGATTGTAAGCTGCGGCATAACGCTGAGCGCTTTTCTCGAGGTTTTTCTGGGCCTCGGCACAGGTGGATTCTAGCCGTTCTCTCAAGTCTATGACATACTGAGCAGTAGTTTTCACCTCTTCTGGGGCATTCTTAGTCCACAGTTCTTTCAAAATCTGTAAGGGTCCTCTCACAGTTCGACCATACAGTAACTCAAAAGGTGAGAATCCCAAACTTCCCTGAGGAACCTCACGGTATGCGAATAGAAGAGCGGGCAAAAATCTGTCCCAATCTTTTGGCCGTTCTTGACAGAGTCTTCGCAGCATACTCTTTAATGTTCCGTTAAATTTCTCCACTAGCCCATTGCACTGAGCATGATATGGGGTTGTGGTCAATCCTTTAATTGCAAGCAACTTGTTCACTTGTCTCATAAGTTCACTGACAAACTGTGTACCTCTGTCCGTCAGTATTTCTTTCGGAACACCCAGCCTTGTCCATATTTCCCAGAGTGATTCTGCTATTCTTTCAGCTTCAATTCCTGGCAAAGCTACAGCTTCGGGATAGCGTGTGGCATAGTCTACCGCCACTAGTATGTAACGGTTTTTCCGTTCTGACATGGGTGTGATGGGTCCCACAAGGTCTACTGCAACTCTTCTAAAAGGTTCGTCAATTAAAGGAAATTGTCCAAGTGGCACTTTACTCACACGCCCCTTCGGCAATGTTCTTTGGCATGCATCACAGGAAGCGACATAACGACGAACTTCTGACAGCATGCCTGGCCAGTAAAAATTTGCCTGCAGCCGGTCAATTGTCTTTTGAGTACCCAGATGTCCAGCCATGGGTACATCATGAGATAATCGAAGTAATCCTTGTCGTAAGGCGGCTGGTACACACACTTGTTGATAAACACCTTTATCAGAAGTGTACTGGCGCATCAGTGTGCCATTCTTCCATAAGAACTGAATAGATCCTCTCTTCCTGCTTTGTTCTACTTTTCCTTCTTTGGCTTTCTGTCTAAGAGTTTCTAATTCAGGACCCGTCAGTTGTAATTTGTGTAAATCTTCTCTGGTCACTTCTCCCAACAAAGAGTCAGTCATTTTGAGAGGTTTAGGAACCCGTGCATCTTGTTCCTCTCTCGCTGCTTGTGCGCGAGTAACAACTGCAACAGTCGGTGTGGTTACTGGAGGTAATGGAGGATAAACCAACACAGGCACTTTGGTTCCATCTTTCTGCTCGATGTGGTTGCCTATGATGACAGGAACCACCAGATGGGCGAGTACGACCGCTATTGCTTCTCCACAATAAAACGGACTTTCTAGTCGGACTAAGGCAGTTTGACATGAGTGAACCTCATTCTTGCTGGCCATCATTATACGGCGGTGTATTGGCAAAAGATCACTCTGAGCTACCAAACTGGCATCCACTACCAGCATATCAGCTCCTGTGTCACGCATAGCTTTCACTGTTTGCTCCCCGACAGTAGCAAGACAATAAGGATCGTATGATCCTGCTTCTGATTGTACTGACTGGTCAGACATCAGAACACTCACTTTCGAGCTATTTCCTGGAACAAAGCTTTGCTTTCTATTAGTACAGTCTTTCTTTATGTGTCCTGGTTTCCCGCAATTAAAACATGATATTTGCTGAGTTCCAGCCTGCTCTGTCAACTTACTCCTATCCTTTGGCAGGCTGTCAGTTCGATACGGCACACCTGATGGACGTTTGACAGACCTACGTGCATCAGCATAACGCTCCGCCAACATCGCTGCTTCCTTCACAGTCTTTGGTAAACATTGGCGGAGATAAACTGCCATGTCTCCTCCCACAACCTCAAGCATTTGTTCTTGCAAAACAAGATCAAGTAAATCTTCATACTTTGTCTCTTTTCCAGACAAGCTAAGCCATCTTTCTACATAGCGTGTCAGTCTGGTGACAAATTGTGGAAATGTTTCTCTATCAAGTTTTCGTGTCTTTCTAAACTGACACCTGTAGGACTCTGGAGTCAGTTTAAATGCTTCTCTCAGTGCTACTCTGACACTATTGTAGTCACGTCTCTCAGTGTCTGTGAGTGACAAGTACACCTCTGCTGCTCGGCCTCTCAGTTGACCCCCCAGCATCACCCCCCAGCTAGTTGCATCCCAGTTCTGTAGTTGAGCTACACACTCAAAGCGCCCTAAGAAGGTATCTAAATCTTCCACCGTTTCATCAAAAACAGGAAGTTTAACTCTGTAAGTACCGATACGTGGGTCTGATGGACTTGAGACTACTCCCTTCTCTAGCTGTTGACAATGAATTTCTTTTTCTCTCTCCTGCTCTAATTCAAACTTCCTTTCTCTCAGTTTCAATTCTAAAAGTCTTTCCTCTTCTTCTAACTGAAGTTTTCTTTCTTCTAATTGAAGTTTTCTTTCTCTCTCTTTTTCTTCTAATTGAAGTTTTCTTTCTCTCTCTTTTTCTTCTAACTGGAGTTTTCTTTCTCTCTCTCTTTCTTCTAACCGAAGTTGTCTTTCTTCTAATTGAAGTTTCCGTTGTCTCTCTTCTTCCTCTCTCTTTTTGTCTCTCTCCTCCTGACGACGATCTCTCAACTCCGCCGCTACGAACTTGGCAAATTTATCCCCTGTCAGCTCAAGCTCTGTGGCGAGTAACTTAGCTTCCGATGTCCATCTCTGAAGTTTACTGGCATACCCCTCTACTTCTACCGACATTTCTTCTTTAAAAGGTATTTCCTTCAACCCTTCTGAAGTAGGATCAGTCTCCTTAACATCTTTTGAATCGAATCCAGTAGCCATGATAACAATAACATATATCACAAAATCTAACAGTTTATACACACAACGTTCCAACACAATCAAAGATAAGAGAATACAAACTGCAATAAAATTTCCTAACTCGTCTGAACGACAATAATAGACTATAAAATGATCCCGGACAGAGCCCCCATTATATTGTCACCTGCACTCTACAGTGCCTTTCAGACGAGTCAGTAACTATTAAAACAACAAACACAATTTGAATTTAAAGACAAATATAATTGAAAAGAAGAATTAATTAACTAAACAAAAAAATCTAAATTCAAAATAACAACTAAACACAGTCAAAAATTCAATGTTCACCCTTAGTTCCTTCAAACATAATATTCCCCTCACTCATAAAGGCGCAGTCCTCCACTCCTGAAGGCACAGTCCTCCCAAACACAGTCTTCAGAAAAGAAAAGAAAACCCAACACAAATCACACCACACAGTCTCCGGTCCTGGTGCTGTCTCTTCTGAATCATGCACGCCCCCAGTCCCGACCGCCAGCGAATGCACAGTCAATTGTCCAGATGAATGAATAAAAAAAATGAAATAAAAAAAAATAGTAAACCTAGACAGAAAATAACCATATTTAACCCACAATATATCAATATCTAAATATTTCCCTCCCCCACTACAATAACATACATTCATCTATTTATCTCATACAAAAATTATATTAATCACTCTCTCAAACTCCACCATTTAAAAACAGTAAGTAACATAGACATACACTCACCTCAACAGGTTTAAATGACAAATTTTACTCAAGTCTGGTCAAGACTTGCTAAATAAACACAAGCCTGGTCAGGACTTGGTACATAAAGTCTGGTCAAGACTTTCCCAACGCCCTAGGAGACCGTCAAGTTTCCCCGCTCCCGTCAAGGAGAACCAGCATACGAATAAAATCAAAGTACACCGAAACACTCTTCTCATTCTTTCCATCCCATCTTCTCAACAACAGACTTTATCACCATAAATCAATGGAAACAATAGAAACAAAGAAACCCCAAAACTCTCTCCCTTCGTCACCATCCCCCTAAAACAAACTTGTCACACCAGTTAATTAAGCAGCCGACCGGCCATCACGGCCCGGCACTGACTCACCCACTCAGACCTCACACCGATACACATTAACTCTTCCGCTCACACCTCCCCCCTTCCAGTCCCGTTACCTGTCCCCTTTCAGGATAAAAATAAAAAAAAAATTTTAAGACAGCAGGTTTGTGACAGTAGTATTGTTGCATGGTTTTATATGCAAATTTCATGTTTTTTAATCTTCAAGCTCTGTATATTATTATTACCCAAAATTACTTTGGGCAGCTTTGTAACAAAATCTTATGCAGATAAGGTTGTTTTTTCCACAGGTTAAAAATGTCAAGAAATATAGCTGTAAGCTGATAATGGCTCTGCTCACTTGCATGAATAGGAGTTATTAAGTTGATCATTCATGTAGTGTAACACCCCATCAGGCATTGCATCATCAGGAAGGCTGTGAATATTGCTAATTTCAGTGCTGAACTGCACTTTAATGCCAAGCTGTTGCTGAAAGTCTCGAAGGTAACGCAGCAACTGATCTGCATGTGGGAACATTTCTTTGGAGTAGTGCCTTTTAATA
The DNA here is from genome assembly GCA_004794655.1 of Marisa cornuarietis. Lineage (NCBI taxonomy): Eukaryota > Metazoa > Mollusca > Gastropoda > Architaenioglossa > Ampullariidae > Marisa > Marisa cornuarietis. Next base: position 11,237,115 of record SMMW01000622.1, read on the forward strand.
GAAAAAAAATCATAATTGAGAGGTACTTATTAATTGTTTTCAGAAATTAAAATTTTCCTACATTTTAAATGTACACTGAAGATATAACTAATATATGCAAAAAATGTTTTTTTCTTAAAAGTGCAGATGGGGGGAGATGGGCAAAAATTGCAAATTTAAACAAAAACTGCTTTGCAGTTTATTGGTGTTGTGTGGAGTGTGAGATATACCATTAAATTATGTGCGTGTATGTATGTACACTATCATAACCATCAACTGCAAAACAAATAATAAAAAGAATAATATGAAAAAAAGAAATAAAGCACAAATACTTCATTACATCCACTTTATTTTATCCTTTTGTTCGCTGAAAAGCAAAATAAATGAAGCATGCCATCTCTCAAAATGACAAAATGTCTGTATTGCCTTCTGCCAAATCTCACCTGAACAAAAGTGATTCATCATCTGATAATAATGAGTTCCAGTCATGTCGAAGGTTGAATTCTTTGTTTGTCCTTCCAGTGTGGCGTTTGTTGATGCTGATCAGCTTCCGATGTCGTGGATAATCAATGAAAAACTGACCTGCAACAAGCGGCCAAGAAACCGTGTCCTATCTCTTGTCCCTTTCAGTTTGCTTGCCTGCTAATGGTATGTAAGCTATTATCCATTGTTTGCACTGGCATGGGTACCTGTTGCAGCTCTTTACTCTTACCACCTTCAAGTGGCTTTCTGACTGGTATAGATGATGAATTTAAAAAATAAAACTGGGAAAAAACCAACAAAATAATCCCACTCCCACAAATAATAGAATAAAAACAATTTTGTTGCTAAATATATAATGTTTCTGTTGTTTACAGTAGTGATTACAGTATGGTTACTGTCTGATTTACGATATTCAGTTATGCTGCTTATTAAGATTTGAAAGGTTTTTAACATAAATCTGCTGCACTGTTCAGGAATTAATTAAAGGATTATTTTAAATTATGGTGCCATTTATTAATCCTTTTTTTAAATTTAAAGGAAGTTTGGTTTTGCTGTTTACTTTGTTAACCCATTAATAAATATTTTAATTCACTGTAGTGCATTTATCACTAATTAGAAATTTAAATTTAAGTGAGTTATAAGCATGGTGCATACTGCTATCAAAGAAACTAATTCCTCTTTTTATCCCAGTCTGAACAGTCCTCCATAATCTCAGCAAAACAAGTCCTCTTTAGTAATTATTGCAGGATTTTAAAACAAAACCTTCTTCATCAATTTCATCATTTTGGTTTCTATATTTTCCACGTACAGCATAATACAATGGATGGTAAATAATCTCTGTCTTGTTTCTGCAACTCCTTCTGGGTGAGGCTTCAAACCTTTAAAACAACCCTCAAACCTTACAAATGTTATCCATACTAGATGGTTGTTTTAATACCAGTTTGAGGAGTGTAGTTCAAATAGTTGTTAAGTTCTACAACACCTGTCTAAATGAGTGTTATAGCAAACTTTGCAAACTCTAAATCAGCAGGAGAAACCATTCTTCATCCAAGAGCTGATTGCCAAACAACAAGCATGTATAGTCATTGAAAAAGAAATGTATATGTAACACTCACCTGTAGTATTAGACCTTTCGAAGACTATATAATCTCTGCCTGCTCTTTTAAAAAAAAAGCCAAGCTGTAGGCCAGCAGGACCAGCTCCAACAATGCAGTAGTCATGATAGCGGTGAGGTTCCAAGGTCAAGGCAAAGCTTGGTGGGGTCAGCAGTAGTACATATAAGAAAGCCCATGGGATGATTACTGTCAAGGCCACAGTAAGTGAGGTCAAGGCATTTAATGATGAAACTCTGGGTGTCATCTTTTATTAGCTCCTGGAACAGAGTAATTTTTATTTCAAATTAAGATTTTGTAAGAGAACCCAATATAAGAAAACTCTAAAATGGTGGTTACTGCACTCTGCTAGTACGCGATGTAAGCTCCAACTTTAATTACAGTAGGCAATTATTCCAACTTTCTCACTTTTTTGTTATCATCTTGCTCTGTAACTGTTTAAACTACAGTGTATAAATTTGTTAAAGAATTAAATGGGTGGTATGTTTAATGTATTGGTACTTGGGTTAATCTTTTTTGTGTAAAAAGTCAATGTTCCTGTATATATTTGCAGCATGGAAACAAGTGAGCTTCTTAAGAGGCAGACATTTTTCCAAAGAGAGCAGGCACTAAGAATGTGTGATCAAAAACCATTTGTTATACATTGCCCTGTACCAAAAAACCCCCAAAAAACTGGCACTTCAAAAAAAGCTTTAAGTTCAGTGAAAATTCTTGTATTTATATTGCATCTGCTTTAAATGTTCACTGACAATTGATTGTAACAACCTAAGATCTGATCTTAAAATATAAAATAGACATCAGGAAGGCAAGCTATATTTCTGATAACTGTTCCATGCCAGATATCCACATCTGCCTTTCAATAAATGCTGTTACATTTACTTTACGCTCATTCTAGACTTGAAGGCTTCAGCTCATATTAATGCTTAGGAGTTTTACTTCAGCTTGTGACATTTTGCAGAGAACTTATGATTTATAATTTTTATTTTGAAATAATTTGCATTAATTGAAGTCTTTTTGTATATTTCAGAAAAAAACTAAAACAGCAAGAACAACAACAACAACAAAACTTGCGTTGCTTGTGGTTAATCATGGGTCAGAGTGGCCTTTTTTCACAAACCCACCAAGTCACATTGTCCTGGGGTGCATCTCAAATTAGTGTCTCAAATGCAGTAGAGACAGACGGTCCAAGTTCTGATTTTATCTCAGCAGATTTTCTTTGTCCACATGCTATAACTGTTTACAGAACAAGCTGTTTGGCTGTCATATAACTTTGTTTGCTGGCTTCATAAGAATAAATGCAAGATTTATACAGCGCATGATCACACTCATGAAGAAGCACACTCTCAGTGCTTGAGACAAGATCGAACAGCATATGAAGAACGGAAGGATAAATAGTGTTTAAGCATAAAAGATGCAAAGAGGAATCATGTGACATACAGTAAAAAGCTAATATATAAGCTAAGCTATCACTTCAAATCATATTTAAACTTACTTCTAATCCCATTCTTTAAAACAAAATACAGGCAAAATTTCAGATTTCAACTGCGGTTGCATGTCAAATTCCAGTTATACAAACTTTAGCTGTAACTGGCTTTAAACTCAGGTGTTGGAAACCTTTTTCCTGCCAATGGCCATTTTGATATATATTTATAACACCATTATCAGGTTAAAAACTTTGGATCTGGTAAAGCCTTTTGTTTAGCCACTGTTAACACTTGTGCTGTGGACCGTGGACGACACTTTACATGCGAATGGCGATCATCGATTATGTTTCACTGCCAGTGAAGAGACTGGACAAGGACTAAATGAGCATTATAACGATCGATCGAGAAGAGACAAGAAGTTTTAAAAAAGTAAATCGTCTGCACAATAAAACAAGCTGTGGAACAAATTCACTTGTGTATGGTGATCAGGTACCGCTGGTAGTGATCGAAGAGGTTAGACACCACCAACACAGGCAACTGATGATACGTGTCGAGCTGCCCCATCATGTATTCCTCTGTGACCTGTCTATACCGAAATGGACGTTCCTTGCGTGTCCCTCAAAATTTACCTTAGAATCGTGATTCACCTAATACAATTTTATGTTACTATGAAAAACATTTCCTAGATTTATTGAATTTCGAGTTCCGACTGAAGTTGACTTTTCAGGGTCAAACCCTGCAAATATAATCATTTCGATTGTAGGCAGGATCGACGTTTCCCCATTCTTGACAGAGTATGATGCACGTTCTTTCGTCAAAATACTCCTTACATACAACTTTCTCTAAATCCATCCTCTATGCACTGGAACTTATAAGCAGCAATTGTTTCTTAAGCTGGTCGTATTCCACAAGACTTCGAGTACAAAGGGTAACAGCCACAAGTCTTTAAGTCTGGGCGTGGGCTTCCAAAAAAAAAAAAAAAGCAAAACCAAAAAAAAACAAAAAAACAAAACAAAACAAAATGTCGATGTCATCAAGGTTTTCGTTGAAATGGGTATATAGTTTCAGCGCAAGCCATTATGAAACTCTCTCTATTGTCCTTCACTGTTAGGTCTATAACCGTCTTCTAACCTAAGTCTCTCTATTTCAGATTCGCTTTTTCTGTCCCTTTTCTTCCTCCTATGTTCTTTCTCTCGTTGCAGTCTTTCTTCAATCTTTCGGCATGTTCTTTCTTTTCCCTTCTCTCTCAACCAGTTCTGTTTCCTTTTTTCTTCTCTTTTAAGTCTTTTTTTCTGATGCCTCACTTCTCTTTATGTTTGCTCTTTCTCTTTCAACATTTCTTGTTCGATCTTCTCAAATCTATACGTGCTGTACAACAAACTTGGTGAGTGCATCACCCTATTAAGCCTATTCTATCCCATTGGGCTTTAACTGCTTTTAATAAAATATTAATAAACTATGTATAGCGCCATATCCTATGGGCAAGCTCGTGGTGCGTTACGATCTCTCTCTCTCTCTGTCTATCTCTCTCTCACACACACAGACGCACACAACATGCAAACGTGTTGCCATATCTATTTTAAATTACAAATGGAAACATTAACGAAAATGAAACAATAACTCATTCTTGCTGAAAAAAAGAGTTAATACAATCACACGACACTGCCGAAAGTACCATTGGGAATTTCTCACATCTCTGTTTACAGTACTATTAGAAGTTTCCCATAAATATTTATCCGGAGGTGAGGAAAAATATGAAATATTTCGGCGGCTATACTTACACAACACTTAGTCACAGTCAATAGGGACTCTGAAATCACATATCTATATCCAAAAAAAAAGAGAGAGAGAAAAAAAAACGCCGCATCTAGGAAACAGACGTCGCCTCTGGGGAACGGGTGACCTTTCTCTCGCTCCTTAGCAATGTCGACTGTTGGGCCAGCGGTATCGTACATAGTCATCCGTCTGTGACAGTTTGATCCGCTCCTTTGCACATCACGCCTTTGCAGAAGGTTTCGGGAAAACAACAATAGAAAGCAATGTCACGCCGCGTGCGGTGCCAGAACTAAACAGAGCCCTTCAGCAGATTACCAGGTATACTTACTTATCTCTCATTCACCTGCTTCACAAACTGCTGAAGGTTAGAACTCGATCGGCAGTCGATGTCACACGTTCTAGCAGGTCCTGTTAACTGACCCTCATTAAGTGTTATTCGTCCGTTAGCCCAGTGTATAACTGCGCACTGGGATTAATAAAGTCGTTCGTTTGTTAGTTAACCCCATGTAGATGATGTAAATCATCTTCACAATAAAACAAGCTGTGGACGACAATTGACATGCGTATGGCGATCAGGTTTCGCTAGCAGTGAAAGGAGTGGACAGACTAAATGAGCATTGTCAAGTTTTTTCACTGCCAGCGAAATATGACCACCATGCGCATGCAAACTGTCGTCCACAGCTTGTGCAGACCATATAAAATAAAATTATCTGTAATGAATTTTGTCTTTATGCGCAGACCATATATAAGATGGTCGATCATTCCATCCAAGGTATCGGGCCAAGGGACAAAACGCCACTCCTGCCTATCCCGGCATATACTCGTCTGTCTTATCTATCCCGCAATCAACCTTCCTTGCGTACCCTTCAACATTTACCTTATCATTATTCACTTAATACAAATTTTAATATGTATGAAAAAATATCTGGTTCACTGAATTTCGAGTTCTACCTACGGTTGCCTTGGCGGGAACATACTAAAGATTTTACAGTGAATTGTTACAAGATTATTTTGCCATCATGCATAGAGGAGTTGTTGTTCACCTGACCTTCTCCATAGACATTGTTTTAGAGGAAAAATCTTATATAACTCCATATTGTTATGTCCGTTTAGGGTTTTCCTTGTTTGCTCTATCTCCCCAACTTCTGGTTTTTCACTTCGTTAGGCCTTTAAAGATGTCTACATATATACCACCATCCCATTAGAGATTATCGTTCAGATTTGACGGTTATGTCTGAGATAATGATAAACATTATTGTGTGTACGTTTCATGCAAAAAAGTGTGAAAAGTGTGCATTTAAAACCGAGATCAGTCGCATCAAAAGTAGATCAGGATAAGATACGATATAATGTTATTTATTCCGTATGCCAATTAGTAGCAGCTTTCCAAAAAAGCAAGGTCACAACCACACAGCACAATATCAACAATACCATCACACATACTGCCGGCGAAACAGAGATTACTATAAATGGGTAAAGGTAAGGTCGTTGGGGAGGGTGGTGTTAGAGACCTCACTTTTCTCCAGGACAGTTTTATAGGAGGGCGGCGCCCATCTCCTCTCCCTCGTTGCCTTACTTTCCCCAAACCTATAAGGAATCAAGTACCATTTCCCTGAACTATCAAAGCAGTGGTCATGACGGCTGAATGGATATGATCGTCGTTCTTGTCGCCATGTTTATTGAGATATTGTTTCTCTACATCTGTATGAATATTCCCCCCACCCCGCCCCCCCACGCGCGCGTCCTTATTCCGGTTCAGCCAATGGAAAAGCTGGGAATATATGTAAAGTAAGCATATGGTGACGTAACGATCGATTTTTGTGCGCAGTGACGTTTATAAACGTGTATCTCGAGAATGCAAGAGGAATATTACCCCAGATTTGGGGAAATAGCATCTTGCACTGAACCCTAGTCAAGAAAAGACAACTGCACTTTACTAGTCCTTTATTAAGGAGGACGGTGTGGGGAAACGGTCATTTCTCCATCCAGCTCGGTTGTAACAACACTTCCACTCACACCAAATGCAGAGATACAAGGCTTGTTTTTTCCCGATGCACACAAAAATAAATCGTAGGAAAAATAGACCTTTATTTCCAAACCTGTGCCAGAGCTCAACACAACGGATCGCCCAAAGACACTATATAATGTGTATAGCGGAAATTAACGCAGCAAGTATGAGCGCTTGTCTCTCTCTCTCCCTCCCTCTTTCTCACGCGTGTGCGCATGCACGGGAGGAAGAATGCATGCAGGCAAGCACAGGATAAATAAAAAAATTTCAAGTTTGTCAAGGACTGACCTATCTTTCAGTATTCTGTAAACAATAAAGCTTAGAAGAGCCAAACAAAATCAATGAACTATGTGAACATGTCTCTAGAAATGCTTCCTATCATGAAGCATGCTACAACTTTGGAAGACCAGTTGACTTACTGGTGCAGGTCAAACACATTGCAATGCCTTGATTTAGAATCTGTCATACAACTCAAAATGTGGATCTAGTATGTACTAAGCACGCATCACAAGAATTCTGACACTTTGTTTTTATCTGATTCGGCTGTGAACTATGAGTCTCTTCACTTGGTAATGTTTGGACCGAGAGTCTTATGATGGAAACAGCCCACCATCTGTTAAGACACAAAACTAGCATACTGACAAATCTACACATTTGATCAACCATTGAATACATTGAGCAAGGCCACACAGTTTGCGGTAGATGTGTTGCCTAGTTATGTGTGTGTCTAATTAAGTCGTTTCACACTGGTCAACAAAAGACAGCATCAATATGCATTCTTTCCTTTTCTTTCGTTCATTCCTTTTCAGCAGCCTAACTGGAAATAAGAAATGTTTTCATATACCACAAGCAGCAATCAGCTGATCGATCATAAGGCTGTGAAATTACCATCCAGCCCAAAATCACATTTGACAGCGTAGGTTTTAACATAAAAATCAGATGTGTGGTAATACGCCTTAACAGTCATTTGGATAATCCTGCATGCCACATGTCACAAATGGAGAATTATATTGCAAAATAATGATGAAATGCAATTTACAAATCCAAAATAATGAAAGAATCAAAACAATCCTACTAATAAATCCTGCTGAAATCTCCCAAGCATGAACCAAGTCACAAGAGTAATCAAAATAATTTGATGCATTGCTAAGGTAACAAACTAGATGAGAGAAATATGAATCATAAAACAGATGCAAAATTTCTTGATGGAAGACATTTCAAAATGACTTGTCGTCTAATGTTATAAACAGAATTTAACATTTAAAAGGACCCAGCACTTTGTGCACTTAGGAATTCTATTATGCTATAAAATAAACCATGCACACAACATACATGTACTTGCAGTATGAGCAGAACAGCTACCCAAAAAGGGTGTTAAAGTTTTCAACTGTGTAAAATGTTAACAAGTGAAGACAGTTCCTCTTCCCTTTCTGCAAGAAATAAATAAATAAACCCTCAGTTTGTTTCTTTTTTTTTTTTTAAAGCAAAAATCTGGAAGAAATGAGACCAGTTTATTTCCAAATTGAGAAGTGCATAATGCTGTCCATACACAACTGTGCATAGACCATGCTATTCCTGAAAGACGGGTCCTGAAAGCGGTATCCATGATGGTATTGTAGCTTCTGGGTTAAAAGTCAGCCCCCAAAATATTTTATATTTACCATTTATTAAAACTTTGCATTCTCCTTAGAAGACAATACAATTTATAAACACTTCAAAACAAAGCAAATGGTGAAAGTAAAGAGTTCACTGCAGACTATGTCAGGCTGCAATGATATCAGTGCTGCCAAGTATAATCTTGGAAAAAAAGAACTTATTCATTTTTGCGGTGGCTTGAGAACGCAAAGGGAGATAATGTGGTATGTAAAACATGCTTGGCATCTCTTAACCATCTCGCTGCAGGATCACCAAATGGCTGTCTACATACAGTCTGAATCAGCAAGGCTCTGATAGGCAAACAGGCCTTACAATTCAGGATAGATCAGAGAACATGAGAAGAAAATGTCAATTTTGGCCATTCCTTCATTTTTGTTCTTGATAAGCAGCTGCATCCTGCAGTTCAAAAACTTTTACTTTGTTTAGCCTACTCCGAAGCCAAATATTTACTTTGGCCAAAGCCCCTCAATGTCAGTTTCGACTATCATCTCAGGAGACGCTGACAGCCCCTGGCCCATCAAATACCTTTGCTTGCAGAGCAGACCCACACTATCATGGGTCATGGCCTCAAAGAAACATGCCTGAGAGAAGCGGTCTCGCAAGTCTGTGTTTGTAATATGATCCAGGAAGTGACGCAGGGGCATGATGTGTGAAAATGGTCTATCCCACAATGTTAGGAAATCCTCAACAATGTGATGCATGGCTGCTGGACGAGGAAGAGTCTCTTGCTTTCCTTTTGTTTTCATTTGCATCTCTTTATGAAAAAACAAGACAAACAAGAATTTATAAGGGACTATTTTTTAACTATGCAACTGTTACTTCAGTTAAGAAGAAGGAATAACATCATAATTAAGATCATTTTTTAAAAGTAACAAGCCGCTCATTAGATATTTTCAAAACTATTTCTAAATACTGCTATCATCAAAGATGATGCTATGAAAAAAAATATATGAGACCTAATTGTAAAGTGCATTCACTATTATTTATAAATCCACAATAAGAATATCTCAACTATTAAGCAGTGGTATACAAAGAAATACTTGACTGACAACAATAATTAGTATAAGCAATTGCTAAAGATAAAAAACAAGACTATAACAGCCATAGTTAACTCACTTGTAGGAACTGTTTCATAATAGTACAGCACAGGATGAAGAAAGTTGGAGTTGTGAGCATCACCGGGATCTCCTGTTGCTCGATCATATCGAAAGATGTCTTTCCCTGGACCAGAAAACTCTGAGCCATACTCCATGACCAGCACCAGAACCCGTTTGGCTGGGAACCCCGTGCTGTTGGCGAATTCGTGAAGCAAGTTGATTGGGAACTCTTCAAAGTAATGCACAGTTTCACCATCCCTGTGTGCAGTCATAAGGGTTAGCATCAGTATAATATTCTTCTAATTCCCTACCACCTCTTCTTCTAGTCCAGTCCCGTTTTTGTTTGACTTGTCTTTAACCATCTTTGCAGCCCATCTTTTTAAAAATTTGACTTCATTATAACAACATAACTATGACTTTTAAAAAAACCATGTCCATCTCAAACTGTTCCTACACCAAAAATAATCTTATTGCAGAAATCTGTTTTAAAGAAAACAAACCTATAAAATCAATGCTGATTTGATGTCATTCATGTGCATATGCTTATTTATTAGCTTTTTATCATCAAAGAAAAGAAAAATGAGCTATTGCTTTAAAAGTTATTTCTCTTACTCTTGTTAGCTACTTACTCAGAGAAAACAATCACATCCCCAAGCATCTGGAACATTTGGTAAAGACCTGAAGCCTCGTTCATGCGTTTAAGCAGCTGGTTCATAAGATGTGCCGTAGGGATGGGTTGACAAGGCCAAGGAACTTTCTCATATCTCCATTCTAGGAGTCGATGTAGTGCTCGAACTGTTAAGACATAGTCAAGTCCACTTCTTAAATTATTACATCTGAAATTTTCTCAACAAAGCAAATGAAAATTCTTCCACTAATGTGGATCTAAAAATCCTCAGGTGAAAATTTGTTCAGAGAAAGAGTATTAAAGACAGACTTTAAATTTCATCAATCTGCAGAAGATGTGTGTGCTTTTTGTGCTTCAACCATGACACATAATAAGCTAGAAGTTACTAACAGAATTATCGTCTGCACATATCTTTTTTGCTTCTAATTACAAAAAGGTCTATAGGAGGCAACCTATTTACATCAAATTTATTTCTTTTTGTCTGTCTGCTGAGTCTTATAAAATTAATAACACTTTGTTTTGGTCCACTACTTTGGTACTATACCTAACAGAGTTACTGTTCAATTGTTATGTAGTAAAAATTAACTAAATATGTTAAAACATGCTATTCAGTTAAAAAATCACACAGGCTTTGTATGGGAACAATAAATAAATGAAAAAAACCCAATAATAATAAAGGTATGTGTGTATGTGGGCCTGGATTCAGATCTCGTATAGGGCACTATCTTTATGTGACACCTGTTCACAGCGCCATTTTTTTCTGGGTACTCCGGTTTCTCTACCTCTACCATCAAAGTGCAAAATCACGCCCAGGTGGAAGCACTTTACCTTAAAAGCAAGCAACCAACCCAACCAAGAGAATTAAGGGCCTTTAGTTAAGAACCAAAAGCACGTCAGTACCTCCAATTTGCTTGACTTCTGCTCAATAACTGTGGTCATAGAAAAGTCCTCCATAGCCAAAGATTTCTTAAGTCTATAGCGAACCCAAAGGTAATCTTCCCATGCTTCATAATTATGGCTAAGAGAGAGAGAATTAAATAAGATTAAAAAAGGGGAGAAAAGTACAGCTGAAGAAAAAGAAAGAAAAGGGCAAAAACGTACTTGCATATCTAAATCCATGGATGAAGCCTCCTGCTGATTTTCTGAAGTCAAGTGAATGTGTAGTTGTACCTGCAAAAAACACCCCTGTGTGAGAGCTTGACTCATAGTTGTAATTGATGGCTGGGTACTTCTTCAAGCGCCCACTCCGGCGTGCTAGTGTTTCATTTCTGAAACAAAAAAAAAAAAACACCAAGCATTGCTGTTGTTTAAAATTTTAAATCTTTAAAAAACTTCTTCTGGTCCTTATACTAAATATGATCGAAGAATCATGCGGCCAAATGAATAGCTTAATTAGTATATTGTGGAACAAAATAAATTCCCTTTCAAAAAATAAATGCTTATTTTGTGCAGTTATTTATTATAACAATTGTGTGTGTGTGTGTGTGGCCAGGGGGGTTCATTGCCAGACATCAAGTGTTATTTTTTAAATTGTTGTAATTTTTAACTGACAACATACACTTCACCTGCACACAACACATGAGGATATGCAGGCTTAAATTTTACAGAGCTTGAAATCAGCATGGTGTAGGAAAACAAAACAAAAAGAACCTTTACATTTACCTGTCTCAGATCTAAGATAAGCATAACTCTGTATTATGAGGATTTCTTAATGTACACAAGCCAGCTACGTTTCTTCTTTAACTGATGTGCTGGTATTGCTAACAATCACTCACTGAAACAGACTGGAGTCAAAGGAGAAACCTAGGCAACGGAGGACTTTATCATATGGCTCACGTAGTGCAAAATTGTCACCAAAGATTTTTTGGAATTCGCTTATGTTCTCAACAAGTGGTTCTATAAACACTTTGCCATCCTTTTTTGCCAGCTGGACTTCGGTTAAATCAGCTTCAAGAAGTCCATCCAAAGACTTTAGCTGATATGTGTCAAGCAGTGCATTATTAACTCCCCTGAAACATTTAAAGATTGCAATTTATTGTAAAAGTCAAAAATTAAAAAAATAAAAATATATATATATAAAGGTCTATCCAAAAATTCATAAATGAATAATCCTGTTGAAAAGAAAGGTTTGAAAAGTATACTTTATTAATCATCTTCTCTATGCCATATACTAGGATGCAGAAAGTGAACACTACGTAAATGTTTCTTGCTTTTTATGTTTTAAACATATCCCTTACTCTAAATGCAATGAAGGGAACAAAGCTGAGTTAAGAACATCATAAAGAAACTTATAACTGTACAAATAAAGATTGATAAATTTATACAAAACGCTGCAGCAGGAAGGGCCATCAAAGTAAAGAACATTTTCACTCGTTACCTTTCATTACTGGTGCCATCCACCTGATCAATTCTACTGGCCGTGAACTTGTACTAGCCTGAGGTGACCTAAGGTCACCACTGTCCACTATATTTACTGTTACTGGGAACGTGTGTGTGAGTGCATGCGCGCGAGAGAGAAAAATTATTTCAACATGAATACATCATCTCCTTTTATATCATGTACATGTATATGTCCGTATTATCTCTTTATATCATGTATATGCATTTTGTATATCATGTATATATTATCTCTTTATATCATGTATGTTTTACTGCTAGTACGAGCAATATTTGGAATTGCCCTTGGGGATAAATAAAGTGGTATTGTATTGTATTACTGTTCATTAGATAATGCTCAAACTGTAGAGTCAGTGTCTGCGACTTGTTTATTGCCTTTTGGATCTTTGTTCTATACATAAGGCGATAGAAACAATTCTCCATTATTTAAGGTAGTTTACACAATGCAACGATTAAGTAGAAGTCTTTCAAAATAATTTGTAAACATCAGCATTTAAGCTCAGGTAAGCTGACAGAACCGGGAGGGGGGGCGGGGGAAATGGTATTTTATGAAAAGCCAGCAACTAAGGCTGTATTACATATCACAGCAAGGCAGCCAGCCCTGTAAGCAGATGCCACATGCAGAGAATGAACAGCATGCCCAAGACGAGAGCTGAACCCAGGACAGAGCTGACAGCACCAGTCAAGTCCAAATGGTAATAAGAGGTGATATGAAGTTTTTCCTATTTTCCATTATTACCATGCTTAATAGTTCACTTTTTCTATTGCTGCTGTGTTCTTTTGCTACCATGCACAATAAAAAGTTACTAGCTGGAACAGCTAGGCCTGTTCAGGCCATAACAAAACAATATACCTATGTTAACTGAAACTGCAAGTCTATGAAAAGATTTTTGTCTTTTACACAAATTGTGTAAAATGAATGTACTTAAACATACGAAAGTTTTCTAGCAATTAGCAAAGAAGAAAAGGAATGGAAGTAATCTGAGGCAGAATTCTGCTGCCTACGCAAGTAATATACTTACCCTTACACATGAGGATTCTAAATTGTGCCTTCCTTAATTTCTATACAGCTTAGTTTCTAAGTAAGGTCAAATGCTGTCGGTCACTTCCACTTCTTAGTCTTGAGATTCCACTACACGGCTGATAAACGTAGGTAGTGAACATTAAGCTAAGGGCTTTAAAATAGAGCTCTTCCTATTTATTTCCCGCCTTTTATCTGACACCTTCAGTGTTCAATGAACATATGTTCATGTCACAAAGTGTGAAATACTTAAAGTTTATAACAATGTATTTTTCTGTTTAATTCTGTGCTGGGATTTGACAGCAAACATCTAAAATGTCCCATCTAAAAGCAGATAATGGCAAAGAAATATTTTAAAGCAATTATCAACACTGAGATAAACTTTTACAATATGGACATAAGGCCATAGTGATGAAACCTTTTTTCCCTTACCTTAGATCTCCAACATAATGTGTCTCCCATGATAATCTAACACGAGAGCGTGCTACCATATGGATTAAATTTGTCACACCATAAATTCCATCTGCCACCTCAAAGGCTGAATTGCCTCGGCCTGTAAAAGGGAGAGATCAAATAATGACATCACATTAACCACTATCCAACATACTACCACAATAAATTAATACTTCATTTGCACTTCTTTATTACTCAGGCTGTTTAGATCCTTTCTGATCTCTTTGATTTATCCCCCTTAATCTCCCCCAACCTCTGCACATCAAAGAAAAATAAAACTGAAGCTGACCTACTGAAATTTAATCAAGATGAAGATTTAGCATTAAATAAGATGTAAAGTGTCAAATCAAATTAGGCATAACTAACCCAACACCAGGACACTTTTCCCTTCGTAGTCTTCTGGATGTAGGGACAGGCTTTCATATCCCTCTGCATATTCAATACCCTTCATGTCTGGAATATTGGGTTTTCCCATGCCAGTTGCAATTATCAGGACTCTAAAATATATTGAGAAATACAAAAATGTCTATTCTTGTTGCTGCTGAAACATTCAAATTGTCTTAGAAAGCACTAAAGAGACAAAGTGAGATAAGTTTCAAGTCCCTCATTCTCTTACTAAATCCTGCTCTAGCCCCTTATCTCACTCATGCGTGCACACACACACACACACTCCTGTGCACTTGTATTTAAGCATGTGTGTGCACACCCTCAACTCACAGAACTAGGTATTCCAGAGAAACATTTAAGTAGTACACATACAAAAAGTTTATAACATCCCCAGTTTATGAAAGTCAATTTTCTTACAAATTTCCTGTTTACAATAAAAAATACTTGGGCACAATCTCCAGTTAATGCATTATCACTGCTTCCTTTCCATCAAAAACCAATAATTTTTTTAATTAAAAATACCAAAAAGAGAAAAAAATTAGCGTACATCTTCAGTTTCCCTAGATCCAGCATACAGCACTTTCAAAATCTTAATCCCCAAATAAAACCTAATCCATATCCGCCACCCTTACCCTCCCCCCTTCTGCTCTTGCTACTTTTCTACCCATCTTTCTCTGCAGAATTACGATGTTCCTGTTACTTGGTGCCTTTTTGTGTTTTCTATCTTTGTTTTCTGTTTGTCGCCAGTACTGTTGTTTATTCTTCCATCCCTCGTGTTCTACCCATTTAGTCCATGTCTCTTCCCTGTTTTAAGTGCTAAGAGCATGCTCTCTATGAGTGTGAATATGCGCTATACAAATCTTCATTATTATTATTATTATTATTACAACAACCTTTAAAATAATAACCCTGACCTCTGCATGCATTCACACACACTCTCTAACACAAACACATTGTAAGGCTCATACTATCTGTGTTTTATGTCTTCCATGAAGTTCAGCTTGAACACCACTCTCAGATTCTCACTTAAGTGCACAGCATGCTATGTGAGCCATGAATGGTATATGTAGTATTGTTGCATGGTTTTATATGCAAATGTCATGTTTTATAATCTTCAAGCTCTGTATATTATTATTACCCAAAATTACTTTGGGCAGCTTTGTAACAAAATCTTATGCAGATAAGGTTGGTTTTTTTCCACAGGTTAAAAATGTCAATAAATATAGTTGTAAGCTGATAATGGCTCTGCTCACTTGCATGAATAGGAGTTATTAAGTTGATCATTCATGTAGTGTAACACCCCATCAGGCATTGCATCATCAGGAAGGCTGTGAATATTGCTAATTTCAGTGCTGAACTGCACTTTAATGCCAAGCTGTTGCTGAAAGTCTCGAAGGTAATGCAGCAGCTGATCTGCATGTGGGAACATTTCTTTGGAGTAGTGCCTTTTAATAGAAAAAAAATCATAATTGAGAGGTACTTAGCATGTTATTGTTTTCAGAAATTAAAATTTTTCTACATTTTAAATGTACACTGAAGATATAACTAATATATGCAAAAAATGCTTTTTTCCTTAAAATTGGTTTTGTGTGGAATGAGAGGCATACCATTAAATTATGACGTATGTGTGTGTATGTATGTACACTATCATAACCATCAACTGCAAAACAAATAATAAAAAGAATATAAAAAAAGAAAAAAAGCACAAATACTTCATTACATCCACTTCATTTTATCCTTTTGTTCGCTGAAAAGCAAAATAAATGAAGCATGCCATCTCTCAAAATAACCAGTAACACATGATGAAATGTCTGTATTGCCTTCTGCCAAATCTCACCTGAACAAAAGTGATTCATCATCTGATAATAATGAGTTCCAGTCATGTCGAAGGTTGAATTCTTTGTTTGTCTTTCCAGTGTGGCGTTTGTTGATGCTGATCAGCTTCCGATGTCGTGGATAATCAATGAAAAACTGACCTGCAACAAGCGGCCATGAAACTGTGTCCTATCTCTTGTCCCTTTCAGTTTGCTTGCCTGCTAATGGTATGTGAGCTATTATACCCATTGTTTGCATTGACATGGAAACCTGCTGCAACTATTTACTCTTACCACCTTCAAATGGCTTTTTGACTGGCATAGATGATGAATTTCAAAAAATAAAACTGGGAAAAAAACCCAACAAAATAATCCCACTCCTCCAAATAATAGAATAAAAACAATTTTGTTGCTAAATATATAATGTTTCTGTTGTTTACAGTAGTGATTACAGTAGTTGCTGTCGGATTTATGATATTCAGTTGCTGCTTATATTAAGATTTGTAAGTCTTCTAACAGAAATCTGCTGCACTGTACAGGAATTAATTAAAGGATTGTTTTAAATTCTGGTGCCATTTATTAATCCTTTTTTTTTAATGTAAAGGAAGTTTGGTTTTGCTGTTACTTCGTTAATCCATTAATAAATATTTTAATTCACCTTAGAGTATTTATCACTAAGTAGAAATTTAAATTTAAGTGAGTTATAAGCATGGTGCATACTGCTATCAAAGAAACTAATTCCTGACTTTTTATCCCAGTCTGGACAGTCCTTTATAATCTCAGCAAAATAAGTCCTCTTTAGTAATTATTGCAGGATTTTAAAACAAAACCTTCTTCATCAAATTCAGCATATTTGTTTCTATATCTTTGAGGTGCAGCATAATACAATGGAAGGTAAATAATCTCAAAGTAACTTCAGATGGTAAATGAATTTGTATTGACAGATCTATTTCTTCTAACATTCTGTTTCAGAACTCTTTCACTTTACACTTTTACCTTGTACTTTCAGCAAGCTCTGATGGGCAGGTGATATAACACTCTGTTGCCATCATCACTTTTCAACATTGTAGGATTATTATTGACTGCTGTTTTCTATTACCTATCTAAGAACTGGTTATTAGTCTCCTCAAAAAATCAAAGTATATTAACTAACAAATCCTGTATTATGTTCACATTATTGATTTCTCTGTCATACACTGTATGACAGTTTTGTCTTAAACCGACAAGACCAGCCTTGCTAACATAGACATACTTCTCACTCCATCCCACGTTTTTCTCCTCTTACCTGTCAACTCTTTGGGCTTTAATCTTGCCTTAAAAGGTCCCCTTAGGAAACATTCCCCTCCTGCTTACATGGCAAACTGAGAAACACTGACCTACACATAAACGAAGGTTTGTGCTTTGAAGAGTTTACAGCCTAAGGGGGAAGCAGAGAGCTGAGTGGTTAGAGCACTGGCATCTGAACCAAGAGGCACTCTGGTCTGATACCCACATGGTGTAGCTAGTTGACCCAGCTGTCGGAAATGGGTACCTGATGTCACAGAGGGTTGGAGAAGGTAAGTCAGCAAGGGAAAGGTGATGGACACTGCCCAAACATAAGCCTGGCACTGACAACATTGAGGTCTCTGACACCTAGCTACCCAACGACCTACAAAAGGATAAGGGTAGGGGGGATATTGGTGTTTTACCTGAAGCCAGCAACTAAGGATATATCACGGCAAAGCAATCAGTCCTGTAAAAAGATGCCACATGCAGAAAAGAACAGCATACCCTACACCAGATCTAAACACAGGGCAGTCAATCTTCACTTTATTAGTGACAGGCTTTAAAGTGTTGTGCTACCAGATGGAAATCTATAAAACGTGGAGTGACATTTACAAGGGTCCTTCAAAACCTTCTAAGCCTCACCCAGAAAGAAGAGACATAGGTGAACATTTTTGTTGTGGTAACACACTACCACTTCTTATAAAACTAGAAAAGCTAATACAGATTTCTGTTTTAATTTGTGTGCATCTTAGTCCCATACAAAGGTGAGGGGTAATGTGACAAACCAAAAAATGGACAAAACAGAGGCCCAAGCAGTCATAAAATATCTGCAAAAGAAAGGTATGACACCCAAGGAAATCCATGAGAACATGGTACAGACATGGTACAGACACTTACTAAGGACTCCCCTTCCTATGCAACTGTGAAGCTGAATTCAAGTGGGGGAGAGTCAGGTCCTCCAAAAACCTCAACCACTGATGATCAAGGTGATGCCATTCAGGGTATGGTTTTGGATGACAGACATCTTACCATCCAGAAGATAGCTAAGTCCATAGGTATTAGTTCTGGTTTAGTCCACACTGTTTTAACTGAGATTTTGGGGACGAGCAAGCTGTCTGCAAGATGGATCCCATGAATGCTGACGACAGAGAAGAAGCTGCAAAGGGTTGACATTTCCAGGACACTTCTGACTCGTTTCCAGGCTGACCCTGAGAATTTCCACTGCAGATTAGCAACTCAAGATGAAACCTGAGTTCATCACTTCGAACACGAATCAAAGATTTTAAAGCAAACAGTGGAAACACTGTGGTTCTTCACCTCCAGAGAAGTTCAAGCAGGCAGCACCTGTTGGCAAGGTGATGGCTGCTGTTTTGGGGATTCTGAAGGCATAATCATGATAGACTACCTGAAAAAGGGAAAAACTATTAATGGGCAATACTATGCATCCAAATTAACACAACTGAAGGAAGCAATCTAGTTGAAACCCAGAGGGAAGCTGAGGGTGGGTGTGTTCCAGAATAATGAGCCTGTTCACTCTGCTCAGATAGCAGTAGCTGAAGCAGCCAACTGTGGTTTTGAATTGCTACCCCATCCCCCTTACTCACCAGACTCAGCTCCAACTGACTTCTATTTACCTGTTTCCTAAATTTAAATCCCACCTATGTGGTCACCATTTTGGAAACAAAGATGAGGTCAATTGTGCGGTGGAGGAGTTTTTGATGGACCAGGATGCAACCTTTTTCCGTGATCGGATTTCAATGCTTGAGCATCATTGGACATAGTGCATTGATGTCAAGGGGGACAATATAGAAAAAGTTTGAAAATCTATCTTGTTTCTGCAAGTCCTTCTGGGTGAGGCTTCAAACCTTTAAAACAACCCTCATACCTTACAAATGTTATCATACTAGATGGTTGTTTTAATACCAGTCTGAGGAATGTCATTCAAATAGTTGTTAAGTTCTACAACACCTGTCTAAATGAGTGTTATAGCAAACTTTAAATCAGCAGGAGAAACCATTCTTCATCCAAGAGCTGATTGCCAAACAACAAGCATGTATAGTCATTGAAAAAAGAAATGTATACGTAACACTCACCTGTAGTATTAGACCTTTCGAAGATTATATAATCTCTGCCTGCTCTTTTAAAAAAAAAGCCAAGCTGTAGGCCAGCAGGACCAGCTCCAACAATGCAGTAGTCATGATAGCGGTGAGGTTCCGAGGTCAAGGCAAAGCTTGGTGGGGTCAGCAGTAGTACATATAAGAAAGCCCATTGGATGATTACTGTCAAGGCCACAGTAAGTGAGGTCAAGGCATTTAATGATGAAACTCTGGGTGTCATCTTTTATTAGCTCCTGGAACAGAGTAATTTTTATTTCAAATCAAGCTTTTGTAAGGGAACTCAATATAAGAAAACTCTAAAATGGTGGTTACTGCACTCTGCTAGTATGCGATGTAAGCTCCAACTTGATCTTACAGTAGGCATTTATTCCAACTTTCTCACTTTTTTGTTATCATCTTGCTCTGTAACTGTTTAAACTACAGTGTATAAATTTGTTAAAGAATTAAATGGGTGGTATGTTTAATGTATTGGTACTTGGGTTAATCTTTTTTGTGTAAAAAGTCAATGTTCTTGTATATATTTGCAGCATGGAAACAAGTGAGCTTCTTAAGAGGCAGACGTTTTTTCAAATAGAGCAGGCACTAAGAATGTGCGATCAGAAACCATTTGTTATACATTGCCCAGTACCAAAAAAAAAAAAAACAAAAAACAAAAAATTGGCACTTCAAAAAAAGCTGTAAGTTCAGTGACAATTCCTGTATTTATATTGCATACAACATATAACAGAATAAAGAATTTTAAGAAAATGATTAACATCTGCTTTAGAGGTTCACTGACAATTGATTGTAACAATTAACCTAAGATCTGATCTTAAAATCTAAAACAGATCAGGAAGGCAAACTATATTTCGATTAACTGTTCCATACCAGATATCCACACCTGCCTTTCAATAAATGCTGTTACATCCACTTTACACTCATTCTAGACTTGAAGGCTTCAGCTCATAAAAATGCTTAGGATTTTTACTTTAGCTTGTGATATTTTGCAGAGAACTTATGATTTATAATTTTTATTATGAAATAATTTGCATTAATTGAAGTTCTTTTTGTATGTTTTAGAAAAAAGCTAAAACAGCAAGAACAGCAAAAAAAAAAAAAAAAAAACTTGTGTTGACTGTAGTTAGTTATGGGTCAGAGTGGCCTTTTTTTCACAAGCCCACCAAGGCACATTGTCCCGTGGTGCATCTCAAATAAGTGTCTCAAATGCAGTGGAGACAGATGGTCCAAGTTCTGATTTTATCTCAGCAGGTTTTCTTTCAATCCATGCTATAGCTGTTTACAGGACAAGCTGGTTGGCTGTCATATGACTTTGCTTGCTGGCTTCATAAGAATAAATGCAAGATTTATACAGCACATGATCAGACTCAAGAAGAAGCATTCTCTCAGTGCTTGAGACAAGAACAGCATATGAAGAACGGAAGGATAAATAACAGTGTTCAAACATAAAAGATGCAAAGAGGAATCAGGTAACAAACAGTAACAACTGAGAGATTCATGAAACTGTAGATCAAGACACGCAGGTCAACTAGTCAATGCTTGTGGAAGAGATGTGATTTTAGTGCAAGTTTAAAGGATTCAATAGTGGGTAGATGATGGATATCGACAGGAGAGAGTTCCACTATTTTTCTGCACAGTAACTAAAATTCCTGTGATTTGTTGCTGTTCTGGTGACTTTCTGGCTTACCATTCAGCACCCGTTTCTTTCCTCAAAGCTGCAGGTCACTAATAGGCTCATGCTTTTTTTTTTTGAAAAGCCATTGACATATAGGTATAATGCATGAGCAGAATAGAAGATGAAATATTTTTTGCAAGGCATTCACAATCTTATCATTCCCATAATTGGAATAAACACTCACATAAACACAAGCATGCTCACACACACACACACAGACTGGTAAAGACATCCTAAGCCAATTTGTGCACTGTTATTTCAGGCAAGCTAATCTCCAATGTATTTTTTTCTTAGATCTTGAAAATATTTTAGCAAAGTTTGCAAAATCAAGATATAATTATACAGTGGTAATCGAATCTCAACTTGGTTGCTTGGATCATAAAACACTGTGATTAAATTGAGTGAACTTCTGTAAGCCACCATACAGAGCAATCAGGTTGTAATTTTGTGAATTGTTTCACACGAAAAGCCATCAAACCCAATTTAAGAATTAACATCACTCTTTTTTTCTTTGTTATCTAAACTAAGCACTAGGGTAATTTATTGTTTATTGTTTAAAGATGTGTTTTGAAAAATTTCTAATGTACTTAGTGCCAAAGCTTGCATAGTGGATCTTAAAACACCTCACTGCTGTCCACATGATTTTGCATACAATGTATGATTGGACCAAAAGAGTTACTGGCAAGGCAATGGGGGGGGGGGAGTTAATCACAGATCCCACAGATTCGTGCTAGTTGCAGAAATGTATTTTATCACATGATCAGTAATTTTGACCCTTGTAATGAAAGTTCATTACACTTAAAGTATTATTGGGGATATAACTCAGAAGAATATTTTCTTCCAATATCAGAAAAAAATTATTTACAGAAGTGTGCATAATATTTCTGTCATTATAATTTTCTCTGAAACATGACACAGAATTAACATAAAAAAGTATATATGGCATCACAAGAAAGTTTGTGGATGTGGGCTTTTACATATATATATATATATATATTCATTATCAGCAAAATATTTAACATTTAGTGAATTTTATTTCTCTGCTAAATGCCACTGCTACAACAAATGTCAACAAAAAATGAAGAAGATGTTGACAATTAAATACTGATTTGAAGGGTAGTAGCATTGCATCATTAAAGAATGTAAAAGGTTGTACACTTCTTATTCATTTTCTTTTAGCTGGGATACTGATATCATCTTAGAATTGAGAAAATAAAAATGATCTGGGGCAATGTACACTGGCTCAACACTCTCTATGACTTAACCATAGATGACAAATATTTCAGTTAAATTTTGTCAGGATTGTCAAATGGTGTGCTTGCAATGGTTTCAAGAGCTGGTCACCCACCCACCACTCCACAGTCTCTCTCTCACTACCACATTCTATTTTAATTTAATTGTGCTCTTCTCCTTTTTGACCTTCTTGCTGTCTCAATATCTTCTTGGAGAACATGCTCAAAGCCCTATACAACCATCATACTTCCATTTCAATTGGTGGAAGGCCGATTTGCAACCTACACTTTGCAGATGACATAGATCTGTTAGCAAGTGCTAACAAAGAACTGCAAGATTTTACCAACAGACTGACAGGTAATTCGAACACATGGAATGGAGACCAGCACTGAAAAGAGAAAAGTTATGATCACTGGCAACGGCAAAACAGAGATTTATATGAACGGGATACAGCTCAAAGAGGTAAACATCTTCAAGTACTTGGGAGCCACCCTCTCCAAGGATGGTAGCTCCACACCAGATATTCACACCTGCACTGCAACAACAACAGCAGCAATGGCTAAGCTAGATAGGATCTGCCATAGCCATAAGATAAGGTTCACTACCAAGTATAAGCTGTACAAATCCCTGGTAGTACCGATCCCGCTCTACGGATGTGACACGTGGACTCTGCTCGCCGAAATGGAAAGAAGAATCAAGGCATTCGAGAACAAGTGCCTGAGAAGGCTGCTCCGGATCTCATACAGAAAACACAGAACCAATGACTCTGTATGAAACAAGATTGCCACACTCTTAGGCCACCAGGAACCTCTACTTTCAACAGTCAAGCGATGCAAGCTGGTCTTCTTTGGTCATGTGACACAACACGACACCTTGTTGAAGACTATCCTTCAAGGCACCTTGGAGGGTAGTCAACGCGGCAGGGGCCAGAAAAAGAACTGGCTTACCAAGACTGGACTGGTTGTCCTGTACAGGACCCAAAATAGGCAAGAGTGGTGGGCCCTGTCAGCTGCCACATCCATCCATGTGCTCCCCTTCAGCGACAGGTGCCGGTCAAGGGGCAACTGACTGATCCAGCTTGCTACATAAAGTATCTCTGAAGAAAATCTGAAATAAATCCATCAGTGCATAACTGCATCAGTGTACATAAAGTACACTACTTACTGTGCCCACCAAGCATGCAGAGGCTGAAGCATGTGTGCTCTGGTTACAGACTTTGACAAAATTCTAAGGTGTTAAGCACTGTGCACACATTTACAATCTTTACTGGATAATGCTGAAAGCAGAAAACAACTTAAGGAAAAGGTATAGCATTAAAACCTGAAATAAAGTGTAAAGGGTTGAAAGATAACCAAGCAATAATGTAAGACTGTGCTACAAGAATTTGTTCCAATCATTGATTTGTTACAACCGGAGGGCTAGCAGATGCAAAAGATCAGGTGTTGACAGGAGGAACAGATATGCCAGGTTGTGGTGGTTGTAAAAATAGGTAGCATATCTGAAGGGATGATACGACATCTCTGAAATCATGTGACAAGAAAACAATCTAGGCCAGGTTCTTAAAGGAACATTTCTGATCCTGTCTTAATTGCAGCTAATTCCTTAGCTTCAGAAAGTTCCTGTTCAAATTTTCCCACTCTCCTGAGCATGGAAGGATGCAGACCTGGCAACAAATTTGACTGCTGCCTATCTAGACAAAATGGCTGTCCCTCTTTCTCTTTTGTAGACACCAGCACCACTGCCACAAATAGGCTTGCCCAAGAGTGGTTAATTAGCTCCCAGCCTCTTTTCAACACCCACTGCAATTTCTCTTGACTCATGAGGTCTTTTTTAGGGCTTGCCTCATGTTACCAGATCTTCGTCGCCTTCATGCCAGCATCAAAATTGAACAGAAAGAAAAGCCACCTGAGACAGCCTAGGTGATAGACCAATGGATGAATAAGAATGGCCGATGGAATCAGTTTAAATTTATTACAGTGGATTGTGCCAGCTTGGAAAAAAAATATAGGTGAAGCTTGCACTAATGATTACTGCCAAACTGAGACCTGCCTTACCAAGCAAAATTGAACAATTATATCCCTCTCCTGGTCTCCCTGAAGTCATTTAAGAGTTCTGGAAGCTCCTAAAACCTATTTTTTGAAACCCAAGTTATTACACATCAATTAGAGAAAAAGAAAGTAAAATGAGACAGATACACTTTCTGAGTAAAAAAAAAATTTCTGCAGTTTTTTTAAAAATCAGTTTGCCTCCAAGCATTTTTCTTTTTTTTTCTAGGGGTAGAGGGAAAAAATGCAAGCCTCTGGGTGGCTGTAAACTGCTCAATTATTGGTTTGTATTTTATGTAAATCACCAATGCTGCTGAAATTACAAATGATGGTTGCTTGTCTGTTCACTGCAGCTGAACCTTCTAAGCACTAATGAATGTATCATGTTTTAGTGACACATTATAAATGACCCCCATAACTTTTCTGAAAAAGTTAATACAACTTTACAATGTTATCATATGGTTTATATTTTAAACTATAGTGTCACATATACTGTTTCATGCATCTGGAATAGATGGATTGTAATTTAACAACAGCACATGACATGCCACCTATCAATAATGATAGCACCTAACAATAATAATAAGGATGTTTGTAAAGCGCAGGATCCCACC
Source organism: Marisa cornuarietis (assembly GCA_004794655.1). Classification (NCBI taxonomy): domain Eukaryota; kingdom Metazoa; phylum Mollusca; class Gastropoda; order Architaenioglossa; family Ampullariidae; genus Marisa; species Marisa cornuarietis. The sequence goes on from SMMW01000622.1 coordinate 11,262,297, forward strand.
ATGTGGTCAGGCTCTGCGTGTTTCATATTACCAGGCCATCAATATGGAACACAATTGATAGAAGAATTAAAATAATAGTACTCTCCCATGTAAACAACACACATACACAGAGTAAACACATCTTAACCATGGACAAAAATAGATTTACTTCCTCATATTAAGCTCCTGAATGTTATCAAATGTCTGGATCTGCTATAAACTTTTCCACAAATGAATATTTTCCTCTTACTCCAGTGTTCTTGACACGCTAAGACTAGTAAAGAAAAAAAGCTTAAAAATATGTGTCCACTCCGCACCAGTCACAGTAGGTTGTAGAGGGAAAAGATCCCAAAACTAACATCTGTGTCGAGGCACTAATTTTTAGATTGCACATTGTCTGCTTAGACCAGGTGCCAAGATAAAAATGCAAGCCTGTATGTGTATTTAAGTGTGTGTATTATGTTACTGGATGAGTGGAGGACTTTGTGATTCAATATATGTGTGCCATGCTTACATAGCCCATGATGGGAAGTAGTATATATTAACAGTTTTCTGCCTTGAAGTATTCAGGAGAATATTTGTATTCAAACTGACCTGTATACCACTGTTACCTTGACTCAGGACAAAAGGTGTGTAAACACCAAGTGACTGAGTGAAGCAACTTTCTTCCTTGTTTTTTTATTTTTTTATTTTTATCACTTAGGCACTATGCCAGGTCAACATGACAGAGGCACAAAACCTTGAAATGTAGGTCACTGTGAAAAAAACAAGCTCAAACCACGTACACAGTCCTGTAGTATTTCTTAGTTGTCACATATTTTATATGAAGAAAATGAGGAGCTATCTCTTCATAAAACTGTCCATTTGTTAACTTTTCGAAGAGAATGAGAAGATATGTCCTGGGTGTCCTTCTGTGGCAGAGTGTAATGACAACCCTGATACGTTTATGACTTATCATCATGCAAATCCTAATAGAGTGTTATGTTCAAAGTATACTTTCTGCATCTAGGGAAAGTAATTCATCAACTCTGTTCAGTCAAATATGTATAGTAGAAAAACTATACTTACTGAGCAGATGAGCAAGAAATGTTTAAATATACAGGGGTAACTTGCATGCACAGTCTAATAACACACAGCTGATTTCTGTTACTTTTATTTGATGTTTTTTAAAAAGATGAAGACTTAAAATACAGTAAGCTCTCTACATATGAGCAAACCAATATTCGAGTAAATCGAGATTCGAGCCAATAATTCATGGAAATGTTTTTTTTCTTACTTATGAGAGGAAATTTGATATAGGAGCTTTAGTCATTAATATGTCGTAGTGTAGAGACATAAAAAAGAATGTAGTCTAAGGTAAGATTGATAAATATAACATATTCTTTATTATTTTATTATCTATATTATTTATATTATTGTGCCACTAACATTTCCTATAAAGTACTGTATATTATACCGTATTTACATATAAAATGTGTTGTTGTGGGAGGGCTGGAACGCATTAATCCTAGTTCCTTTATTTTAAATAGGAAAAAAAGTTTTAGTTTACAAGTTGTTTTGTTTGTTTGTTTTTTTAACATGCGGGCTCGGTCGTGGAACGGATTTAACTCGTATGTAGAGGTACTACTGTGTCATGTTAAATCCTTTTGACCAGGCAACGACTGGTCCAACATAACCAGAAATGCCTTTGAAGCTCTGTACATCTTCCTTCTTTCTGGTAAAACCTAGTCGTTAAAGTTTATTAAACTGATTTTTTTTGTTTTGTTTTATTTGGTGGTAGTGTAAAAAGCCTCATCAAAACTAAAAACATTATTATATTTACCCTACCGTTCTCATTCACACACTGAGAGACTTCGCGTAACTACAACTCCAGAAGCGTATTTCACTAGCATGTTTAGAAGCGAGCAGGATACTTTTTTCTGCTGCATACTAATTGTTAAGTACTCCTTCAGTCCGTACGTTTATCCCTCAGTGGTACAAGAAATCCGCCCATATTTACCGACATTGTATCCCCTCCCTGTCCCCCCACTAACATAAACGAAAACCGACTGCGAAAGAGAGAAAATGTTACATAAACTACACGAAAGAGATAACTGTGCATCAACTCACTTCTCGTCTGCTCTGACGCCCCGACGTCGTTTGTTGTAGTGAAGCACATCATAACACCGCGGCGCGCTTTTGTACTTTCACACGGCGCGGCCACTACGGCTCCCGGAAGTTCTGGACATCGTGTAGTTGTGTGCGCCTGCGCGCACTCGTTGGATGGTGGGCGGGGCCGCAGTGAAGCGCTTTCGACTCGCGACACGAATTAATACCTATTTTTCGCGTGCACCTCCTTCCCTTGGCATTGTACAGCTTGCATATGGGGCGTTACCGACCTCAGAATATGCCAATCAGTCGGGTAATCGGGACGTCTGTTCTTATCCAGTAACTTCGTTGAACGTGCGAGAAACGATTTTACCACGAAAACTTGTTTTACACGTCCGTGATTTTACCAATTTAAAATAGATGAAAACTAGAGCTTAGGTTAGAACCCTGACAGTTTAATTTTAGCACCCAAGACCAATTTCAAGAAGGAATCTGACATCTGGCCGTTTACACCCGCGTAGCCACAAAGACATACGTGAAGTTATGTGAACATTAAAAAAAAAAAATACTAAACGCTCCGAAGAACTCGAAATAATTATTCAAAAATGTAGGTGATATCCCCTACATTGACTTTAAGCAAGTGAGCGATAAGATACCATCCCTCTCTTACAGCAACAGCCATAATAATTGTTTTAATAACTGGGTGCTTTAAATAAGTCAGTAGACGATACGTCACTATAGCGTAAACATCTGCAGTAGCAAATATTTAACTAATAGTCATTGAATTTGGAATTAGAGAATAAAATCAGAAACAGCGGCAGCAACGCAAGAACAAAAAATCCTGAAAAGTGCTTAAACGCCTATTGTCTCTGAAAGGATATTATTTTACAATTAGTGCATGAATTCCACTGCTGTTAAACACTTCCTCATTTTGCGAAAGAAAGTATTTTGCCAAGCAATTTCATTCTTTCCTGCGAAGACTAGTAGTCTGGGTCTTTGTCCGGCCTCTGTTCTCATCACCACCATCAAATGGTACTTTCTTATCGTTTTACATAGATTTTCCCGCCCACGCCACTTTAACTTAATCTGTCTTACTTTGGTTGCGTAGACCCTATATTTCCTTCAACAAACTACCTTTTTTGTCCACTCCCACTACTCTTTCCTTTCCACCCTCCCGCTAAGATCGGACAAGCTGTTCCTAATATTGAAACACGTCACTAACATCGATCAGCGATTAAAGATAAGGATAAGTCTTTATTGGTCGGTTTCAGCCCACTGCATTATCGTTTTTTTTGTTTTGTTTTTTTAAATTGGAATACATATAATTCACCAGCTTAGCAGACTCTAAAAACCGACGGGGCATGCATTGACAAACTAGCTTCCCACGAAATGCGCTAACTGGGCCAGATCATTAGTCTAGAGAATCAGTCAGCAGTACTCAGTCTGAGTCGTTCAACACTTTTTTCATCGCCGGTCTGCTTTTTCGTTTTTCAACTAAAATATTGTTCGTGTTACTGACGGCTTTGACATCTCGTATTCCTCTTCTTTACCAACTGAATGCTTCTGCCCTGCCCCCCTCCCCATTTCGATTAAATACCAGGGAAGGTCTCACAGGAAGCCGTACAAACGTAGATAGAAACTGGCGCAGAACTGAAAGACCATTGCATTATCTGTGTAGAAGTAAGGTGAAGTAAGTCGGAGATGTAGAAAAAACTGCACGTGTTCGTGTATCAGTTTAAGGAATTGAATCAAATGAAAACGTTTAGTTATTGTCATTGTTTGATAGAAACCTGCGTCTTCTTGACTTCATATTTGTGCCATCCTGAGCAATCATCGGGGCTCTCCCTGTGATAATGGTAAAATATTTATATTGTGGCAGGCTGTAGCAAGAGGCTTTTCTCTGCACGCACGCGCGCGCACACACGCACGTGCACACACGCACCGCCCGCGCGCGCGTGCACACAGACACACACACTTGCGCGCGCGCAAGAGTCATTATCTATTTGAGAAGACAAAATGACAAGCATTTATCATGAGAGGCCGGCTTAATGCTTTAACTCTTAGCGCTCTATGTCTGTTGCATACATAAGCTACTTAACCTAGTATATGTAAGATTGTGTTACGCTGTAGTACTTTAGAGCCTACCATGTCTTGCTTGAGATAATATTATTTTTTGACTCGTTCAGAAAACCTCGATTTATAGCTGATCAATAAATGAAACGAGACGATAAACAAACATAAATGGAGGGGGAGAAAAAAAGAGAGATTATTGACCATAGACTATCGTCATCAAGGAGGAGGAGGAGAATAACAACAAACGAGCTACAAGCAAACAATATACCATCTCAAAATGTAGTAAACGTGTTATTAAATAAAACAGGGAGAGAGAATGAATGAGAGAGAGAGAAAATGTGCTGTGATACACAAATGCCATAATTACCATCGAATAAAAAGCACCTGCGTGCAGCGGCGGCGTTTGGGGGTGGCAAATGGGGCGGCCGCCCCAGGCCCCGCTCTCGAAGGGGCCCCGCGCTTCAGCCCCGAGGTCATCTTTATTAAGGTGACCAGACGTTTAGACGGGACAGTCCCGCTTTGGACCTCGTGTCCCGCCTGCTCATAAAATGTCCGGGCAGGACGCCCAATGTCCCGCCTTCTGGCAAGTCCCTCAACGTCCCGCACGTCTTTAAAAATCTGAGTACCCTCGCCGGTGGTCGTCTGCTCGTTCCTCTTAAGGTGTCATCTTCTTTGGTTACGGTTGTCCGAGTTCCCCCACTTTCCAGTGGCATTAACTTTCCTCCCTACCCTAACCCCACGCCAGCTGACTACACACCAAACCTAGGGAGAATGGAATGGACAACAAATGAGTACATAATGGCCTTCACTTGCCAAATTTATAGTGTAAAGTGTAGCTGTTTGAAGTCGCTCACTTTCCTTTGAAAGCAGGTGCCCCCTTTGCCCTCTGACGACTCTATCAGACATGTCTGTTATTATTTTTTTTTAATCTTTTTACTTTCTCTGTGTATAGAATGCTACAGACTGCCGATTTCTGCTCTGTTGTACTTGATATAATATATTTTTAGCAAATTAACCTAGGATGATGTTAAAAATATGAAAACAAGTGCATTTGACATTTTGGCAGACGATGCCGATCCAAAGGCATCCACAGGCCGTGTTTGAGCCCACCCCTGGTATAGAGTTGTAGACTAATGTAGTTTGTTTGGTGATGGAAAAACGGGAAGAGAAAGTTTCACTGTGTCGTGAAGTAACTGGAAACAAGCTCCTTTCACATCTGACCTAGGGCTTAGAGGTTGCAGTGCCAGCGGCGGGCCCCATCCTCTCCATTCACAGAGTGGCCGTGCATCAGTAACATACCCCTCTCTTTACTGTCAACTCCAACTTGCTTGCAGGCCCCTTCAGTGGCACATTAATTCAGAGACCTTAATGCACGAACTTTCTTCTAGAATCTAGACAGTTCATGCGCGATAAATCCTGGGTGTACAGCGGCCTTCTGACAAGTGGCCCGCTACCCCGACGGCCCCGCCTACCTTCAACATGGAAATTGTATACTGCAGACTTGAAACTTAACATCAGCAGGTGTAATGCTTGGGTGTTCCTTCTTCAGACCAGAAAAAGAAGAAGGAAAACAATATAAGGTAGGAATATTTATATTTAAATTTTAAAAAACCGTTTTTCTTTTTTAAAATGGAATACTGTAGTGGACAGATCTGCCGTTGAAAGCACCACTACTCGGCAAAGTCAAAGGAAAGGTTCCCCCCACCCACCTCCTTTTTCGGCGTTCTTTGTCGGTGACGACACCATCATCTGCACGCGTCCCGCTTTCGCTTTACCGAAACGTCTGGTCACCTTATCTTTATGAGTTTGTCAACTGAAAATATATTTTGTGTTAAATGAAAAATTACTGAGAGGGGCTCTTTAAAATCAGACTTTTTTAAGGTCAAAGTCCGAAAGCCTCGTCAATCGCCTCTATGTCTTCGAAAATATAATCCTTTAAGTGGTCGCAGGTGTTCTTTATACAAATACCCGAAAATTACAAAAGGTGTGGATGGCTTGTCCGTTTTTATTTGGCTGGTGAGTCATAATCCTGTACAGGTACCCGGATAACATGTAGCTTTAGCTAGAAACATATTCCAGTCTGCGTCAGGGACCTGGTCAGAGTACTAGGACTGAGTGCATGTGTGCGGACGAAAGTCATGAGTGATGGGAGTTTCTGGAATGTGTGCCTGTTTGATGTTAAAGAAGAAAGAAAGAAAAGGTGTGACGGGAGAGGGAGAGAGCGGTCAGCGAGGAGAGATAGGGGTAGAAAGCAATGGGCGAGAAGAGGTGAAACTGGACGCTAAATGGAGGGGAGGAGGATTGTGTTTCCGATGGAAGCGAGAAGTCACTGCCGGGACAGTGTACTTGTGGGAAGGGAAGAAGAGAAAGGGATTCGGAGAGAGGTGGACGCTTTTTAGGAGTAGAGAATCATTGCCTAGAGTTTAGACATTGAAACCGTGCGTTCAGCTAGTGTCTCGATAGTGGTGCACACGGAAACATTAATTAACGGTGTTTCAAGGTGATTTTCACCATTTCGCATCGACGCCATGAGTGGAAGGCCCCGAGATAGATTTCGCAAGTATGAATCAGGTTCATCAAAAGCGCAGAAACGCAAGTTGAGAGAAGAATTTGTTAAAAGTCAAACAGGAGCGTTGGACAAGTACATGTGCTTTTCAAAGGAGGTCGTTAAACAGCAAGAAAATTTTGATTTAGTCCTGGATTCTAACTTGACATGTGAGGAAGGCAGTGGGAAAAATGACAATGATTGTTGTGATGATGGTGATAATGAATCTTTGAGTGATTTATCGTCAGCTGCGAACTCCCAGAACTTAGCAGTTAGTGAGGACAAAAGCGGCTATTCTGAAAACATTGATGCAGGAAATAGTTCATACCCACATATCGAGATCGTAAAAGATATCTACGATCCGGGTCATTGGGAACATGTAACCAATGACGTACGGGATTTGCTGGTGGAGAAAGGTCCCATCAGATTACCTGACGACTATGAATATCCTATAAATGAAGAGAAGAGACATTTTTCACGGAATTTTTATATTCGGAAGATGGCAAACAACGAATGTGTAGATAGGCGATGGCTGATTTATTCGCAGTTTAAAGATGCAGCATTCTGTTTTTGTTGCAAGCTGTATGGAAAATCTTCCGCGGGAAAATTGTCAAACGGAGGTTGTAATGATTGGAAACATCTCGGAGTAAAACTGCAAAAACACGAGCTTACTGCAGAGCATATTAACAACATGAAAACATGGTTTGAAGCTCTAAAGCGGATGTCCTGGAATGATGGCATAGACAGTATGATGTTGAAGCACACAAAGAAGGAAAAACTTCATTGGCGTGCAGTCCTGACAAGAATCCTGGCCGTCGTGCAGTATCTTGCTGAAAATAACTGTGCGTTTCGTGGGAAGACAGAAAAGCTCTATCAACCGAACAATGGTAAATTCTTAGGATTAATTCAAGTACTTGCAAAATTTGATCCAACCATCCAAGAGCACGTTCGTCGTATTAAAGATGGGGAAACGCATGATCATTATCTAGGGCACCAAATCCAGAATGAGTTCATAGAATTGATGGCATCTAAGGTGAAGAAGATAATTATCGATAAATTGAAACGTGCAAAGTATTTTTCAACGATCCTTGATTGCACACCTGACGTCAGTCACAAAGAACAGCTGTCTCTGATTGTGCGCTTTGTCGATATCGATGACTGTGACATAAAAGTAGTGGAACATTTCATAGAATTTTTTATTGCTGAAGACACTACAGGCAAAGGATTGTCGGAATTGTTGCTAGCAGCACTCGAAAAACTTGGCTTAAATATCGATGACTGTCGAGGACAGGGATACGATAATGGAGCTAATATGAAAGGAAAACATCAAGGAGTGCAAGCCCATATACTTCGCGAGAATAGTCGGGCATTTTTCACACCCTGTGGCTGCCACAATCTCAATCTTGTGTTGGGAGATATGGCCAAGAGCAGCTCACAAGCAGTGACATTTTTGGGGGTTCTGCGAAGAATTTATGTGATATTTGCCGCTTCACCAGGAAGATGGAAGATTTTGGAAGATGCTGTCCCTTATAACACAGCAAAATCACTGTCGGACACAAGATGGGAATGCCGTTTACAGAGTGTAAAAGCATTGAGGTATCAAATGAGCGAAATAAGGGAGGCCCTTTTCACTGTAGCGGACGAGTCCAGGGACCCTATGGTAAAAACCGAAGCCGAATCTCTTGCAAATTTTGAGGTGGGAAATTTTGAGTTCATACTTGCCACGATCATATGGTATGACATTCTGTTTGCTGTTAATACTGTGAGCAAATCGCTACAATCTGCCGACATGCAATTGGATGTAGCAATACAACAAATTAAAGGACTCGTGACATACTTAACAAAGTATCGGGACACTGGTTTTCATTCTGCTATGATTACTGCAAAAGAAATTGCAAGCAAAATGGATGTGGAACAAGTATTTAAACAGAAAAGAAACCGACGAAAAAAGAGACAATTTGACTACGAGAGTACGGATGAAATAACGTCATCAGGTGAACATGCTTTTAGAACGGAATATTTCTTTTCCATAATGGAGCAAGCAATTATGGCTATGAATACACGGTTTGAACAACTACAACAATATGAGACACTCTTCGGATTTCTGTACAACATAAACACCATGCGACAATTGAATGATGAAGACTTGTTAAAATGTTGCATGGACCTTGACTTAGCGTTGCGCTCGGAGAGTTCACGTGATTTAGACGGTGCAGATTTGTGTTCAGAACTCAAGATTTTTCGAGAAATTTTGCCCGAAGGTGTAAAGTCATCCATGCAGTGCCTTCAGTACATTTGGAACATTCGGGATTCATTTCCAAACACGGCAATAGCGTACAGAATCTTGCTAACAGTTCCAGTCACAGTCGCAAGCGCCGAAAGAAGCTTCTCCAAATTGAAGTTGGTCAAGAACTATTTGAGGTCAACCATGTCTCAAGACAGGCTTTGCGGCTTGGGGATTCTTTCAATAGAAAAAGACATTGCTTCCAATCTGGACTACGAAGACGTCATCAATGAATTTTCCACACGGAAGGCAAGAAAAGTGGATTTCATAATTCATAAATAAACATTAATGTAAAACTTTTAGCTTCAAAACTCTGAGACTGACGTTGATATGCAGAAGGCTGCTATGTCCACATACAGCCTAGTCGTCATCTCTTTATTGCATGTCTCGTATTGACTCATTGCTAGCTGTGTTAAACAAGTTGTGACAAAAAAATTGACGTTCAGAAAACACTTCTAAGTTCTAATTAAGCAAATTATTGAACCCATGTCTTCACGCTACACCCGACAATAATAAGAAGCAGTTTTAAGTTATCGTCACCATATTATTTCGATTTAAGAAAAAACCGCTACTGTCACAAACGGTGGGAAAGGTTACGATCAATTAAAACACTAAATTCGTTCGTTATTTTGCGAAATTGATCCAGCCTATCTAACTGTATATAAATCAGTGCTTCCGGCATCATATTGATATTGATACACGTACTCCATTACCCCGGCCCCGCGCTGATGGTCGGCCCCAGGCCCCGCGTATTCCTAACGCCGCCTCTGCCTGCGTGTAACTCAAAGAGGAATTAATTCAGTAGTTACTTCCGTGACCACCCACCCAATAGTCCGGCTGTACACTCAGAGGAAGCAATCAGTGTGATGGCTGGTGAGCTGAGGACTGACCGAGTGTGTCTGAACGAGCTGTTGGGCTGTTTAAGACTTTGACAGCTTTGCAATTTGGAGAAAACCCGACCAGCAGACGATAGAACGTGGCGGCGCCGCTCTCTCACTGTTTGTATTGCTGTACGGGATGTTGACCCACACACATCTGCAGACATTCGTTGAGTCAACAAATGCAGCCTGTTAACATACGGTTGTTTACGGGGGGGAGTAGCTTAGCTATTTTTTATGTAACGATGCTACGGTACTTCGAATACACTACTTTCGGCGCTAAATAGTCTCTCAGCTTGGCTTGGGAGAAGAAAACGATTGCAACAGCCGATGGTAGGTTCGACCTTTTTATTTATTTATTTATTTATTCATTTGCATCGTGTATATCCTTGCTGTGAACCATTAAATATGGGAGTGTGGACCCATGTTAAGGAAGTCTTGAAGAATCCATGTTTACACTGTAAACAAGATGACAAAATGACTGTAATAAGCACAATTTTGAGAGATGAGGAGAAAAAGAGAGGGGTTAAGAAAGAAAGAAAGAAAGAAAGAAAGAAAGAAAGAAGGTAGAGGAAAGTGCAACCAAACTGACCTTCAGTGTTCTGACCGGTCCCATGAAGAACGAATGCCAAACAACCATGGAAATCGCACGGCGCTAGCACTTAAAAACAAGGAAACAAGCCGTAAACTGTGGCATGGTCCAGGCAGCTATATACAGCCGGCGCTGAGAGAGGCAGAGAAAGGGACGCAGAAAAGGAGAGCGTAGTTGAGGGGTGGGAGTAGGGGTGAAGAAGCTTTTTCTACACAGCCACACCAACGGCAGCCGCAGACGACGTGATTCAATACACGCGGGACAGAAAGTTCCTGTATCGACGTTTGTGCAAATAAGGGCGATTTGAGTACAAGGCTAGCGGGATCCTGGCTGTACGGACTAGGGGGAATTGTAAAACGTTAGCTACACGAAGAGATGCGCGATTAATGAATGGCCTTATCTTGATAGCCATGACCCTGTGGGTCTAGAGTCGCTGATAGTTTCCAGGGAAACTGAACGTCGTGTAGTGGCGGGCCTCTCTGGATTAAGGCTGCCAACATGACAAGATCGAGTTTTTTTGTTGTATTTTTTCTTGTTTTTGGTAAAGTCCAGATTGGCTTGTTTTGGAAGACAAGAACACGGATTTTTTTTTTTTGACAAATTAAGCAAAATGAGAAATCTGGATGTCGTTAGGAGTAGAGCTTTAGTTGGGACAAGGATGAGAGATCAGTGAATTATTAATGACAGAAAATATCAAAAACATTTTTTACAGGAAATAGTTGTGTAAACAACGTGAGCGATAAATGCAAATGGAATAATAGGTCCGGTTAATACAGCCACATCAAAGGGTAACGGACACACTACGTATTCAACGCACCGCTCTCCCCTACCCCCCACCCCCACCAAAAAACAAAACAAAACGTTCAATTGAACGATTCACCTCTTTGCAAGGAGACCTTTGAGGCAACGTTGGCACCTTAAACGCATGTTGTCGCTGTGGTCAGCACATGAATCAGCAAAAGCGATACGTACAACGGAGCCCTGGCTTGTTGAGCAATCGGTGCACCCACAGCTAGTCTCACGTTCATAATTCACATCTGCCCACGCGTTAGCCCATCAAAGAAAGGACCATTAGCGAGGATGCTTACGCCGCTGAGGCAGCATTCACAGTCTCCTGACAAATGACCACACGACAAACGTATTGTGAACTGCAGCTAAGCAACACAGACGGCAACTATTCATCAGCGGATTGACGTTAACACTTATGATGTCACTAGCCGGGGTACAGGGCTTCACTCGGGTTGAATTCTTCGGGTATTTCTTGTAAATGGTATTTTATTGTCCTTTTCCATGTGTCGCATCATTTGAGTCAAGTTCATTTATATGCGGGATCATCATAGCAAAATAGTGACTTGTTCTTTTGTCCTGGACAGTTCATGTTCGGCAACCGGCACAGGGCGTTTAAAGTAAAGCTCACTCGTTTTCTTCCCCCTCCCACCCCCCTCTTTCTCTCTCGCTGTCATCGGCGATGTCCACGTACGTTACTTTAATTCTGTGCGTGGACATTTCTTCTGCGTAGTATTTTCCCATTTAAAGCCCCCGGTAACGTCTTAGAATCGAGAAAGCAAACATAAAAAATAAACACGTTCATGGGCAACGTACAGCAGCCAAACAACTTATGACCGAGACGTAGTCGAGGGGAATATTCTGCCAAATTCGGTGAGGATCGGATAAACGGTGCAGATTTGCATTGGTTTCAAATGCCGCCACTATGAACGTCTGCTTTATTTATAGGACAGTCATGTAGAAGCTCATTTTTTGTCCACATAGCAAAATATTAGTGCAACGTCAAGCCTGGCAATGAATCAGAAAAATAATACAAAACAAACGTAAGCTCTCGCCTATTTTTTTTTTTTTTTTTTTGTTCTTTGACTACTCTACGTCCACCTGACATATTGTCAACAACTCGTCTTGCACGACAAAGAGATGTCCCCTTATATTTAAAATGTCCATATTCTTTGGGTTTATAAAGGGAATCAAGTTGTAAAAATTGTCTCAAAGTTGCAGAAAGTGGTTTTAACAGAGAGTATCATCTGCTTAGCAGAGCATTAAAGAACAGACAAGGCCAGATGACCGCCATTTTTACTCACTCACACTCGCACCCACACACGGACACACACACACACACACACACACACACACACACACACACACGTATTTCATAAACAAAGAGTAAAGAGTAGATCACATATTAATTCCTGTCCAGAGTACGGTACCACACATTTGCGCATGCGTCTTAAGACCGGAATTTAAAATTGCTGAGAAAGATCGATTTTCTGAGGTGTAATGCGTCAGGAAGGAAATCCAAATCAAACCTCAGGGGTGGGAGAGTTGGAGCTGAGTGGTGGAACAGAAAAAAAGAGCAGGACGTGACGTAGTTTGGGTGCCTTGTTCCCAAAGTTGGTTTCGCGAGTCTCAGTTTCGTTGCAGGGTAATGGAAACATGGAGGCACTGGTACCGAACTGATTACAGCTAATCCTCCGTTAAATGTTCTTGGAAACCTACGGGGTGGGGCTCAGCAAAATGTAGTTAAAAGCTGTTCTAATGGCAGCAGAGCATTAATGGCACACATGCCTGAAATAAAAAACCAAGCCATAACGAATAAAACAAAACTGGAAGCTGCATAGACAATTTTTCACTTTTATCTCTGCGTTTTTTCCGTTTGTATACCTATCTGTTCGTCTGTTTTCTCTCTCTGCCCCCTCTCCCTCTCTTAGGTCTACACTCTGTTCTCTTTATCTCTCGCACGCACGCACGCACGCACACACACACACACAACGACACACACAATGACACACACAACGACACACACAACGACAAACAATGTGTGTCTATAAACCCGTGTATCGATACACATGGACAAACATAATTATAGATAAATAAAAACAGACACACAGACAGACAGATATAGAAGTACACCATGCACACACACTTCGCTAAGTTTGGTCTGAACTTACGGCTTGCCACTTGAGACTGGTGATTGAAGATAATTTTAAGACCTCTTATGCACACCAGCTTATGGCGATATATTGGAAGTTAAGGCGAAAAACGTGGGATCAACGTCAGATCCGACTTAAAACTTTACCCTCAACCTGGTCATAGCACACTGTAGTTGGTGCTAGATTAAGTATAAACATTGTCAAAGACCCTAACATTCACTTCTTTTCAGTCAACGATGAGCATTCAAAAATAGGTCTCAAATTGTTTCAAAGGGAAGATAATAGGATTTGCAATACGGTTGTTATTAAATTGAAAAGGTATGCCCTGCACTCAGTGTATTCATAATTTGAAAGTGGAGAGAGAGCCAGCAACTAATTAGGCTCTATCATAGCGATACAGCCGGTCCTGTAAAATGTTCAGAGTGTGAGAGAGATAATTATATATATATATAGAAAGAAAGAGAGAGAGTAAGCATACGACTTCGGACGGCCATAAATGATGATGGTTCAGTTTTAATTTTGTATATAGTATGCATCATTGTGAAAATCACTTTATCTTTTGCACACTGTCTCAGAGACACCGCATGTCTCCTCCCGAGTTCGATTTCCAGTCATCCCTAGCGAAACCATTCCTGTGCTGTAATACTGATTCAGAATTATCGACATTTCCGTCACTTTTCCGAAATTAATCCAGCAAGCCTGAGAGATAACCTCTCATTTGGGATTCACTCTTTATTGAACGGGAACCTATAACGCTTGGAGCAAACGACCTGCAAATTAAAGAAGCATTCTTTGCGAAGGAAGGTTATCAAAAAATGAGACAAGCACTGTGCACACCTTTCCCTTTAATACCTGACAATACCATGACCAAGTCGCAACGAGTGGGGATAGGAGTCTGTTTGCGGCAAACTGGCTATAACACTCGCTGCAAGGGCCTTCTGCTGAGGAGAATAGAAACCTCTGGATGGCTGGACGTGTGACGATGCTTGCATTGTGGCAAGCCGGACATCGATGAAGCTTGATGAGAAGCAATCCTCTTATCTCCGACCGTTCCTATCCAAATCTTGTTAAGATGTTAGATCCTGCTAGTCTGAGTCAAGCCTTCGCGCCTTCTTGCTTTCGTTTCTGCATACGTACGACGAACGAGAAATGCGGCGTCCTACAGACCGACTCGTGTGGAGCGGGCTTATCGCAGCGTGCAGCAGATGACAGTCTTGTGATGCTCAATAGCTGCGCGTATGAAGATAAAGAAAGGGATATGAAAAGGCGCCGACTGCGGGATGCAATTGAGGAAGCAAACACCGCGATAGCTTGATAGATTCATGACTTCATACCACGAGGCAGACAGTTTCTGAATCAAGCTGCTTCTCTATTCTCGTCTGGGGACTGGTATCCACGGCGAACTTTTGTAACTCATCCAAGTCGAAAAAGTTGTCTATGGGTTCTTCATTTCGGTCTCTTAAACCATTGACTAATTTATCTTATTTTGTCTCCCGCCATCTGAAGTATAAAGAAAAAGTAGATGGTATGCAAAGAATGGTGAACCAGCCGGCCCGAGGTTTCCGCCTTCCCTCTCACTTTGTTAGGACTTAGACAACAGGCTTAGACAACAACAGTACAGTGTTAGTGTTGCCCCAAAGGTGTATGGCGAGTCTGACATGCATTCGTCATCTTCTCACACGGTTGTTGGCATTCTCCTTTATTAAGAAGGCCATGTTTTGATTGGCTATGATGATACAGGACTAGATCTGATTTGTGGCTGCTTACAATGCACGGTCTGTTATATCCGCTGAGTGTTGCATGATGATGATGATGATGATGATGATGATGATGATGATGATGTAGTTTTTATCCTTTACGAAGATGATCTTTGCGCATATGGAAAACCGGATAAACAGCGAAAACACCATGATTTTAAAAAAAGGGGCGATCGGGCTCACCAATCAGAGAATGCGGTTTTTATGTGGTGAGGGGTAAAGGGGATTTAATCAAAATGCAGGGAACAGTGTGAGAAAATGATTCCCTCACGAAAGAGAGAAAATCAGTTGTGGCAAGATCTTAGGACGTAGCTGCACATATGCAAAAGTTTGATGCTCTTCTGTTTCCCTCCTCGATCTTTGATTAGCAAGTTACCGGCATAGCCAACATGAAGGTATTACAAGTATAGCCATTAGGACGTTATAATCTGTAGAAATAAAGATAATGGCATTTCAGGTCTAGCCGTGGTGACAATATTACAGGTACAGTGGTGATAGAGGTGTAGACGTGACAACAATATTAGAAAAATAGTCGAGGTAAACATAATAATTACAACAATAGTCGTAGATGAACAGTGCTGAGCATTCCTACATTCTCTCTTTATTTACTAATTGGCATATATGGCATTTAAAAAAAAATTTTTTTCTTTATGTTTAGACAACGTGATTAGACAGCTGAAAACTGAGTTCTTACCTTTTCAGATAGAATTGCATGCCTTATGTTGACACTTTTGCACGCTGAAAATTGCCTTCAGGGCTTTGTTTCCACCATGGAAAAAGGTCACAAAACTCGAGTTTCATTAAAGCTCCGGGAAACATCTCATCAGCTTTAAATCACAAACAAATATTTTTCATTCTTACAATCAAGGAGCTGCCACGAAGGTATTAAAAGAGCAGTGTTTCTAACCTTGGTTAGAGGTCGAAGCAATTAGTGCTTACGATTTCTCGGGGAGAATGCTAGGAAGCTTGCTGTAGTGTCCTACGTACCCCAGCACACGTATGACGAATTACAAACACAACAATCTGACGCGCCCCCGTAGATAAAGGTGAAGGAAAGTGGAGACTGTTGATCTTCCTTTGTAGTTAAGAACAACACGAGCACTCAGCGAAAATCGCTGGAAATAGAGCATAAAGTATCACAAAAGCATATTCCGTGGATATTTTATGACAAAGAGGCACGAGAAATCCACACCTGGATTTGTCGATAAAACAGGAAGTGACGCAAGGGTAGTATTTCTAAAAATAGCGTCGTCTGCATGAGTTGAATTAGAAGAGAGAAGATGCAATCCTCGGTAAAAGAAAACACAATGTGTTGTTGCAGAATGACACTCAGATGGATTTAGTTTGTACTCATTCAGGAAATCCTAAAGATAATGGCAGCAAACGCCAGTGGACTTTCTGACAGATCTCTGCTTTGTTCAAACGTACTGTGCGAACTTCGTCCCCACACAGTACTCAAGAATAACATTTCAAAATCGATTGTTATCTAGTCACTTATACAGTACAAGCTAGTCTTGGTCTTTCAGTAAAACGAAGAGATCTTCCTACACCAGTGCGAACTGTACTAAAGCACGAGCTGGTACAAAGATCAAGCACCAGATATGCATCACCAACGCTTTCTACACCGTTCTGGTCTACAAGTTATGTCGTGACGCAGTCACAAACACATCATCAGTTGTATCCGTATCCAGCACAATGCTAAAAACAACTGACAGTGTCAGGGCACCATTGATGTGCGTGCTCGGAACAGCTAAAGAAGAACTGAGGGTGACAAACGATGAAGAGCTTAAAGGTCAAGAGAAGCGCACCATTATTTATTTATGATCGGGTTAAGTTCGTTTTAAAATAATAATTCCCAAAATATGAGTACATAATGATCCTTAATTTTAAAGATATAAGCCTTCAAACATCGGCATTCTCACCTGCAACAAGGAAGGCGGGAAAAATACTCTCCTGTACTGGAGGTTCTCTTACACGGCGATCGAAGTATTTGTAACAGCGAGTGTGCATGTCTTCAAGCCAAATGAAGAAACATCGCTCAGATTGTCGTGTTCAAGAAGCGATTTTGTTTGCCCGAAAAATGAAGCAGCTGAATTTGGAATACAGCCCTACAGATTGGAACTTTATTTAGAAGCTTCGAATGAAGTTAAAAAAATAATTAAATGGTCCAAACTGAATTCATTCAACAAACTGGTAAGTCAATCAGATCAAAATTTAATGGGGAATAATAGTTACAACTGACTACTGATAAGGATTTTTTTACAATTAAAAATATAATGATAGTTTGAAACATGTTTATCGATGCAAAAACTTATTTCTTCCTCATTTAGCTGCATGCAAAATTTTCTATTTATACTTACTGATACTTGCACGTGTTCCCGTTTAAGCTCTTTGTAAAATGTTTATCACCCTCAATTTTTTTTTCTTTTTTAGCTGTTTCGATCACGCACATCAATGGTGCCCTCACACTTTCAGTTGCTTTTAGCATTACGCTGGATAAAGATACGACTGATGGTGATGTGTTTGTGACTGTCACACGATGTTACTTGTAGACCAGACCGTGTAGAAACCATCAATGTTGCCAGTCTGGTGCTTGATCTACCAGCAGTCGTAGTTGGTTTTAACACCTCGTGTTTTGAGCAAATTTTTGAGTACGGTGTGGGGACCAAGTTCGCATGGCACGTTTGAACAAAGTTAGAATCCACTCGTGTTTGCTGCCATTATCTTTAGGCTTTCCTTAATGAGTACAAACAAACTCTATCTGAGTGTCGAAGAGAACATTCAGAATCAGCACAATGTGTCCCGGTCAGTTTTCTTTTACCGAGGATTGCATCTTTTCTCATCAACTTCAGCTAGTGCTGACGGCGCTATTTTTAGAAATACGTTCGTTTCGTCACTTCCTGTTTTCTTGACAAATCCAGGTGTGCTTAAGAGAAAAATATTAATATAAAATCTCTCATGCCTCTTTGTCATAAAATACCACCGGAATATGTTTTTTTGATACTTTGTGCTCTATTTCCAGCGATTTTTGTTCAGCGATCGACTTGACCTTTAAACAGGAAGACGTGCGAGTAAGTAAATAGTAAATTTAAGATGCAACGAAGTGAGGAAGTAATAAGTTTTTACGTCGATAAATATAAATCAACTTTTTATATTGTTATATTATTATATTTTAATGGTAAAAATCATTATAAGCAGTCAGTTATTAATATCAAAATAGAAATGTAATGCTGGAAATTAACTATCTATCGAATAAAAACAATTTAGAGGACTTTATCTTAGACAAACGCACTTGTGAAATGTGTTTATAGTATCATTATCATATAAAATACATGGAAAATTTTTATTCAAATGCACGCCACTTTAGACACAGAGAATCAAAAACACAACGTAGACTACAATGACTGTGATTGTGATTGTTGCCCATTTCATTTTGATCTGGAGAAGATTTACTTTCTAGTCTGTCGAGTAAATTCGGGTTGGACCTTTTAATTTTTTTTTAACTTCAGTAGAAGCTTAGAAATGAAGTTCAAATCTTTAGGGCTGTATTCCAAAGTCAGCCGTTTCATTTTCTGGGCAAAAGATTGCTTCTTGGACACGATAACGTACATTAGCGATGTTTGTTCATTTGACTCGAAGACATACATAGGTATGTTGAACTGAGCCACACTTGCTGTTAAAAATACTACTTGCGCGCAACAGAACTATCCAGTATAAGAGAGTAATTTTCATCTGCTTTCCTAGTGGCAGGTGAGAATTTCGATGTTTGAAAGTTTAAATCCTGAAAATTAAGCATAACTATTATGTACTCATACTTTTATATGTTTAAGGAACATCTAAAAATTGATGATAACATCATTCTCGACAGAGCACATAGAACGAACCCTAGAAATGTTAACTCTCCGATTGTTGTACGTTTTGCCTTCTTCAAGGATAAAGAAAAAGTCCTTAGAGAGAAACGGAACTTAAAAGGCACAAACATCTTTATTGGAGAAGATTTGACAAAACGAGTGAGAGACATACGAAAAGGACTCTACCCACTATTGAAGAAGGCGAAAGAAGAAAACAAAAAGTGTAAGATGGTTTACGACCACCTGATCATAGACGGTAAGAGATTCGACTACAACATTCATGCGGGCAGACAAACAGACCAGAGCTAGGAAACCGGCCGGGCTACGAGGACTGTGTTCGTCACTCAGGACATCAAGAAAAACATCGCGCGTGTCAGTGTCAAATGTGTAACACAGGACTTGAAGAAACAACGCATAAACAAGTCACCAGTGACTCGACAACCTCTTGCCGACGAGCTGATTGGCTCTCACCCTTCCCCTGGCTATGACCCCAGCATGACGCAAGACTGTGACGCAGAAAGAGCGAGTGACCATCGCTCACGTCAACTGGCGCTGGACACTGCCGAGGTTGTTAGCTGTGTAAATAATGAAGCAGTTCAAGACACTAGCGACACCAGCAACTCCGTCAGAGGTGAGCTGAGGGTTAGGAAGATAACCGATGAGGACAAAACAAATCAAACGGGAAATAATGGTAGTGAAGAAAGCAGTGGCGATAGCCTGAACGTAGGTCCTAGCTATTTGAAGTTTTTGAACTGGAACATAGAAGGACTAATGTCAAAGCTAGATGACATTGACTTTATTGCTTACGTGTCCACATTTGACTTTGTATGTCTAACTGAAACATTTATAAAGGATTTCTACTCGAAGAGCTTCCCCCATCACACAGCGTTCAGCAAGCCAGGTATTAGACTATCAATGCACGTAAGATTATCGGGAGGACTATTAATTTTAATCAAGAATGAATTAGTGACCTATGTAAAGCATGTTGATAATAGTTTCGATAACATACTTGCATTTATCCTTAAGAAAGAACTTCTCGGAATAGACAAAGATGTATTATATGTCTGTGCATATGTGCCCCCTGAACACTCGGTCTACTATGCTGTAACAGATAACGATAACGGCATCGGCTTACTTGAAGAATGTATAACTGATATGAAAAATGTGTATGAAGATGTATACCTCCTTCTTTCAGGGGACCTAAATTCAAGAACTGGGACAGAAAACTGCCTTAAGTATAGCATTAGTACATTCAGGGCCGCCGAGAGCCAGCCCGGGCCCCGGGACAGACGACTTTTCGGGCCCCTTGTAATTGTACATTATTTTCCCAGTATATAATAATATGTTTACAATTGGATGTCGTTATATACATTTTATTCAGATACGTACTAAAGATTGCAAACATTAGGACAAGTGTACAAGGATCTACATCACTACTTGAACAAAGCATTGTTTACACGTGAGTGGCTAGCAAAAGAGGAAAACTGATGTTAAAGGATAAACGTAGTCCCCTGCTCCACAGAAAACCTCCCCAGAGTGAGGACTGTTACGTCAACAGCGATGTCAAAACCTCGAAAGATCAGAAAAACGACTAGAGTCTAAAGACAGTACAATATTCATTTCCAGCATCCTACTGCAGGTGTGATAATGGTGGCTAGTAGCCGTATATACAGTACAAGGAACAGTGTCGGGCATTACACAAATACAACACTGTCCACTCGAGTAATAGACTCCCATAAAATACCTGATGCCTTCACTGCCTTAGAATCACAGCAGTGGTGCTTTGCGGGCTTTACGACTCGATAATATAGTCGAACCCATTGTTTTTGCGAGCCGAGATTCCACTGCCAGGACTCGATCCTCAGCTACTTAACCGATCTTAGCACCTCGTTGAACGGTCTGCTTGTGCGACGGTAACCGGCGATGTGTAAGAGATTCTAAGAATCACTTTGAAGTGTCACACAATAATAACCACCTTTGAAGTTTTCAAAACTGACCTTAGGACATATCTCTTTTGTGAGTACCTCTACTAACTGATTGTCATCTCTCCATCCCAACTCTGTGGCAACACATCCCCTTTTTGTTTTTCGCATTTTGCAGTCGTACGCTTTTAGTGCTGCACTTTCAAGTGCACTAAGCTCACTGCCGAGCAAGGAAATGTGCTATATCTATATATAAGTGCTTTATACTTATACATGTATGTTAAAGGCCGAAGAGAACGAACCAAAGAAATAGAAATGTTTAGTATATTTTAGCTGCATTCTAATAGTTCATAGAAACAAAGTTATGCAGTACCAATATTGTCATTTTACCTGCTGACTAAGAACTTTGTAACCCTGCATTTACGAGATTTTCTTTATTATTGTCAGTCAATTTGAGACGCTTGCTAGTCATTCTTATCGACACTGATGTTCCTGCCTTGTCAAATGCTATTTGCCAATAAACAGAAAATCATAGAAGGATAAATAAATAAAAATTACTGTACTCACCAAACAAACAAAGTGCAGCGTACCTCGGGTTTTCGAGTCTAGAAGACAGCGTGCGACAGGCAGGAGAGTGCGGTGTGACAAAGATGCTAAACTAAGTGTGTATAGCTTTCTCTAAGGTCCAACTTTCCAAGCTTTCTTTGATCCAAGGATGGGAAAATTAAGTGTCCTGGTCAAACACACGGCGACTTTACTGCTGATTCGTCTATCATAAAAATGTCAGTGTACACCTCCAAGTGCTCCCAACCCCGACCATTTAATTCAAATGAAAGTCCGTCATGAAACTATATCACCTTCCCCCTCCCCCTTTTCCCTCTTGTCGTGTGGGCAGCAACAATGCATAGCCGGCATGGGTGGAACTTGTTGTCATCTTAGTCACTGGCCTCTAAACTAAAACAAGGCCAACATAATTTGCCTCTACCTTGATTGTTTGTGTCAGGACAAGGAACAATTTAAGAAATCGTAGACAAACTAACAATTATGTCATAGCACATCTGTAAACTTTTCTTGTCCTCCCTTCTTCATCGTGAAACAAATATACGTTACATGAAGTTCATTTAAAAACACATTTAAATATAAGTACATGTATGTGATTATTCGAAAATCAAATGTTGCAGCCACCACAAAAGTCAATATACAGCAGCATATGTGACAGCTTCCTTGAAGACAACTAGTGCAAGGGTGGCCTTGGGAGACGGATGGTGGGTAGATATTATCTCCTTTTTACCAGTAGCTTCGTCGGCAAAGAGCAAAAGAAGGTCGGAGAAGGAAAGGTAACGACCAGCCGGCCGATGTGTTAATGCAGGGCCCTGCTGGTCTCAGTGAAGTCTCAGTGTTGTTAAGTAATCATGAAAAAGCAGCCTTGATATCTCTCGCTTACAGGCTGCAGAGCCAGGGGTGGGCCCCCATCCTCTCGGTTCACAGAGTGGCCACACATCAGTAACATACCTGCCTCTTCACTGTTAATTCCGATTTGCTTGCAGGGACCGCCCCCTCCCCCCGTAGTGGCACAAAAAGCCAGCAATATCAATGCACGAGCGTTTTTCTGGACGGTTCACATGAGATAAAATCTTCAGTGACCAGCGGCCATCCGCCTCCAGGCTTGTCCAGCGAGAATATGACAACTTCTCACCCCAGGCCCGATTATCTTAGGCCCCAAATTTGTATACTACAGACTTGAAACTCAACGTCTACATGTGTAATGCTTGGGTGTTCTGTCCTCAGACATTTCTTTAAAAGAAAAAGAAAAGGAGAAGAAGAAAAAAAATCCACTGACCAAGGCCGGGCCCCCTTCACAGCCGCGGGCCCGGGTACACCAGACCCCCCCTGTCCCCCCTCTCGTCAGGCCTGAGTACATTGTATAATATGCATTTAAAAATGATGAAACGATTACCAAACTCAGACAGTCGGAGGATAAGGTGGTAAACAAATATGGCCGACTAGTACTAGATATGTGTTCTACCCTGGACTTGACTATACTAAATGGAGTATGTAATGGCGACCCTTATGGAAGTTTCACATACTTATCAGATAATGGAAATAGTACAATAGATTATTACATTGCTTCAGACGAACTGCTACATAAAAAGTCATCTGACTTTAAGATGATAGTGGCAGACAGGATGGAATCCAAACATTTCCCAGTAGAACTTAGCCTACAAGTTCAGCCAGTTGGCCATGTTAGAAGGAATACCACCAAAACAAGTAGACCTGTAAGCAAGATGGTATGGAACCCCGCTAATATCCAGAAATTCCACCAAGCTGTCCAGTCCCCGGAGATACAGGAGCTACTAATGCAAGCAAGCGATAAGATAGACAAAGATTTAAATGAAGCTCTTTCGCTATTCAACAGTTGTTTATTGAACTGCACTCAGTGCATGATTAAACGGATTAATATAGACCGAAATGAGGAAAAGCAAAAATGGTTCAGGACACTGAGTGTATCAAAGAGAAAAGAAATACAAGAAAACTTTTAAGAAAATTCCGTAGATCAGCTGACAGGAAAGATGGTCAGATGTATATTCTAGCACGTAAGGGATATAAACAATTAATTGAGAAGAAAAAGAAGCTATACAAAAAACAGTTATGTGCAGACCTTCTCAACTCTTCCACAAACCAGTTTTGGAAGACTATAAAGAATATATGCAAAAGTGGGTTGGCAAGAAATACGATAGATGTTGATCAGTGGTATGTCCATTTCAAGACATTGCTTGAAATCAACAGTGAGATAGAGAACCCACCCACTCCGAATATACTACAAGAAGATACGGACTTAGATTACCCTATCACTAAAACTGAGGTTATACAAGCCATAAAATCTCTAAAAAATGGTAAAGCACCAGGTCCAGATGGCATAATCGGTGAAGTCTATAAATATTCAGACGGTGCCTTTGTAAACTTTCTTGTAAAATATTTTAACACCCTATTTGATAAAGGCACATACCCAGAACAGTGGACTGAATCTATTGTTCAGCCCATCCATAAGAAGGGAGATCACTCAGACCCAAACAATTATCGTGGAATATCTCTAAATGATATTAGCAGTAAGATGTACAGCCACATTGTGAATAACAGGTTTAAAAAATGGGTAGAATTAAATGATATAGTGGGGGAGAACCAGGCTGGCTTTAGGAAAGATCGTTCTACGGTTGACCATATTTTTACATTATTTGCCATTATCCAGAAACAATTTGCTATGAATCGTAAATTTTATGTAGCATTTATCGATTTTGAAAAAGCATTCGATTCCGTCTCTCGAAAATTACTTTGGCCAATCCTTACCAAACATGGTATACATGGTAAACTATACAAATGCATCCAAAATATGTACAAATCGGTTAAAGCCCGTGTGAGATGTGGAGGTGATTTCACGAATTACATTGAGTGCACAAAGGGAGTTGAGCAAGGAGATGTATGCAGCCCTATACTTTTCTCGCCTTTTATTAATGAGCTAGCTTTAGAAATTATGAATGATGGAAAACATGGGGCAACCTTTACACATGAATTTATGGAAATATTCATTCTTTTATTTGCGGATGATATGGTATTGATGTCCGAAACTGTAGTAGGACTACAACACCAGCTAAATACATTATATAACGCATCAGTACGACTGGGCCTAAATGTTAATTTAAACAAGAGTAATATTGTTGTTTTTAGAAAAGGGGGATTTTTAGCAGCGAGCGAAAGGTGGCTCTATAGAGGTATGCAAATAAATGTGGTAAATACATATAAATATTTAGGCCTTTTCTTCTCCTCAAGATTAAGTTTTTCTCGTGCATCTGAAGACCTAACTGCTAAGGCCAAGAAAGCAGTATTCTGCATCATTAATACATTATACAAGATAGGAAACCATTCTGTAAATGTTTTTACCAGACTATTTGATATGCAAGTTAAACCAATCTTATGTTATGCAGCCGAAGTTTGGGGCCTTCATGGAAGTGTCTGTATAGAAATTGAAAAGGTTCACACATATGCTATGAAAAGATTTTTGGGTGTGGGTATACGCACCCCTAACATGATGATATACGGTGATTTTGGCAGATATCCACTTTTCGTTAGCATATACATAAGCTGTGTCAGATACTGGATAAAATTAACAAGGATGGAGCAACAAAGACTTCCATGGAGAGCTTACAAAATGTTAGAACGATTAGACAATAATGGAAAACAAAACTGGATATCTGAGATCAGGTTACTTCTATTTAGGTATGGTTTTGGACATGTTTGGCTAAATCAAGGAGTGGAATCAGTAAGCAATTTTATAAAATGTTTTAAACAAAGATTGATTGATTGTCACTGGCAAGAATGGGATTTTATAATCAATAGCAGTGAAAGGTTTAGCTTCTATAAATCAATTAAATCTGTGACTCACAGAGAAATGTATTTGAGTTTAGATGTTAATAGATTCATCAGAAATGCATTAGTAAAATTCCGATTTGGTATTTCAAATATAATGACACATACTTTAAGATATTCTGACAATAATATAAGTAAAATATGCCCCATGTG
This sequence comes from Marisa cornuarietis, assembly GCA_004794655.1. Lineage (NCBI taxonomy): Eukaryota > Metazoa > Mollusca > Gastropoda > Architaenioglossa > Ampullariidae > Marisa > Marisa cornuarietis. The sequence goes on from SMMW01000622.1 coordinate 11,287,780, forward strand.
TCAAATTGATGAAGAGGATGAGTTCCATTTTATATTATGCTGTCCATGCCTAAGAGATTTGAGAACAAATTTTATTCCGGAATTGTACTACACCATGCCAAATAATTCCAAACTACAAAATCTTATGTCAACAAAAAACGAAACACTACTGTACAATCTTGCCAAGTTTTTATATTTAGCTACAAAGAAAAGAGATGCTGTTATATACTGTCATTTTGCATTTATTATGTACTATATTTCTTCCCTGAATCATGTTGTATGACAATCTTTTTGAATGGGCCCAAAGGCCTAACAAATAAAATATTCGTATTCGTATTTGGGAATTATTATTTTAAATTGAACTTAACCCGATCATAAAGAAAACAAATGTTGCACTCGTGTTGTCCTCTAAGATGATCAATAGAGACGTTTGACCTTCAGCTGAAGTTCCAGATGTGGCGAGCGAAGATAGACAGCAATCAGAATGGAGGAAGTCCGGAGGAAGTATAATGTTTAAGAAGCTGCACGATGACGTCGACTACACAACACGTCCATCGGATGGTAGAACCAGAATTTTATTCTTTCGTTGTTCAGATTTTCGACGGGTCTTCTTTGTGCGGCTTCACGCAGACATTTTCAACTGCCTCTCCTGATGACGTCTTTCTCCAGAATGACGTCATTCGAATGATTGACACGAAGATGTTAGACGCGGGACGCCACTCGTACATGAAACAAGAAGAGACCCGCTACAGATCATTACACTGGCAGTTTTTAGAGTTTTGCGGTCATGCAATTTGATTTAAAATGAAAGAAAACCAGGATTGCCAAAGCCATTCGATTTTCTTTCTCGTTTTCATTAAGTCCCATCTATTTGTTATTTGTTTAGAATTTATTGTTGCTATGACGATTTTTTTAATCTGTAGAATAAAACGGCTCTAGATCTGTCAGCTAGATCCGCAAATTATTTTCAGTAGAAAATGAGGTTATTTCCTACGAAAGTGCAATGGGCGCTGACATTTATTACCAAATTACTATCATCTGTCAATGTATCGGAAACCGAATAAATATAATTTTAGTAGATAGCATGATGATTCAGTAGCTTGTATATCACATTAAAACTCGAGCAGAAATTTTGCTCGAGCCGCTAATCGTAACTCGAAATGCTCGTATATGAAGCAGCTCGTAACTCGAGGTATATATATATATATACACATATAGCTGTCACGCTGTTAAGATCACCAAACAGTTGCCATCACCGACAAGGTAAGAACTGACAGCACTGCTTTTCAAACTTTGAGATGTTGCCAAAAGTAAAGTGGACAGTAAATCAAATGCTGCCCGCCGTCTAGTTATTTTCCCCTCGATCGTAATCCAAACGTATCACATTGCTGCCTGTCTAGGGGATGGTGGTGAGGGGATGGGGGAAGCAGTAAACAAGCCTCTATATCTCCTAAACAGACAACCAAACGCTATAAGCAGCGATACTGATAAACTGCTAATCAATAACGCAGGCGACTCATCTTTGTCACGTGACTCATTTCGTCACAATGGTAGTCATAGGGACGCATTTCAAGCATATGATCGCAGCTTTAGCTAGCGAATCCTTTAGATTCTCCCAGAAGTTTTCAAACCTCCTTCGTCTCTCTCTCTCTCTCTGTGCTTGCTTGTATGCGTAGTTTCGTTTCGCATGGGTAGAACAAGCCAGTGGCATAATTTCGAGGGGAAAATATAGCCGTGTGGCGGTAATATCGATAAGGCTGATATCTTACGAAGCTTACAAGAAGAAATCCTCCGCTTCACTTCAGTATTTGTCCCCGAATATGAAACAACCAGCCTTCAGTTCTGCATTGATATGAGTAGATCACTTGCCACCATTCGGATTCTCATCTTAAATCAGTAATGGCCTCTCTCTCTTTTTCACCAACTGGCTTAAAAATGTTTAGATATAAATTCACACACACACACACACACACACACACACACACACACACACACACACACACACACACACACACACACACACACAAGCTCTCCATAAGAAGACAAAAGTAGAAATCAAACCTGTATACCAAGGGGAAAAAGTATCCACTGGAGATCAAACGAGCAGCCTTCGCATTCAAAGTCGTTCGCTTGTCCCCTTCCCTCCATCACTATAGAAGCTTCAGCCAAGCCAATTACCATTTCATCCATTTGAAGTGCTGCATTACGATTGCTGACATAAAAAGGACAACCCTGAAAGACGGCCTGTACATGCGTGTAAAAACCTCTTGGGAAAACAATATAATCGCCACCGGGATTGTTGAAGTGGGAAGTGGTTCACCTAACCACCCGTTTATGCACTGCACTGTAGCCGCGTGCGGGACATGTCTCTCGGGGCGGTTGAAGGATAAGAGGTGGTCAGCAACAGGCGCATGGCTGTAACAAACCCGTTTCTTCTCAAAAGAAATGGTACTTGGCCATTTTTTTTCGAAAATAAAACAAGAGCGGATGTTTGTCGCGGGAAAATGTCGAAAGGCAAACTCATTTCCGATCGAGACCTCGGTGTGCAAAGATGGAGTGTAACACGTGTTTCATCGATCAATTCTCTACATATTAGCTGCAGCATTTTTCTGTCCCAAAAAAACCACCAACCATAACTTCGTTTGTCAGGACAAATGTGTGCGACGAAGTGCATCCTACGGGCCTAATGTCTTATTTGTCACAGCCAGATATCCTATCTCTCGAATTGTGCCCCTACGTGGATAGATGAATAATTATAAAATAATAATAATGATTCATATAGCGTCTATCCAAACATTTGCTCAGAGCGCTTTACATAATCATACATAGATTAAATCGTCAACAATCATTACGATATTCGAATATAACAGACTCACGCACTTCTACAACATACACTCGATGGATGGATGGATGGGAATAAATGCAGGAGATGAAAGAATCAGCTGTAGTGCAAGACATTAATCCTCGCCGTTGTAGTTCTTTCCCCTTATATCGCCCTTCTCTTTAAATGTTGTTGTGAAAGAGTTCTATAAAACCCCACGATGGTAATCGTCTTTCGTTGAACTGTCCTGACGAAATGATCACAGTGTTTGAAAATTGCGGCAATTTTCTTTAAATTGATTTATAAAGGTGGAGAAACTGCAATGATTACCAGACATTACTAGATGATCCTTTGTCAACATATTATGTTGTTGATGTTGTTTTGTATGCAACCTTCAGATGGGATTCTGTTAGATGTAATATGTAGGTTGTCTATTCCTCATTCTTGCTACACTCTTTATGTATTTGTGTTCGTGCGCATGATTGTTCATCCATTGTGTGTGTGTGTGTGTGTGTGTGTGTGTGTGTGTGTGTGTGTGTGTGTGTGTGTGTGTGTGTGTGCCAGTGCGCCTATAGTTGACAGGGCTGAGATTGTCACCATAAGGCTTTCCATTCATTTTGTCCTGTCTGTTTATCTGTGTTTACTTGGCTCCCTGAAAGAACATGTTTCTTATCCGTCCCTACTTCTTTCTTTCATCTTCATTCATTCTCTCTCTCTCTTTGTACTTAGGCTCGTATATCAACACGATGTACAATTATTGTATATGTGTGTTTGTATCTATCTCTCTTTCTATATATATATATATATGCGCGCGTGCGTACGCCTGTTTCCTTCGCATCTTTCAGTGTGTCTAACATATCGATTGGCTTCATTTGCACACAATAACTCAGAGAACCAGCACGTTTCACAGTTTTGTGTCTAGGAACTCCAGCCCTTTGACTAAGAACCCGTGTAAACAGCAAAGAAAAGAATCCGTGCATAGAAAAAGAGCGGCTGAAGCCTTACACCAACAACCATTATAGTTCATGTTCCTGCTCCACTGTTTTTCTTAGCCTGCCACGGTAACATCTGTCTATCCTTGTTCAATCTCCTGCTGTAAGAAATAGAGGCAATCGGACGCACATAAACTTCTGTGCATCGATGTCATATAATTGTTGACGGTTGATCTGTTCCAATATATCCTACCCGCTTCCCGACATCAAAAACTTTGGAGACAAATGTTAGCAGTGGTGATAACAACATTGAATACAGTCATTTCTTTCGTTTCATTTTTTGCTCAGAAAGGCAGATTTTACAACTGAGGTGAACAGGAAAGACAAGAAACAGAAGACGACATTCTTGTGAGGCAACAAGATGACGTAGACGACGAAGAAAGGGGCCTGCACAAATGAGTTCTCCTTTTTCAATATTGTAAACCTCCCCGATTCAGGCTTGACGACATCCTGTTAATTACTGGCGCAGAGCTCGAATTAAAACGCCGAAGACCGCCCTAAAATTGCAACAGCCAGGCAAGGAGAACGCCGAGGATTGCCACCAAACTACAGCGCGAAACATAATTAAGATTACCTCAAAGCTACAGCAGCCGGGCAAAGTGGTTTGCATTCGGGTACCTGATACCTGACTGCCTGGATACCCTGTCTTACTGCCACGCGCCCCGGCTGGGAGGGAGGAATACCTGAGTACCTGTTCGATCAACTCCTGCCTGAAACCACGGATATGACGTCAGCGAATCTCGTGGGATGAAGGAAAGGGAACCTGCGGGCCAGTGGTTACTTCGATGTTCTCTGTTTTCTAACTTGAACAACGCCTATCTTTCTCTTTCACACACACACACACACACACACACACACACACACACACACACACACACACACACACACACACACTGTCTACGAGTACTACACTCATGCACATCGTGAAGACCTAACTACGTGCACAAGAACTAACGAAATGATTCTTCTTCTTCTGACTCCCATCTAAAAGAAGAGAAGACATTAGTTTTCGTGAAACGCAGGTTAGCGAAACCTTGCACAGAGAGCTGCGAACGAACTCATCTATTGACAAAGAAACTGAGCTCTCGGAGCGCAAAGACATCACGACTATCTGTCTCGCATGTGGCTGAAGGTTGGACTTAACCTGGATAACAGCTGTTAACAATCGCCCAGCAGCCAGGGTCATCTAGAATCAGCCACAACAGGCAACATCGCCGGCTTGTTTTGAGTCTCTTCCTCGCTTGTCTTTTTGTTTCTTGTATTTTTTTTTTTTTATAAATTGACGTTCATGTGATGGAGTAATATTGTCAAGCAGATTTAAGGATCACGGGTTTCCCTCGTGGCTAAATTAGCAATACAAGGCAGTAATTAAAACTGATTTTGGGTGTCAGTTACAGTGCGTGACAAGCGGTCCGCAAGATTTGCTTCTAGTCAACAAGTAACTGAAAAAGCGCTCATAAGAATTCTCGAATTTTATTTATTTATTTATTTATTTTGTTTACATTCAGGACAATTTTGTGCGCGCGAGAGAGAACAGCTGGGAGAGAGATTGTGTGTGTGTGTGTGTGTGTGTGCGCGTGCGTGTGTGTGTGTGTGTGTGTGTGTGTGTGTGTGTGTGTTAGAGACTAACACCCCGTTTCTTATGTCACAGAAATAATACAGACACGTTTTTTTTATAGCAATCTCAGCAGAAAAAGTAATTCTACCACCTGAAACCGCGGTTTATGGGTTGAGATGAAATTAATAGACGCTATAATAATCTCACTCATTGTAATAAAAAGTAATAAATAATTTATGTCCACTGTTAAGTGAAGTGCAACCCGAGGAAAGAGACAGCAACTACACTTTTTTTCCAGGAAAATATTTCAGACGAAGACATGAAGTTTTCTTTAGATTGTCTCGAAAGTCTCCGATTGCTCATTTGAGCTCGTGCCAAACCGTCATTAGTTTAATTGTGCAACCTCATGTGCGTCATAAACTGATGCCTCGATACTTGATATCGAAATAAAATGCACAGTGGCGTCAGCTGGTCTGACCATCAAGTATATTTTAAAAATTACTTACTTCAAAAGTGTCATAAAAAAGAAAAAATTACTTCCGACACGAAAAGCATTTGAGTCATCATTAGACGTTTTAGGAAGGAGCAGCAAGCGAAGGGCAAGATTCATGTAACTCAAGGATAGTAAGAGAAGTTATAGGAAGACGTCATAGAGACGCCACTGGTAGGCTGCAGCTCCTCAATCAACTCTCGATCTTACACCAAGGGTAAAATCACTGTAAATGGGAGAAGAAAAAGAAGAAAACGAGGCATCTAAAAACACAATTGTTTTGTCGGTTGAATTACTAATTTGAGTGTGCGTTTTTGTTATGGTGCAGACAGAGTGGTGTGATAAGTGTGGTGCAGAGGAAGTTTGTAACTGCACGTGAGACAGCGCTATGACTCTATTTACTATCAATATATTTACTATTTATGTTGACATAATTTTTTTACAATAGATGCGCCCCTTCGGGAGATGAATGCATGGCAAGAGGGATTACAAGTACAACCAGGAAGAAAGCAGAACACAAGTCAGGCTGGTCGTCTTCGGACAAAAATGGGTTTGGGCTGCGTGGTAAGTCGCTCCTCTTCGACTACAAAATTCAGCTTGGTAGCCACGCTTCTTATTGAAGTCGAAAACCTGTAGCTTGGAGCCTTTTTGTAGGATGTAAGAGGTTCTCAGTATATTCAGGAATTAAAGAAAGACAGCGAGCGGTGAGGTTCAAAGAAGTACCTTAAAGAGGCTATCTACTACAGGAAATAATTTGGTTGAGGACAGGAGCTTTGATTGGTGCTATTTACTGTTTAGTACAAAAGGTCAAAGAAACAAAAATCTGGAGCAGACTGCTTGAACCTAATTTTTATTTTTTAACAAGACTTTTCTGTGTTCGGCAACCACCTACACGAAAAGAAAATTTGGAGTAAATCAATCTGAGTTTTTTTTTTAACTACAACATTTTTAGCGTTTTATCATTGACTTCGACTTCAAAAGTAAAGAAATTAAAATGGCTAAGATTTATTGATGCATCAAATTCACAGCAGTTCTGACTGTGGGATTCCACTCCCCCCCCCCAAAAAAAAAAAAAAGAATCCTTTGTTCGGAGCACTCATGCAAAATCAATCGGACGCAATGCTCTACCTGCAGAATAACACATGTCAAACATCCCGATGTAAGCTAATACAGAAAAAACAACGAAAATACAATAAAACTAACACAAAGCTCTCTGTTTTTCGCTTTGAGATGAAGAGGGCATACCTCAGTTATGAGCCCGTAGACACGGCGTTTCACTATGCAAAGCATACAGCTACGCAAGGACCAGGCATCCTAAGGGTCGCTTAATTATTTGAATACTACCGGACTCCGGGTTTCTGGTTTCTGCGACGCGCGTTTCCTCCACTCAGACCACCCTCCCGTCTTCTGGCCTTGCGTCAGCCACGCGCATCGATTTGGAGTCTCGGGTAGCAATCGTGAGTGGGAGGCATGTGCGTCCAGCACCAGACGCCAGGAAAATTCACCGAGCGGGTACCATGGCACTGTCCGTAGTGACGTGGGCGGATTCTGGAGGAAGGCTGGGTGGGGGGACGCTGGAGCTTAGTTATGGAAGACTAGGACATGCAGGAATGAGGCTGGGGAAGGCTGAGCTGGGAGATGCTAGAAACAGAGATTTTGAGCTGATGAAATACTCATGGATAAGGTTGGACGGTACTGGAATAAGGTTGGGAAAGGTTAGGGAGCTTCGAAGAGAAGTTGAAATAAGGTTAGGGAACGCTGGAAAATGACTAAAAGATGATATAATAAGTATGGGAAAGGTTTGAGATGTTGAAACAAGGCTACAAAAAATTGGGAGATGTTGGAATACGGTTGGGGAATGTTGGGAGACGCTGGAACAAGGGTTGAGGAAAGCTGAGTGATTCTGTCGTTTTTTTGTTGGAAGATGCTAGACAAAGGTTATTAAGCTGATGAAATATCGTTTGGAGAAAGTTGGGAAAGGTTAGCGAACTTTGGGGAACGTTGGAGAATGGTTGAAAGATGCTGTAAAAAGCATAGGGAAGGTTCAGTGATGTCCGGGTAAGATCGGTTAGAGTTGGAAACAAGTCAGGGGGTCAAAATAAGGTTGAAGAGGGCTGAGGGACGATTTATTTGCAATTTTCCTTTGTCTCTAGTTTATAAAAAAAATTATGAAATATTTAGCAAAGGCTTTAAGAGACGGCTCACACTAATAGTGTCGGGAAGGGAGTAAAAATATTGATGGTTGATTGATTTAACTGTTTCCTCTAAAAGCATCAAGCGTATGACGTCGTTTTATGGAAGTTTTGATCTCAAAACATAATAATTAATTAACAATATGGCGTCCAGATAGAACCCATTTCCCTAAAACTCTGTGTTGCGAACTGAAAAGGAATACCTTCGCTTCTGCGCTGATGCCTTTGTTGATAGTGGTGGGAAGAGATTGAAAACATTGATGGGTGATTGATTAAAGTATTCCCTCTAAAAGCATCAAGCGTGTGACGTTTCATAAAATGTTTGATTCTAAAACTTAACAGTTAATTAAAGTAGACAGACCCCATTTCCCTAAAGCTCTGTGAGCTGTATTTTGAAAAGAAATATTTTTGCTTCACATTAAGGCAAAGAGACTGGGTACTGACGAAATCAAAAGCAGACTTGCCCCATGTGTACCAGCTAATTCAAAAAGCAAATATAGATTTTTGAAGTACCAGTCTCCGAGCTGCAGTTCTTTAAAATCCAAAGGAGGCAGTGGCGCCGTTCTCCTTCTAGCACCTAAAGAGCTTTAGAAGATGTCGGCATCCGAATCGCAGCAAACAGCACTTAGGCTTCATCTGAGGGAATGAAAAGGGCGCGAACATGTCAGCTGCACTGTTCGTAAATGTTACAGCCATTTAAAACGGCCATTTTGTGGCGATGCAGGTGCCCCACATGTTGCGAAACAGTTCTTAGTCCTCTTTGGTCGTAGCTTGATTTTTTGTCAGTAGGCTCAGCCTTGGCCATGTCGCTCCATCTTATAACCTTCCTTCTCCCCTCCTCGCGGTGGAGGAGGGGTGGATTAGAGTACTTTGTCATATGCCACACTGCTGTTTGTTACCACAAAACGATTCAGATGTCGTCATCATCTACAGCTCTTTAATTCTTTTTATGTGTTGACAGTGAAAAAGCGCCAGTACTTCCTTCACCTTTTATAGACCTTCAATATCTGGAAGCAGTTAAGGTGACAGTACAACCTCGAACAAAAAGTTTTATTTTAAATATTTTAATAAAATCCGTGACAGATATCAAGTATAAACTAACTAATTAAAAAAACATGTTTTAAGTGGTTACGATGAAAATTTTGACTGTAATGAATTATTTTTTAAATGTACTATTATTTTAAATTAACTTTCAGACAGTATCAAAAATCATAGATCGTAGATTTTAGTGTCTTCATAAAGTTCAAACTATTATCTAAATTTCAAGAATGCTTATTTTCATGTCTTGGAGATATCTGTGGTCAAAGTGGGGACTCAGAATTGAGCCGGACAGCAGGAAAATTCTTTCGTTAAAAGCAAATTACAGTCAAAGTAATGCATATATCAACAAGCCAATGCTTGTAATTATAGATTATTCATGTGTGTTCATATTTTATTATTATGTCACAAAATGTTATTAAAAATCTTTAAAACAAGCAAAAACATTTTCTATAGTTGTTCTGTAACCTTAAGAGCATGGAAGTGGTGTCCCTTTGTTTCACCGGTTTGAGGTTTGAGGTGATGCTCTCCTTATTTTGTCTCGTTAAGAGATTTAAGTTTACTTCGGTGTCTCTTGCGACCCGTGATTTTTAAAAGTCCTTTATAGCTGTGTTCTGGATTGTTCTTCCATGTCTGTGCCAAGTCGTTTCCTACCGACACCTTCATCTATTAACATTCTCTAAAGCCTGCTATTTGTTTTCCCTTGGCCAGCTTCTCTAAAGTTTTTGCTTTACGGGATTGTCTCCATTTTCCTGAAATTTTAACTTTTCTTGCTCTAAGGACCATAAAATGTTCATTTTGCTCATGTACGCGCTATGAATGTCCTTGCTACATTTTCCTCCGATTAGAATTCTGCTCAGTATGTGAGTGCAACGACGTCCATTGAACTCGCGATGACGTGTTGTTTTGTGCCTTCATGTTTCATGAACTCTCTAGACTATCATCCTACTTACTTACTTCTTGGTGCCAGGAACTGACAATCACGTGCTTCCAGAAAATCACTGAAAACACAATTGCAAATTCAGTGCTTAAATTAACTGTTCTCCATCTCGCCTTGACTGCGAGATCTTGCTCCTAAACTTTGATGCTGTGTTGCTGTTGTAAGAGAGTGCGATCTTGGTCGTAATGCTGCACGTTATGAGTTCACATTATTATTGTTATACACCCACGTTCAATAATGCACGCTAAATTCAAGTTTATTCATTCAAGCGCCATATATTAACCTGTCATCTTCAGTGAAGCATGATACATCAACGTTTTATGTTTACATCCCAATAACTTTAAGTTAAGCATACTATGTACGTACAATCATTGGTCGACGGAGCACCGTAGAGATAAATATATCTCTATATCAATCCAATTAACGGTCGGCAAAGCACCCTCTATATATCCAATTAACGCTTCCTGCTCGTTAGGACGAGAGGGCGGAAGAAGGGAAATCCATTAAGGCTTTTCAATGGAAAGGCTCCAAGACCCACCAAGGACGCTGCAGGGAAGGACAAGATTCACAAGACGACACAAGCCATTCGCCACCTCCGCAGGCTGATTAAAGCTATTCGGTGTCTTTCAGTCCCAGCACCTTGTCAACTTGTCGAAGCTTACAACAGGGACAATATGCATTTCTTTCCAACAGGAAGCATCTCTATGGGATGCTCGTTAATCATAACGCAAGAGAAATGCCTCCTGGTTTGTATTTACTCCTACGACATTCGCCTTTGTCACCATCGAGAGGAAAGGGTGGGGGGGGGAATGCTAACACAGCCTGTCCGGTGGCTGACGGAGAAGAGAAATACAGTGGAGGTAAAATACATTTACTGCTAAACCAGTAAATCCGTTTATGGGAAGTTTACTTGAAGCCAAAGTCATCAAACACTAATTCTTGATCACAATGTCAGATGTAGCTTTACCTGGAGAATATATCAGGGCGTTTCTTATATGAAGTGTGTGTGTGTGTGTGTGTGTGTGCGCGCGCGCGCGCGCGAGCGTGGACGTGTGTGCGTGTATGTGTGTATGTAATATAAGTTTCACATAACAAATGTGCGGATACATATATGTACATATCATACGCAAACGTATGTAGCTGTGCGCGTATATCAGTGAGAGGAAAGAGAGTCTATTTGTGAACATGTCTATGCCTTTCTTTTTTTATTTGTATATGAGTTTGAGTGTCCGTGTGTGTACATTTGTCTTTGTCGTCTGTAAGTGAGTGTGTGTGTGTGTGTGTGAGAGAGAGAGAGCGTGCCTGTCATGCGTTCATTAGTGCGCATGCGTGTTTACCTCCCAGCAGCACCAACCACCTTCCTTCGCGCTCTTCTTCCCATCTCCGATGTTTCCCCTGAGCGTTTGAAGCAGCAGACGACACTATTAGGAACGTCATTTCCTGCGCTGTAGCCTCCAAACAATTTCGCCGACTTCAGGGCTGCGTTCAGACTTTCACACTTCCACACGTAGCCAAAGAAAAGAAGATTATTTTCACCAAAACATCTCGGAAAATCTGTTGATTTCGTCATCAGAAAAATCGCTGAGGGATGTTTAAAGTGTGTATTTTGTGCGGGCGGAAGGAATATTTTATTTACAATTGTATTTATAATGCTGGTGTGTTGATGCCATCCGTCGGCTCGATTATTAAATCGAGCTGGTATGTATGTGTGCGTGCGTGCGTGCGTGCGTGCGTGCGTGTGTGCGTGCGTGCGTGCCAGAGACAGTGGTTCATTTTTACATGTGGACATGCAGGTGGGGGCTTTTTCGCACACACAAGAACTCAAAAGAGAATGCGCCGTCGACAAGCTACTCGCATATTGGATGAAAACTAAATGCCAGCACCTGGTCAAAACAACACAACAGACCTTGTGGACGCACACACCACCGACTGGCTCAAAGAATTCTAAAATGTGTCACAAGCCCCTTCGCTATGATTCAGGTACCAAAAAACCCTCGGCTGCCGAAGACCTGTCCACGTCCTCCTGCCTAAACAAGCAGCCTTTATCTCATTTATTAAATATTGATGCAAATTGATGTTTTATCAGTGATGTAACAGGTGCGTGTGTGCTTTACTGAAAGAGGAACAAAGGGAGGTTAGCAGCTGCTTGCGAATACACTGTTTCCTGTCCTGAAACTTTATCTCTCATGTCATATCCACTGTAGTCGCGAGGCCAGACTCCTTGGTCGTGCCGTCGCTGCCAGAATGATCTTCAGCCCAGCAACTACTTCAGTGGTTCGCGCAATGATGCTGGTGACGGTGATGTGATGATCATGTGACGGTGATGTGATGGACATGTGACGGTTATGTGACGGTAATGTGATGGTCATGTGACGGTGATGTGGAGGTGCGTGTGAAGATGGTTGAGTACACTGATGGTGGTACCGGTGGTGGAGAGGATGGTGCTGGGTGGATACTATGAGCGTGTGAGTGTGTGAGATGCTGGGTGAGTGACTGGCTGATTGGGTATGTAATGACGACTGTATTGCTAATGTTGGTATGGCAGTATCTCCACTAGTCATAGAATAAAATTTTAGGGAGACCTGAACATGCATAATAATCGTATTAACTTTCTTAATCCGTCTAACTGTATTTAAATATATTTCTATCATTATCCAGTGCTTTTACCGTTTTACTCATATTTCCATAAATACCACACGTTAAAGATAGGAGAGTCGACAGACAAATAACACACACACACACACACACACACACACACACACACACACACACCACCACCACCACCACCCAAATTTTAATAAAAGTATCCGTAATGCACTCCCGATAAGTGACCGCGTCAACATCTGCCTGATGTGCAATAAACTTGCCCCTGTCATCAGCTCCGGTGAGACGAAATTATTCCATAAAGGACCCCATTCCACAATTGCTTTCTACGATACCAGACGAAGAATGGCGTGCAGTTATTTAGATATATGCCTTGTCAACTGAGGATGTCAGGTGATAACTCTTTCCGGGCTCCTCTTGTTTTCTCGCCACGAGAGTAAACTGTTTCTGCCTCCGCGGCAATCGAACGCAAGGTCAGCCCCAGACACGATCCACCATCACAAACTGCGCTGCAATTTTTTGATGTCGTTTGGTGATTGTACAGCACAGTACAGAGGTGCTGAGGAAGCTGGGCTTACGTCCCTCCGTGCTGTTTTGCTGATCGGAGGCTATGCGATAAACGAAGCTGCGACCTGCATGGGATGGATGGACGAGTGTATTAACTGACCGGGCAGTCCGAGTGTTGGTCAAAGGGTGGCGCTCGTTAAATGACTGGGAGTAATGTGATACTTTAATGGAAAGATTACGATGCTAATGAGGGGCATGCAATACGTTAATGGGCGATATGCAGCGGGGACTCGACGTGCCTGTGGGAGGCGGCAACTCGCGGCATATCACACGGCGAGGTTCAGGGCGCGAGACAAGAACGTGTTTCCACTGCTTGCAATACGCGAGGTGGGGCGATGCACAAGCTTGCACGGAACTGCGAAGCTCGTGGTTAGAAATGAAACACTTTGTGTTCTTCGAAGAAAAAATATATATCAAGGTAGTGCTATATGCTATTCTTTGATGAAAGCAAAAAAGATAGACAAGCAGATCTATCTCCATCTAATATATCGACACACATTTAACATCTAAGGATTCACAGTTATGGTGATTAACGAATAAACAAGATATTTATTTATCTACCTGTTTGTTTATTAATTTAGTGCCTTTTCCCTCAATTCACGGTGGACTCAAAGCGCAATGGGATCCACACATGCTCGAAAGTACAAGAGCCCGCATACCATAAGTAGGCATCAAATTATCAAAGACATCTTTCAATCATTCAAAATGCCCACCCACACACACACACACACATCCCCCCATACACTTGGTTTTACCTGAACAATACTAGCTTAGTTTCAAGCGAACGAAGAAGGAAAATTAAAGAGAAGCTTACAGTAGGAGATGAAGGGCACTGTTTGAGAATAGCCATATGATGACGGAATAAATGAATATATGAAAAAAAGAAACTGAAATATAAAATATACAGAAATGCTAAATTTTTGACAAAAGGAAAGAAGAAAGTGACAAACAACAAGAACCTGGTTTTCTGCTATAGACGAGACTGGTTTGAGAAATAAAACTGACAAGTATACCAGTGCGCGAAGAATTCATCATTCGGAAACGGATAGTTTCATCGTCTAATCATCACGGGAGAAGCAATTAAATGCACAGCTACAATCTAGTGCCACGTCTATAAAGTTGGCTCTGAGCTCTTTTCGTACCAATATTCGGTCGCTAACAAGCGGAGGGAGTCAGATTCGAAGACTGGTCTGGAATCCATCACCGGGACATGGACGATTGCGCATAGCAACTGCGAAAGTTATCCGTTGCAGGAAAGTCTAATGACAGAGACCATTATCCCATTTATTAGGGACGTTACACAACGTGTAACTGTCTGATTCATAAATGTATCCTTAGACCTTCTAACATTACTAAAAAAAACAAAAAAAACCCACACGCTGTCGTGCAACGGGAATATTTTCAGCTATAGAATCATCTGATGTACTGCAGATATTTATTTGTCTTTCTCTTAAGCAGTCATTATTTCTTTCTTAATGCAAGAAGAAAACAAATAGCTGACAACCCTGAATGAAAGTAGCGCTTGCCTAACTGTTGTGTGAAAATATCATTCACAGTTCCTGCCAGCAAATGATTAAAAATACACTAAAGGACCAGAAAAAGACATTCTCTTGAATAAATTAATATTAAATGTTAAAAATGCATGGCCGAGTGATTGTTCGTGCATTTAATCTCGTCTTGTAGCATGCTTTTTCAGAAAAACGAGCTATGCTCTTGGAATAAAAAGCTCTCAGTTAAAACTCATGCTTGTTTTACCTGCACATGACCTAACCTAGCAAAGCAAACAAATAGTGAGATTTTCTCGGAAATTACTGAAAAGCTTGAGTGTCACTTTATGACATGACCCTGTTATCACTGGTACTCGAGAATTACACTTCCTCTTAAAAATCAGCGTACTACATCGTTGGCTATAAGTATTTCACGCAACAGTTCTGTTGTATCATCATCAAGTATCCATCTTACTCCACCTCCCTCATATTTATATATCAAATGTTCAAGAAAGACGGTTGTAAAATGCGTCTGTCTACGCTTTTATATATCATTTTTGTAACTTTATATATATATATAGAATTTGTTGAAAATAGCACAGGAACATAAAAGCTTACCTGGACTGACTTCCTTTTGAAGTCCGTCGGCTTGATCCTCACGTCTTGCTTCGAAATGTTCTTTGTTCACCTTGAGTGTGATTTATGAACCTTTTCAATCCTTTTGTGAAGATGATAGCGTGTGCAAAAAACTCAGACTCTAATTACTTTTGTATTTTGGATTTGTTTTTTGTGTTATTCAATCTCTATTTCTAACTTGAGGGGGAAAATAGCTGCTTTCAGCTGTCGGCTTCAAAGTGTTTACGACCTAGGGCTATGCCGTTTGCCAGAATCTCTTTCTGACGATGAATAGAATGTCATCAACGCTTTGGACAATAAATGCTTGAAAGAAGCGAAAGAATGCTTGACCCTAACAGGAACACGGCGGTAAATTTTCGGTGGCGCAAACTATGGTGGCATCGATCTTTGTGAAGTGTGTCAAGATCGCAAAGAACAGCCACAAAACAAAATAGTTTGTAGTTAGGTGCTGACACTCTGTCTCAGTGAAAACGAAATTTAGTGAACAGTATGACTTGTTGCATTTCCTTCGAGGGTGTAGGCGTCGGAAAAGTCTGAATTCGGGGAGCTTTATATACTATAGGCTAAGAATGAAAGTTAAGGGGGCTGTGTCAGTTTTTAGAAAAGAATATGTCAAATACGTTGGACGAACGTAAAATTAAACTAAAAGTACTTGTACAACAGAAAACACGTTTTTCCAATTATAATAACGCGCTAAAACCTTAAAGAGAGTTCAGAGCAATTTATCCAGTAGTAACTGCAATAAAATGGTGCGATTTCCGAACATCCCAGTTTGGGTGGTCTAGTAGCAGAACACGCCTTCTGCCATTTTAGATTCAGGTATCAAAGCAGGGCAGAGGTAATTTTTTTTCTCAGTTTGATACCTTTTCAGAGGACTAGACGTCAAGGTTGATTCCCCCGGCTACACCAGTCTTAAATATTTTCTTCAAACCGGGGAAACCACAGCTCTCACAATAGAATCAGGTTAAATGTCAGTATATACTGTAAACAAGAGTCAGAGCCTAGGTCAAGAATGAAGATAACATCCCATTTACCAGTTTAACTGTTCTTAAGAATTCTCGACAATACGATCACCAGAGTGGTTCTACAACAATTGGAGTAGCTCTCTAGCTACCTAAAAATGCTCGCCAGCCATACTGACTCTCCAGCAATCTGGATTAGTTACCCAACTACCTCCTGTGTACCATATCTGAATCGGACTAACATTATTTCGAAGAGATCAAACGGGGACAATTCTGTTCCCTGTCCTTTCTCTTCGAATGTCTCGAATATGCTTGAGATAGAAGGATAAACGCTCACCAAAAGAAATACACTGCAGGTTATGTCAATGAATACTAAAACAGCGTGTCATCTTTTTTATATTAGCCTTTTCTGGCACAGGATCAAGGTTGGTGGTGGCGATGATGATGATGATGATGATGATGATGATGATGATGATGATGATGATGATGATTGTTTGACATTGTATCAGGTATCTTTAGTCCTATAATTATTTAAAGCAAAATTTTCTTACTCCAGTCAAGAGTTTTTACCAACAAGTATTCACGTATTTCATCTTGCTTAGGTTTTTATATTCTGGCCTGCGTGTCGTGTTTACGAGTTTTCTCACGTATCGCAGCACCCTGCAGGTAATGGTGATCGACTAAACGACTGAGTTACAAGCTTCATGACGACGACATTTGTTACAGATGATTGACAGCTCAAAGATGGCAGGGGCGGGCACTACAGCTGGCGGCCACAGTCCAAGCAGCGCTTGTTAGTGTCCGAGCAAAGTCATTACGCCATGATGGACACTGATTAGCTCTCCAGCAGCTCATAGACTCCTTCTGATTTACTCTTGAAAAGGGATAAACTCATACTCTTTTATGATTTTCATTCTTCATTGCTTTAACTGCGGAGTGATGGATGCGTGTTTTGCAAAACAAGTTCACGCCCCGTTGTCAGAATGTTCCCTTCTCGCCAGCCTTTGATGTATTGGATTCTGACTTTCATGTTCACGTCCTTTGCTTTGAATAGAATTTTACTCAGCTCTTCGTGTCAGAAAAAACCCTTTACACAGGTACATGGGCGTTTTCAAAGGGATACAATTATTTAAGCGACGGATGATTTTACTCGTTTCATGAACTCAGGCCTACAAGTGTAATTCGTGCTTGCGTTACTTGCTGTTTCAAATCATGTCTATAAAGACAACAAAGCAACGAAAATATTCTCTCAATATATCAGACGAGTTTAGGATATCATTTCCGTTCATAAAGATTTTACATGTTTATTTCGCTTTCTTCTGCTCGAAGAAGTGACTAAAAGCATGTAGATTTCCACAAATTCTGTCGCTTAGCTACTTTGGTGTATGAAATAAAGAGTAAAAGAGAGGGTGATTATTAACTTTTATTTTTTTTTAGAGTTCTCTCACAAATTCTCTTCTACGTAAGAGCGGTTGTCGTGGGATGAAAAGTTTTTAATCTTAGGTTAGCAATATTCTCTAGGACTGTTTCAAGTGGGGTACTTTCTCGTGATTACAAGGTCTCTTTTTTGCATATGCCTCTATTGTTACAAGACCCATTAACCTTGCTTATCAATAACTTGTGACTCATTGTCATCCCGCTAGGTTGGCTCTCTGACATCACGAAGGTTAACTAAGGCAACTATTACTCCACCAATGGCAACGTAGGTGCGTTGAGCTGTTGTACAAATGGAGACTTTTTGCGGTTCCACGCCAGCAGTCGCAGCTGGAGCCAGCTAGTTCACAAAGTTTTCTTTCACTTACGGCCTGAAATTACAAGAAAACCGCCAGCATCGCCAATCAGCCAACCCATCAATCCATCCACATAACGAAAACGTTTTTCTTTCATTTTCTTACAGAGTGCCAGCATTCCTAATCTGTTTTGTCACTGTTGCTGCTGATCTTGTTGGAATAACTACTGCGAATTCGACAGCTTGTAATTGTAGCAATTGCAACATTTTTTTACTTTGAAATGGAGTCCTTAACACACTCATCCGCCTGTTATTTGAAATCAGTTTGTCATCTTTTTACTGTCGCTGGTCGCGGACAAAATACAAGCTCTTTAGCGACGGAAAGGGACGACGGACAAGGGGCCGAACACCCACTTTGTCTAGCTCTTCCTAGGTCTGAAAACTAAATTGACACCAGACAATGATCATGGACGGTCGTATCGCGTACAACCAATTCGCCGCCCGTATAAATTAACTCCCTCGTGTCGCTAGTGACAGGATGTGCCCTAGCGTGACGTTGCTGAGACAAGGGAAGTTACTCCTAATGACTGTGATTAGCTCCCCCTGCTTCTCAAAAATACCCTGGGGAGGCGAAAGGCTTGCAGACCTCTAGCCGACTGTCTTGTGAGCACCGCGTTTAGGCCGGCTACGATCGTCTGCGAAACTTCAGCGGAGACAGACGTCCAAGAAAAATAGCTAACATGCGAACGCTCTAGAAAAAGGCCCCTGCTGTGGCCCAAAAGCTAGACCCCAGTAATCAGGTGAAAAAGAAAAAAAGGAGTTCCTGAGCCCATCAGTCATTGAGAACTATTAAAGACCCCACTTTTCTTGGGTCCAACTTTTTTTTATTTGCGTGTTTACGGGTGTTCGTGCGTATATGCGTGTGAGGGCAGCGCCCATCTTTTGACATCGCTACGTTAACTTCTCGAACCCTCTATGGAAAGGGGGTGGGGAACGTCCATCCCGCGGGCCTTCTGCTAAATCATTTGGTCTGGCCCTGTCAAGGCAACCGCAGGCAAAACTCAAACATTAGTGAATATAGATTTGCCATCGTAACATAAATTTGTATTTAAATGAATCATGATAATCAGGTAAATTTTGAGAAACACACAAGGACTGCTTATTACGGGATAGACAAGACACAGGCGAGTACATGACGGGACAGACACGTATGCTTCTTGTCGGTTGTCTGTGTCGTGTGCCCCGGTGTCTGGGAGTGTACACGATACAAAACTGCTAATACACTGTGGTTAAACTACGGCTTTACCAAATATAGTAGACTGAGCTTTTAGTTGATAATTTTCTTGCCCAGGAATGGTGTTATAAATATTCAAATAACCCTTGGCAGAAAAAAAGGTTACCCACCCCTCCTCTATGACGTCAGGTACCCATTCCGAACAAGTGGGTCGGTGGAATCGATGTATGCTACGGTTTGAGCGCCAGTGCTCTAACTAACCCCACTTTTATCCGCTTTCCCAAGGAACAGGTAAACAGGCAACAAAATAGCCGCTTGAGTTAGAAAAGATTCGGAGAGTTTCAATCAACGTTTAGTTTTTCTTAGGCCCACCACAAAGTTTAGTTCAGTCATCTCTACGCTCGAAAGTAAACAGTGCTGTTGGAAACACGTAGAAGAATGGCCGACTTTCGTATTAACAAATTATTTCTTATTAAATCAGACTTTTTAACAAAAAGAAAACTAAAACAAAATACAACAAAACAAACCCCCCAAAAAGAACCAACACCGAAAAAAACAAAACCAACACAACACGAAATCCTTTTACTCTCAGCAGTCTTCATCATTTGATATGATAAGTATCAATTCGAAACTTATTTGACACAGCTGTCTTTTTTAAATTTTTAATGCAAGTTTTTAAATGTAGTATATTCAGCCATACTGACTGATCGTGACTTTCCCTTGAGTTCATTAAATTTATCCCCCTTATCTTTCCCTCTCCTGTTTTACACTCATCCTCCTGACATGCAATAGAAAACCTTGCTTAAATGTAAAGAAAAAATGTTTTTCATCACAAAACTTTTTTCATAGTTGTATTATTGAAAATTCAATTTTACCTGAACGCTTCTAACCGTGGGCGCCCATATGTAGCTTGACGACATGAAGTGCCCTTGAAGACGCCTATTGTCATCTACGGTGCAGGTCAACTGTCATCTGAAGGGTCATCCTTCCATCCCCTTCAGTCTTAAACTTCTATTAATGGTCTGTGTCGATTTCGGAACATCCTGTGGACATAAAAAAATATTAAGGAAAATATCATTTCCTGTCCACTCTTGACGTCTCTTGAGTTGTCCCTAGCATCATTATTTTCGAATAGCTTCGTTCGCTAAGTGCGACGGTCCCTCTATACAGCTATATACACAAACTGTACCGCTGTATGCCTAGACTGTACAGCTACATCTCCAAGCTGTAGCGCTGTATCATCTCTTTGTTGTTCAAATACCCTGTATTCGAGTGTATTCTGCTTATCGGAAGTTACTCCAACCTGTCTACACTTTCCTGTTTCGCACCTTTGCCCTTTAACCTTGAAATCTGTCTTCCGGGAGCTTGTAAGAACTCTAGAAAATACAGAGAGCAATCAGTCTGCCTAGAGATTAAAGCTAAGTAAGGTTTAGGTCTAGTGGTGTGCAGATATATTTTTTTCTAATTACTGGGTATACCTCAGTGCTGGTACTACTTCCCCAAACCCAGGTAAATATCTCCCTTTCTTTCTTAAGATGCACGTCGGGTACTTCGCCCTAATATTATTATTGCTGTTGTTTTTATTTCTACTGATTTAAGCAAGCGACTGGGAAAAGAAACTATTCAAATGTTGGTATTCCTTTCTGAATACTTTAATTTCCAGGATGTTTTATGTCTAAACTTCTTTAAAGAAGACAAAAATATTGAGCAGAACCCATTTTCTTTCCCACAGTTAATTTAGATGAAACGATATAACGTGATTAGTTTTAGCTTTCAGAAGAAAAGATTGAATGAAATTTTAGTTTTTGAAAGAATCACCTCTTTTCACGCAGATAAAGACCAGCTTGTCTTGCAAACGTTTCTTCAAATCATTCACATTTCTTTTTTAACTGGGCCTCTTAAACGAGATAATTTCTTTGAGATATTTGACCAGATTGCTACAGATTTCTTTAAGGAAGAAAAAAATTGCGTTGTTCATATAATAGAGCTTTAAATGTGCATACAAAAAAGTCGCTTAAATTGCACGCTTTCTTGAAACAGTTCTGAAACAATTTTTTTCTGGCAAAGGGACAGAACAATGCGTCGATCCTCACTCTTTTCCCTGCATAGTAATTATAGTAAGTTTCCAAGGACAATGATAATTTGTATGTACCGGAAAGATGTGCCGAAGGCCTATAGATGAGCTTTGATGGCCCGCTCGTAGCTGATATCCAAACTTTGATGTGTCCTGTGACATCAACCTGTGTCCAAAGTCGAGCAGCAGGTGAGATTGTCCGCGCCTAGAAGCCAACACAAGTTCGCACAAAGCCGGTCAGTACTGACCACAAAGCTGTGATGATGAACGAGCTGACCAGGTGTACACAGGGCGGATTGGAACATCTCTCATCCAGAGACCAGTGAATGTCTGTTGCTATTGGACAAGACCAAGCGTGGACTAATGTATATCGTTACATTCTGTAGCGGTTATTCCGGCTGTCTCTTCTTTATACTTGGTATCAACAGTCTGTATTTTTACCTGTCTTCTTTGTTTTGTTTTTTTTTTTTTTTTTGCCTGGCTGTTTTCCAGCAGTTTGTCTGACCAAAGCCCCACTGTGAGATAACGGCACAGAATCAATGATGCAATAATCATAATTCTAGGGTAACTTAGAGCAACGCTCAGCAGTGACGTCATAAGTGTGTTGTTTAGACGCGAGAATTGAAATCAAGTAGTGACATCGGAATCTTATGCTGATCAGGTCGCTGATGTCCATACCTCCCCTGATTCACAAACCTGGCAAAGTATAAGCAGCCAGTCTCTTGTCCAATTCCTTCGGAAGAATTCTTCTAGTAACATTTACCGTCTCGAAACTCGTATTTCAGTTCCTAGAGCAGAAACACCGAAACAAGGACCTGAGTGAAGGCTTCTGTAGTTTTGTTGTCGTTTTCAAGTTGGTGATTAACCTGAAGCTGGAGGAACTGGAGACGTTCATGATTTACATAAAGACCTACCGTGTCCCCGATGGCTTTGATGGCGAGCGAAATCCAGCGAGTGAGAAGAGAGCAAGAGAAAGAACATTGGAGCCACTAAAAATGGACTCCCATACCCGAGCTCCATAATAATCATCTATTAGCCCGAAAGGGAAACCCGAATGCCCCTGATGCTGAGAATGCCTCCAGAAATTATGGGAGAGCAATTGCTGTTAGATTCGAACACGGGCACACAACTGAGAAAGGGACGAAATGAAGCATACATGCGTGAGTTGTCACTCCTGCCTGCATATAACCGCACCCACACATTCTAACCAAATATAAACATACCCTGCAAAGGACATTTACAACTCGGTTAGCAGAAGAAGAGGAGTAACAATAAATAAATAAAAAAAGACAAAAAGCAAACAAACAAACAAACTTGAAAGGAATGGTTATTTTCGAAAGTGTCCCTCCCTTCCTCTTCGCACTGAAAGATTAAAGAAATTATTGCATCCGCACAAACCCACGCATTATCCTTTTGTATTCTGCAAATTTATCTGTTAGGCGTTGTCTCCAATAATATTTGCCTGACTTTGATACTGTAATGCAGTGTGCGAGTCGCATTTCCTTCCTGTTGCCTCGCTGGCCTTTCATGTTGGGCGATCGCATGTGCGACATGACATGCGTGGATCGTTCATTTCCGTTCAATCGATGCACGGGAGGAGGTTTTCTCCCGGTTTTCCTTGCCCCTGTGTATTAAGGATTGTGACTACTCACTGTCGGAAGGGAGGAGGGACTATCCTGAGACGACCAATATGGTGGGAGGAAAACAATGAACATGGCGCCTCAGACGATGTCATCAGTCCTGAACGTTGGCATCGGCGTTTACTAATATGGGTGGGTTGCGGCGGTGTTCATGCGGTTCATATGAGTCACATGAACATGTGACGGTCACGTCGTTGTCAGTTTTATGAATTTCCGGCTCTGCATTATGTGCCCGAGTAATTTTCTTGTTTTTTCCCCACTAAGAAAATGATGTTCTGCACGAATTTTCCATCTTCATGATGGCTATGTTTGTGGTTAAAAACTCGTTTGTACATTAGCGCTGTCTTTGGTAATGGCAGTGAACTCAGTGGGAAGGAAAAGCGGATAGCCGAGTGGTTAGAGCATAGGCATTGTTGGTCGGAGACCCCTCGGTTCGATACCCGTGTGGTGCAGTGTCCTTTCCCACAGCTGACCCAGCTTTTTGATCCCTTAGAAATGAAAAGCAGAGATATGTAGCGAGATGTATACAGCCACAAAAATTAAAAACCAACGGCTCCGACATATATTTGGTGTCTAGTACCTACTTTTCCAGCGACAGAACGGCTACGACACTATCTTTATCTTACCTGTACTTAAAACATAGTAATACACCCGAGATACCAAGGGTCAATAAAAAATACAAAAACATTAGAGGCTTTTGGAAATTCTGCCTGGATTGGTATCTTCTCACTTCTGTTGGAAACCAACGGACTCTTATTTGTATATCTGTGACAAGCATAAGCTTTAAAACTTTTCTAACCTTATTTACGATCTAATTTCTTAAACATGTTTTAAAACTGTAACTTTTCTCATTTTTTTTAAAAATTGGGTTCTTCCATACCAAATTGTGGCACAGCGTGTGTACGGAAATAATCAAGGTCTTTAAGTCAAAAGGGTAGGCAGTAAAAGTTAACTTTAAAGGTGTGCTTTTAATGACTCAAAAATGTATTTGCTAGCATGCAACGAAACCAAACAGTGAGTCATGTACGGTACCCAACTTAACAAACGAAAAGGCTCTGATACTAGAGTGATATTAATGAAGACCTCAGGAAGTTCATAATAAACCAATCTTTTATTTCAATTTTTCTGTTTCGTTCATAAACAAGAAGACTTGCTAAATACGTCTCTCCAAAACATTTTGCACAGTCCTCTACTATTTTTTTTTAAACAGAATCGTCCAGCCGAATTTTTTGTTTTTGAGCTGGCACACACACACACACACACACACACACACACACACACACACACACACACACACACACACACACACACACACACACACACAGAGAGAGAGTATGATACATGTAAAATAACACACCAAGTGAAGTAAGAATTAAGAATTCAATCACTGGTACCAGTATCAACAAAGGCACACACGACTCAAAGCTAATTTGTTTCCCTATAAATCAGTCGCCTCTTAGCAATAGCCAGGGCGAGCACCGTCTCCTGAGAGTGTCGTGCAGTTAATTACTTTGCTCGAGCATGCGCAGTAGCGGGGAGATTATCCCAAAGTACACAGCCCATGCTGCTGCTGTTTTCCTTTGATTTTTATCTTCGGGGACGGAACTACGTTCTCCTGAACTTATTTCTCTGAAAACCAGTATTATTGTATCTCGGGAGAACTAGAAACAAGAGTAAATAATAAAATGATACCTTAAGTGAACTGGTCCAGTCTCATCTACTGTTAACTTAGAAGTTGCAGTAGGAACAGTCTGTATGATTAGAAACAATCAACAAACAATAGAACGATTGACAAAGCAACAAACAAACAAACAAAAATCATGGCTTAAAAAAGAAAACAATTACCTTTCTTGCGAGATAATGTGATCTATTCTTTAAAAAAATAAAAGAAAAACTAAGATTAACTTCGTCACTGCACTTGCTAGCCTGATTCTATCGGATATTTCTGGCAGGCTCAAGATCACGTCTCTTCGTATTCCGCCACGAAATTTCTTTTATCTAACCTTTGACTTTTGTAATCTAAAAAAAATCAGATTTTACGCTAAGATAAACACGCATATGGGAATGGCCTTTAGTAGGGGTTCAATCTCACGTCTGAGCTCACGCAGGCCTTAGAAAGACCGTGGAAAGACAGGGCCGTCAAGAAGGATTGTCCGATTACTTTCAGCCAGACAATCAGCAGCCAGTGGAACGAGGAAAATTGTCCTGAATTCGGCCTTCATCGCGCGGCCAGTTCGGCTTTTACATGGGCGGCAAAACAAAGCGATGCAGCAGATCAATGAGCGTGGATTCTGGTGCAATGTTGTTGACTGAGATGCATGGTTGCAGGGCCACTGCAGGCCGCGTGTGGGTCAGGACACTGCAGTTTGTTGAGTGCTTGGATGAAAATGATGCATGGAGCCTAACAGCGCTTAGTGTCACCCTCATGGCCACCCGGTTCCACATGTTATCCCAATACCAAACGCTCCTCCCCTATCTGTGTCTTGTGTGGACTTGTTGGGCTTCCTTAAGTGTACCTGGCAGGTAGTTTGTCTTTATGCCATTGTGATGAGCTTTAAGACCGCGTGCGTGCGTGCGTGCGTGCGTGCGTTTGCGCGCTCGTGTGTGCATCTATGACAATGTCCTTCCATGTGTCTTGTGCGTGTGAGTGCGCAGTGCACACATTCTATGCTGCGCAGTCGTGTTCTTGTTAGTGTTTGACCCCCGCGGACCGTTTTGTTTTTTAAAGCTCATCGATACTTGTCAAGATATTCGTCCTGGCATAACGTTTACACGAAAGGCTGTCTTTCCAAACACAAAGATCACAGACGGCAGCCACATTCATCGGAGCGATTTGGCGAAGTCTGTTCCCGTTATTCATTGTGGAGTTTATGGAAAGTGACAGGCCGTGGTTCGAAAGATTGATCTTTCTTGCTAGAGTTTTTAACACTGTATCTTTGAAAATAAAAAGACAAAAAAGAACAAAAAAAAAAACAACAAAAAAACGAACTGACTACGTCTGAAATGTCTAAATGACTCTTTAAACTTTGCCAGGCTCCCCATGGGACCTTCTCTAAATTGTTTACCTTACTTCCATCCTGTGTCCCTTGGACATGAACTCGGTGTTAGACTTCGCAACAAGATCCCTTGAGGAGAGAGTGGAGAAGGAAGTCATTGGTTAAAATGTCTTTGCATTGATTCTTTTAAACATCATTAATTTTTTTTTTAAAGAACGGCCTTAAATTGTTCTAGTGTTCCTACGATTTCGATTTGTTTTTCTTTTCCGTTTCTTACAACAAAGTTTACGGGAATTTCGCTGTGTTCTCAATGAGTTTGTTTAATTGTTAATTTTTTTCCATAAGCCTGGAGTGCTGGCTGGCGTTTGAGGTGAAAGAGAGAAAGACAGAAAGAGAACTCAATGTTAGCCAAGAGAACATATAATGGATATTACAACTATACGATAAACAATTCTCTTACATATTTAGTGTAAATAATACTAAAACACTAAAAAGTGCTGGTGTACAATAGCACTTTTGTGCAGACCACTTTTGCATCAGGCCTTCCTCGAATTAAGATTAAAATGTAAAAAGAAAGAAGGTAACATAGAGGGGCTCAACACGCCCACCATATTGGTACGTGGCAGTTAGCATCGATGGTATTTTGCGAAGAAATTACAACTCTGCCATTGGTCTCCGCCTTGTTACAATAGTTTTTTTACACTGAAGTTCTTTGTGTATTTTGCATGATATTACATCAAAAAAGGCTCCATTGACGAAGTCGTTTGGCACGTTTGTGGACTTCATTGTTGGCCCCACACATTTCCTGTTTAGTTTGGAGAGAAACGTTTGCAAGATATCTCGATATTCCAGCTATCAACGAAATTCCACGATGTTTGAAGTTAAGAATACCTTACAAACACTTGTTTTCATTTACTATCTCACTTCTCACAGCGCCGTCTTGTCGCACGAGCTGCGATCTACGATATCTCGCATAATCTCGTGATCTACGAGACCTGACGATATTACATCAAAACAATGCAGTGAGTCAGCAGATGCGTATTTTTCTTTTATTATTATTATTTTTTATTTATTTATTTATTTTGCACAGACGATGTGCTTACTGTTTACTCGACGAGTTGTGGCACACAATACAGGTGCCGTGATCTTCAGTGCGGGAAAATGGGCAGCTGCTGTTAGGTTCAATTTTGCAGAGAGGCATGAACAGCCTTTAGAGAATGCCTTCAATTCTGTTCGTGTTTCAAAATACAAAACATAAGGTAGCCTGATAATAAAGGGACTTGAACCTGAACTCTTTATTGACCTCTGGCCATTACTGCCAATATCACGAGGTGAGTTTCGTTTCTTTGCATTCACACATACTTATACTCTCAGTCTCATTCACATGCAGGCATCAACATTCATATATATATATATATACTTAAGAGAAAGTGTTGCAATGGCGTTCTAAACGTATTACACAAGGTGACATGTTTCATACATCAATAGTCGTTTTGACACTTCTTAAACTGAAACACTTGAATAAGAACGAAAGTAATTGCTTGGTATTGTTTACATTTTTACATGCCAGAATTTCAATAAGCAGTTTGTTTTCGTTATATGGTGGAACATTTTGAAGCAACATAGAGCGGATGTTATTATACTGTGGGCAGTGAAACAAAAGGTTGTTTTCATCCTCTGTGGATCCTACACAAAAGGGACAGTTATTTATATTATGAGCGTTCTGGTTATGAGTAAAGCGGTTCTTGTGAATATTCATATCACTGACTCCCAAGAGAAAGCGAACCAAAGCATCCCTAAAACATTTAACATTTACATATTCAAAATACAATTCTGGTACGAGGACATTTTTTTAAAAACACTATACAGATGGAAACGATCACTCTGCCTCATGCGAACAATCCATTCTTGCTGACCAACATCAGTTATTCTTTTTTGGCTAGCAAAAACATTTTATGGTTACCCATGCCCTGGTTTAACCATACATGGTTAAAACCCATTGATCCCAGCATTACTCGGACTTTTGTTATCCAACTCTTTTTATCATTGAGAATCTAGGCTGTACAGTAGTATTTATACTTGTCTGGGTATACGGTCTATGTTCATCAGTGTGAGGCGGAGCCAAAATTTAATAGTTTTTATGCAGCAGTTAACCAAAAGTGGATAGCACCCGAGTTCTCCATACACCATATCTGATGGTATGCGGACTGGAACATTCAAGAATTTGTTTACAAGCAAAGAGGTGCACTTTTTCAACTGGGGTATCATCTTGTAGAAGCCCCGCCGCATATAAAACCACAGGTTGAGCAATGTGTAGTAAAATAATTTAAAAAAGGTTTGTCTTGTCATATTATTAATCTTTTTCAATGATTTTACTATATCCGCCGTAGCTATCTTCCCTTTGATTGCTGCTTTACTCCCTGATAGGAGCTCATTGTTGCAGTAAAGGTGAATCCCAAATACACAGAGCTGTTAACCACCTCCAGCACTTTCTCACCAAAGGACCATTTTCCCTTCGCCCTAAGAAACCACCCTTTCTAAAGACCATCACTTTAGCTTTATCACGATTAATTTGTAGTCCAAGCAGTTGGCATACCATGATAATACAGGCAGAAGAACAGTCATAAACACGGCAGTTAAGAACAATATTGGACAGTAGAAATTTTGATAGAAAATGGCTGCCACGCTCCATGCAATCAAAAACAACAAAAAAGAAGCAATTTTTAAAAATATATATCTTAATTTTTTCCTGACATATTTCCTGTAGACACCATGTGTGCTCAAGATAATAACATGTTACATCACTCCCATGTCTGGTTCAAGAAGAGTTTGATTTCCTCAGACAAATTCGTTTTGTTTTGTCTTTGTTTGTTTGTTTGCTTTTTGTGCTCCTGTAGTTGTTTTAGCGAGAACAAAAAGACAAAGTCTGCTATTCCTCGAAACCACTAAGTTTCAGAAACCAAACCATATAAATCTCACTCAAACATTTAAAGTCCAAGATTATCAATTATTATCAAAGTTTATTATGTCTATTTCCAGACATAGTGATTTCAGATCTGTAAAGAAAGTGATCTGTGAAGCATTAAAGAATTTTCTTCTCTTACATGATTTGGAATAGAATTTTAAAACAAAATATTCTCCCTATAATCGGCGACTGAATGGCTTAAAATGCCGTTTGAATAAAGTTTTGTAAAACTGTTACGGCGTAGCAAGGACCCACACAGACAGCGAAGGCATGCGCTAATAATTCGGAAGAAATGGGATGCCTGTGTCTTGCTATGCCTCCCACCCTCTCCACCCTTCTTTGGGAGCGTGCGTGTAGCGGGAGAGTGAAGGATGGAAGAGTTTTTTTTTTTTATCCGCTCTCTCCTCCCATCACCCACTGTCTCGAGCCCCCCCTCCCCTTTCTTGACGGTCACATCTCTTTGTTCTTCCACCGGCTCAGTCGGAAAAACTTCAAAGCCATAATAACTATAGCCTTATAACTGCCTCTTTCCTTCATGTCTTTACCTTGTACGGTAAAAATGTTAGCTGAAAACGTACATGTTGCAGCCCATGCACCACCGTGTACCGAAGTTCAACTCGCCAGCAATGATACATTAACGTCAGTTGACTGATTATGGACTGCGAATCCATTTGGAAGGCTAACAGGGGCAATCTTGCCGCTGCAGAAAGTTTTTTTCCGTTACGAGACACGTTCAGTGGAGAACTTTTTTTTTCACCATCCGTACATTCGCAAAAAATCTCCAACCTCTGTAAATGTAACCTGTTTCATTGATTGCTACTACAGCGAATGTGACATAGTCCTTAAAGAACAACACGAATGCTCAGCAAAAATTGCTGGAAATAGAGCATAAGGTATCACAAAAACATAATCCGGTGGTATTTTATGACAAAGAGGTACGAGAGATTTTATATTAATATTTTCTCTTAATCACATCTGGATTTGTCGAGAAAACAGAAAGTGACGAAAGGCAAGTATTTCTAAAAATAGCATCATCTGCATGAGTTAAATTCCAATAGAAAAGATGCAATCCTCGGTAAAAGAAAACTGACCAGGACACAATGTGCTGTTGCTGATTTTTCTCTTCGAAGCTCAGATGGAGTTTGTACTCATTTAGGAAATCCTAAAGAAAATGGCAACAAACGGCAGTGGATTAACTTTGTTCAGAGATGTGTATATACACGTCTCAGCTTTGTTCCAACGTGCCATACTCAAGAATTTGCTCAAAACGTTTCAAAAGTATTTGATATCCAGTCACTTATGAAGTACAAGCAAGTCTTAGACTTTTAGCTAAAAGAGTGAATTTGGGTTGGATTTTTTTTAAACTTCAGTGGAATCTTCCAAAAAAAAATTGAATCTGAGGGCTCTATCCCAAAATCAGCTGGTTTTTTGTTTTGTTTTGTTTTTTTTTGGCAAAACATCGCTTTTTGAACACGAGAACCTAAGTAATGCTTCTTCTTTTGACTCTTAGACATGCATAGATTTGCTGAACTAAGTCACACTGTTACAAATACTACTGGCGCGTAAGAGAACTCTTCAGTATGGGAGAGTAGTTTTCTCCTGCTTTCCTAGTGGCAGGTTAAAATGCCTATGTTTGAAGGTTCAAATCTTTAAAATTAATCATAACTCTGTACTCATATTGTGGGAATTATTATTTTTTAACCCGATCATAAGGAAAAAAATGTTGCACTCGGCTTGTCCTTTCACGTAACGTAGGCTCATGTTGCTGTCAAGTGTTATTTCACACAGCGTGCCAACCGTATTGCTCTTGAACTTAAAAGAAATATTAGGAAGTTTTAAAGTACGGACATAATCAAGACAGAATATTACTTTCAGTGAGCAAGACTGATCAATATTTTTAGCACACGCAACTCACAAACAAATTACAAATGCCACGTGCAAACCATTAGCAAATTGCAGAGCAGCACTTTGCCTAAGGAGAGCTATGAAAATCAATTTTGGCCTCCGAGCATTATACTACATCAAATTAATGTAAACGTAATTGATTTAGCTGTTATTTTGACTTTCACACAAATGTCTGACTGCTCCTGCGTTCATTTAAAAAAAAATGGGAGAGATATCTCTTGCTGCAAAGCGTGTTTGTAGCAAATACGTTATACGCCCCTTGCCACTGTCATTCCTGTTGTAGCAGACGAGACGTCAAGCAGCACATTTCCAGAATCCACCCAGGGGACACAAGCTGTCCACCCCACGCAGCTAGAAAGCGAGGAGGAGGGAAAGAAGAGACAATGAAAGAAAATGCTTCCGTGCCCAAAAATGACCGGCTCAACCATTTTACGGTAAATTAATGGATTTGAAAGAACAACAAAAAGGTTTCCTTTTAAAGATCTAGTACGGTGGAATTTGTTTTTTAAACCACAGGGCGAAGCTCAGTGCAAGGGACTGTCAGGCCCGGTTCTATCATTAAGCGAACGAGGTCGTTTTCTAAAGCGAAAGCACTGCAAGGGTCTGCATTTTTAAGCGACAAATGATATTAGGACATTGTGTACATTACTGCTCATAATTCATGTAAATTAAAGTCTGTTACTACTTTCATACTCTTAATCCAATGACAGACATTTGTCCTGCTGCTCCTCAATCGTGGTATGAACTTATATTACCTATATACACGTCGTGATAGTACGCTGTTTGCAATAACACATTCTTATTTACCTGCATTGAAGACTAAAATAATTCAAAATTCTCTTTTTTCTAAACTATAAAATTTTTCTTTGTTTTCTTTCTTTCCTCTTTCTTTGTGTTTTGCATGTGTTCAGAAGAAGTCACATGTACATTTATCTGCTATGGTGTATTGGCTAGAATGAGTTGGTGGCTCGATGTGAACTACAGGAGCCTTCTGCTTCTGTCATTGGTTTCTCCTAGACAGAATTTGCCTTTAAACACACACACACACACACACACACACACACACACACACACACACAGAATGGTATGCGTCTGGGCCAGCCTTGGGCGCTCCAGTCAAAGAGCACGACGAGGATATCCTTTGGAACAGCTTGAAAGAATCCTAAAGGTGGTTGACAACACAACACACCAATGCACAATCCTAATGTTTGAGTTAAATGATCTCAGTCCGATGATGATGCTTGTTAAGCTCGTAAGCGCGATATTTACCCTGCTTTGCAAAAATAGCATATTCTACTGACCTCTGAGGAGTTGTTAGAAAAACGAAGCGTTTTGCACCGTTGCAGAAATATGAGTGGGACGTGGTGTTGGCCGGGGACTTGTAAGGCGGCTGGTGGTGATCTCGTGCCAGTGTAGTCCCCATTATATCAGCCACCCAAACGTTTTCGAAATGGAAAAGCATGCTAGTGGTGGGCAGGTAATGAAAATGGATGCGCTCTGCACGGTGTGTCCACATGATCAGCTACTTCCTCAGCTGAACAAACGCCTCTTCAAAACGTCATGTAACCAGGGCTATTTTTAAAATAATAAATACTGGGGGAGTTTAATGAAGCACAGTGCCGCAAACAGCCAGACAAGCAGATCAAACTTTTGATTCCCATTAATATCCACCTGCGAACGTCACTTGCTACTATAAATAGACGCAAGGATGGTTAGGTTCTCCACGGCTGTTTGAATGACTAAATCTTTTGATGCACCAGAAACTATTTTAAAATCGACTGGCCCAAGAACATGCAATGTCGTAATGCTTGCATGCAGAGCGCATACTAGGGGTTATCTTTCAGGATCGTGCGCTTGTTTCGATGACATCAGATGTGGAAGCCTCTATGTAATGTGAAATGGGAGAGAGTGTGGAGCGAGTGATTGAGGTATTCGGTGTTGATTGATTTGTGTGCAAGAAACTGAACTAGGTAGGTTGTGTATGGCTTTGCTATGGACCTATGGCCTGTAGCCGTAAAGTAATATTCTTGTCGTTTCCCGTCGTTAATTATAGGAAGAAATGCAACTTGTATTTCTGGCTAAATCGGGAGCATCCTTGGCATACTTCTTTTGCAGTATGGTGACGGCGATGAAAGGGGAACAAATCTGGTGCATATCTGTAAATCTGACACTTGCTATTTTCAGGGGGATTTGAAAAACATTAACAATGTGCTCTCACATGGTTGGCTGGGTGGCTAATTAGTTATTCGGCTGTTGGTCTTTTTTAATCGAGTTTGCAACATGTATGTTTACACCCCATTACATACTCGTTTCCCGACAAACGTCTAGGGCTTTTAAAAAAAAATGTTTTTCTAATAACCAAACGTCATTTTGCCCTCAGCATTTTCCAATGTATGTATCCCCCCTGCCGCCACCTCCACAAAATCCACCCCACTCTGGGATTAGTGTCCAACTAACAACTCGAAGGGAATTTCCTTACTTCCTCACCCTCGCCCCCTCTCACTTTCCCACAGACGACAATCAATACCGCACACTCTCTGATTTTTTTCGTTTTACCCTGTTTTCTTTTTTTCTTTTTCTTTGCAGTTTGTTTGTTTTTGGTTTCTTGCTATCTGACATTATTCATCCCTCTAATCCCTAAGATATAAAAACACACGAAATTCTCGATGGGAGGATCAACGATAGAGACTAGGAACTGTAGCTAGTGATTTTATTTTTTTTGGAGGAGGGTTAATTTGAAGGCCTAGTGCTGAATGATAAATTTTGTGTGGCCAGAGCTCAAACCACGTTGTGGGTGTTGCAGATCACAAAAAAGTTAATTGATTAGGTTAGTATTTTTATAGTAAACCAAACTACGGGTTTATTGTCATGTCCAAAACGCCGCCAAGCATCTTGTTTACTAGGTTGCCATTATTTGACAACTATTCCCGTTCGACATTTCAAAAGAACTTGACGTGTTTCTATTTCAAGACCAGAAAGAACGACTTAAAAAAAAATACCGACCCTTTGAAGGATCCAAGCGTAACATTTGTAAAGATGACTAGGTGTGGGAGAGGGGTCCGGCGTGTAGGTTCACACCGATTCACAACTGCTTGACCAAAATAGCATCCTATCCCAAAACCTACCCCTCTCACCTCACTGCGGACAATATTCCTCCTGGAGTAAAACACTTTAGGCCACTGGTGGTCAAGCAAACTGCTTCTAAAGTCGGCGCTTTGGATTTTCCGTAATATCAATTTTTACGGAAACTATCTGTAAAATATTATATTGATCGAAACACACACCAAAAGATAATGACAAATGGTAACACACAATCTCTTTCCTTCTTGCTCCCATCGAATTTATCGAACAAAGTCAAGTTTCATACCCTCGTACACATCCCAATCTGGCAGCACTTCTTATAAAGTTACACGGCAAGGGCCACTCGTCAATACAAATTTCTGAACAGCGCCACGAGGAGAAATCCGGTTATTACCCCGAACAAAGCAGATTTTCTCGAGCCCCGGGATAGATGATGATAGCTGCAATTGCCCAGATTCCAGTTTGATCAGCTTTACGCCCGTTCATATCCGTTTGATGCCGGGGCCTTCAGGCAGCGATGGCGGGGGTCATCGTGATGTGCATCAAAGCTGAAACAGACTGTGGAAGTCCTCGGTGGTTCTGACACGGATCACCGCCATTAAGTCGTTTTCTCAGGCAGAGCCAGCCATCCCTAGATTCCTGGTTACGATTGTCCCGTGTGTGTGTGTGTGTGTGAGAGAGAGAGAGAGAGATTATAGAAGCTCACACCCTTGGTGCGTGAGTGTGTGTGTGTGTGTGTGAGAGAGAGAGATTATAGAAGCTCACACCCTTGGTGCGTGAGTGTGTGTGTGTGTGTGTGAGAGAGAGAGAGAGATTATAGAAGCTCACACCCTTGGTGCGTGAGTGTGTGTGGTGTGTGTTTGTCTGCCTGTTTGTGTGCATGCGTGCGTGTATGCACGTTTATGTGTACAGAAGATAGATCTTTATTCAGTGTAGCCTCGAGACCATGACAGACAAACAAATCGACAGAAAAGAAAGAGGCAGAAATAAAAGTAAGGACCGAGAAAGAAAGATCTGAAGGATGTGAAGACAGACGGACTGCGACGAAATGGAAAAATAAAGAGACATATATCGATAGAGAGAGAGAGAGAGACTCACAGAAGTAGTTATTTACTAATAACATGTACTGCTTAGACTTAAACCTTCAATTTTCTTAAATATGCTGATAGATCTATAAAGTATCTTTATCTAAAAAATGAAGACATTTTTAGAAAAAAAAATTTCATTAACAAGACTGCTACTTAATACGCAAAGCACTCTTCTTTTTGTCTACTTCTGGCAGAAATACCTACACTTAGTTAATTGCTTTTACTTTCGTTTATTTTATAAAAAAACACATTAAAAAGTGGTTCTAACATTAACTAATCTCGAATGCGGAGGAGGAGGAGGAAGTTAAAAAGTCGAAATAAAAAATAATCTTCCGCTCAAATTTCTTTTTTTTTTAAATCAAAAACACTGAACACTGTCAAACGATCTGGAAGACCTGCTCAGTTAGTTGGTTTTGTGGCAACACAAATGAGCTCTCTGGTGGAAACAAAGCGGTTCTGGTCGATCTAAAGTCGTTTATAAGCACAACATTACCTCCGGTTTCCAGTGCAGCTGTTTCCCCTGACAGCGCTGGTCAGGGACATAGATGCTGAGGTCCAACAGTGCGAGTTTTATGGCGAAGTTATTAATCATTATCTTTAATATCCATCTCACGTTTTGTTTCTTCTTTCTTCGTAGCTATGATATAATTACATCATGTTTCGCGATGTTATTATTATCTTTGACATCTCCGTCGTGTGACTTTCATCGCGTAGTTATTATCAATATGTGTGTGGAGGGGAGTGGGGTGTGTCCCATTTAGTTGGCAGGGGGTTAAGCCGAGGGGTTAGAGGACACCGAGAGGAGAGAGTTGTGGGCAGAGCAATAGACGGTTCGATGCCCGTGTTGCGCAAGGAATGTTCCTGTCCCACCACCAGTTGACACAGCTGTTCAATGGATGCTTAACCCTGTAGAAGATGGGAACAGAAAGGTAGCAAGGGACAGGAGATCAACAACAAAAAAGAAGAATTCTTACTAAAAAAGCTGGCTTCGAGACAAGTCCGGTCACCTCATTGCTTGACAACCGAAACGATGATATTATTTATGTTGCTGTTGTTTAAAAATGGCAAGTGGTTGCCTTATTTAAATTGCAAGCTTTTAGTTTCTTGATAATAAACAATTGCATTCTCAATGGTGTTAATTTATTTTTTAAACAGGGACGGACGCAATATCGTTATAACGATGAAGTCCGTGCTGTATAATCGAGCAATACGAGATTCTGGGCGGGGGAGGATATTTTGAAAGAACACAGCAATGCTGATGGGAATTGGGGGATGCTCCTTTGACTAAGAGGCTAACGGTGACGGGTCTCAGTTTGTCTGGACTGAGGATCGGCTGTGATTTTCTTGTCAGTGCTAGATGTAAGCCTTTACTGGTATATCCTAGATTCCTGGAATATTTTTAACTCATTTCCTTTTTTTCAGTCTTCAATCAACAGACTTTCAACGACTGTTTTCTCACGTCTATGGATCCATGGATAGTTATAGGAGAGGATTCAACAAAACCAGCCATTAGATCAGACAGTAAAAGAAAGAAAGAAAGAAAGAAAGAAAGAAAGAAAGAAAGAAAGAAAGAAAGAAAGAAAGAAAGAAAGAAAGAAAGAGATTTTAAAGTGCAACGTAGAAGTTGCCTCCACATTGCCTCAGTGAATACGAATTTTTCTGGGGTGGGGGATGGGGTTTGCGCAGCAGGTTAAAAGAGAATTGGGGACATTAATTTTTCACAAATCCACCCATGCATGTATTTGAAGATCTATGTGCAACAAAAGACGGGTCTGGTTCAGCTCTGCAGTCGCAGCTCTAACTTCATTTCTGCGGACACAACCCTCTCGTCTGATCCACTCAAAAATGTCTAAAACACCGGCATGAATTTTTCCTTTCCGTAATAGGTTTCGGGTAATCTTCGCAACTCCTTCGGGATGCGCTAACATGGGGCCTTTCTCCTTTGCCACGTTCCTGTAACATAGGTTTTTTTATTTTAAAAGAAATCTACCATCGATTATTGTCCTCTTTCTTCTGATCCTTCGCCCAGCTTATTGTGTTCCAAATGAGCCACTTGAAAAGTCTCTTGGGTCTAGTTAAATCTGTCTCTTAACAAATTGTATCGCCGTTGTGCAACTGCGTTTTTGTGAAACAGAAGAATAATTCTAAACGAGAATTCTGTTTCGAGTCAAGCAATGTTGTTATGGCACTCCAGCATTTCCTCAAGACGTGCGCTACATAAATATCAGTTTAGAAGAACAAGACTACTCCATTTTCTATAACAGGTTCGGAGTGTTTCTTACGCAAGACAACTCAGACGATGAAGTACACATCCTTCATCTTGGAAGCATTGTTTTACAATTTAATTATCGGAGCTACTTTCAGTTCCGTGTTAAGCTACTAAAGAGAGAGCGCTTGCAGTTAAGTAGAAAATAATTGGAGAAGTTGAGAGCATTGGGCATTTGCAAGGGTAAGGGGAGGGGCGAGTTGGTTTTTTTTACGCCGAGCCAGCAGCTGAGTCAATGTCTTGGCAAAGCAGCCGGTCCTGTAAACAGGTGCCACACACAGAGAAAGAACATCCCCAGACAAGATCTGAACCCAAGACAGCCAATCCTCACTGTATTGGTGAAAGAAGCTACCCGTTGCGCCACCGGACCACCCATACTTGAAAGAGGAGGGTCGATTCAGAAAAGCTTTGATGTCGTTGGTAGCTGTTTAATTGGGCACAGAATATACAGACAGTATACCGCAGT
This sequence comes from Marisa cornuarietis, assembly GCA_004794655.1. NCBI lineage: Eukaryota > Metazoa > Mollusca > Gastropoda > Architaenioglossa > Ampullariidae > Marisa > Marisa cornuarietis. The sequence goes on from SMMW01000622.1 coordinate 11,325,490, forward strand.
GATGTAACTGCACAAAATCTGTAGCACACAAAGGTTTGTGTCTGGACCTCATTGACAGATATGCAAGATCTCTAAAGGACATTGTTGATATGGATTGGCAAAATTTTTATATTGCATTAACATCGACATTTTTTAAAACACAGTCTCTAGTGACAGACCCGTAAAGTCAATTCTTAACCAACTAATATAGACGATGCAAGTAAAGGTTAAAGAATGTCTTTCGCGCATCCGCACGATTCAAGGGAGACCACTTGGCAGCCACCACCACCACCACTGTGACTAGGGCTGACCTGTTGAAAACAAAGTTGTTGCGCTCATTGGATCGAGACGGTAAAGCAACTCGAACTGAAAGGCGGAGTGATTCTTCGTTTGCTATCACCGCTCTCATGTAGTAGTCGACATGTACAGACGCCAGCTGAGAGTTTCACATTTTGATGGCATGTAGAAAGTAGACAGACTACATTCCCCCCTGACTCACGCATCTTGCCTCCCCGCACGTGCTTTTTCGACAAAATAGAATTCCTCGTTCATCACAGAGATTCTAACCTGCAGCCTCTCCATTCCAATCTGCCGGCCCTGTCTCAATGAAGATGAGCAGTTCTCCAGCATGGTGGATATTGCGCTCACGTTACCAGTGTTTGACTGACATGTCTCATGCTATGAGTTCTAAGGCGTTTGAGTAAGGTCAAATATCAAACGAACCTAAAATCTGTGATGTGGACGGTAATTTCTTTGATTGCGCAAGGAATTAAGAAAATTAACTTTAACAGCTTGTCAAATATCCCTTATTTCCTCTGTTATCTAAATTTATCTCAACCTTTTACCTTACCATTCTCCAACCGTGAAAATAGCTGCGTCAGCAGCAACCTCAAGGGAACAAAATGCCACAAGAGGTACACCAGTTGTAGCAGTAGAAATAGGTCAGTGATAGCAACCATAGGCGAGAGGTACGAATAAAAAAAAAGAAAAGGGGAAAGAAATGCGTGTCTAATGTACAGTCTAAAGGAAGCAATATTTAACCAAAAGTGTCATCAGTTCAGAATACTCTATGACTATGCCCTTAACGTTTCTCTCAATGTTGTGGGACGGGAGCTGGGTGGTGAAGAAGTGAATCGCCTGCTGCTACAAGGACACATTGCTGAATTAAACTCGCTGTAGCCCCTTTAAAAAAAATTACAATGTCTTTCTATGTTTTCAAGTGCCGACATGGCGACAACACGCACACGCCCTCGCTATTGCAGGCGGTTTCCATTTTCTTGAAACCCTAGATCATCGTTTCACCTTGTATTCATCATTAAAGGTAGACTGCAAGTCATATAATTATACAATATTTCGGTGTCGGGGTCTTTTAAATTTAATGGTTTGGACGTGATAAGCCCAATGAATAGTAGTTAATACTGCTGAAATTTACGAGTGTAGGCAACACGTTTTTTTCTCGCAACTATCATAAACTTCTAATTAAACGTTAATTATTTTATCATATCGACACTTTTATTTTTAATTCTCATCGTACCATGCAAAAACTTTGTTAAAAAAACAAGAGCTAATCCTGAGCAAATAATATTGAAAAAAGAAGAAACATAAGGAGATACTAAGAATAGCAGAGAGAGTGGCAAGTCAATCCCATACGAGTCCGGATACCCCGGGTAGTATCATAATGATTCTTTTCTCAAACTCCTGAATACCTACATCTGTTTACAGGGTTGGCTGCCATGCCGTGATATAACCTTAGTTGCTGACTCGGCGTAAAAGAACAATTCCACTCCCAACACAAATACACTAATACCTAATCTTAATGCAAGGAATCCAGCTCATTGGGGAGAATGCAGTGCCTCCGCCGCTCATTGAGCATAAAAAATTTGTAAGCTACACGAAACGTTCTCCAGATTTTTATCTGAATTAGCTGAATTTTCCATTTTTACATTGTAATGAAACTTTATTTTGCAAGTTAGCATCCAGCGAAAAATCTTGAATAAATTTGATGAATTAAGCTGTTTTTATATGCATTTCATTTTTACGCAGCAGCTGTAGGAACACTCGAAGGGATATTTTTTTTACTTAGTCTTATCTATGATCTTTAATTTTTCAAGTAATTTCTTCGTGAGATCTACACTAATCTGAAGCCAAGTGATAGACTCTGACTGGCTCTGTCTCAAGACGACTAGTCGCCATGTTGGAACTCCTCAGTCTCTTTGGTCTCAGTATATCGGGCAACGCACTGCCGCTTTTTTTTATTTCAAAACTGAGAAGGTAGGTGTCAATCTGTCTCATGTTAGCTATCATTTAGTGGATCTACAGTACTATCTTCTGCCATTTTACACACACTTTTAGAATCAAGCACGCATGCGAAGTACGACTAGACGATCATGCGAACTGAGACCGATTCAGTGCACATGAGAATGACGCCTGTCTATAAACTGTATAGACTCCCCATGGGTTCTAGTCTCTCTATTCCCACCAACCGTCATAATGAAGAGCTGCAATTTATCGCTGTCGTCTATACTGCTATGATCAGCTTGGTGCAGGTGTCAAACCTCAGTAGGCCAGACGGCAACAAAAAGACTCAGCGTGCTGTCGACCATGGTAACGGTATTGTAAAGGGACAAACACGCTGCCACGGAGAAGACTCGGCCTTTAGAGATGTAAATTGCTCTTCGTCCGGGGACTGAGTTATGCAAGATTGGCTCTGTATAGTCTTTTGCTTCGAGGGCAATGTATATTTCTGGCCTGAGTGCTGCGAAGAATGGGAACAAAATGGAAGCTTGACTCACCGACAGCAAAGAAACCAGCTATTTTAACATTAGAACTGACAGTGCAACTTAAATAATTAACAGCAACGGTAGGTGACAGAAGTTACTCATATTCGTGCTAAAAGAAGCCAGTGTTGGTGTGGTGGCTAATATTGTGTGCATCACAAGTGCGGATAAAGGGAGGCAACATTTGATTAAAACAAGAGTCGGACGCTTAAATGCCTCCTCAGTTGTCTCTCTTGGAATTTACCACAGACTTTCCTCGCTATGAGCCGATTTGGGAAACCAGCAGGTCGCATGCTACTAGCACTGACACGTTTGGATTCAAAACCAGTTTTTGCAACACAAATATTGCGATGTTTCTCACTGCCTTTATGTAGAGCAGAGAACGCGAAAATTCATTCACCTTTGCAACTAGCAGCTCAATACCGACCTCTTTTCTGTTCACCCTCTCGTCCGCGTAAGTCTCGCCAACTCATGCAGGAAAAAATGAAGGATAATTAAATACGTGCAAGTCATTCAGGCCTCTGAAAGTAGACCACGTGCTTCAATACTTCATCCATTCAAAGAAATATAAAAAAAATTCCCTTTACAATTCCCAAATAACGCCTTGAGTATTCGAAGGGCAGAAATGTCGCACTCTGCGAATGGGTATTATCAAGGCGGAGAGTTGTGAACTGAAACAAAATTTAGGTCTCTGACATTTAAAAAAAATTAAATGAATAAACTTTGACGTCCATGTCCTCAGCACGAAAAGTGATTCTTGATGTAAAATATGGCGAGACAGCACTGCTTCCTCCCTTTTTATTTAAACACATTTGAATAGAATTATGATCACTGATATAAATTTTACGGTCGGCCATATATTTTTAAGATGGCGTCACAAGCGACATAATCTCACAGCAGCTCCTACCCTTGGTGCAGATGATCAGGCTACCACGAAGAATGCCGCTTGACAAGCGCCTAAAACAAATCGCGCTCCTCAGTCGTAGACCAGTGATTATGTTTACACCCAGTATATATTAATCTGTATCTCGTTTGAGTCACCTTCTGGCTACAAACAGAGCACGAAAAATCTGTTGATAATTCTGTTTTTTTTTCACTAACATTTTCCTAAGCCATGTGATACCTGCTGTGAAAAAAGCATTCAAGCCATTTAAATGTGCATGCCGTACTCGGTGAAGCAGTGGAATGAATTCAAAAGCCTAATTTTTGTATTGCTTTTTTTTTATTATAACATGCTGTTTAGCAGTTGCAGACTGTCAAATGTAATGGGGACAGTTGCAGACAATTTTTTAAACTGATTTTTGTAAATAGAATTTTTTACAACCATCATTTTGCTTTCAAGACGAGCATCCGACTGTGTAACGCATTAAAAGTAGAACGCATGATGCATGAACTTGTCTTCTTTAGTCTGGTTGGGGGTCGAAGGGTTGAGCAAGGGAAGGAGGGTTATGGCTGAAAATGTTTAAATGGTGTAAACTACACAAGCACCAACTTCTGTGAAGTTTGTGAACACAAGTACCAGCGTCAAGGGTTCATGTAATAGCATTGCATCGTCAGCGTTTTGTGCCTGAGACGGCGTACGGCCAAACGGTAGTGACGCAGATGAATATATCTAGAAGTTTCTGTGGTCGTGAGTATAAAAGTTTCGAGAAAACAAGGTCTACGTTTACTTCCAAGGGACCAACCTCCCTACCTTACTTGCGAGACTGTGGCTGAACATTTCTGGGGGGAAGCCACCCATTCTATTACCAGTTGCAGGTGAATGGGACATATTTAATGACTCAGTCCACCGTATCCATGTCAACGTAAGAAGTACCGAAGACAGTGAAAAGAAAGCTTTGTGGGGAAGATAGGGATGAAAGACTACTGACGGACACGGCTGGGTAGTCAAGAGCGCTCTTCACCTGCTTGCTATGGTGACACGTCTCCGCTTGAGGGAAATTTACTTTAGGTGATCTCAGAGCCTCACGGCTACAACATCTTGCAAGTAAGTCGAGAAACATTTCTTACATTGTGATTTAAAATCTTAGCAATAATACCAATGGTTTTATGCCATTTTACCAAAGACCAAACATATGCATTAACTTTCAGAATACTACGAAAGTAAAGGTGATAGCGATAAAAAAGAAAAAGAATTGACTAAAGTAGAGAGTAAGGAGTTGTAAAGGAGTGTGTGGAAAAAATGCTGAAATGCTGGATAGAAAGATAATTATTACAGTAAAAGCATTATTTTCCGTTTGTAACAGCCGTCGTTACGCGAGATGTCTGGTTGGACAGGTGCATAGAATTGACTTAAAGGGTCATTGCGTGACTTTGACGGCGGGAGTATCTTCTGACAGGAGAAAAAAGTGAAAAGAATCGTAATTTATGGGGAGCAGCAGGCCCGTTCGTCGATGATCCTTTCAAAACTATAAAGATATGCACCCTGGTAGGACAGCTGGGAACACACGCTGATAAGGTGTATGCTCTTTCTATGCTTAATATTTACAGGATTTTCTTTATTCAGATTTGGTGGCGAGGGTATCTTTTTTTTTATCTCGGGGCAGTTGCACAACACGTTTCTAAACCTTAAAACTGTTCTAAAGAAGCAAAATCTCTTCTTAGCCATTTTGATGCATTGCAGAAAAACATACAAAAAATTGTACTGACAGGACGGAAAGTCAGACTTAAAACAACTTTATCTTACTTAAAGCTGTTTTAGTTTTAAAAATTCTAAAATTGTGATGTGCACTTTAAACTGACTATCTAAATAGAGTTAAGGCCTAAAAGCGTTTAAAATTAGAAATGTATTGTGCAACTGGCCCCAGAGCTATTAAAACCTGCTGTCTGGTAGATATTTTAAGTACTGTAGAGTCAAGTGCTATGTAGGCAAATATAAATTATTATTATCTCTTATATGAACATATCAAACAGGTGTAAGGTATGCTTTTTATTTTCGTCCCTACCTTCCATATCAACAGCTCCTTTCCCCTCATTTTTCAAGTTATTTAAAAGTAGAAAGCTGCTTGTCCTTTCGCATAAGTCTCAGGGTTCAACGGTGATTTTACAGTACACTGCACATTAAAAGCAGGTATTTGTGTCTTTCTGTGACAGGCAGGAAGGTTGGTGAAACACCTGCATGTCTAACCACCGGATACATACCGATATGTCAAGTCCAGAGTACGAATTTTATTCAAGTGAGGACGCTCAATACGGTAAATCAGCTTTGTTACCAACTCAGAATGTGTTAAAGCTGAAGCAAGACTCCTTTTTTGTGTTTACATAAACGGAGTAGAGGGCTTGGAACATTCTGGCTGCATAGGACGTGAGGTTCAACATGTCTCAATGGTGTTGGTTGCTTTACACCGTGCCAGCAACTATTGCTTTATCACGGCAAGAGAATGTTATATTACTTTAAAAAGGGGGAAAAGAACACTCTAAGGTTATACAATAACACCACTAACAACAGAAACCATTATAAGAATAAAAGGATAGTGCAAAAGGGGTAGGTAACATTAATAAGGGTGTTGTGGCCTACAAGACCGCCATTAAACCAGAACCTTAAAACAGAGTCTATAACGCCCCCAAAAACGATTGTAAAGCACCATCATCTTTAAAAATGAAACAAGTAGCTGCCAATGGAACAGATTTAAACAAGAAAAAGTGCCAGATGTAAAAGAAAATGCTGGGGGATATTTTGGAGGCCAGGACATGTAATTAAAACATTTACGACAGGAAAACAATCTCAGGCACCATGGACAAACTGGTAGGGGTTAGTCTAGTAACAGGTGGGACTGAACCTTGGACGTGAAGCTCAACACCTGCCGCTCACATAAACTGATGCAAAACAAATAACAACAACAACAACAACAACAACAACAACAACAAAGAAACCCTAAATACCCCTAACACCCGGTTCATTAACGAGTTCATTAACAGCACACCCACCGCTAATGCCCCGTCCAAATATATATATATATTCTAATATATCCCTGTCACACGGTTCATTAGGGGCAGCGTTCGATCCCCTCTGTTTTTAATAAGATCGACCGACCTATGACTTATTATCGCTAATCGATAAGAAAATTCTGCTAAAAAGCGTTTGTACTGGCATTAGAAGACGTCCAGTGGTGATGGTGTTCATATGAGTGCAGACTTATGTAATAGACAGGCCACCATCTTCTGCTTGGGCGATTAATGTTTGATAATTCACGGGGCGAGCTGTACATTTTCTAAAATGAAAAAAAAACGAAGTTTGCGTCTACTCCACCTCCTCTTTTATACATAAAAATTGAAGACTAGGAACTTTAGAAAGTGCAATGCATACTTGCGCCATAATTGTATCTCATAACAATACCGAAAAAACGTATTTCATTTCTGCCTCTTCGTACATTAGAACCAAAGGCTACGTAAAGCTAACAGCCAACCACATCGAACTAGGCATCATTATAGTCATCTATCAACTGACATTTTGTGTAATATTTAATTTTATGCTGTTCACGACCGTATTTTTATTTATTATTTCGGAGCGGCCTTCACGCAGGTTGGTGACTGACAGATTAGACCATTCCTTGCAAATTACTTTCGCAACATCAGGGGTCATTTCTAATCTGTATTCAAGAGCTGAAAAGTGAGAACTGTGTAAGTGTAGCTATAACATTTATGGTAATTAAATCTAAGGTGTTTTCCACCAAAGTGAGGTTAAGATCATTAGGGTATTATAAGACACGTATTTATTAAATTTGTAGTAAATGTATTATATTGTTTTCTTGCAGCAACAGAGTTGCTGGAGGGTAATATCATCCCTGAAGTAAAAACTCTACCTAAGGGCAGACCTTATGCCCTCAGATTTAGACAGCTTAATAAACCAGCCATATATGCAGGTATGTCAAGTTAAATTCTCAATCTTTTAGCGGACGATTGTAAAGTTAAGTTTTCAGTTTATTAAAACTTATAGAGCCTATAGGATGTCGTCTGATGCAATATCTTTCACCTAACAAATATAAAATTATTACTATATTATTAAATAAAGACAAAATTAAAAATAAAGAAATACGGCTAAGTTACAATCTCGAATAAATTTACGCGAAATGACACATTAAGCCATTTCAGGACTATACATAAAACAAGCTGTGTATTCAATAAAAAAAATTAAACTATCAGCAAATGAGTAGAGGTATTGTTTCAGACGATGACTCTGATGACACAAAACTCTCCAGTGGGGAAGAATACACACCAGATTCGGAAGAAGATGACGAGGATCCACCGATGATCAAGTCGTCTCAAGAAAAGCCGACAAAAACTCAACAGCGTGTAAAAGAAAATAGAGGTACACGATATTGTGGCGACAGAAAAAGGTTCAATCTGCAGAATATCTTTTATTCTCCAAGTGACGACGATTACGATCCGGAATCTGAGAAGGAAAAAGATTATTTTGGTCCACGTACAATAGTGTTACCTAAAGAAAAGCCGAAAAGAGCTCAAACGTGTATGAAAGAAAATGGGAAAAGATGGTTTCATATGCAGAAACATGATGTCTTTGACTTCTCAAGTGGCGATGACTGCAAACCGGAATCTGCAGAGAAGAATGACGACGACGACGACGACGACGACGACGACGACGAGGAGGAGGAGGAGGAGGTTGGTAGACACAATCCAATCCCGACGAAAGAAAAACCGAGAATATGCCGAGAAAAAAGGGAAACTGAGCGTAATGATCTCCCGAGAAAAAAGCTCCGTCTGCATGATCAGAACGCAGAAAAAAGAGATTCATTCATGACTCAGAGTTCATTTCCGCCATACGGCACTCTTAACTACCCTTCAACTACCCAAGCTGTAGCTCAACACCAAATCTTACAGAAAGAAAAACAATCAGAAGAACAAAGTATAACATGTGAGCCTGTAGTTCAACACCAAGACTCGCAGAAGGAAAAGCAGTCTGAGGGTCAGGACATGACACAGGACGCTGACATTCCGTCTCACATTCGAGCTCTTTCGAACGACAGCGAAGTCAGCCACAGACAACAGTGTTGTCCATTCTGCCATGGACCATACAATAAACTGCCGAGCCAGTTTAAACCTTTAAACGACACGCTCTACGAGCCCTCCGAGAAACAATCCGTAACTCAGCATCAAAACTGGCGGAAAGATGAACAGTCCAGAGTTCAGGGCATCACGTACAACCCTGTCATTCGTCCTCGAAATAACTCAAAGATAGAAAATGAGTCAGAAGAGCAGGACATCATACAAGATCCTGCCACTGCGTCTAAAATCAGGGTTCTTTCAACAAACAATGACGATGGTCGCTCGTTTGACAAAAAGCAGTATTGCCCTTTTTGCCTTAAATCATACTGTAAACTTCCACCGCATCTGGAAGCAATGCACTCGGAGGAAAGAGAAGTGGCTAGGCTTCTTTCCTTGCCCAAACGATTGAAGCGCGAGCGAAAACTGCAGCTTCAGCGTCTTAGAAATCTTGGTAATTATAAACACAATAACCAAGTGATAAGAGAACAACAGGGAGATTTTATAGTAGTCTACAGGCCGAGAGAAAACGTTTCGTATACTAACTACCTCCCTTGCGTGCATTGCCTTGGATTCTATGTTAGAACGGATCTCTATCGACACAGGCGTGAGTGCAAGCTCAAACCTCAAAAAGCAATGAAGTACAGTAGGATCCAAGAAGCAGCCCGACTGCTTCTTGATGTCCCTTTCGAGGCATGCGAAGGTCTCCGGAAAGTTCTGTCCAAAATTTCTATGGACGGTATCTCAGTTATTGTTAAGGGGGACAGATTAATAATAAGCTATGGTCAGAAACTCTTCATGAGGTACGGCCACAACAAAGATCAACATGAACTTATCAGACGAAGGCTGCGGGACCTTGCTCGTCTTCTGCGTGGGTTGCGAAAGACTCACGGGAATGGCAAAATTCTGTCAGACTTCATGACGCCCAAGTATTTCAAAGCCATATGCAGCGAGATCAAGAACATCGCCAACTTCGACGAGACAAGTAACACGTTTGGGGCGCCGTCAGCTGCGGAAAGAATCGGACTGGCTGTGAAAGAAGCTGCTCGAATATTGCAGTCGAAGGGTCTCCAGAACGGCGAGGACGAGTTATTCAAGCAGGTATCCGGTCTCCTCACGTGTTTTGATAACGAGTGGAAGGATGAGGTCGGTGTCCACACACGACGTACGTACAAAGAACGGCACAGAAATAAAATGCTCGTGTTGCCTGTGACAGCAGACGTGCAAAAACTAGCGAGGTACGTGGAGAAGGAAGGAAACGCGGCCTACCAAAATCTCATCGAGAACAAAGAAGATTCCAGCGCCTACCGAAAGCTGAGAGACTGCATTCTCGTCAACCTCATGACATTCAATCGTCGCCGACAAGGAGAGGTCTCCAAAGTGAAATTAGGGGATATGAAATTTAGAAAATCTAAGCCTAACGCTGACATCGCTGCCGGATTGACGAAATTCGAGACAGAGCTTCTGTCCAAACTGGTCCGCATAGAAATTCAGGGGAAGCGAGGACGAATCGTTCCCATTCTTTTGACTACGACCCTTCAGAAATGGGTCACAACGCTGCTGGAATGTAGACAAAAAGTAGGAGTGCTGGACACTAACTGCTATTTTTTTGCAAGAATCGGAACTGATACACATGTCCGTGGGTCCGATGTCCTCAGGGAGGCTGGGCACGCTAGTGGTGCCGCCCATCCTGACACCCTCACGACTACGCTTTTACGGAAGCACATCGCCACCACTTCTCAGATCCTCAACTTAAAACACAACGAACTTGATATACTGGCCAATTTTCTGGGCCATGACATCAACGTGCATCGCAGATTTTACAGACTCCCAGACGAAACCCTTCAGCTTGCCAAAGTCTCCAAGCTTTTGATATCCATGGAATCCGGAGACATTGCAGCCTGCAAGGGAAAGAACTTGGACAGTATTGATATCCAGGAAAATGAAGGTATGAAACAGTAGAGAAAATAGCATCCTCGCTTGTAATTTCACTTCAGAGCCATTCGAGTATCACAGCCCCTTAGCACTGTTATCGTTATAAATTTCCTGAAATTTTCGGTCAGTAAGCGGTTGACAATAGATCAGAATGATACATTGTGGAAAATGGAAAAAAGGTTATGCTGCTTCTTGCGTTAACCAATTACACCTCTTCTGTCCTAGAAATCATGACCGACGACGATCTTCAACCTGAAGAAGTTGAAGATAAACGTGCAGGAATCAAATCAACTAGAATCGTGAGTATTTTCATAGATTAGTAGATCAGTAGATCGAGGGAAGAAGGATCCGCTGACGCGCGGTGCTGTTTTGCTGCACGTAGTCAAGTGACAAAAAATACGTTACAGGACCTGTTTCCGCAAGGGACGGATCTTATTTTCAGGTGAAAGTCACGACCAGTCACAAATCTGCTTATCCAACGGCCTTCCCTCTCAACACACCAGCAGTTTCTGAAATTCTCAAGCGAGTTCCACTACCGCGCTTTCAAAAAGTATAGAGTTTGGGCAACAAAACTACGATAGTTTTATAATAAACTTTTTCTGATTTTTCTGTCTTTTTTTTCTTTTTGATTCACTGGGCGCCATTTCGGAAGATTTGGAGAAGGATGGGCGATGACAGGTTAGAGAAAGAGAGAAAGCTCAAGTATCCGGCTTCAATTGCCATCCCTGCTATCCCCTAGACAGAAATTATTTTAACGAGATCTGAACCCACGAGCTTAAAATTCTGAAAGTTCTCAAAGTCCAGTTATTAATTCTAAGCCCGAGATGTATTAAATTTTAAACTGTTTTGACTATTGCAACATCGGTGTCAGTCTGTGATAGTTTGTTTTCTGTGTTAGTCACTGTCCTTATCCGCCATTCCCTTGCTCTAGACACTACACAGACACTTCTATGTGTGGCACAGCACAGTCTAAAGATCATTAACTGTATTTGAATATATATATACACTAGTATTATGTTTTTCACAGTCCACAAGAGAACTGTTACACTCAAGTTGACATAAGTACTACTATATATTTTTTTAGTATTAACAAGGAAAATATCTAAAGTGCTCCAAACTCCCTTTTAACTTACGGAGCATTTATTTCAGAAGGGGAAGTGGGGGGAAGCTATTAGAGATGAGTGAAGGTCATCTCGAGCATACAAAGGAAGTGATGGAAGGGGGAGAAATCTAGTTCTGTGGACAAACATTTAATACAGTATCGCCGTGAGTTCGAAAAGTGAAAAGTTGCGAATGAACGTTTACTTTTTTAAAATGTGTGACTCGGTAAACAGTGAAGCATTCGAAAAAAGGCGTCTTTAAAATTTTGCTTCGGCCGCTTTCTCGTCATCAGGGATCTGAGCACGAGAATCTTCCATCTGAAGAGAACGAAGCTGAATGTTATGAGCTCAGACGAAATGAAAACGTAAGTAAGCATATGGGCTTAGCTATAAATTAATCGGCCAAGGTTCTGTAAGGACCTTCTTGTGTAGTTGATGAGAGTCAGGTGATAAAAGGGTTTTGTCCACAACATTCATTGCGGATCAGGCTTCGAAAGTAGTGTTCACCTTAGAGGCCCGATAGGAATCAATACTCCTCTAGAGCGAAATTAGTAACTTCAAAGATTGGGGTTCAAAACTATTATTCATAAAAGACATTTAATTTTAAAAACGTGCCAAGTATGATTTTACACGTGGCTTAAAAGTCATCTTCTACGAACCCAGGGCGTTTGTTACAAACGATCTAAACTACTGGAACGCTGCGTTCTTTAAAATTGTGTGTGTGTGTGTGTGTGTGTGTGTGTGTGTGTGTGTGTGTGTGTGTGTTAGAGAGAGTGAGTGAGTGAAAGAGAAAGAGAGAGATAAAGATTGTGTCATTGTACCCAGTCATTCTTTGCTCAGTTTATGTATTTCCTTTTGCAATACCCGCTCCCCTCGCTGGTGCGCGTTGTCACACACACACACACACACACACACACACACACACACACACACACACACACACATGAACGCAGGCAAGCACGCACGCACAGATGCACACGCACTGACTTAAACACACATTCAAAACTGAAAAAGTCATATTGTCATAACGTTGCTTTTAAATGCTGGAACAGGGAAATGATGTTGGAACACCTGTCAACGAACGGCAAACCGTGAGGGGCCCTCAAAGAATTGGTAGGAATTTTAATTGTCCTTTAATTGTAATTTTTTTGTTCTCATCAAAGTCGTGAACGTCTTCCTTGTCACTTCTGGTCAAGTGCATTAAGAGAGTTTTTGAACGTCTCCTCACTTAGGTATGTCAGTGGTACTACGTTAGTCACACATTTACACATTGTCACGCTACATTGCACAATGCTGTCGCCCATTACTTACATTGTCACCCTACACTGCACAATGCTGTATCGCTCTACATCTCCATGACATCTTTGAATGTTGTTTCGACAGAAAGAAAAGCACGCAAAAGAAAGTTCTGGACGAAAGAAGAAAAAGCCGCCATTGAGAGGCATTTTTCGGAGTCGATTAAGCTCAGAAGTCTGCCAGGAAAGGCAGCGATTGAAGGGTGTCGGAGAAAGGAGCCAATACTGTACCATCGTCAGTGGAATAACATAAAGGACTTTATCAGAAATGCCATTACCAGAACGAGTCTAGAATAAGTGTGGTGGTATCAAGGTCATGTTCGTCCTGTTTCTCAGGTTTAACTGTTGGTAGTTACTCCATTGTCTGCTCCTTTCACCTTTCAGAACAAAGAGGGTGAAGGGTAAATTTGTCAGTGAGCATCACAATAGTTTATAGATTGTGCGGATTTTACAAGAAGGTCATTTATTGTTTTGATTTATCTGTGTTCTAGTGACATCTACAGTTTAAATTTCGACTATTCGTTAGCCTCATTTATATATATATATATATATTGTTTTGAATTTGAAATTAGCTTTCATTCACTCTGCACAATATTGACATTTTAGTTCTCTAAATATATTTTTAAAATGTATACTTACATATACTCATATATATATAAACTACTGGAACGTATATATATATATATATGCTGAAATATATTCATTGCATTAATTTTTTCCCCATTACCCTTACTTGTGCATGTGAAGGAGGTCGTAGGCGTGGCTTCGCACAGATGAGTGTATTTTATTACGACTCTAACGTTGAATTGATGCTGTATATGTGTATGAATATCGATCTTGTAGGGCTTCTTTTGTCATGATGATGATGATGATAATGACGATGATGACGACATGTTTCCCACCATCAAGCCGCGCTCAGAGCAATTCACAAAAAGAATATGTGTAACCGGATCACCCACCGCACGTCACACCTGCTGAAGATAACACTTAATGCGTAGTCGTAGGTTGTTTTCTTTAGTAAGCCGACCATTTGCTGCATGCCAGCAGCGACTGTTATCGTCTATCAGGGTACATTCTAGGCCAGCCTCTACTCTGTCCTCAGCTTCTTGCTTGATGTCGACTTGTGTTGTGGTGTTCCATTGGTAACTCAGTAGTAAAACTTATGTTAATTTGCCATTTTCTTTGTCGAATTTTAAAACATTATTTTTGTGGTTATCGATTTTACATATTTGTTACTACGTGCCACTGAAAAGCTTTGATGTATCAAGTCACAATATTAGCCAGAAAGTAAGTTTGCTACAAACACAACTTACTATCAAATGAGTTCTTCTGTCCATCTATATACTGGATCAGATACTTTACCCCGACCAGAATGTCAAAATTTGCTTCACATTTTCAAATTTTTTATCTGCTAGAATTAAGAGATACAACGGCAGATGTTTACATATAACTGTTCTGCAATTTTCCATTCGTCAGCGAATGTTTAATTAAATGGGAGACTAGCAGGCCCTTTGTGTGGAACAAAAAAAAAATTAAAACAGGGTTGCTTCCCTTACACTGCGAACACTGACCGCAAAAAAAAAAAATTAAAAAGATGTGTTTGTGGGTGCGTGCCTACATAGCATATACATCATGCTTTGCTGATTCTTTTGTAGTATTTATATATTCTTGTAAGAAATATTTCCCATAAATAAAATAGACAAATATTCGTCTTTCAGTGACGATGCTGTAGTTGTGTGCAGCCATGCGTGTGCTTTACAGCTGAACATGCATGTGTGTTAAACATTTCTTTGAAAGCTATCTTTAAGTTCTGTAAGCCTAATTCCCAACCCACCCCCAGGAGTTTTAACTTCTCGTGTAGCCTACATGCCAAGAGGAAAGGTCACGGTTATAATGAGATTACCGAGAAAAAAAATGGAAAATAGATATTTAAGCCAGGTAAAGTCTCAGAGTAATGTAGCTCCCTCACCCTCATCCAAACGGTTTTTCTGAACTCATTTTATGTTCTGAGACTCTAAAACGATTCATAAATCGATGTTTTATATACATATATAGATAAAAATAGATATATTTGACCACGTCTAGTAGACTTTAATGGTTGAGCAAAATGCTCACAGGAGATACAGTATTAATACAAACCCAGATTTGCATGATACCATCCATTTTTCTAAAATCTGATTTATGCGAGTGTCGTTTTAATGGCGCCATCAGGATATTTCTGAACTAAGCCGGTAACCAAAGGCACTACAAAATGGTGCTACACGTCTGATTTATTATTTATTAGAACGCAGGTTGAAAGGCGTTTTTTTCCAGCGGCTGCGACGATAAAGGAAGAGAAAGGTTTGGCTTAAGACCTCACGGAGACGTTTGGTTCTGGGATACACAGTGTGATTCAGATTAGCATTTTAATTTTATTGAAAGATCAAAACACACTTTTCTTTGGCTGAATTGGAGCTTGTGAATGAGTCAACGGACGACTGCGAGCAGCGATCCAATTTCTATCACGATGAATAATTTATATGCGAGTAAACAGAAATACAATGCCGGGCATTATCCTCACTGTGATGCCGACACATGCGTGCCTCCCAGGTACATAGTTTGTATTTGTCAGTATGTTATACAAATATGCACACATTAGTGGGCCGTGCAAATGTCAACGGACGACAAATATTTCTTGACCAGACTGTGACACGTGACCCGCAGAGCCTTTCATGAAACGACAGCAGCTTCAGAAGGTCAACAGAAAGCTTTATGAACTCGTTTTCTATCTGTTCAGAGAGGCAGCTGCAGATGTTTACATCAGGACAGGATCAATAAAAGGTTGCACATGACTTGGCACAGCAACTCATTAGATCTGGTGTTAGCTACCGACCATAGAATTCCTTTGTTGTTCTCGTCATTGTCCACCATCACCCCACCAACCACGTTTCGAAAAAGACTGAAGACTCATCTGTTTATTTAAGACGGACTTAAACAACCAAGCAGTACTTCTGTCTTTATTTTTTACTTTCCTGGTGTTTATCTATTTATTTACTTTTTTATTTTTTTTTTTTTTTGCTGCGCAATGAGCATTCTTCCGAATGGATACCTGCGCATTACAAATGGACATCATCATCATCATCATCATCATCATCATCATCATCATCATCATCATCATCATCATCATCATCATCATCGTCCTGCTTTCATTAAGACGTGAATTCTACTTCATCACAGAAAAAAATCCAGTCACTTGAGACCAAATACTCCAGGTAGCTGCTCCCAATATGCTAAGTGGAGCATAAGACTAACGACTGTCGCCTCCCTGTTGTGCCCGCCCTCCCTACAATCTCTCCCTGCAAGAGTAAAGCGGCAAGAGCTTGTCTAGGCTGATCACGTGACAACTGGCACTAAGACTGTCCTTCATGGTACCTTCGGAAGGAGGTCGATATAGAGGTGGACAGAAGAAAAACTGGCTGGCAAACGTAAATGAATGGATAGACCTGACCATGTCAGAGCTGCACTTTGCAGCCCATCAAAGGCCTCTGTGGTGAACTTTGCCCGATGTTGCATGTCCACCAACCCCTCCGCCTTCCACCTGTCTCCTAACAACCACTGTGACAAGCAATACAGATCAAGAGAATGAACTAATTTTTTAAAGGGACTAACAGGACTGTTGATTATTCAGTACCGCTAAGACCATTGTGTGTCTTTTGTATGTTGTGTTGTGGTGTGTTTCATGTAAAGGTGCACTTGATATCTTTCCTGAAAAGTTGTGCACTTCTGCACCTTTATGTAAAGCGATTTGGTGCTGTGGATTAAGTGATATATAAATGCGCTTTGTAACTGTTAACTGTCTGTAGGGAAACCAGCTACATTGAATATTGTAGCCATGAAAATGTCCGAGCAAAGTGGTTTAGACAACCGAAGGTGAAACAGTGCTGACTTTCATGATCGTTCAACGACCCGATCTGGTAAAGATGGAAACAAAGCCCACAGCAGAGCTAAAAATAAACCTGAACTGCGTATCAAAGCGCACCGACCTTCGCGACCAGAAACTACAAGATATCTGGGTTCATCCGCTGGAAAGGGATATGATAGCCATATCAGAGAGGATGGAATTGGGGAAAGGGGAATGTCGATCGAAGCTGATCGAGGTCGCCGGCAGCCAGATTTCATGTTTAAAACGAAACCTGTACAGAAGCAGCCTCCAGTGCGATGACGTCAGCTTTGCAAAGGACAAGAAAAACTCCCTTCGTGAACAGTTAGATAAGCGTACGATTTTAATTTTTGATTAGGACAGACGTGAGTGCGAGTAGCTTTTCGCTCTTCAGACAGACATTTTCTTTCCTTTTTACTTTCCATTGAATCCTCTCCCTTCTTCCTGTCTCCGTCAATCCCATCGAGCTACCTACCCTTCCTGCTTCCTGCTGATCTTGTTTCTTGATCTGGTCAGGACGAAGTGTGCTTGACTCCCAACGACCGCTCAATGTTTAGATTGCGACTTTTTCTCCCGTCTAGCTTGAATTTGTTCCCATAGTCATGACATTTTAAATTCTACCAGGATGTTTTCCGAGTGACGCTGCACGTCCTAACTGCAGGATGTATATAATTTTCTATTTCACCCGACGTCTAATTCACGGCCGTCTACTGGTGTAGGAGTCGCAAGAAGTGAGAAATAATTACACAAAGGTGGGGTTATAAACTTGATCCATAAGCACCAGTCGTTGGACATACACTTCCTCCGCCCCCTACCCCCCAAAAAAACCCCTCCCTTTCTGTCTCGTCCCTTCTCATTACTAATCAAATTAATATCAGTTTATTGTTCTATAGCGATAATGATATTTTTTCATATTCGTGGCATTTAGCAACAGCGCAAGTAAGCCAGTCGTCAAAAATAGTGTTTCTTTCCTAGCTACAGGTGTCTTAAAAGAGCAAAATGTGGAATATTTTTCATACTCCTCGTTTAAGCAGAGCCCGACCCTCTTTCCCCATTATTCCAAAAATAAAAAAAATTTAGTCTTTGATACTCGCAGCCAAAATAGACAGGAACACAGGACTTTATTACGTACGAGGACGTCCTTCTGCTGGGCGATGCTGATCCAGGTAACTTGAGTGTCCTCCATTTGATAGCGTGACTGCGCCCATCAGGGCGTCGTGTAACTTAAGATTAGGAATATGGTGTTGATGCCCTCGTCGCGAATCAAAGAACCCGGGGAATTATTCCGGCATTACGCGCCGCGCTGCTACTAGTCTGCAGGCCGCGAGCTCTGTCTCAGATCGCGAGGGACCGAGAGAGACGCCTGACCGGTCTGACCACATTCTAGTTTGACGAGAACAACTGGCTGGATCTTGAACAGAGGGTGGGGGGAGAGGAGATGGTGCTGACGGTGGGGAGAGAAGGGAAATCTCGGTCTTTCTCGTCCGCTATCGATCATCGCGCCTCACCTCACGGCTACCGTCGGCTACAAACAACCCTTGTGCGCATGTCCAGATAAGGCTGGGGGGAAGGTCGGAGGATGAGGAGGGTGCTGGACCCAGCTGTTGGAAGTCCGGTCTCAAGCCTGGCTGTCGAGGCGAGTTTACAGTGCAGTCCATTAACAAGTGCAGTGCTTCGTCCGACCTTACCCACTTTGATAAGACTGAACTTTAAAAAAAAAAAAGATTTAAACTCTGCTGCATTGGGAAGCCAACGATTTCTATGCACATTGCCATATTTTTGTTGGTTCGGTCTTTCGTCGATTTCTAAAACTCATGGAAACACAGCTTTTCATTATCTTGACCAGCAGGGGATCAGTCTTCTCTCTACCTGCCCACAATCCTCCCCTACCCAACCATTTCCCGAGGAGCTGACTATAGCAGCTAGATATACAGTGCCAGCGGCACTTTCCTCCGCCTGCGGTCTGGCCACTTCCATCTGGCGTTCACCTTGACACCGCTATCCGATTGCGGAAAAAAGCACTTGGATAGTGAGGCTACCTGGAGTTTAGCACCTGTAGATGACAGGCGATGGAGATCGACGACCTCCCAGGGCAGAAACTGTGTCAAAAATATGACTCTTTCTCTTTCACACACACACACACACACACACACACACACACACACACACACACACACACACACACACACACACAATTCACCCATACTGCGCCAGAATGTAAAAGTACTTCATTAGATGGAAGACGAACGCAACACGAACACGCAGAAACAACATGGGTGGGATCGGATGATTTAGTGTATAGAAAATATAGTGCATTCTACCCCGACCTTATTTATTGCTAGAATATATAGTACATTCTTAGCTGGTTGTACTAACTGTTAGAATACTTAGTGCATTCTAAGCTTGTTGTGTTTATTTTTTAATTTCCCTTTTTTTAAAAGTTATTTCGCTTCTTAAATCATTTTCATAAACAAGGCAGACATAAATGCATTCACCTAGGTATTGGTTGACACCTGTCGTGTTTGTAAATGTAAATATATACATAGACACAAACGTAGGCATGCACGCACGTAAATGGCCTTGAGCGGACTCCAGACGTTATCAAGTTCATCGGATGTGGAGGCTTTTCCAGACTTGATCTAGTTGGACAGCCAATTCCATTTCCCACTTAACTGATTAAGGTTGTATTAGAATGTTAAGCAGGGTACTAACGACCTCGGCAACATGAAATAAAAGAGGAAAAAAGAGGGTGGCTCTAAGACCCAGTCTTCTCCGGATCGTGAGCTCGATGGATAATGCAGACATGCTAGAAGACCAAGGTGTTTCAGTTTAAGCGTTGGTCTCTGGCCACGTTGGTCTGTGGCCAAGACGGCCGACAAAAGAAGGTTTGTGAAGGGTTTTCCCCACCCTTATTACCCCCGTTCTGGCAGTCCTTTCACCGCCCTATCCATTACCTTCATTTGCCCACCGCCTTGATCTTTAAACAACTTACACGCTGTCCGCTGCCTCGCGGTGCGTGCGTGAAATAGCTGAGTGCGCATGCGTCGGGTGCTGAAGGGGATTTTTAAAAAAAAATACAAAGCGATATTCACACTCTCCATCACACTGTCCGATTCCCACGATCACTCAGCTGGTCACAACATGGAACACTGTGGCAGCTGTCTTCAACGATTAGGGTTTCAAATAAGAAGAGAGACGTGTGTGCGGGCATAATTATGTGGGCGAGCGTACATAGGAGAGGTAGATAAATCTGCATGTGTAAATATGTTGGTGTGTCTGTGCTTCTGCTTATCAACGTGTGTTGACATTACACTTATAAGTAAGTTTCCTTTTTTTATGTTTACTTCACAGGCAATGGTTCTCTCTTTTTATCATGTGCCATGCCAATTGGGTTTTGTATAGCGCAGTGATTTACGATAAAGCGATGTATATTATCTTCTTCTTCTTCATTTTCTTCATCATCAAGACCCTCATATTATTATTATTATTATTATTCACTAGTAAATCTTAACGTACTTTGATCTTTGATTTAAACACTCACTTTCTCTGTATTTATTTATTTGTTTGGGTATGTATGTATGTATGGTGTGTGTGTGTGTGTGTGTGTGTGTGTGTGTGTGTGTGTGTGTGTGTGTTTACACGATCTTTCTCAGCGGCGTTCACATTTCACATTTACTATCCGATGCTGTGAATTCACAAATTTCTGTACTCTCACCTACCCCCGCCCCCACCGCCACAAGCTCATGTTTGCTATTCTGCTACCAGACCCGATGAAGCTCAAACGTAAAATAACATGATCAGAAAAACAGAAGAAATAAATATTGATAAGCTACCAGTCTATAGGCAGTTAAGACTGTCAGACATAGAAGCCATCAGTACCACAACAGTCTGAGCAAGAATTCAGCTAAAAGTTGTTGCAGGGATGAGCCTAAGCCGAGTTCACAAGTATCTGAGCATATGGAATGTGCAACGGTGACGAATTGCATACTACTGGACCAAATAACATAGTCATTTATAGTAGCCGTTAAAATAACCATTTATATGAACAATTAGAGCAGACATTTGCATTCATCCATAAAATAACCATTTGTCGTTAAAATCCTGTGAGTCCAATGTCTACTGCAGAACGTCTTTATGTGGAAGTCCCTCTCTTCAACATAAATATTAATAAGCAGAAGGACGAGAGGACTCATCCATCTAGGCAGGAAGAAAGGATGAATCTTGCAGATTAAAGTTGGTGGGGGTTAATTTTGTAAACGATTCATGGCATCAGAAAATGATGACATGTGCATGGTCCTGGTCGTTCTAAAAGTCAGAAACCTTGTTCACAGCTAGCATTCGTTGTCTACAGACTGTATGTAGGTCCCCCCAAAAATCTCTTCTTTTCTGATCCCTGCAGTCAATAGCAGGATCGATCGAATCGAAGTTGTTTAAGGGAGAGAGGAATGTGTCTCAGACTTGTAAGTGCTAGTCTAGTTTACGTGACCTTTGACCTGCACGGCGCCATTGGGATGACTCCCGCACTCTATCGAGTTGTCGCCTTTTTTCCCTCACCCTCACCCCTCATCCCCCCCCCCTGAAACCTTCCTGCTCGTCAACAAACAGTCGGCGAACGGCTCGTGCCAGGTGACCAGATCTTTCGCAATCTTTGATCAATAAATGAACGACTTTTGCTCCTGCTGCTGAGGCTAGCAATACCGTCAGGCAGCGAAAGGCGACAGTTGGTCTGTTGAGACTGGTTGTATGCGTGCTGTGCAAAGTTTGGATGACGTCAGCTGTAATGAAGTGCAAGAAAAAAATAGTACGTGTGTGTGCAGTGCCTATGTGCAGCCATGCATTCACACACCAGCATGCATACTTCGCGTAAACCTAGTCTTATAATAATGAAATCTCAGTCCTTAAGTAGTGCGCGTGCTTAACTAGCGAAGTCAATGAACTAGCGAGTTCGTACGGAACGCAGTAGGTACCCTTGTGGGTCCCCAGGAAGCCCTGCTCACGGAGGTGAAACGCCGCAAGCTGCTCTGGTTGGCCCAGCACCACACCTTATTAAAAACCATTGTCACCGTCGAAGGAGGGCGCCACTGAGGCAGACAGAGAAAGAACTGGAACGTGAAGAAGTGGACCCATCGCTTCATGCAGGACCTCGAACAACCGTCACAGGTGTCGCAACCTGGCCGTTGCTGCATCTAATCATTTCTTCCCCCCAGCCTCCTCCCGATGAAAGGTACAAGCCGGTTGGCTTGCTTTGGGGAACGACTGGTACCAGTAAGAGATGGGCGATGATGACCTGTTGCGTCACTCAAGACGACACACTTGGATATTGGACGGAGCTTGTACAAGTCTCCTTCGTCCTTAGCATTCTATTAAACTAGTGTTTTCAGTTCACTTTCATACTTTTATTCTGTGAAGCTCCTGTTAACTCCAGGAAAGAGGAAATGCAATTTTATTGGACTTTGCAGGATAAACGTGTAGAAATGAGTTACGCACGATAAACACAACCATACATATTCGGTCGATGACTGGTTGGATCGTTGGTTCTGTTACTTCTATGTTTGGTCTCGGATTGACAGTTGTTTATGGTTATTTTCTAAGAGCGTGGCGAAGCTACCTTCATATTTTCTCTCTTATCTGAGTCTGTATTGCGTTTCTGCGTTGTAGCTGCCTTCCATGGAGCATACTCTGCATTCACTCGTGACAAGCTAAACCTGATTTTAGCCGAATAATAGGAAAGAAAGATTATTGTGAAGAGACAAAAATTTGAGAAAAACGACAGGAAATAAATTACACAAAATAATAACGTAAAAGAATGAGAGAAAAGTACATAATTTTCGGGAGAGATTATGAGTTCCACCACTTCATAGCCACGATTCTCAGGTCAGTGAGGTCCAGAGGATGTCAAGCGTGTTCGCCACTAAACACTATCAAACGTGCCAATGTTTGGAGAAGTACCAAGAGGAAAATATTAACGGATCACTCTTAAATTAGTGTTGTAAAAATACTAACTTAAGGCAAGGGTCAGGTTTGGTATGTTAACTTTAATAAGATAAAAAAAGAAAAACTAGGGAGACGATTGGCCAGTAAAGCGTCACCCTTAGAACTCACGCTCAAGTTGTTTGAGCTCAGCGCTTGCTGAACTGCGACAGTTTGTACTTCTTGCTATCGATGCATGCACGTGCGTGTTTGAGCATACCCGAGTGTACTTTGGAAAAAAAATTAATAAAAGGTCAGAGGTGGTTTGAATGAGAACTGTTTGGTTACTACCAGCTGAAGACCGGGTGGGCTGGGTGATTGTCGCGATGCTGCAGACATGAGACAATAATTGATGCGTGCAGTGCTAAGTTACAACTGCTGCAAGTTTCATGAGATGTTTCTCGGAAGCCACCATGGCTTGGGACGAAAAAGGACTTTTCCGTAATTAGAATGACATCACGTAGTTCATCACCCAGGTCCCAACCCCCCAACCCCATGACGCCTATGGCCAGCGCTCTTTCTTCATTCACGCTGCACGTGCGGTCTGCACACAGACGAGAGAAAGTTCTCCGACAACTTGCGGGAGTTGCCGTGAGTCTGCCGCAGCCCGACTGCAGCGCCGGCTAGAAAATTGCGGGGAGTAGGAAATTAAGCAGCCATCGATTGGAGGGGAAGGGGAGCGGTATTTAAAAACAGGATAGCTCTCCCCTCCCTCCAACAACTTTCACTTTCGGTGTTGTTTCTATAACTGAACTGCCCCTGGTGTAGCTTTACCACCAGGCACCTCGGCACGAACGGACAGAGTCTATAGTCGATAACCAAGGGTAACCACGGGCGCTAGACGAGCTATTTCTAGGCTATGTGCCAACCACAAAAGTCTGCGCCAATTCGCTTCTAGAGGGCGCCACTTTTCGTCAGCTCCAGAACTCTGACCCAAAGGATTTTTTAAAGCTCCCGTTAACGGACTTCCTAGTCTGCACTCAAATGGTCGCCTTTCCAGGAAAAAATCTTGTCGTTCTTCGTAAACAATTAGATCAGTCGATGACCTCATTTGCGCGGTTGACTGAATGTTATGCATTAGACATAAAGAACAGCACAACCAGTTGCACAAATAAAAATGAACAGACAGAACGACAGACTTCTTGTGATGATAATCTCCACGACGCAGACATACTTTTGAATCCAATTTTTTTTTAAACCTGTCTCAGGCTACAAGAAGCAAAGGCTTCGACCTGCCCTGCGCCTGTAATGTTGCTCACGAGTCTTGTTATACCCGCGACACCCAAAGTCACCCGAGAACACTTATGAAGATCAATCTGTTGCGTCCCGCTAAGCTTTAATGACTCACCAAGGGAGTGGCATCTTCGGCAATGTGTTATTGTATTTTTTTCCATCTTCTTCTTCTGCTGTGTGTGCAGCTTGACAATTTCTTGCTTATTGCCACGTAAAACCTCATCGGTTCTATTCTTAGGCAGAAGATCAATGACGGTGATTGCGTTCATCAGTGTTTTCTGAAGCGGACGTGTTCGAGGTGTCAGCCGGGGTTGGGAGGGAGGAAGACCCACCACCACTCCGTGTCGGCCACGTGGAATAGGTGTAAACTATTTGGCATATTTTTCCCAGAGGAGTCGCATAATGGCCTGGCATGATGTTACAGAAAAAGGGGGGTGAGCAAAGATGTGAAGGTGCTGTGCACATCCTGCCTCATCCGTTCCTTCTCGCTCAACCCACAATTCTGCCTTTTTTGACAATTTATGTCAGCTACAGTTTATGACAGTTTCAACGAAGTCTGGGCTGCGCAGGGTTTTATATTCATTCGTAAAAGCGTCCAGAAATGAGCAAGTCCGCCGGTATGTAAATATATGTTCTTTCACAAACGAGTAAACAGATGTTGGATGCATACAGACGTCCGACATTGACTTGCGAATCGAAAAATCGCAACTTTTCGCAAGAAAGTGTTTTCAGGGGATAAGTATAGTGTTGCGTGTAGCATCCTTGTGGTGATGTTCATGAATATGACATCTTTTATACCTGGGCAATTTCCGAAGCCTCGTGTGTCTACTGCCATCAGCCGTCATGCGAAGCGTCAGTCGACACAATAGTTTTAAATAGATGAGAATTATCATGTTTATAAGAAAAAAATTTTCTGAAATGAACATTTTAAGTTTCATCTGATTCGCACCCCATGAGAAAGGTATATCAGAAATGTTTCATTTAATCACCGAGATAAAAAATAAAACAAGTTGAACATAACGGATCGTCTCTGTTGAAAATGACATCGTCTTTCACGCGAAAGAATCCAGTTTCATCCTTTTTTTTCCAAACATAGTTTCTGACTACGATTTTAAAGTGTGATAAGGCTTCATTTCATTAGTGCCAGCAGTTTGACGGTGAGTGGCCAGCAGGTCAATCAAGTTTCAGGTGTTTTTTTTTTTATCAGTAATCCTGCCGACACCGCCAAAGAACGGAAACGATCAAACAGCAGACGCCATGTGTAGACAGACCGCAATTACTCCAAGTGTCGGATGTCTGCAGGACTGTTAGCCTGGACATGAGGGGTCAAGGGCGTTCTATTTATATATCGAGACCAGATGTCGAATTGCCATCTAGGCATACGCGATTAAATAGATTCTTTTATTCATTTATTCAGTCTTTCTTTCAACATAATGCATGCAGTTAGAAGTAGTTCTTTATGAGATTTTTTTCCTGACCCAGAATCATTCTGCTATGATTGTAGCAGAGGATAATGAACCTGTCGTTTGAGGGCCATTCAGGTAATGGCCAAGGATTGTTGTGGTGAAAAAGAGAACAGGCAAGCGCGTAAGGAAAGGGCAAATGAATAAGTCGACATGTCTTTGTCAATCATCACAGCTCTATTTTTTTCTCTTTTTTTGTTTTCTTTCGTCTTTTGTTCTTTTTTTCCCCATTTCTGGTTTCTTAAATGCAGCAGTACTTGTTGTCACTGAAAATGAATGGTCATTTCACGAGTCCCTGTTACCAAACTAATCAATTTGCCGTGATTGCTTTTTCTTGTGTATTGACACGCCAAGGGCGAGATTCGAACTGAATGCAAACATAAACACAGCCCCTCCACCCTAACCTCCTCGCTCACGCGCGCGTAACACTACTACTACTACCACACACACACACACACACACACACACACACACACACACACACACACACACACACACACACACAATCAAACAAACCCTGTCTTTGCAATCTTCTGAAGACATACACACTACAACCATGGATGCCAACATTGGGTTGCGGGGAAAGGATCAGGTTAGTCGTGTACATACACACATACACACATATCGTTAGGAACACCGTTTAAAAAATGAGGACAGCATCAGTATACGCGATGATTTATTACTATGAGACATTTAATAAGTCGCCTGACATTCACATTGTCGTTCTTGTTGTTGTTGTTGTTGTTTGTCTCGAAAGGGAGACAGTAGCTGTGTTTCAAGCAGAAGTGTATTGACAACGACCCCAAATTATGCCTTGCTTTTAAAACAAACAATTTTACAAAGCTTTCATGTCATTTTCATGTCATCCAGAGATTTCTTGCTATGCAGCACTTACCTCCTGCTGCAATGAACTCCTGAATATTTGTGTTACTTTTATTCTCTCTGTTCGTCCGTCCGTCCATCTTGTTGTTTTTCTTTCTTTTTATTCTTTATTGTCTCTGATTTCTTAGTTTGAAAGACTAGCTGTATCGTTTGTACTCGTTTTTTTATGTAGTCACCATAGTCTATAAGTTTATTTCTTACGTTTTTGGCAGCCAAGACTGCTGATTGACTGTCACATCCCATCGTCGTGTGTTTGTTCATCACTTATTTTCATATATTAATTTCAACGACATTCTTGTTTTTATTAATGCATATTTCTGGTTGAGAGGGACCGGGAAGAGCAGTTTACTTATTTCTTTTCTCGAAATCTTCCGCTTTCAGTTAAAAAACATTAAGAAGAATATTTATTTCTAAAACTTCCTTAGAGAAATGTCATATCTTCCACGTCGCCAACTGGCATCTTCTCTGTTTCCACAAGACGCAGTGCTGAATTTCTGTTTCCAGCTGGCCAGTGGCCAATGAACCAATCCCGGGGCACTCTTAAGATGGTGCAAAGATCTCCTTCAGGGCTCGAGGACATCCGAGCGGCCACTGTGTGAGAGAAGGCATCAGGTTCTCTAGTTGACTCCTGTCTTGTCTGACACCCCATCAGTATAGGGTAGGGATGAGGGTACGGGTTACGCGGAATTAGGCAGGGGGTATGAAGTAGTTCCCCCCCCCCAGCACACCCAGGTCGAGAGGCATCGGTCATCACCGCCGCCCTGTGCCATCTTCTCCGTCGCGAAGGCGAGGTCAGAGAGGTCAACAGTGTTGAAATCCATGTCTTGCCTGCAGCCAGTTCTCAGTGAAAGGCGGTGAGTTTTTAGTTCCAGACTTCAACTTCCGCCAATTGCACACAATTTTGGTGATTGACATGAACGATGCAGCACATAGCAGATTAATTAGCTCTGGAAGGAAAGTGGAGTTCGGGGATGTAGTGGGGAAGGTTAACTCTCCAGAGACAAAACTTCCGCAGACTTTGCTGTCTCACCTGTGATTGATGACCCTCGCCCCTCCTTCTCGAGGTCTCATCTTGAAAACCGGGCAAGCTGAGCTTAAGGCCGTTCCTTATAAGGCATAGGTACGTCCACACACACACACACACACACCAAACCACACCACACGCATTGACTATGCCTGAAAGTTAATTATTCTACCAACGCAACCCCCGAAATAAAATAAGCATTACGGATAAAGCAGATGAAAGAGCAAGCAAGCTCTCTATATTTAACCTGCTCCAACCCTCCTCCTACCATTGTCAGCTTCGAGATGAATGTGGAAGAAGGGGTTTGAAGAGAGAGAGAGGACAAAAGACACGGACTGAATAGGAAAAAGATACCAAGCAGTCTCACATCTCACACACCTACGTTGGTGTTAATGGTAGATAATTCCATATTCTACTAGCCGAAGGGCAGTGAACGTAGGTGGTTCACTATCTCTAAGGCATGGTATGTGCAAAGAGCCCAGCCCACGAGTTTCTGCCTTTACCTTTCCTAATAAATCAAGTTTTGCTGGACAGATGTTGGGTAGGCGGGGGATAGTTTCGCAACCAGACGACGTCTTGAAGCCGCCGGTCGTCTACTTCGCAATCAAGTGCAGTAGATGACCTACTCGGGAGCCTTTTCCTCCGCCCACTCGGTATTACCTCACAGGAATGTACAGCAGTGGGCTGTAATCTTACTTTATGTTACTTGCAGAAAATTTCAAGAAATCTGTCTACACACGCATTGTCATTTATTTGTATAAAACATGTATACACAATAGAGAGTACATCCTCTGGAGCAGGCTGTGTTTCTGGAAGGTCCCTTCCCCCGACGCCATGAGCCTTACCTGCTAGGCCTAATATTTAACCAATTCAAAGAAAAAAAGTTATGCAATGCCTATCACCCGGTTCATTAAAAGCAGTTCGTTACAGCTCCATGCCCCACCCCTTTCTGTTCTATAACATAGCATCCGATATCTCTGTTGTATAACCTAGTATCCGATACCGCTGTTCAAGCAACATTAATATGGCATCGCGCATGCTCCTCAGAGACACGTTTGTTCTTTGGCCGCTTCCTGGTTCTGTCTAGCTTCATATTTTATCCTGTACGTCGAACGAGCTGGCATCTTTGTTTCATCCTCGCTTTTTTTTAAAGACAAGTCACGATTTTCTTGTCATTGTTTTCTGCCCCTTGTCCTTGTCGTATCCGGCTCTTTCTCTTACACACACACACACACAGAGTCACACAATGAAAGGAAACAGGTTCATCTCCGCGCACGATATTTGAGAGTTACCTCCATATCGCAATCGGCCAGAGCCTAGTCGCTCTCATCTGTTATCATCTGTAATGAGAGCTCCGCTTAATTTCAGCTGACGTGCTTGTCATTTGCCTGAGGACAGCTGTGAAGGCTCCACGTTTGTTGGGGAGGTGTGGGGGGAAGAGATGAGGTTGGGGAGGATATGGGGAGTTGCCTATGTTGAAGCGTCTCCATGACCCTCCAGACAACGAGGGTTGGGATGGGTATGATATGTGTGTGTGTTGGGAAGGGAGGGGTTGAGGGGTTAAGGGTGGGGAACGCGCGTAGGGGGTAGGTAGACAGGGAGGTGAGAAAAAAAGTACGATGCTCTCAACAAATCACAATCCGAGCAACAAGCTGTTAGCACGCGCCTGCCACGAGATCTGACTTTGGTCCACATACACTCGCCCATTCACGTAGATCACATTTAAATTTGTCCTAGCAATGCGTCTTAACTTGTCGCAATATGAGAGAGAGAGAGAGCATCAAATCACATTTTGATTGCTTCCAGAGAGACTTTGCTGAAACCCACTGCAGTTTGTTTACACAGCATGGCATGGCGTCCTTACGTTTTGATGTTTGGTAAAAAGACGAAACCTTTCACAAGTCTCCTGCTCTTCCGCTGGTTTTGCCACTGAGATTGCTCTGTCCCCTTTCCTTTCAACCGTGTCTAAGTTCCACGTTTTCAAGTCCCGCCCGAAAACATAACTCTTTCTAAAATCCCTTTTTATAATCTAGTGGTCACTGAGTAATTTGCCCATTGTCGTTGATGTTAGCCATTGTTTCTTCGCGGTATGGAAAGCTGCTGATCTCATTAATAGTGTTCTCTTCGCAGCGCATTGAGTTAGGGAAACACACCATATAAATTCAATTATTATTATCAGTATTGTTTCCAGCAGCTTGACACACTGTATGTTTAAAACCTGTGTAGACATGTACATATAAAGAAATAGATGCTTTACATATACATAAGCACACATAGCTGTGCAATTGCATATCCTTCACAGTCCTACAAACACACACATTTTTACTCTAATACTCCCTTCCCCCCCACACACAAACACATTCGCACACCCATGAAAAAAAAACTACACAGAAGGGTGGGAGGAGGCGGTTTTAACATGGGTGCAAGTCCAAATTCTAGTGCGTAGTAGTTTACAAAATGGTGAAAAACAACAAGAGAGAGAGAGAGTCTCGAGAAATGTCTGCATCTCATCAGCATTTCCTTGTATAACACTGAACTTCTCGTACTCTCCTGTCACCACGCTGTCCTAGATTTTTGTGATCTGAAACAGGGCCAAGGCCACCTAGTTGCCTGTCACACTGTTGGCACCGCGCCTTGTAGGACAGCCGTGCACTACATCGACTGCGCTGTCTGGCATTCCCAGCCGGTGTACTTAGGAGGACAGAGGACACTGCTCATTTATTGCTTACACGCTCTCTCCCTCTCTCTCCCTCTCTCTCTCTCTCTCCTTTTTCTCTCCCTCTCTATCTTCCCTACTTGATATACATGCACGTGCTTCTGTGTGCATGTGACAGACTAACCTTGCGTTTGAGAAACGTGAGCTGCCGATGAGCCGAAACTGGTGAGACGTGCGATAATTTTGCCTGTGATAATGATTTTTTTTTTTCGTCGGTTGGCGCGCAGTTTTTTGCCATGACCGAGGGAAGGCGGGGAGAAGGGCAAGGGGAGATAAACTAGATGCAAGAGAGGTAACCCATCGATGCTGCCAACAGAGAGAGAGAGAAACACAGGTGGAACGTAAACAGGTGGGCCGACTGGGGGAAGCTTGTTCCGCTACACGGGTAGCTATTATTATTATTATCAGCATTTATCATGTGCATATGAAACAAATACGAGCAAATAACACGTTTTCAGTCATGTACACTCATTCATAAATCGCGACAAGCTTTTACCCATGGCAATCATTTCATACTCATTCACGAGCAATACTTCTAAAACAGGTACGTTTTTAAGTTAGTTTAAAGTTCGAAGGAGATAATGTGGTAGTGCCATACATTTCTTATGAAATAGAAGATCTTAACGGTTTGCATTGTACAGACTTTCGACATTGTATGTGTGTCTTTCTTCTGCCTGTCTGCTTGCATGAATGTTTATCTTCCCGTCTGTTTATTCTCTGTCGGTAGTCATGGGCCTACTGTCTGTACAGAACAAAATCAAGTCTTTCTCTTCCTTCACTTGCTGCTTCTTGTGATAAGTAAGTGTGCGTCAGTCCTCGCTATCGTCAATCATCACCACCGTCAACGCCTGCAGCACTTCCGCCACTATTCCTGACTAAAGAAGAGAAGAAGAAGACGGGAAAAGAATATAAGAGGTGGGGGAACAAGACTCTGAGTAAAAACGAGGCAATGTTTTGAAAAAATAAAAAAAACCTGTAAACTTTTCTTTTAAAAAAAGGAACTGATGCATCAGTCTGTCTTGTAGGCATGTAAGACATTCCAGCAGGACTTTGTGCCACGTGCTTGAGTGGCTCTGAATGATGAGTGAGCTGCGAAGAAACAAAAACAAACATTACAAACTATGTGAGCTCAATTCCGAAGTGAAACGAGAACCAAAAAAACATAAATTTAACAGAAAAATCTCGGTTTGAGAATATTCCGGTGTTAAAGTTCGCCATGTCACGTACATAGTGTAATTGTGTCAACTGGTTATATGAAGGTTTAAATCTTTACCCTTCTGTGTGGGGGGTGAGGGGAGAGAATGAGATGGGTGCGTGTAAGAAAGAGAGAGAGACAGGAAGTAAGTGCACGTGCGAGTAAACCTGTGTGTCTTTGCTTGCTCGCGTATGCTGGCTAAAATGTGTGAACTGCTCTGTGTGTCCCTGCGTGATTCCGTGTGCGACTATGTGTGTTCTGTAGCCTTCTTGTTCATTATATCTCAGCGCTTTTATGTTCGAGTGCATAAATGTCAGCCAAGCTGTCAATCTGTTGTGCCATCTGTCTGGTCACATTTGTTGTTCAGCCACATGTTACACACACACACACACACACACACTCACACACAAACACTAGCTCACACACACTCACTCCCACACACAGACACATACACACACAAACGCACACACACACACACACAGACACACTCAAAAACTCACACAGAGACACACTCACACACACAGAGACACCCACACACAAACACACACAAACACACACACACACACATACACTCACACACATACACTCACACACACACACTCGCTACCAATTACGCCTGACGCCTTTGCAAGCTGACGTAGAGAACTATTCACGTGGCAGGTAATGTCAACACAAAGCTTAACATTCACAAAGTTCTCTACTCATCAACTGAGTGTTTGCTCTGGGTTGCAGAAATTGTCAGGACTGCGGCAGATGCACAAATGGCACTCGCAGCACATCGATTGCTGCTTGTTGAATTGTGTGTGTGTGTGTCCGTGCGTATGTGCTTTTGAATGTTGTATTTATGTATGTACGTGCGGTGTATGCAAGTATACTTGTATTCAGTATTCATTAAGTTTGCATGTATGTTTGTATATACTGCTGTATAATCGCCACGATTTTTAAATTTATAAAATTGTATTTTATTTTTCTCTCTCTGTCTCTCTCTCATACTAGGTTTCGTAGTTCATGTCAATGCTGTAAGTTATCTGTCTAGCCTTCTTTGTAAATAATAATTTTAGGGCTAATTTATTTATTCAAACCATCTTGTTCAACCCCCCATGTGATTTCTAGGTGATGTGATTGAACATTCTCTTCGTGTAGTATTTCAGGACGATTTGATGTCATGCTTCTTACATAATGTGACAATCTGGTGGAGGATCAGATTTTTTGTTTGTTTGTTTGTTTACTTTATTGCAATTTTTATATTTGGTGTAACTTATCGGAAACAGCCAGCATCCCTGACTTAAAGATTTGTAAAGTTTAAGAAAGGGAAACTGCAGTAAATGATTTGTTTGCAAATTGTCCAGTCAATAATCTTTTTGATAGTAACAGGCTTTCTTCTGTTCCAGTGAGCGGTAATTCTTTTGAAGTTTTGACTTTTGAAACCGAGAGTAGTTCTGCTTGGTCTCTGTGTATCGTGTCGCCTGTGTTAGCTTTTGTTTGCCCTGTATGTCCGCGATGTCTCTCCATCTGAGCTGAAGACGACTGCAGGCACGTGTTGAACGCCTCAACCGCTTGCATGTTCACGCAGTGTTCTCCGCCAGACTACATGAAAATCGTCCTCTAATCTTCTCAAAGTGGTAGGGAGAATTGCAGTGTAGTGTATTCATTCTGGCGAAATTGTTTTTATTCTTTCTTACTGAATAGCATCTTCTTAATAAAGCCACAACTTCCCTAGTGAAATAATTCTTTCTTTGAACCCACATAAATTTACAGTAGTAAAGAGAGATTAAGAAATTAATGATGTAGGGCCCTTCAAATCTCTCAATCGTTTAGTCACTTCGAACCACTCTCTCGATTTAGTCGCTGTATAAATACGTGTGCTCCACCTTTGTAAGATAACTAAGAACACACTTTAATTACTTCATCAAGCATTTCAGCTAGCTTTTCAATGCCACCTTTGTCAGACTTGCTGCTGCCTGTAACTGTATAGCGTGTTGGGCTGTTGGCCTCTGATGCTCATGAAGACCCTAACCCTCAGACTGGCAGATATACTGCCAGCGAGTTTCACTACTTTTATCCAGTTTCGCCTGATCGAGGACATGGCTTGTGAAATGCAGATCCCAGCTCTCTACAACCTCCTTTCATCTTCCTTGATACAACAAGTATCCATATGGGGTCGTATTGATGAAGCGAGGGTAAGTCGTTACCTTTCCCAGTAGCAAAATGGGGAAATCAAAGACAAACGCTTTGTCTCTGTAGTAATGATACACCGTACAGACGCACGATACTGCTTTATTTTACTTAACCCCAGGTCATATTCCCTGTTATTTATAACTATGTTCCTATGGGTAAACCAGCATGCATGGTGTCTGGACCCTATGAAGACAAGACTCTTGCCCTTGATTTACTCGGGATGCGACGAATGAACCTTCGCTTCATCAATACGACCACAGGTGGGTTGGAAGGAAAGACTTTTCCAGTTACAGGTGAGTCTCGAAGTAGTAACATTTTGTTGCACAAGAATTACTAAGCTTTATAGGTGCCCAATACGACCTTTAGACAAGCGTGTGATGTTTTGAGATGGACATTCACACCAATACTTTATTCTGTCTCCTTTCTACCCCCGCCCGCCCTCTCTCTCTCTTTCTCACGCCCTTCCTTCCACGCTCCATCCTTTTTCCTACCTCTTATCTTTTTTATTTGTGTACACTCCGCGTTATACTGTATTTTTTAAATTTTATTTCTCGATTGAATATTTACCTTTTCCTGTTCGGTGTGAAAATCTGATGTTTGTGTTATGTCTGCCAAGTATTGTACAGCTCGTAATTGGCATGAGTCAGCAGATGTTTGACTCACATGCTCGGGCTATAGATGGTGGAGAATTTTTTGTCACGGATGACTAAGCTAGAAACGGGGAAAAAAACATACACACGGGGAAATCGCGTGCAGCCGTTTATACGCCTCCCAAAATGCCGTGTTCACTCATTGTCAACAAACAAACGCGTCTGCTGTGTGTTTTGTCAAATGGAGTGCCATACTTTGTCAGTGGCGCATCAAGAACCGAGGAATAATCAATTGTTAAAAAGTTGTTTTGCCAGACTTTGTCATATTTCCAGCTTTCCAGCTTCGAAGGTCACAGATCGAAGATCTTTTCGTTGTTCGAAGGAAACAAACAATTCTCTTATTTATTACTGTTATTATTACTTTTGGTTTATACAGTAGATTGCACTGTGAGAGGTTTTTTTTAGGTGGGGCGGGGGTTGCAAACGAAGCAAAAGACACAACAGTTGGAGAGACATGAAAGAAACCAAACTATTTTAAAATGTGCAAAAGACACAACAGTTGGAGAGACATGAAAGAAACCATACCTATTTTAAAATGTGTTTGTGTTCACGTTTGGGTGTACATCTGTTCTTAAGTAAACTGGGTTTTTTGTTTATTTTAAAGCTGAGTATGCTCCTTTGAAAACATCTGTGTGAATTATACGATCACAGCTCAGCATGTCAGTAAAGGTTCCTTCTTCTTGCAGCACATTTCGTCTCTCTCTCTCACACACACACACACACACACACACACACACACACACACACACACACACACACACACACACACACACACACACACACACACAGGGAGAGGGGGCCAAGGTAGTAAAAAAAAAGTTCACGCACCTTGTTTCATCGTGGCTCGTCGCCCTTCTGCAGGTTTAGCACCTCGAATATTAGACCGGTAGATGTAATAACATCATCTCTCCTCTGACAATAAAATATTCATGAAGTAACAAAAGGTCGGGAGGAAGGGGAGGCAGAAGGAACCAGAAAGCACTCGGGGTCACATTGTGCTCACGCCTTCTGTTCAGAGTCATCAGTGCGTGAAGAACATTGAACTGCTGAGAAATGTTACCACCTCTCTTTCCATAAAAACTATTATAAAGACATCAAAACTGCCTAACGAAATTTAAGTCAACGTACATGAAAGCTTCAGAGCAAAGAATCTGCTATAAACCTGGCGCTGTTCAAAAACCACAATTGAAAGACATCTGAAATGCATCCCTTAGAGAAGCCAAGTGAAGGTAGGATGACACGAGGACTTGTCCAATGGCTACACTTGCACCAAATGTTCTAGAATTTGAGTTAGTCCTGAGCTCCTACATTGTGTCTAGGAGTTTATACCTTTTCTCCTCCCATACATGAAAATTTGCTTTACACAGCATTGTCCACACATGAAATTGTTCTATACATGATATATACCATAGTACATACTTCACTATACGTGGTAGTGCTCAAACATTATAATGTCTTATCAGTAAAATGTCCAAACAAGGTATGTTCTATAGATGGAAACGCTCAACATGTGAGATTGTGCCCTACATGAACGTGTTCTTTACATAGAAAAATAGTTTGTTCATTACAAATGCGCTTATAAAATTAAAGTATCCAAATATAAATATGTTCTTTACGGGAAGATCTTCTATACAAAAAAGGTGTTGAATATATGACAGTGTGCACGCGTGAAAATATACTTAAATGCTCACTGCGAGTTTGTTCTTTACCTAAAAATGAACTATACGTGACAGTCTATACATGAAGTTGTTCTATACATAGTAGTTGTACACAGGAATTTATCCATTATGTGTTCTTGATATGAAAGTGTTCTATACACGAATGTGCTTCGTGAAAATTACAGTTCTCCATTCATAAAAATGCCTCTACAAGTAAATGAAATTATTCTATAACTGAAAATGTTCCATTGTGTTGCATATGAACCGTTCACAGTGAAAATGGTAGACAATAGGAAGGTGAACTAGAAGGAGTGGGGATCGAACAATTCATTTCGCATTATTGGAAGTGTATTTATTTTAGCTTGGCGGGTTATACCAGATGATTCACTTCTTGTCCGTTGTGTATGGCTGTTTGAAGCAGTGAAGATGACCCTTGAGTTAGAATAATGAAAGTGTTAATAGTATCGGTGATGATGAGTGCGTCAGCGATGCAGTGTTTCAAACACCAACACACTAATACAGCAGAATAGTGCCGCGGATGACTGACTGCATGTTACTGAATTGCAGCAAGTGCAGTTTAACACCAAAGGACACAGAAAGTGACCTAACGTACAAAACTCGCATTCTTGAAGTATATTTATTCAACCTGTTAACATACCCAGGCCGGATAAATTGGCTACCCGCGGGTTAAAATTATTCATTGGTTCTATAACTAAGGGCAGTTGTATCCACCTGCATATTACCGATGCTTTCGTTTGCTGCAATGACCATTTGTTATGTATTACCAGTAAATCTCAGGAACATGTCGTTCAACCCTGAAAACTCGTCTTTTCCGGAAAATCTTTGATGAGGATTAACGGCCCCTTTGCTAGTAAAAACTTTGTGTTGAGAATTTGTGTGAGACTTTCTCTCTGTGTGTTTGGTATGCTGTATGTTTTCCTTGTGTAGGCTGTTACTATGTTTATGACATTATTATTGCTTGTATGATGTGCTATGTAGCCACGTGATGTAGCTGTTGTCATATTTCTGAATGCTATCTCACATGATTTTATGTTTCTTTCTAAGCGTTGTAAAGTGCAATTAGCATACTTAATGAAATTGCGCACTATAAACCTACTAAACTATTATTAGTAATATTTAATAACATCATGTTATCTTTACAAAACTGCGTCCCGTTTCTGATAAGTGGTTTCTGTTTCAAAACATTCTAATGTCAAAACTCTGCCCAGACATTAAATCTAGATAAATAGTGGGGCTCAAAGAAAAATATACAGAAAGATAAACTCTGGACACCCTCAAACTGACATTTTAAAAAAAGATTGGCACGTTCTTCTGGCTGCGTAAACGTGTATCTGTGCTACTTGCTGAGAACTTGGCCCTTTTTCCGACGTTAGGATATGTTACTGACGTCACAACTTCAGCAGTTAAGCAGAAGGAGCGGCAGAACAACCTGCAGCGCGTGGAGTCACGATCTTCGGCTCGGAGTCACTCGGTGTAGGTAATAACACGAAGCTTGGAAAGTTGGGCCTTTCAATTTGTTTAATGTGCTTACTTTGTTTTCTTGGCAAAAGCCACTCGTTGTAATCGAATTTTCAACAGATGATTTTGATAAAAGGCGCAGGGGAAATCGGAAAGCCTTCGTTGCGGGTTAGCCACCTCCCTTGTGCTCCTGTCCTGTCTGCTCTTGAAGAGCGACCCTCTTGCAGACAGGTGAGAGCCCATCCACAGAAGTGTTTGCTGCACCGAATCCTGGACCCCTCGGGCTCTTTGCTGTTTCTGGTGATGTTCAGCGAGCAAGAGAGTTCCGAGTGCAAAGTTTACATAATCATTATTGTTAAAGTTTTTTTTTCAATATACATTTTCCGCTATTGGAGTCCGTCGTGTCATTAATTTTCCGCTTTTTACACGTGCCCTGCCGCTGCAGTCTTTCAAGATCTACCCAGCTGGTCCGAGTGTTACACAGATTCTGGTAGGCAGAGATAACGTAAATGTATTCTGTAAATTTCAGCACCTGAATCACAGCAGTGTATTTATTATCTAGTTTCGAAGCAAGTGATTTGCACCTATAGTCAGCAGGTGCTGTGTGAGCTATGGACGAAAGAGGGATAAGCGGATTGTGTTATCTTCTAACATGATATCTTGGTCAATCAGCAAGTCTACAAAGAGATTTTGCGGCGTTTGCTTCGCTCAGTGCGCGAGAAGAGACGAGAGTTGTGGCAGGACTAATCATGGCTGCTTCACCACGACAATTCACCTGTTTACAACGCCCTGAGCATCCGGCAGTTTCTGGCTGAGAAGAACATCGCCATACTGGAACTACCTCCCTATTCACCTGATCTTGCTCCATGTGACCTTTTTCTTTTCCCCAATAAAGGGGATCATCAAGGAGACCCATTTTGAAGGCGTAGAGGCCATCAAGAGGGCCGTAACGACGGAGCTGAGGGGCATCCCAGAAGAAGTCTTCCAGCAGTGCATAGAAGCATGTCACAGAAGGATGAAAAAGTGCATCGAGGGGGATCACATTGAAGGGAAACCGCGTAGTTTGTTGTTTTGAATTGAAATAAATTGACACCAATCCCATTACTTTTCAGACAGACCTAGTATAATGGCCAGAAGATTAAGCATCGAATTCATTACACGATCTTCATTGATCATACTCTAGTAGTGAAGGCGAGTGTGAAAAGCTATTCTCTAACTTTACAATATTTGAAAGGATATTCGTGCCTTTTATTGGTCAAATATGGTCGTCAGTCACGTATTATGTAAACTATATGTCTTTCTTGCATGTGAGTATTAACGTATATCTCTGTGGTCTGTGACTTGCTGTCCTTTGACAGTGAAATCTTAATCTTCATTTATTATTACAACAGTCTGATATAACCTAAGTCCAGCTGTAAGGTACATTAGAATCTCTACAACACCAAAACACCAAGCATGTTCAATTTTCTCTTTTTTTTTTTTTTGTTGCTTTTTTACGTTCCTGTGCTCCCTCTCCCACCTTCCCGACTCCACTGCCATCTGTTTCAGCCTAGTGTTGCTTACTTGACGTCAATAGGAAACATGAAGCTGTCTAGGGCCACATTTGTTTTTATTTGTTTAATTCACGCACAGTCAACGCTGATGCTCTACATTTCTTGCCTTCTCCCACATCAGTGCACCAGCCTCCAATTTTCTTCTGTGAC
The DNA here is from genome assembly GCA_004794655.1 of Marisa cornuarietis. Classification (NCBI taxonomy): domain Eukaryota; kingdom Metazoa; phylum Mollusca; class Gastropoda; order Architaenioglossa; family Ampullariidae; genus Marisa; species Marisa cornuarietis. The sequence goes on from SMMW01000622.1 coordinate 11,364,646, forward strand.
ACAGCGCTGCACGGAACTGCCCCCGTGTCACAGCGCTGTACAGCTCGGCCCTTTCCATCACACTTCCATATACAGCTTTGCCTGTTCCATGACACAGCTCAGAGGAACTCATGCACTGCTTGTATTCACTCTCGACAAAGATCGCTACCACACCTCCTGAAATCAGCGCAAATTACTGAACACGGGGACATCTGATCGAGCCCAAACACTACCCCATCCTTCCTTCCGCAGTCTCGTTAGGCACCGACAACAAGAACAGATCGAGGTTGCTGTCCGCAAGAGAGATCCCCTCTGGAAGACAGATACAAGCAGACGTGTGCACTTCTCTCTCCAAATATTTTCATAGCCAGAAACAGCTATGACCAGAGCCTGGCGAGAGTCGATAGAATTGCTGATCGTTTGACGATGACTCACGCAGCATTCAAATGCTGGAAGAGGAGGAGTGGACAACAATTGTCGATGCTGTGGCACTGGGTGTCTGCTTTCAGCAGCGGGGAGGGAGGAAGGAAGGAAGGAAGGAAGGAAGAAAAAGAGAATGATAGTAATAATTATTTATTTGCGAGGATACTTGGAAGAGAAAAACATGGTATATTTCAACATCCAGCCCCCGCCATAAAAGGGGAAAGATTACGCTAGACAGCTACAATAATACAAGTTGTGACAGAAACACAAAGCGAGGAGTATAAAATATGTACAAAGACAGTACTTGATAACTTATATTTACACAATATTCATGGAGTTAGGAACAATCGCACTAATTCGTTTATTCAAGCTCGATGCGGATCCTGTTATTAACTTTGTCAGTGGTGTATCTGTGACATAATACAATGCTGTTGCATTTTAGTGACTCAGATATGACTGACTGTCTAAACATAGAAATATTTCTGTAGTTTTTAGGTAAATGAGAAATCAGCCGTTAATAGAAGCGATATAAATGTGTATCACGATCGTCAAATGTAAATTTTTCCTAGCTAATCATGGCATTTTAACTGTTTTCGGAATTACGGCACCTGACTGACCGGCTAATTTCCTGGAATTAAAAGATAAGCCACCCGTGGGCGTCAATAATGTTACGAAATACCAAGATATGAAAAAAGGTCGAAACTAGATTGAGACTGTGTCCCTAAGCAAATGTAAACATGTTAAAAGGACTCAATATTTAGTTTCTAGCCGTGCATGCATATATTTTCTTTTTGTTACAAGCCTAGGTTCTTACAAAAACGGTCTAAACAAAGTCTATGTGACAGACATGTCAAGGAAATTGATTTTCTGATTTCTTACACAGCCATTTTTTAATGAACAGTTTTCTGTCACTTCCATCAGATGCAGAATGTAATATTTCAGGCAGGTAAAATTTGATTTCGTTTCGTGGTCGGCAGCGCGCACATAAAAAGACGTTTCTGCAATGCTATGGAAACGGTAAACACTAGGAACTTTTTTTATTTGTTTCATTCGACATTCCCAGTGCCCTGACCCTGTCGTATTGATTCTATCAGCTGAATGAGGAGCAATAAAAAAGTATATTTAAAGTATCTCAAGAATACCAGAAACATGTTTCATATGCTTCGACGAACTCAATAATAGTAAACAACCTTATGTGTCTCACATATACATATAGATGTATGCAATGTTAGCAAACACTTCAGAATCAAGGATTCCTTGTAATGCTCCTTTTCGTGTAAATTGACTTTCATCAATTGCTTCTAAACTGCATGATGTGTTTGTCTCATTTAAGTAAGTAACAGTCCAAGGTCTAGTGGGGTGTAGTTGGTTTTAAAAATCATTGGGTAAAGCCCTGGGGCCAGTTGCACAACACATTTCTAATTTTAAACACTTTTAGGCAACTCTATTTAGATAATTAGTTTAAAATGCACACCACAATTTTAGAATTTTCAAAACTAAAACTGCTGTAAGATAAAGTAGTTGAAGTCTAAATTTCCGTCCTGTCAGTACAATTTTTTTATGTTCTTCTGCAAAAGATCTAAATGGCTAAGAAGAAATTTTGCCTTTTAGAACATTTAAGGTTTAGAAACGTGTTGTGCAACTGGCCCCAGGCCAAGAAAATATTTCCAAAATGAATCTGGGTGAATGCCACTCTTACCTTCTCTAATTACTTACCTATGGAAATCATCTTGTACAAGAAAAGGTGAACAACACTGACATTGTAATTGAATCAGAATTGTACATGAATATATGCTTACTTTGTCAAGGCTATAGCCAATGGGAGAGCTGGGACCTGTTAGGTGTTTCTGTGAACAAAGGTCACCTCACAAGTTTGACGTTTCTTGCTCATGGTGGCGATCAAATGTGTCTATCTCGTGAATGGATAAAAGTAATGCATCTAGAATTTGGAAGATCGCGCTCCTCTACGCAAGACTGCATGTCTTGAGCTTTACCCGGTAACAATTCTTCCCAGTAGAATTTTAACTCATCACTAAAGTAGGAGGATGTAAATTTCTCAACACACACTTTTCCCCATGAAAGGGTGCTATTAACTGTTTTACTGCTCAGTCAGTGCTCTTTTATGGCGAGGTTTTATTTAGCACTAGAGATAATATAAGGATCACTTTAACTGTTTCCTTTGCCCTTAAATGACTACAGACACACCGTTATTACACAGATGAAGACGACCGTTGATTGCTTAAGCGCTTGTCCTTCATTTCTGACAACAAATCGAACGTGCATACGCTGTTTTCAGCATGGCGTGCTGTTCATTCCTTTACCAGCTGTTCATCCGCACTACGTGTTATTCATGCTCCTTACGTGCTGTTCATGCAACTTTCTACTGTCTGCATTCTCTGTCTCTTTCTTCCAGCTTCTTTTCCTTGGTCTTAGAGACAACGCACCATTCCTTTTGTCCTTGAAAGGCGCAGTAGAATAGATCGATACAGTCACTGAAAAAAAAACACGAAACACAGTGCTTTTTGTCTTCAACGATGATATCTGTCATCAAAAGTTCTTGCGCTCTTAAAAATGTAGGTCATCAATTATTAAAATTTCTCTGCAGCTGAATCATGACAAGCCTCTCTTCAACAGACGATACACGATCGACCTTTTTTTTCCCTCTTTCTTAGACGATTTTTTTTTTTTTTTTTTGCTGTTGAAGGAAACGCCAGCAATGATATTTCCTCTCTTTGGCATATGCGATGACATTAAATCTACCATCAAGGTGCAAGCAAAAATGTGTCATACGCTTTGCGGGAAACCACAACGAAGATGAGGTTCTCATGTTCTCTCAATAAGTCTTTGTGTTGTGTTAAAATCGTAGTCAATCTTTTTTTTAAACTTGTTTTGCCCTATACAGTTGCAGCATGCACATTAAACAGTATTCTGATGAGAGTTACAACAACAACAACAACAAAATAAATTAAAACAAAAACTTAACCATGGAATATTAAGCCATTTCATTATATGAAAAATAATAGAATAATCAACAATCCGTAATACGACACGTTCCAAAACGAATAACGAAACATAATCACTATTAAGCGGTGCAGGGTGTCTGCTGTGACTTTTCATAATTCACAACATTTTCGTTTGCTCGTATTTCAAACATCATTCATGAAAAAAGTTTGACATTTCAAAATTATTACGGATAGGTTCATTCTGCAGCCATTTCGATTTTTTTGTAGTAAGCATTGACGCATTGACATGGCTCAAGTACTGCAAAGCGAGTGATAAGCCGGCATACAAACCGGAAGAGGTCAAGCCCAGAGTGAGGTGAAGGTCACATACATGCATAGTTCTACGAAAAGCGGATAGAAAGGGACAAATGTGTCGGTCATTCTGCACTCTGGGTCTGTAGATGGGTGATATGTTGTGAAAAATATGCCGTCTAGAGGCGATTGCTTCGGGTTGGCAGGAGTGTTCTTAAGACATGCCCGAAAAAAAAACGCCTGACGAGCTCTTTCCGCATGAGCTTCATCCTCGCCATATTTGTCAAGTGTTTTTACCACCCAGTTTCCGGAGCGCGTGACTGATTTAAGTACTAAACTTTATACAGAACAACACGGACACATTTTTATCATTACTGTGTAGAGAATAAAATTAGCAGATCCAAAGATTTAGCATTTTGTTGAGCTTCAATACAGGGCCTTATGCCAAGGGAGAGAAGGAGTTGCTCGCTTGCGGTCTAGTGGACGGCATAAATGACTGTTGAACAAAATTAACTACGCATATAAAGAGGTCGACAACACAGACATCAAAACTGTACATGGGTATGATTACGTTGATAAAGCTACAGCCAATGGGATATTCAGGACGATATGTTAATGGAGACTATCCATGTACATTTTATGACGTCACGTGTTTGACCTCTTTCTGTGCATAGTAATAGTTGTAGGCGTGTCCCGCAAAGAATTCAAGTGTATAATTTACTCATTTGTGGAGTTATCTTGTACTGAGCTCAACCTAATCATTTCAAAAGCAATTGCTCCCCACTAGAGCTTTAACGAACCGGAATCATGGTCGTCAAGACCTTGGTATGACTCAGTTTAACCATGTGGTTAAAATCTTCAACAGGGCAGCAACATTCTGTCTCGTTAAATCCAACTAGTCAGCGAATTTTTTTCTTCTTATTTTGTAAGCTAAATCATCCACAAATTTGAGTGTGGTCTGTGACTGATGTCAATTTTTTTGCGCGTGCTAAGAAGCATACACCTCAACAATACTGATGTTCTCAAAAAAAATTTAAAAAAAAAAATCATCGCATCAACCTTAAATTTCTTTTGGACATGACAGGCATACGTGGGCGTCAAAAGGGCAGTGGACTCAGATGCGAGGGAGCTGGCGTCAGACATCTGATGGTGCAATATCGTAGGCTTCGCATTTTGAACATTTTAAACATATTACTTCTCACTAGATTGTTCTCTTGGTCACACGGGCCGCAAGCCTCTGATCTTATTAGATTTTTTTTCTCCGAGTTTTCGGATATCTTGCACCACGTGAAGGTTAACAGTCAGCATTGAGTTTGGTAGCGAGTTTTCTCTGGGTACACAATTATTCCCCCTTTTCTGTTCTTTTTATTGATCTAATGTGGACATTTTTCTTGGCTCGCTGCGCCTTATCTATTTATTCTTCTTCAGCTCACTTTGGGGAGTTCAAAGGAAGGGAGGGGGGAATAGCTTGAACGTATGGGTATGTGATAGAGGAGTATACAATTGGCGATGAGAAAGAGGACAACTAAACCGACAAGGTGCACAAGTTAACGCACATTCACGCATAAAAGTACACACCAAAATACTCTTGCACACACGCACTTTACCATCTCCTTTCAGCCACCTTCAGCATTCAACAAGTTTCTGACGAAGTCATCTAGCGACGATCAAGCAGAAGAAAATAAGACTTCCGACACTGCTGATGGTGTTTAGAAAACAAACATCTATAACACCCTTGTCTGTTTACAAACCTAAATGTAGGTAAACCGTTCAATGCTACTGACATTCGTGAAAACATACATATAAATAATCTTCCTTCGCCCGTCTTCATCTGCATGCGTGCGTGTGCTTAAATGAGAATGAAAGAAAAAGGAAGATAAAGACGATACATTTGCGGAGACAAGAGAGAAAGACAAGCACCGACTCTCCATCCTCCCTTCCCCGCTTTCCCGCCACCCCACCCCCCCAAACTCCCCAAGAGCGCAGTATCATCGAGTTACTCTCAACAGCTAGTCTGGTGCTGCAAGCAGGTGCGTGGCGTCACGTCACAGTGGCTGGGGCCCAAGCGTGTTACATATTCCTCGGCGGCCGTCCGACTGTCGACTGAGTGAACGTCACGCAGTGCCAGCCGCGGCTTTCCGGTGCCACCATTGTTCCCGCGCTGTGCCATCAGCCGACATTGCCGACAGGTTCAGCCTCACAAGCCTATCTATTTCATCAGAAAGACAGAGAGAGAGAGAGGCAAGAAAAAAAAGAGAGAATGTGCCTTAGAGTGTTATCAGTGTCACGCAAAGTACCACGAGGAACCGAAGTCCTAATCGCTTCTATAGCCTTGCAACAAGTGCGAGAGCGAGAGATGTTTTGATGCTGGAGACCGGGGCAGTGCCGCGCGCGCGGCCCAGACAAAGAACCGGGAGACGGAGGAAGGTGCGAGATGGAGAGAGGGAGGGAGAGAGATGGTGGGGGTAAGATAAGGCGCAGCGCGGTGTGACCCTTGCGAGGTCACGCTATCCTTTGATTCTGGCAAAATATCGGACCAGTCAGCAACCACCATCAGCGTCCAGCACAGCCCGACTACAACAGCAACCAGAGCTGCTAAAACGCAGGGTCACTCGTACGAGCGAAGGCGAGGCGATGCAGCGCTAAAAGCAAGCCAGCTGCACACACACACACACACACACACGCACGCACGCACACACCACAGCCGCCAACAGTCTCGTACCCACCACACACACACACACAACGCTCGTAGACCCCGAACCCTGGTTGACTGCCGTCACTTCCTCGCTGCCTCGACGCGCACTACGTGACGCGGAGTAAAAGCGCGGCGAGCGCGGGAGCACAGTTTCAATCGGCGCGGGCAGGCAGCAGTTTGAACTGGCCCTGGCTACTCAGTGTCGTGACTTTACCGGGAAAAAGACTGTAAGACTTTTTGGTGGTTGTGAGAACTGCTCTGCTGTTGCTGGTGCTAGTTTTGTGTAGACGTGGTTGTGGTGGTGTGTAAAGACATTCACACACGCACGCACGCACGCACACGCAAGCGTCTTCTCCACACACACACACACCCGCACGAGCACGCTTCGGGAACGTTCAAACATGGTGAGTGCACGCGCTTAAATGTCAGCCCATTTTCTCTTCTTTGTCTGAAGCGACCCGGCAGCAGCCTGGAGATTGTCGTTTCCTTCCTTTCTCGGCCACGTCGCCGTCTTGACAAGATCTGATAAGTGTCACAGCCGGCTTCACTCGCCATCCCCATCGTCGTTATCCTCATCATCATCACCCGGGCTAACAAAGCTGCGCGCTCGCGATACAGAACAACGGTGTGTGTGTGTGCACATCGGGGTTTTACACGTGTACATCTCGGCGGATGTTCGGGAGACGAAGAACGGTCTTGAATCCGCGAAGGCGGACAGCCTGCAGTGTCTGCTCCGCGCAGGATTTGGCTCGGACAGACTGGATACGTTGGACGATCTACCGCAACGTCGCCAGAAGTGGGGAGTACACTGCTGGGACAGTTTCACTCCGCCGAGGAGCAGCGGTCCCAGACTACACGCACCAATGCGTGACCAAAGAGGTGAGTGCCAGTCGTCAATGCAACGTTAGCACCGCCTTTGGGCGAGGTGTGTGTGTGTGTGTGTGTGTTATGGTGCCAGTGTCGTTAATACAACGGTGCACACGTGTATGCTAGCAACCCTTCTTCTCGTCTGGCTGTCGAGCCTGCCTGGCAGTATTCGTTGTACGAAACAATTCTCTCTTTCGTGCCGGTTGAACCGAATGGTATATATATATATAGATACTGTCGTGTGTCATAGGTCACTGACATGATGTCATCGTCTTCTGCTCTAGTTTCGTTGACTTGTGTACAGGCTTTTATTGCACTGAACTGCGAACTGGTCAAAGCCCCATTTATTCGAAATGATTGTGTGAAGATCGAATGCCCTCCCGTCCTATGTTTTTGTCAGATTTATTCAGACCTTTGCCACAGTCACCTCCAGTCTCGTGACTGCAGCTGTTGTGACCATCTTCAATACCAGGTACATATATACAGTGTATGCATGACCGAACCAGTGAAGACTTAAAAACACCACCACCACCACCACCAACACCAACAACAACATGCTATTGATCGGACAATTTCGGCAGCGGAAGTCAGCCGGTTTCAGCCACCACTGCTTCGATCGTCAATCAGTGACGACATCAACTCACTCAGCCTTATTCGAACTCTTCGGTCGGAGCCTGTGTTTCGTGAGTACCCTCCCTTGTTAATTAGGCTGTAACCCCCCCCCCTCTCCCTCGTCCCTTCCATCTCATCAGGGACGCACTCGCACCGGAACCGATCTCTTAGAATTGGAGAGGTCAGGATAACTTTGATTACTATGGGAGAACTTTTGTGCCCATCGCTTTCGCTTGAGTGCACAAGAGGGGGTTGCGGGGGATGGAGGGATTTTGCTTTAAATTTAGTAAATGATGCGTGGCTCGCTTTTTTTTTTTTTTTTTTTTTGAGAAACCTGGGTGCAGGCGACCGGAGTTTCCAGTCCTTGCGACATGACTGAATTGGCTCAGGTTACTGTTGGTGGCCTGAGCGTGGTCTCTCTTTTTCTCTCTGTGTTGGCTGTCACGGCTGTCACTCCTCCCCCATTGATCAGTTTGTAGCACGACTGGAGAGAAGTTGGTCGTGTCGCTGACACCGTGCTGTGGACAAGGCCGTTACTTACGGTCTGAAGAGCTGTTCTGACATCAGTCTGTTTGCTTGCGGTGTAGGGTGTGGCAGTGGCACGACAAAGGCGAGAGTGCAGTCTGTCACCCCTTCCTGGACCGTCTTTGCCCACCAGAATCTCTTGTTTCCTTTGCCTCTCGTCACTGAATACATTTTCTGTGGCTGTGGCGCGCTATCTGTATATATATGTGTGTGTGTGTGTGTGTGTGGGTGTGTGTGTGTGCGTGTCTTGGAGTTGCGCAATTGCATGATGGTGAGTTGGGAAGCATGCAACACGAAAGCTGTCCGAAACTGTACATGTAGGATCTAGCAGACATCACTTGAGGCCGTGCATGCCATGTAGCATTCATGAGTCATCCAGCATTGCGCGCCATTCAGCTCTTATACTGCTGCAATCAGGCTTGTGTCCTGAAAACCCGTGCCATGCTATAGAGAGCGTTCTCTCCACGCACTAACTACATCACGGTTGTGCCCACCGAACGGAAAGGATGTGTAAAAACGTGCATTACATTTTTTTTTAACGGTTAACACCCATTTGGTACGTAACTTCGGTGCAGATTATGTAAAATATTTGTCATACCCGTTGTGTAAAAGTGCTCATGACGGTGGACTAAGAAAACATTTATTTATACAATTGCGTGTAAATTTGAGTTATTAATTTATTTTTTTGGTACAATCTCCTTTTCGTACTTTTTTATCTTGGGGTCCCTTTACCCCAATGGCCATATGCAACTTGCTTTTGTAAGTAGCATCCTTTATATTGTTCATCTTCGTAACGACACACGTATTCTTGCTTTTGTCAGCAACTTTGCTTGAGAATCCTCGTTCCTCCCTCCCCCATTCGAAATGTTTGCCTAATTTAAGTAATGTCAGTGGCGTCGTGTGTAATGTCGATGGCATCGTGTGTAATGTCGATGGTGTCGCTATACATTCTTGTTCGTAGCAGCATGTACAGGCGGCCCGATGTTAGCGTACTTCGGACTGTCGTTTACCTGAGTAAATGCGCGTGCTCCCTGTGTGGCTATCAGCTCCATCGATTCACCCCCAGGAGGATCTCTGGCACCTGTCTCGTAACTTCCTGGTAACAACTTCTCCCCCTTCTCTCCTCCCCGCCACCTTTTTCTTCAATCTTCCCGCACGTGGCTCATTCTCCTTGGACTGTAGCCGGCATCTTGTTGACGACAGTTCCGTTGAAAAATGTCATCTCGCTGAAGCTGGACCTGGAGAGACTACTAGCGGTCGTCGTGCTCTTTGTGCTATTCTTCAAGACCATGATTCACCTGAGGTTCGTATTTGTTGCTGCTGCATCTGTTTTGATTTTTAAGAAGAGTATGCCTATGGATTGTAACAGCCCAGGTGTTTCGCCTCTAGAGCATTTAATAATTACTGTTTATAGTTTTTAACTTGTGTGAACATCTGTGATGTGCGTGACTACACAGTATGTGTGCATTCGCGCGTGCATGTGATGCGAATGTGTGTGTACGCGCATATATACATTCTTCGTCTATCTCTGCTTTCAGATTATCGCTCAAGACACATATCTTTCGTCTTTATTTTCACCAGCTTTCGTCTGTTTGTTTGCGTGCGACTGTGTATATATACTTTGAACTTCGGTTAGGCGTTTTCTAAACGCCCACTATTACTTTTTCTTATTTTTATTATTGTGTGTGTGTGTGTGTGTGTGCGCGCGCGCTTGTGTGTGTGTGTGTTCAATCGAGCGCGTACGTGTGACAGCAAGCGATGACTATGACTCCCGGCCGATTGGACTAATTCACCTGCCAGGTGGTTGCGGCATCAGTCAACAGAAGCATGGCGCCGCCAAGTCGATCGGGTTGCGCTGGTCGACGGTACTGCTCTTCTCGAGATCGCATCTCTTGTTCCCGCTGTGCTTCCAACGAACACGTCCGCCGATACACAATTGTCGCTGCTCTTAGTGCTGACGAAATTTTTGCCACGTTGCGCCCAACCTGGTGAAATCACCTGTGATTTCTTGGAACATTGTGACGGTCTTAGGGGTGCAGGTTAACTTGTGATGAGCCTGGCGGAGCGGGTGAATCTCTATTGTTCTAGTAATAATAATAAAGTTGGTTTTTACAGTGCCATGTCCCAGCCTTATGGGCAAGCACATGGCGCTTTATGAAGAACACACGTGAGATAAGTTGTTGTTCTGAAAATGACACCCTTTCCTTATACCAAGATGTTGATGGGTCACAATTAAATCTATGGATCGTACAGTCATTTTTCAAAAGCAAAACAGATGTACGAACGTGGGTAAACCCATCAGGATATGCCTGGTATCCACACGATAACATTGCACCAGAGAGACATCGTATTAAATGTTAAAACATGAGTGTTGTGCGATGATGTAAGGTCCGTCGGAGTAAGGACTTCTACGCCTTGGCGTCAGTTTAAGAACGCTGGCCGAAGAAAGTTGAAATCAGTAGATGAAAAACAAAAGGCCATAGGCAAGCAAATAGTCCAACACAATGCCGAGGAAGATCAGTACAAGGGCACTGGATGCACAGCAGTCGAAGTGAATGTTGCAAACAACGGACCACAAAAGTTACGGGACATGGAGACCGTTAGTCAACGAAAACTTCGATCTTTTCTCTCCATTCAGAAAGGAAAAAGAAAACCGCAGACAATCCAGCACACAGAGGAGCTAAAGGAGGATGCAGATCCACAAGTTAACGATGATAACACCATTACAGATCGTAGACAAAACAGAAAACAACACGCCACTTAGCCCGTTAGGCTAGGGGTGTGTAAATCTCTTTATAGTACTATCCTAGATACCTGTGCGTGCTGACCTGTGATCTCTTAGAACTTCCTTACGTTTCTCGAAGAGCGGGCTAACCTGTGATGTTCTAGTGCTTTCTGGCGTTCCTGGCGGTTTAAGAGAACCACCTGACGCAGACTGTCTCACTTGCACTGCGCCGCAATTGTCCAAATTTTCTGTTCTTTTTTTCCTTATTTTCTCCCCCTCAACTGGCATCTTGCCTGGTCCGCCCTCAGGATGTTTTCGCAGACATAATCTTGTTGTTTCGCGCGACACCATCGGACTTAACTTCGCGCCGGCGTGCCCGGAGCTGTCAGCAAGGAGGGTGTTGGCGGTGAATGTTTTGACAGTGCCAGAAACATGTTCTCTTGCCAGGTGCGAAAGCGATCGCCCGCAACGCCGTTGTTGCAGGTAGTCATGACGAGGAAGGCAGTGGCACCCGACTGGTTCTCACGTACACACGACAGGGTATGGGGTGGGGGGAGTGAAGAGGGTGCGGAGTAAGGGTGGAGGTTGACTGTTTACTGCGCTTATTCTCTCTTACACTCACTCACCTTCTCTCTCTCTCTCTCATTCAGCCCCTCTTTTCTGTATATAGGTGTGTGTTTTAGGGGGTGGTTGGGTGAATGACGATTCTTGACATTGTTGACATTAGGTAAATGAAGTTTTGAACATTACGAAGTCACAGTGTGGACAGAAACACCGCAAGAATTTCCTTGTAAAACATTTGCACCTGGTTACATTATGCGAGAAGAAAACCTTTAGTGGTACAATCCTACCTGCGCTCAAACTCTCGATGACAACCAAAATCCACGTACACACACACTCTTTCTCTCTCTCTCTCTCTCTCTCACACACACACACACACACTTTTAGTATAACGCACACGTTACCACACGCTTACACGTATGCAAATATAAATACACGTGTAAATACAGCTGTAAAACCTCAAGTAAAGATTTACAAATATTTTACTCCTTTTATCTGACTTTCCTTAATAACACATTTCCATAAATAATCGCTGATGTTGTGGCTTGTGGAAAGTTGACTGATGTAAACAAATTCTTTGAAAAAAAAAACTAGTGTTAACATTTTTCTTACCTGTTGTCTTTCCAAACAGAAGCGATTGCATCTATAGCATTTAAATCAAGGAGAGCTATTTTTACTGTCATACAACTCCTGTCCATTTTTTCCCCGGTTATGGGAGGGGCTTTGTTTCCTTCGTGTTTTCTAATCCCAAAATATGTAGACAGCCTTGTGTCGTAACCGACATCTTGTGGAAGCTTGTTATTAACATGGGAGCAAACATCTGGGCAAAAAAACAACGTATCTCGAGTGCGTGCGTGTATGTAGCTGCAAAGTCACTCTGATGCACGCATGTCATGAGGGGGGAGGGGAGAGAACGCGCGATGATGTGGGTGGGAAAGCGTTTTTTTTTTGGGGGGGGGAGTGGAGGAGAATTGAGGACTCAGCACTTTTGTCTGATGCAACCGTGCATGGAGCGGTGTGTGAGCCCTCGCAGACACTTGCAACAGCAGCATCAGCAGCACTGCTGTGATAATGGCGGGTTGCCTACGTCAGCAGTTCCCACGCGGATTGGGGAGAAGAAGACGTCTCGCCAGGAAGAGGATGAGATAAGGCAGGCAAGGAAGAGAATAAGGGATATGCCGACTAATACTTCTGTACACTTACACTTTTTTTCTCCTGATACTCTCTGCTCTGCTGATTTCATCATCTTTATCATCATCATCACTGCACAGGTGGCGAAACAAAAAGTTTTTAAGTTGATACGTATAAGAATTTGTAAAATAGAGTTTTGTATAGCAGGACTCACCTGTTTTTATGAAACAATGCGATGGTTATATTTTGTTCTCATTGTAGTATATATCTCCTAGTCTTGGAAATTTCAACTGAGATCGGATAAAACACACACACACACACACGGAGAGCGCATCCCCCCCACACACACACACATACACACACATTCGCCTCCAGCCTGGGTAACCTGGCATACAGCTGTCCAGTGTACGTGGCACGGAACACACCTTCATTACTTTGTAGCCACAGCTGCCATTCATCGAACGGGAGCAGGAGGCACCAGCCGTGCCCGTGCCTGTGCCCCATGTTCGTGCCCCGTTCTCCCAGGGTGCATACGACTATGAGCGCTCGTTGTAAATTATCGCTTGGCGCAGCATAATAGATGGAGGTGTCGCCAGCACTTGACACTGTGCGCTTCAGAGAACGAATTTCGATTCGAAGCGCCGTCACCTTGTCATTGTTGTGCAGGAAGCGTTCGCCCTTTGCACTTGTTAGCCTTGTCTAGACGAGTCAGAGTTCCGTCAAATAGTGGCTTTGCCGAGACTACAGGCCACGCACATTGGCGAGAGAGCGTGCGATGCCATCTTTGGTAGCTGACAGATCGAGCAGCTAGCTAATCTACAATGTGGCGTCGTCCTGCTGCGCCATACATTGATTTCCAATGATTTTATGCGGCAGAGATTTGCATACTTAATGGGAACAATCTCAATCAGATGCGATCAGCATACCCAGAACATCTCTTGGAAAACAGGGCTACCAAGATGGCGTCTGACGGCGTCACGACGTTTTCAAAATTATCTGCTTGTCAGCATGTCACGCGTAACACCCCCACCCCGACTATAGGCAAAGGTTTTCTTCGCGTGGATATGGTAGGCCGAGGTGTACTGCTTGTGGCCATGGCGCGACGGAAAGCGCGAGTTTTGTCAGAGTAGCAGCAACGGTCTTGACCCATTTAAAGACCTCAGCAACGTACGAGAGACGACGTTAAAAATTTCAAACATTCGAGTACCTATAAACGACCTTCCTACATTTTGAAAAAACAAACAAACAAACAAACAAACAAACAAACCCAACAAAACAAACAAACAAACAAAAAACTTAACGAGCAGGGAAGCGGCCTGAAGGCACATGGCACTCCCGAACGACGAAGCCCCGATTATACAGTAGCAGAAAGTAAATTCGTCCTGATTAGTCAACCGAGCCGAAATTCTCCGACACAATTCAACCAAACAGGAAAAGTGCATGCACATCGGTCGAGGAGAAAACCAGAGCGCCAGGACATCGAATCAGCCGACATATTCATGTTTGCTTTAGTGCTGGAAAGTTTCGCGCTGGTGCGAAGAAAAAAAATATAAATAATAATAATACATCGGGGAGCGTTGAACGAGTGCGGCGGAAGAAAAGTGAGAGAATCCAAAATGGATACTTTGATCATTAATGACGCTGCAGCTGTCAGCGTTGCGCAAGCTGTGCCAGCAGACAGGTTGGTGCAGTCGGAGTGAAATGTTTTCAGGCGCTGCGCCCGTGACTGAGTGCAGTGGTCCTCGCCGCAGGTTTCTATGCGAGTCACAAAAAAGGTCGACGCCATCAGACCCAACCGCTTGGCTTTATGGGGGAGCGGGAGGACCCTGGCTTGAGGGAAGGATTAGGCATGAAAGAGAAGACGAGGGCATGACAGAAATGTTTAACCTCTAGGTCACCTAAAACTCTTTAGATTTATGATACTGGCTGAAAAAAATGCTAAGATGTTGTTGTCAGGAAGGCTGTGTTTTCGTTTAATACGATGTTTGGATTTTTATGCTTTGGTATAACAAGAAATTAATCATCGCTTAACGTTGTCTTGAAAAAAAAACAACTGAAAAGTCTGTTGATCTCTCCTTGATCTCAGTCTTACATTATTGATTACCCCATCAGGTGGTTTGTGTCAGCATCAAATAAAGGTTCGCTACCGTGATTCGTTTGCCTTTTTAAGAAACTCTGTCCAGATTCTGGAACAACATACCTGTTCCCAGGTGTAAATTGGGCTGTGCTGTTCATCAGAGCTTTTAGCACCTTATGTATGCCGGATGTAACTTTGACCTTTCTTTATGCTATTTTTATGGACTTTAACTCCGTCCTTTTCAGATCCCAGCCTCTTCCGGTAGGCGGAATTCTTTTTCTCACATGAGATGAGGGGGGGGGGGAATTCAGTCAATCGGATTGCACGCAAAATATGCCGTCGTCTGCTCGCTCCACTCAATTGCCCAATTGTACCTAATAAACTAAACCTAAACCTAACCCTAACCCAAATCCTAACCCTACCCCAAACCCTAACCCCAAAACCTATGACAAAATAACACAGACCGGCACTCCGATTGGCTGAATTTCCGCCCCCCCCCATCTCATGTGGGAAAAAGAATTCCGCTTCCGGTAGTCCCTGACATACCCTCATGGCACGATGATCAAGTTGTTACGCTTCATTGCACAGTCCTTTTTTGCTAAAGAATTATAGAATGAAGAAAATAAAGTTATAAAAGAATCAAAGAAAGAAAGGATTGTAGCCGCCATAAGTTAATACGATTGATGCCTTGATAAGTGAATACCTATACAGTCTGGTTTATTTCTGTGTCTGTGTGCGCGTGCAGCCTGTGCCATTGATCGAAAGCGTCAGCAGTTGGCTGTTGCACTCACACGTGTCAGTGCGAAAGGAGAAAACAATTCCTGGCATGTGCAGAAAAGCACGTGCTTGTGCTCTTGCAGGACTGTGCCTGCATGTGTGCACTCGCGTTGCGCTCGTACCTCTCCCTGCGGACGCCCTCCCCCGCCTTCACTTTCCGTTCCACGTGTTACGCTGGGACTCGATGGCTGGGGCCAGGCTGATAGTCCCTCTGTTGAGTGTGACAGCATGTGGAGGTGAGAACATGATTAGAGAAAGCGTTGTACGTAAGCTTCTTTTTTTTTGCATGTTCTGAGGCCAGTTGCTCAACATATTTCTAATTTTTAATACTTTTGGACCTTTGATCTATTTATATAATCACCCACATAAAAGCACAGTGCTCAGCACAGTTTAAGGACTATTTTTGGTACTAAAATTGTTTTAAATAAGATAAAACTGTTTAAGCAGACTTATGTTCCTGTCAGCACAGTTTTCCATAGGCGCCTGTAAAACGCACGTGAATGGTGCGATTAAAAAAAGTTTGAGGGTTTAGAAAACTGTTGTGCAACTAGCCCCTGTTTTACACTCAGTGATGCATGCCAGAAACGGTGGTGGTGGTTGAGTAGGTGGTGGTGTGGGGGGGGGGGTGAGGGGAAGGTACTCGTGAGCAGCGCACAGAAAAAAGTCGGATGTCGTTGTTACGTGACTTGGTGGTCTGGGCTCATATTCACGGAGCAGGTTAACCCAGGTGTTGGCATACTCGAGCTGAGTAGATCAGCTAACTGGATTTAGCGGCTAAAATACTGTAGCCATGGACTGTGGTCAAACCTAAATCGTTTTATCAGGCTTTTAACAGAGGTGTACCCTTCATCTCACCTAAGACAGGTATGGTGGAGCGTGCTATATTGACTTAGTTTAAAAATAAACGCTTACAGACGTTTACTTATAAGTAAACTGGACAGATAAACTGGCATCGAAATGTTTGATACATATTACCTTTATTGAATTGATAACCTGTGAGTAGAAGAGGCTTTATTAAAAAGAATCTGAATATTACAGTTGACATAGCGCAGTTCGTTTTTGTTTGTTTGTTTGTTTTTTCATTGGTCATTAAGTTTTCGAATTAAAATTGTTATTTTGTTCTATAATACATACTTGAAAAATATCTTTTGGTTACTCGAGTGAAGCTTTTTGCTTGCATTTTGGATATTTTTTAAAAAATTATTACTCGTTTTAATTGTACGATTCTCTCTCCCCCTTTGACCGAACCACACATGCGCAGTGGTACCCCATTTTTAGGGGGAATTCCCAGTATGGCGGTCGGTCAGGTAACTTTACATACTCAGAGGCTCCTGAATCAGGAGCTAGTTAGTCTGTCGGGTTAACTTATTCAGCCGGTTCCCTACCCGAGTGCGGTCAGGCTTACCCATGGATAAACTGCCGATGTCCTGACACACCAGCACTAGCTGGTTCTGCAGAGCCGTCTAGACAGAGGGCAGGCGAAGTCAGGCGATGGTTCCCGCAGGGCCTGTAAGAAAAAAAATATATATTCTTCCCTCTCTGTGTCTTTCTCTTGGCTTCATGTAGAGCAGGCGGCTTTCTCTGCACCTTGCTATTTGTCAAGGCCGAAATAGATTAACGCGCCAAGGGAAGCAATGCCAGGCACAACCTGTTGGCTTTCTACTTTTTTACACTCCATCACCCGTGTTGGCGCTTTAGGTGCGGGCACGTACACCGTACCTGGGTTTAATATTTTTACGACGTGTTCTTTACGTCTTCTACAACGTATTCTTTACGTGCTCTACAGCATATTCTTTTACGTCTTCTACGTATTCTCTACGTCATCGTCTCAAAGAGTTTTTTTTCTTTTAAACCATTAAATGAACAACATTCTACGTCCAGTGAAATGTATCCTATAACACCTTTATAAAAAATATTCATATTTTAAAAATTATACATTAAAGCATCAAAAAAGGTTACGATAGGTTTCAACTTTGAAAAGCGTCAGTCACTTCAGATGTTTAGTTGAACATTAGCTACGTCAGACACGTGGCGGCCCCTAGCGTGCGTTATGGACATGCAAGCAACAATACTTGAGCAGTAAAAAGCACGTTATAAGCGAAAAAAGAAACAAAAATTGTCCCGGTGGTACATATTCACCTTGTTTCCAGACATGTGGCGATGAACGAATCACAGCTTGATGTACAACGTCGTCTTCTTGTTCTGTCGCTGGACGCCCAGTAATTTTCACTTCTTGTGTATGTACACTGTGTGCATCGAAGATCGAACTTTTCCATTTCGTGGTTATTGATTTCTTTTTGTTGTTTGTCGTCAGGCTTCTTCAGTTTCGTTCACTGTTGCTGCTATCGTAACGCAATTCCCCCCACCAGCGATCTGAAGAATGTCTGTAACCGTCTTTTCATGTTATCGTTACGAAGCAGAAAAAAGAACCTAGAACCTGTGATCAGCTCAATGGCTTATGACCTTTTTGGCCGGCGAGTAAATTACTTTAGCCTCGCAAGTCCTAGTGCAGGGTTTTTATTTCCTTCTTCCG
This sequence comes from Marisa cornuarietis, assembly GCA_004794655.1. Taxonomy (NCBI): domain Eukaryota; kingdom Metazoa; phylum Mollusca; class Gastropoda; order Architaenioglossa; family Ampullariidae; genus Marisa; species Marisa cornuarietis. The sequence continues at coordinate 11,382,805 of SMMW01000622.1, forward strand.
TTGGAAAGTTCAGCCTGCCTGCGTTCTGACAGTATGGACTGGAACTAAAGACAAGAGTCAAAAATAAACTTTAGTTAAGCTGCTGAAATGTTGTTGATAGAATATAACTGAGATTTTTTTTCCCCAAGAATGAGTTCTTGATAAGTTGATATTTTTGCGGCAAACCACAGGTTGATTAAAGGCCTTGCTCAGTGCGAGAGTTTGGTCTCACACTAATGCCATTTTTGGCAAAAACGTCGTGGGAAAGGAACTGTATAGACCTCCTTCCTAAAAGCAAGAGTTTTGATGGTCAGATAGATGTACCTTGAGTGAAATAATAAATTATTAGCTCAGGCGTTGATATTTATTGGCTTGTTTAAGGGATCGAAACTAAAGCTTAAAAAAGAGAACTTTTGGCACTCGGGCTGGACCAGTGCAGGGGAAGCGGATGGCCGAGTGGTTAGAGCGCTGGCGTCCGAACCGAGAGCGCGATGGTTCAATTCCCGATAAGCGCAGCAAACTTCCCCCAGTCGACCCAGCTGACGGGAATGGATACCTGACTCCTTAGAGGGTTGGGGAAGGTAAGGCAGCGAGGGAGAGGAGATTGGCACCACCCTCATGTAAAAGCTGGCCCCGAGAAAAGTGGGGTCTCTAACACCTCACTCCCAAACGACCTGAAAAAGGTTATGGGATGACCTTTACCTTTTACTTAGTGCAAGATGAGGGCAAGAAAGACTGACGTGTGCTTATCAGTCTGTTCTCTAACCTGTAAGGGTTCAATAATGGGGACATTTTGATGTTGTTTTCGTTGGTCGAGAACATTTCGATGAGGTTAACAGTGTTCTTTTACCTCTCTCCCCAGCCATTGCAAAATGCCGAATCCGTGTATTACTTCCAGGTGGTAGGAGGATCAGGATAAAGCCCACAAGAAATATTTTGAAAAGGTGTCGGTTTTCTCCTACTTTAACTAGGCAGTCATTAAAGGGCTGGTTGTTGATGCTTAACGCCGTGTCGGCAACATATTCTATATCACGGTGGCAGTAATTGAAGGGAAAATATGATGAAAGCAGCGTGTTTTGTATTTAAACATGTTTAAAGTTGTAATGCTGTGCGGGAGGCGTCGGGGAAATATAAGTAGAAACTGCGAGGTGCTGACTTCGCGAAATACCTTTTGATAAAATGAAGATGTCCACAGCTGGTCCTCAGTGTTGTCGCCGTGTGGGGCAGAGCCTCGCCGCGTTTTGAAGTGAGGAAAGGGGTCAGAGGTGTTTTATTCTTGACCTGTTCCTTCTCTCTTTTTGTGTCCGAAACTAAGGTGTGTGATATGCAAACGGAAGGATCATGCGTTCACCTGAGTATTTTAAGACTCACAACAAAACCACAGGACATCTACATTCCTTTACCTGCCCATATACCACCCATTAGTTTTGAAGCTGTTACCCTGCGTTTGATGCAACTGTGGGAGGAGTCACGCAAAAAGAAACCTGTGCAGTGAGAACCAGTAAAGACTACCTGGTATTTACGGTGAGCGCTATGTTTCACTGGCATGTAAAACAAGTGGCAGACAGCCAGCCAGGCAGACAGGAACTTCTTGGAAGCAGGAAGAGAGACCGGCGATGGAAAAAAGCCTTAAAAACAATAGGTTTGTTTAAAAAAAAATACAGGTAAAGAAGTAAAGAAAAAAGCGTGGTTTGTTCCTAACGAGTGACTGCAGACTGTTTGCTAGAGATTCACTTGTATGGAAGCGTAAGAATAAAAAGAATTTTAACTCTGCACACTAGATGAAGAGATATAAAGATAATGAGGATGACATCGACGACAAAGACAATGATTATTAATGTTTTCTGTCAGGTAGAAACATCCCCAAACCACGTAAAAGAGATTCAGATCAGGTTAGAACATTTTGCCAAGGGTTCTGATGATGTAAGCAAATTGGGACTTAGGTCGGTGGCTCATACCATAAAACTTTCTGTACTAAAGCAAATATATACATGCTAGTCTTTCGTCATGAATTATCCTCAGATGTCAGTTACAAAGTTGTACACGTAAAGCAGCATGTCACTCATAATTAAATAGCAGTTTCTTGGCATTCCAGTTAACGATCACAATGATTTTACTTGTGTACTTCGACGTGTACTTTTTCACTGAAAGATCGATAATCTGTCCTCACCTTTACCCAATATGTTTCTATGGTGGTCTAAAAAAAATTAAAATAAAACCCCAAAGTGTACACCTAGGGTGTGAAAACTGGCAATACAAAAACTGCTTGGATTCTATGGCTAGGAAAGTTTACGAAAGCTTGAGTTAGTTTTATCCCAATACAACACTGTATACAAATATACAAATATAGCCGTTTCATGTCTCTCTTGAGCTAGCAAGCTACCAGATGTTTGCGAAGACGTTTGTCTCGAAATATTGTAAAAAAAAACAACCCAACAAGAACTGTTGTCTCTGCAATCTAATATAATCTTCCAACTTTATAAAAGTGAGAATGACAAACTGACTATAATATTTTGGTATTCTTGTTGTCTAATCCTTGTAGTCGCCAATGCGCATCGATAAAATCTCTCTGAAATCGAAAACGATGTTTACGACGATAGAAGAATGTGTTTTCTAAAAAAAAAGTTTACATGGAGGGATGGCGCTAAATTTGGAGACATGCAAAATCTTCTGCATTGTGTGGCGATTGTTTGTGGTTTCCGGTCTTCTGTTTTTGCCTTTTTTTTCTTTTTTCATGGTGATCGTCGTCGTTTGTCGGTTCACGAATCTCTCACATACATCAACACCCAGCAACAACAGGTTTTTGAAGTGAAAGGAGCCCGACAATCGAAATTTATTTTCGCCGTGAGTCCTAAAAAATCCACGTTTTGTTTTTTTTTCTTATTGTTTTACTGCCGGGAAAGAAAAAAAAATATTATACCGATCAATGCATACCTGTACTTTTTTCTGTGGAGTCTTTTGCCTTCTTTCTGCAAGTAGCGCAGACGTAAACAGCCGACACTTGAGAGGCAAAAAAACAAGACAAAAAAAAACCAAAACGCTCATCGTGACAAAGCTCTGTTATTTTCTTTTTGAAATTCACAAGTGCTCTTGGCCAAAAGGCTTCTTGTGCGTCTTTCGCTAGTTTGAGACAAAATTAGATAAAATGTGTATAATGCTTGTATCCAACACGCTAACGCATTTACTAAACTTGTAATTACGGGGAAGTAAATGCTAGGCACGCACGCACGCACTGTGAAGTAACATCAGTGTGTTTACATGCCTGTGGGAAGTAACACCAATACGTCTTCATGCCTCTATGGTAACACCTGAAGGAGAGAAAGGCTGATGGATGGTAAAGGACATTAGCAATCTCAAAAAGATTAAGTACAGTTTAAGTAATTTATAATACCGACTACGATAAAAAAATTTATTCAATAATTATGTTTTAATAATTACATATATTCTATAATATTTAATGTATTCCTACAAAAATAGGCCTTTAATGTTAAAATTTAAAAAAGAGATATCTTGCGTCATGCGGTAACACAGTGGCACTAAGAGTAGGTAGTGCCAGTGAAAAAGGACAACTGCACTTAGACCACGTGACAGCTTCCGTGCGCCATCCTATAACCTTGTTACAAGACACCTGACACTACATGCCATCGGCTTCTGTCTGTTGCAGTAATCGACTTTGTTTTGTGGCCTTTTCTACGTGAAGTGGCTTACAGTATACGCGCATCACCTGTTACAAAACTGATAAGAGTAAAACGGCCTGTTTGCACTGCTTTGACCGTGAAACTCGTAAAACACGAAGCTGTCACGTGCAATCTCCTCGGTTTTTGATTGGGTAGGAGGAGGGGAGGGGGGTTGTCACTCTTGGACTATAGTTATGAAGCGAGGGTACTTTGTTGTCCCTTGGGCAACATTGGAACATCCAGGGCAAGGGTATTTTCTCGGTGGTAGTTGCTTTACCCCTGGGAGGCGTAGTTATTACGCAGTGGTGAAGATGCCCTGGAGGTAAAGTTACGTAGAGCGCCGTCAGAACACCGTTTGTTAATCATGGAGACAAGATGCTTACTCTATTTTGCCGCTGGACAACAAATTGTCCTCGCTTTTATTACTATCTTTCTGTAGGAAAGAAGAGTGTGTGTCTGTCTGTGTGCGCGCGTGTGTAGGGTGGGGTGAGTGCACGCGTGTTAGGCATGCTGCACGCGTTGTCGGGTATAGGGGCAGACATGGATTTTTTTGGGGGGAGGGGGGAACAAGAGAACGTTTCCGAAGTCGCGTCTGCATATCAAGCGTTCGTCAACGCTGTCATGGTAGTCAAACGTCCAGAGCACCATGGATTAGGACGGCAGGGCGCAGATTCAATTTTCTTCGGCAGGCATTGGTAAAGGAACATCCACCTTGATCTCTCTCTTTCCTCGAAGTTGAGACTACTTTGTCACGACCGCAAGTGTTAAACGTGTGGATTAAGGTTGAGCAAAGATGATATCAGGCGCCATAACCCCGTCGACTGCAATGCCTTTGCTGTGATTAAAAAGGTGAAAGGTGAAAGATTAATAAATAAAAAAGAGATAGTGCGATTACAGTCGTTGAAAATAAACTTCGACTGAATTGGCCAGTCTTGGAGCAGATACTTTGGATGTATGCCTTTTAGGAACAGTGGGCTAGTGGATGATGAAAAGCGGAAGTGATGAGTGAGGTGGTACGAGGCTGCCTTAATAGCAACAATAATGATCATTTGATGTATTTTATATACCGAATCTCCCCTCTTTGTAGCAGGGTTTGTGAGCTTTACAAAAAATGGAATGAAGCTTTTTTCCTGCATGCATATTGTAAGAGCATAACGCGCACATTCTGTGTGTGTGTGTGTGTGTGTGTGTGGCGAGAGAGAGAGAGAGAAAAAAGAAAGTGCGAGAAATGCAGCACAATACAGCATAATGTACAACACAGTACAACGCAAATCGAACTTGGCCACGACATCCTAAGGGACCCACAGACCAGCGAAATGGCACCGAATGTCCAAAGGAGTCCATCATCCTAGTCTCTCTCTACATGCAGTTAGTCCAGATGAAATCACCTATTTTCCTGCGAGAGACGATGTCTATGACTAGGCTATGTCTATCGATGGGGGTGAAGGGGATGTGGTGTTTGGTCGTCAGAAATAAGCTACTTTTTCTCCTCCATCTTTTGTTCGTCCATTTTGTCTATCTCGATTTTCCCCCCATACAGTCTCTTTTTGCTCACTGTGCTAAACCTCCAGCTACGGAGATAGAAATCGAATTTCCACAGCCGAGAACGTGGTTTGTGACTCATTTCGGGAAAGAGCATGTATCTGCTATGTTTGTTATTTTTCCCCCCGTCGAATGATGCATGTCCCTATTAGCATTTCTTATAACGTGTTTGAAATGGAATCAGCCGCTTCAGCGTTATATACATAACAAACAACACCCAGCAGTTTGTCGATGTTATTCAGCCATTTGTCAAAGTTCCATTCGCGTGTGTTTCTTTTTCTGTCCACACATTCTATTCAACTGCATCGTTCTTAAGGCTGGTTGATTTGATAGGAAAAGTGTTTCTACCTAACCGAGAGGACTCATGGAGGACTTTAGAACCCAGAGTACCCGGAGAAAACTTCGCAACAATCAGCCGGGTAAACAAGTGCAGCATGGAGGGAGGGAGGGAGGGAGAACTTCCCCTGAGGCCAACCAAGTCCGAGGTTCTTGCTGTTGTGACGACAAGCTTTCATCCACTGCGCTTGCAGGGCTACCACTTTTCGTGACTAGACGACGCCGGCCTATTAGCGACTCCTTCAGTGGAGAGGGCAGCAAGAGCATTGTCATGAGATACGCCGTGTGCTGCTCGCCCTTTGATCGCTGTGCAGATCACAGGTCCTACTTAGACGATGCTGGAGTTAACTACCTTTGTAAAATGCGGAGTCGAATAAAGACAGGCATATAGGAGCATGTAAGACGCGCGCGCGCACGCACACACACACACACAGAGGCTTAAAATTGCACTGTTACATTCGTTGACCAGGATGATTTAAGGGAGCTATGCTGCTTGTGTTTCGTCTCGACTGGTACAGTTTTCAGTAAATGGTGGTCTGTTCTTAACTTCGCAGACTTATAGTCGTGCTGACGATTCCGTTTCTCCACCTTTTCGACTACTAGAGTTCTGGGACCAGTTGCACAACACGTTTCTAAGCCTTAAAACTGTTCTAAAGAAGCAAAATCTCTTCTTAACCATTTTGATGCATTGCAGAAAAACATACAAAAATTGTACTGACAAGACGGAAGGTAGACTTAAACAAATTTATCTTACTTAAAGCAGTTTTAGTTGTAAAATTCTAAAATTGTGGTGTGCACTTTAAACTAATTATCTAAATAGAGTTAAGGCCTAAAAGTGTTTAAAATTAGAAATGTGTTGTGCAACTGGTCCCTGGAGTGAGGATGATAGTTCTGCTTCAGCGTGTGCTCTTTTGGCACAGTTTTGTACTGAAGATGGCACCTCTGATTCAGAATGTGCGCACTTTTATATTGGAAATGACACTTCTGGTTTGAAGTAATCATCGTTTTTCTCAAAAAAAACTTGTTTTCCTCCAAATGTAAATCGATGCATTTTAATTGCACTCTAATCGTTCTCTACATGTCTCCCTTTCCATTTTCTCAAACTAGCCGTAATGTGAGTAAATCTCTCGAGGTTAGAAAAACAAAATTGCTCACAGCAATTTGTTTTAAGTATTCGTGTTTTGGCTAGCGAGGAAGATCGCAACATTTATATTCTGTAAGATTTTTTATCGCACATTCTCTGACGGGCGATGCGTCCTTCATCTAAATTTTTCTAATTCATTCCTCCACCCCACTTTTCTCTGGTATCCTTCCAGTGGTAGGAGGTAGTGGAGGGAAGGCGAGTGACGTCAGACAAGGGTGTGGACGGGAAGGCCCTGAAATAAAGAATTCAGTCTCGTGCGGTCCGCGTGCCAATTTTGGTGGCAATCGGCCGAAGCAGTCGGCGCTTGATTGGTGCCGGAGAATTTTTTTTTAACTTGGCTAGACGGAACTGAAGTGCAAACTAACCTAAGCGCACCATGACATACATTCAGGAGGCGGTGCCAATACGTTTTGCCCAGCTAATACACAACAGGTGCCAATGTTGACAGCCAAGTGAATACACAGTACGAGGTAAAAACAAAAATTTTGAGAGTGACGCACTGTAAGTATTAATAATTAATATTTAATAAACAATCTCAAATGAGCGACGTTAGTAGAACGAATACAGGCAACTCTACAGTTAATACGCAGCGTGAATACAGATTATGACGCAGTGAAGTACAGCAACGCTGGCCAAGCCAATATTCATTAATGAGCAGTGACGTGCAGCAACGCTGGCCAAGCTAATACATTGGTGAGCAGTGACGGACATCAACGCTGGCCAAACTCGTATTGGTGAGCAGTGGCGTACAGCAACGTTGACCAAGCTAACACTGATTGATGAGCAGTGGCGTATAGCAACGCTGGCCAAGCTAACACTCAATGGTGAGCAGTGACGTACAGGAACATGGCGAAGCTAGCAACCACTCGTGAGCAGTGACGTAATTCAACGCTCTCCAAGACTCATCGATGAGCAATGACGCACATCAATGCTGGCCAAACTAACACGCACTGGTGAGCAGTGACGTACAGCAACACTGGCCAAGCTAACAACCACTCGTGAGCAGTGACGTGATTCAACGGTGTCCAAGCTAAGACTCATCGATGAGCAGTGACGTACACCAACGCTGGCCAAGGTAACACTCAAAGCAAAGACAAGACGTGGTCAGGAAATGACGCGCTGTAACGCACACGTGGCTAACAATGGCAGGAGAGGGTTAATGCAGCGCAGAACGAAGACTGCATTGCTGCTCCCTGCTACCTACCTACCTACCTACCTACCTACCTACCTACTTTCGTGGGCTTCGACTTAAAGGGCTTAGGACGAATTTTGTAGCCATCGTCTGTGTTAAGAATGTGCTTTAAATATTCATTGCTTTCTTCTCAAGCATCTTAAGCTGTTAAGTCTTAATGTTAAGCCCCTGACATCCTAAATGCCTGTGAATTTTACCGCAACACATAAATAGATTCAGTACTTTTATGCTTATTACGACTTTTCCCCAATTCCTCCTTTTCGCATGTATGGCTCAGATGGCGTTCGTTTTGGCAGTTTCTTGGGTTATCTTTAACAATTAAAGCTTTTTCAAAGCACTTACTGTCATCGGTCAGATAGTTACTGCTATATCATTTTCTCGTTAACGTTTTTTCCGTAACTGTTAAATGTCGGGTAAAAGGCTTTGGTCATACAAGAAAAGGGGAGAAAGTGGTTAGCGAAGTTCACAAAACAAAACACAAAAACCTGCCACCTGATTGCTTTCTATGCCACCTGAAAAAAACACTATCGTTAGAAACTCATCATTGAATTTGCTGGGTAACAACGAGCGACATATATGTGATGAAATATAATTATTGTACTGTAAAAAAAAATCTTTACTCGACTAGAAAAGAATGCAGATTCTTTCTTTAACTTTAAGAGACCACAGCTTTCACATTTGACTATAAAAAGCCACAGATGCTTCATTTAACTACAAAAGAAACAGATTCAAAGTAATAGTTACACTAGTTCGAAACGATTCGCGGCGACTAAACGTTATTGTGGCTTTTCAGAGAGGTAAGGGTAAGGGAGGAATCGGCATTTTAAGCCAAACCAGCAAAGGCCAAGTGGGGTTTTTTTGTGTGTCTTTTTTCAATCTGCCATTTGAGTCAAGCTTCTTCCATTTCAGCAACTAATAGGAGTCAGTGAAACACCTGTACTCTTGCACTTGTTGATGTTACTTCCCTAACTTGACAGGTTGACAGCTCATGTTCCACAAAGTGCTCAGTGAAGTGATAGATAAAAGGAATTGCAGTGGTTCGAGTGGTTACACCACTCACTTTAGGTCGCAGTATGTTCTGTGTAGATGGTAACTCCCGTTTGAAGGAATTAGTAACATAGTGAGTAAAATAAACATTGAACGTAAAAATGCTCCGAAGCAACGTACACGTGTATCCTCGACCTTCCAGTAAACTTAAACAACTTTCTGCCAAATTTGGTGGAGTTCGGACATATTCCCCTTCCCTACACACCCACCCACGCACTTTCATATCTGCTTTAAATGAGATCATATTTAAGGAACAGGCTTTTTAGGGGAGGGGAAAGCTATAATTAATGATTAATTTCGATATTATTTATCTCTCTGTGGACTGACTGTTTGATTTAGACACCTAATTCTCTGCTCAGAGGGCACACTCCAGAATACCAGAATGGTACGGCCGTATTTCGTTTCATTTGCGGCCAGTAATCTTTGAATTATAGACCCCGCGGTGCTGTAAAGTTGCTGGCTCCCTTAAGCAGCGTGTGACAAGAAGCAATTCCTGAAGTCTGCAGCCCTGTCGCCTCACACGATTACCCCCCCCCCCACACACACACACACACAGCCTCTCTCTCTCTCTAGCGATAATGCACATGGAAACATGCTTGCATTTTACTGCCTTTCTTTTCAATAGATTTCTAAAATTGAAATTCTCTCTCCCTGTGTCTCACACACACCGCACGCACGTACGTACATCTTTATTACCTGTTACTGATGCTCTCACTCACCATTTTGTATGATAGCTTATCAGCGTGAAAGGTATATAACCACAAACGACCCAACATTACATTGCAGCTGTCACAGACGCTTGCTTTGTCGACATAAAAAAAAAACTTTACGTAAAGCCAGACTAACACAGTGCGACTGTGTCAATAAAAAAACAGACTAACACAGTGCGACTGTGTCGACGTAAAACCAGACTAACATAGTGCGACTGTGTCGATAAAAAACCAGACTAACACAGTGCGACTGTGTCGACATAAAACCAGACTAACACAGTGCGACTGTGTCGACATAAAACCAGACTAACACAGTGCGACTGTGTCGACATAAAGCCAGACCAACACAGTACGACTGTCTCGACATAAAACCAGACTAACACAGTGCGACTGTGTCGACATAAAGCCAGACCAACACAGTACGACTGTCTCGACATAAAGCCAGACCAACACAGTGCGACTGTCTCGACATAAAACCAGACTAACACAGTGCGACTGTGTCGACATAAAGCCAGACCAACACAGTGCGACTGTGTCGACATAAAGCCAGACCAACACAGTGCGACTGTGTCGACATAAAGCCAGACCAACACAGTGCGACTGTGTCGACATAAAGCCAGACCAACACAGTGCGACTGTGTCGACATAAAACCAGACTAACACAGTGCGACTGTGTCGACATAAAGCCAGACCAACACAGTACGACTGTCTCGACATAAAACCAGACTAACACAGTGCGACTGTGTCGACATAAAGCCAGACCAACACAGTGCGACTGTCTCGACATAAAACCAGACTAACACAGTGCGACTGTGTCGACATAAAGCCAGACCAACACAGTGCGACTGTGTCGACATAAAGCCAGACCAACACAGTGCGACTGTGTCGACATAAAGCCAGACTAACACAGTGCGACTGTGTCGACATAAAGCCAGACTAACACAGTGCGACTGTGTCGACATAAAGCCAGACCAACACAGTGCGACTGTCTCGACATAAAGCCAGACTAACACAGTGCGACTGTCTCGACATAAAACCAGACTAACACAGTGCGACTGTGTCGACATAAAGCCAGACCAACACAGTGCGACTGTGTCGACATAAAGCCAGACTAACACAGTGCGACTGTCTCGACATAATGCCAGACTAACACAGGATGATTGTGTCGACATAAACCAGACCAACACAGTCCGATTGAGTCGACATAAAGCCAGACTAAGACAGTGCGACTGTCGAAGGCGACAGTTGGGAATGGCTATTTCGACCGTCATCAAAAAAGGATTCGATCCTCTTTCGACTTGTTGCTTTTTCTGCCTGCCCGGGCAGACATTTCGATTAGTTATTGACCTCTCCTCTAATTAATCTTTATTTCACGGGTTGAAGCGAGTTCAAGCACGTTCCTGTTTGTGGTTCAAACTCCTAAACTATCTACTGCCGGCAAGTCGCGTTTCGATTGAGACTGTCATCAAGGGAAGTAATCAGACAGTGTCTTCCTGGTGCAAACAATAGGCCATAATTTTCTGGGCAAAAAGCCTGGGTCAGCTTTCACAATAACAATGTTCTTTTTCCCGTTTGACAATTCATTTGTTTGCGTGTCTTTCTGTAACGGGCAGGTTGGTTTTCTGTGTGTGAATTGGGTGGTTGTGGTGTGTGAGTGTGTGTGTGTGAGGGGAGGGAGTAAATATTCTCTCGTCTTGCGCATGACGGTGTGCACCGTGACACCAGTCACTTTGTCCCAGAGGAGATCCAGATCCAGTAGCAACAGCCAGTCTGGCATCGATGGGCGCTACTCACCAGCACAGCCTATAATCGATCCTCTTATGGATTAAACTGACAGTAAGTAGCATTGCAATGCAGGCCTTCGTGATCTGACATGGAAACAGCTGTTGGTTTAGATAATCAATTTAGTGTAGTCTATCTTTTGCTCCTCCGCGCTTTCCTTCTTTCTCCTCCACCCAACCCCTTTCTTTCTGTCTTTTTTGTTCGTTTTTTTCCCCGACGTTCATTTTTTGTTTTGTCTGTTTGTTTTTATTTAGACTTTTTTTTTAAATTGTGGTTTGGGGATTTTCTTTCTCTCGCTCTTTCTTTTGTTCGCGTCTTCTTACATTTGTTCGTTCGTTCTTTCGTATGATTTCTTTTTTTTTTTGAGGGGGGGGGGGATGGTGTTGCTTTTTGTTCGTTGTTTGCTATTTTGGTTCGTTCTTGATTATTTTCGTTATTACGCTTTTTCCATACTTCTTTTGTTTAGTATTACTTTCTTACACTCCTCTTTTTCTTTTTTCTGCTTTTTCTTTCTTTGTCTTTCTTTCATCATTCTGATGGGATGCATCATTCTTTGGTTGTCGTGTAAGCCACCAAACACTGGCCTGTAACCTTTAAATGTTTTTGAGGCTTCATGCATTTCCCCAAACATCTTGAGCACAAGAGAGGCTTTTCTGCCTGTCGCGGCCGCGCGAGCCGTGGAATTTGCTGCATGTCTTTCGATGGAAAGTGTGTCAGGCAAAGATTTTCGAGGTTGAAATGTCAGTGCTGCTTCACATGTGAGTGGCTTCAGGTACGTTCTAAAATGCCAAGGGGTTGGACCCTAATGGTTCCAGTAGTCAGCCGTAATGTCTGTCTGCTGCAGACCGGATGTTCATCACAATGTTTCTGGGTTTGGGAGGGAGTCGAGGGTTCGGGCAAGAGGTGAGCCTGTATATTCGCTGGCGCAGCGTTGCAAGAACAGGTTGCTGCGGAGGCAAAAAAAGGGAAAGGGATGGTTTGGGGGGGAGATGGGAGGAGGCAAACGTGGAGGTGGCGCAATTTTCATCAGCTTTCATGAGACGTGACTTTTTACAGAAGTGCTGTAAGCTAATTAAGTTTTGAAATGAAAGCTTAGTCAAGAGCAATAAATTTGTCGACGTTTGCGAAATAGAGAAAATGGCTCTCAAGGGAGGTAAGAGTCCGGCACTTTTTCATTTTAGAGACCGGGTGCACAGGACGCTACCTAAATGGCTAATGCTAATATCTCAAAAATGTTAGTTGACTGCGGATTGTTACCGTCCAGCTATTAACTAGCAAGGTGGTGTGCACTTCGATCCAACTTGTGTTTCTCGTATTAACGGGTTCACACTGATTGCTATTTATTTATCTGTTCTGTAGGCAGGCTCCTGATTAACTTATTATTTGGGAATTATACTTGCCGGACACGTACGACTAAAACCCGTGTTCACCACTGCCTGCAAACTAGTTAGAAACTCTTGCGCATTCCAAATATGGAGTGAAAATAAAACTAGGTTTGTTTAAAATAACTGCGCAATAAACTTTGCACATCACACTGGGAACACTATTTTGCTTCGGATTAACCGATACTGTCTCCAACAGGTCAGGATTTTATTTTTACTTTTCTAAATAGTGAAGTTGGATTACTTGTAGGTGTTTCTCAATGTATTTAGAAATTGTGCGCATTCATATTTGTGTTACGGGCACGTGTACTCAGACTGCTGTAAAAATTGCTAAAAAGACAAGATGAGCTACAGAAGAAGGAACCAGGATTTTTTTTTCTTTTTGGTCGTACGACTCTGAGTCGGAGGATTTCAGCTTCGCGACCATGGCCCATGGGCGTGGAGGCTACTTTGGCGCTCTATAGATCTTGCACTATTATTGCTTTGAGAAACTGCATACTAAGCCCAAACCTTCCGCCTGAGCATCGAAGTTTTGGGGCCATCAAAAGGTCATGCTGAATGTCAAGGTCGGCAGTGTCATCATTTGTCGTGACTGTCATTGTGAAATGTTAGCGTAATATCGAAAGCAACCGCCGAATTTCCTACATTTAGCGTCTGGACACCCTATGAGAGGTCAGAGGTTGATGCTGCGAGGTTGGGGAGTGGGGAAACAAGCAGATGTAAAATGCCGATCTTCAGACGCTGAGATCAGAATCGCTCGTGCTGACCAGCGATGAAATGTCTAAACCAATGGTAGTTGTCAGGGCTGTAGATGGTAATTGTAGCCTAAGAAGGTGACTTTGTGTTGGTGACCAAACTTCTGTGGCTTCAGTTCAACGTCGCATATTGGAGGGTAAGTTAGACTTACACGCTTGGGGGTTGTCCTAGCAAAACAAATGTCACGACACCACCTGATATACTCGCTAGGTGGTGTAGCTCAAAAATGTTTTTTGTTATCTTCTTTTTACGAAACTCAGGCATGATAGCTCTTCTTCATATCACATCACGTGTTCTAATATTTTTGGTGCTATCCGTGCTAGAAAGTTGTTGATGTAGCGGAGATGTAATTATTGAGAGTAACTCACAAGAACGAGATGTTGTTGGCGTTGATATTTAAAAAAAAATAGTTTCTTTCTTCGTGACTTTGAACTGACTTTGAGTGCGTGAAGAGACCTTATCCTTGTCGATTGTCGAAAACCTGAAAAAAACTCTTTCTCTGGCCAAGATAAAACACTAGCACACCGCTCATAATATACGCGAATTTCCTAATTACGTCAACGACATAGCCCTTAATTCAACGTGAACTTCACGTGACCTGGCAAAAGCTGCAATCTTGAGTATAAAAATTAAAAGTACACCGCTAAACCCGAGCATTTTGTTTACATGGTGAAAGCGCCAAAGTGTCCTGAAGCATTACCATCTTCCCGCAAGCTAACAGCTGGTGGGTTAGAGGTGGGAGGCAGACGGAATGAGCTAAACATCCTCCTGGGCAAGGTAAAACCATTTTGTTAAACGTTATCTAAGTGTTCCGATAAGCTTTGCCAGTACAGATGTTTAGGACAGGACGACTTTTGGGGCAAATTATGAGCGAAATATTACCAGTCGTCTGTAATTCTGCGTTTATATCCTAAGCGAAAAAAACAGAATCGAGGAGAGAGATGGAGTAACGTGATGATGAAGACGACTTCAAACGCACAAAGCCTCGTTCGCGGCGTCCGTGACACAAGCGCTTAGAACAGTTGGTGACTTGGACAGAGCCAAAAACACCGTCATTCCAAACTTGATGCTTACACTGGTTTTAATGAAAACATTTAAAGTAAATGATGCCCCTACTTTTTCGATAGGTGGCAGTGAGGTTCCAGAGACAGCACGTTTTTCTAGGCCAGCTTTTTGTGAGAGAGCTGATCATGTCCTGTCCCTCTCTTCGGTACCTTCCTCTTTCTAGGCGGTCCGGTGGCGCAACGGTTAGCGCCTGTCACCAATACAATGAAGGTTGGCTGTCCTGGGTTCAGTTCTCGTCTCGGGCATGCTGTTCTTTCTATGCATGTGGCATCTGTTTACAGGTCTGGCTGCCTTGTCGTGATATAGCCTTAGTTGCTGGCTCGGCGTAAAACACCAATTAAAAAAAAATCCTCTTTCTACATAGTCGGGCACACGTTCCCACCATTAGCTCACCACACGGGTTTGAAACCAGGGCGCCTCTGGTTTAGACGCCAGTGCTCCACTAGGCTAACCGCCTTCCCCATCCGATTATATTGGAGGTGCGATTGTGTGCGATAAACTCCCCCTGACCTTCTGCACGATCACGCAGATGTCCTATTAATGACGTGTCTGTTGGCATTCATAAAGAAACCTGTGGCATTTTTTATATTTTTTGTCGATAATCACTTCGCTCCAAAACTCTTTTGGTAACAATGCTGATTGATGCAATCTTCATGCATCTGAGATGATGGTGGTGATGATGGGCGGGGTGGGTAGTTAAGCTAGAAATATGAAACACTAATGAGCAATACTGAGATCTTAATGTCACTGACAAAACCTTTCTTTACTCCTTCTATCGTTATTGTAACATCATTGGTAATGATTTGTGAGTACAGTGTCGCTACCGAAGTCATTTGTTTAGTCTTATTAGTTGAATGTTAGTAGTTAGTATTGTTTGCTTAGTGTTACTGGTATAGCACTTTATCAACATCAAGCTAATCACAGTTGGAGGATTAATCCTTGGATGTAAGATGAGAAATAAGCAAAGGCTTGCATTCCCTCAGGCACGAAAGCGCCATTTGACAAAATTGTGGCTGAGGTTTCTTTTTTAGTGGTAATATGTGTTGTTAGTATAGTTTTTTATTGTCATTGTTATAGTAAATTTTACGCTTCAGAATTACTGTGCTTGGTGGCAGACTCCAGTGACAGACCACACCACCTTTATCCGTATGCAAAACATTAGCACCAACCCCTTTTGACAACCTCTGATTTGAAACATGAAGCATCTAGACTCTGAATACATCATGGAGCACGCTGATGTAGGAGTACACCACTGATAACTTTGATGCAGCAGTAAACCTGAGTGCGCCTCTCCTGAGTCTCGGGTAGGAGTACACCATTGATAATCCATACGTACAAGTACCCTGCGGAGGCCCCTGGACCTTACGTCACATCCCCCTGACTTTGCCCACAGTTCCCTGTCATGCACGCGACCCACACGTGGTGCCACACAGCATATGCGTGCACGGAGAGCATCAGCAGTTTTCGCTGAAGCCAGCAATTTGCCCGCCGGCCGAGCCGAGCGAACATGGCCGAACACCTTGTAATCGATCGTGCGCTTTGACAAGCACGTGAATACTTTTGAACATGGCTTGCACCTCCAAATTTTTTTTTTATTGCCAGCGAAAGAGGAAGGGAAAGTGGCAAGAAAGTTAAAGCTTATCCGGTATTAATGGAGGGAAGAGGAATATTTTATGTGGCTGCACACATAATCACGAAGTAAGACATTGCCCAATTTTAGAAACCCACTGTAAAGCTGTCACCACATAAAATATTCTCTCCCCCCCCCCCATTCAAATCGGATAAAACAAAAACAATAAGAAGAATTGCAGCTGCCAGAGTCAAACAGCCACACAGTAATGCTAGGGTACAAGCTTATGTCTGACCGAAGGAGGCCATCAACAACAATAATAACAGTAACCGAAGGAGGCCATCAACAACAATAATAACAGTAACCGAAGGAGGCCATCAACATCAATAATAACAATAATCATAACAATAAAGGAGGAGTAATTTACGTGGCGACACAACATTACCTTGTATTCTGTAGTAGGAATAGAACGTTTTACAATGTTAATGGAGATTATAGCAACAGTGCTTTAGGGCAACAAGTGTACCACTGGGCTTCTTGTTTGCATCACCATGGTGCGAGGTTTATATTGGAGTGAACTAAAAGTGAAAATGTTAACGTTAAAGCCAACCACAGTGCAAAAATTTATTTTTAAGTGCCCGGATGGACGCATTTAATGAAACGAATGTCGAAAGGAAGCGACTCCCGAGATATTTATAAGCCTTTCAGAAAGGGGTCAGACACAGACTTCATCCTCTTCATCAGAGGTCAAAACTTTATTTCCTGCGACATTTCAAAGGTCGGCTCGAGATTAATCCGATTAGCATACGTTCGATTGTCATCCATTGGTTTGGCCTGCACTGATAGAAGTACAAATTTAGGTCAGTCCACGTGGGCGCTCTTCTGTAAATATTAATTAACTATTCACAGCACATTTGGTAATAAACTAATGCCAACAGTCTGGTCTGTTGGCTAAATGTCACCTGGCCTGTAAACGTGCGCGATACTATAAACGTTTCGCAGCGCTCGGCAAAAGAAGTTAAATTAATTACAGTGCCATTGTCTGATCGATGACATTTGAGCATGAAGGAAAAAATGGCTTGAAGATGATTACTCTCAATTCGATTTAAAAATGTCATTCGTCCGCCGCCACGTAAGAAAAGCTCACATAACATAACTCTCATGTAGATTACAATCGGCTAGAAAGGTTTGGGTAGCCCTACTTGATTTGCTGGATTTTTTTTCATCTGTTTTCGTCTCACAACGGAAATGAGAGAAACTGACAAGCTGTGGAAATATTTACATTATTGCTCCGCGCATTTATTAAAACTCGGTAGCACCTCCTGTTTCAACTATGACCACTAACCATCCTAGCCACCATTCCGCCATCCTCCTCTTGCTACATCATTTGCAAGAACCTTAATAACCCTGATACTACAACTCGGCCTGGTGCACACACTTAATACTACTGACTCATAAGTAGTGTTATGGCATATCATTCTCATTAGATTAGTAAAAATGCAAGCAGCTTTACACCGCCAAGCAAGGATTTTCCAGTTAAGTAGCTTACAAGACCTGCTTGTGGTGAACTCTGCTGCAGTCTTGCCGCGTCTACCTTGCGAGGTCGGAGTGGATAGCACTTTGCTGCTTCTCTCCTTCACTAACTCATTGTGATGCCAAGTTGAAGGAGGAGGGACAGTAAGTAACAGTCTCATCTTCGATGTTGAAAAGTAGACGCTCAGCTTGTTTCCTCTGCTCATGTGTGAGTGACACGCATGTCCGGTCCCCTGTCAGTTCAAAGACTCCGAACACCGGCCAAGCGCGCATTTGTTTTGTTGTTGTTGTTGTTGTTGTGTTTTGGTATCAGGTAATAAGCCAGTGAAATGACACATAGGACCAATGATAGGTCTGGTCCTTCGAGAGACAAAATGCGTCAAACGATCTGATAAAACCCAATACAGTCGGCCATAAACATGTCGCCGAGATCGATATCGACTTTGCAGAACCCGCCTGTTGGGAGGGAGCCAGGTGTGGCAATGGATGTAACGGACAATGGACAGCCCTGGGAGCCGTCGCCATATGGGTGGGAGTCTGAATTAGGGTCCCCGGTAGTACAGGGGTTAAAACACTTCTTATCGCCATTGCAGTGGGAGGGCTTTAACTGAGGTTTCGTCTCGGAACGCGCTCTGTATGTGACACCTGTTAACAGGGCTGGCCATCGGGGCTTTTCTCCGGGTACTCCGGTTTCCTTCCTCCTCAGTCCCTGCTCCCCTCCACCCACCAAGTAGTGCGAAATCCAGTCTAGGTTGAAGCACTTTCCTGCCAAACCAACCAACCAACCAACCTGGACTCTGAGGTTTTGCTCCGATTTATTTTTTTCGAGTCTTCTGTTGAGGGGAGGTAGGCGCACTTTCACAAACTTCTCTTGTTTTCAATAGAGAACTCTTTTTGTTAAAAGTACGCTTCATTCATGAGTACGAGGCTTATTATGCAAAGTGTTAAATGTTCACGTGCACTGCCGGTTTTACCAGTCCATGTCACGCTCGTCAAAAGAATAAAAAATTTTAGCAAGTGTCCGGGTTCTGTTAAAAATGCGCAGTTCCTTTTTCGCAAAATGCTTCTTGATAAGGAGAGAGGGGGAAAAAAATAATGACAACAAGGAGACTTCAGCAGGAAAAATAGATCCGGTGCTGGCTGTAGTGTTTTTTGACAAAAAAAAGAGAGAGAGAGAGAACGAAAAAAAAGCGTTTTCTTGTGAAGATGTTGAGCTTTGCTTTAATAAAGGAACTACTCAATATGCTAGGTGTCAAATTGTTGTAACGTGTAACATGTCAGAAATAAGCTCCGTTAAACGACCTGTTCAGGAACCATCTGTTTTATAGGAAACAGTTTGGGCTAGTTAGAAGGTCTGGGTCGGCCAGAATTCACAAACTTCTATAGAGTACGAATGTGTATGTACGTGTGTGTGTGTGTGTGTGTGTGTGTGTGTGTGTGTGTAGGGGGTGTATGTGCGTATGTGTGTGCACATGTCTACGTGCGCGGAGACGCACTTGCTCGAGCCTGAGTAACTATGAGGCAATGACATCAGTGGCTGCGGGCATCATGTCAGGATGTGGTTTAGTCCGTACATCTTAAGTGTTATTGCTATTTCGTTTATCGTTTGACATTAATAATTTGTCGCCGCTATTGCCATTTTTGTCTTCACCTCCTCCCCTGCAAACGATCACGTTAGATCACGTTGGTGACGTTGGTAACAACGGCTATTTCTGTGTGGCCGTAACGATGTTCGGAATAAAAAGAGTTTATTTCTCGACGTGCGCCTGGGTGAAACAGTCTTTGACTAACGACTAACTCGGTACAAGAAACGACTGACGTGAACTCTTTAGTTAGAACACCGAGCAAGCCGGCTTGACAAGCGATGTAGATGTGTGTGTGTGTGTGTGCGAGTGAGCATGAGCATGTCCAAGCTAGCGATCTGCAGCGAGGATCAGGTATCTTTGAAATCAAATATCGAACGCAATTGCTTGAAATGCTAGCTGACGGAAGCAGAAAGACCCGATCGCTTTGGCAGCGCCATAAAATGTATAGAATGAATGTATAAGCGCTCTCGAATGTCACAAAGGCGAAGCGGGGAGGCGACTTGCTGTTCTGAATTATTGTTTCTGTGGAGCCATGCGCACCGTTCGTTTCCAAAGGCCGTCATTCTGGAGTCCCTTCTCTCACCCCCCCCCCCTCACAACCTCCGACACCCTGCGACGTGCCAAGGCTCCGGGCTCGCTCCCATCGGTGTCTGTTCGGTTCCCCCTCCCCTTCCCCGACACCTTTGCCAGCATGTTCTCTCTGACGTCACAAAGTACTAGAAACCTACTAGGAAGTGTCTTCAGATTTCTTGACCTGAGTCGGTTCCAGACAGTAACAACTGAATGCTTACTCTTTGCAGAAGGCAAAACGGCCGTGAATAAGACGCATAACTTGGATCGTGATCGAACCCGTTACTGAAGGCAAGAAAATTAAATAACATTCAAGGCCAAAACACACCTGGAAAGTCATTTGTATGCGAGTGTAAATAAGCAGAACTGACGTGGCATATGTAAACAATTAAAGTCTAACAAATAGATAAGTACCCAGTAATATATATATATATATTCGCATATAGAAACATTGCACATTTTACATGGGAGAGGGAGAAATCATTTGGTACGACTTTGTAAAAATAATGCAAAGAACTCATTTGGGAAAACCTGCAACACGCACGCACTCTCTCTCTCTTCTTCCGTGTTATGTGTACTTGTTTCTGTTTCGTGGGTCGTGTGTTGATGTGACCCTGATATATAGCCCCATATCTGCTCCCAATTAGAAATATCTTTTTTCCAAAAAGTGGGGAGAACCCACAATTCGCTGACGTCAGCACACACCGAGGGCAGAGGAGGTGGTTCATGTCTGTGACGTGCCTGCGCACGTGCATACAACAATTACCTCCCTTGCCCATAACTTATCTCCTCTTTCTCGGTCGCACACATAGTTTTTCGGATGAGAAAACGGGCGTTCGTGCTGCACCACACAGGAAGGAACCATTAAATACCCAGATGTCACGTTCTGTTACCACAGAGTTCGTTCATGGAGGGGGAAAACAACGTACTTCCATGTGAGCTATGCAGGGTCTTGTAGTCAAAGCACATTCCTGGCTGTTAAGCATCTGTCAACACTGAAGACGTAGACGTCACGCGCCAAGTCAGATTAACACCAAAAGCTCCACACACGTGTACCCCACACATTGGGATGTTATATAATTTTGGAAATATTAGATAACACTAGAGTCTGGTTGCAGGAGATAATGCCGAAAATTGAAAAAAGGCCACCATTAAGATAGAAACACTGGCGCACGCAAAACTGCAAGACAAAACTTTTGATCCACTGTAGCTGACTGTGATGGCCATTGACAACATATATGTGCGCAATTTTTCGGGTGTTTCCGTTTTTTTCTAAGTGTATTTGCGTAAGAGTGTGTGCAAACACAGAAGGAAGTAGAAGAATAGCACACCAATGCTTAAAATCTACACGAAAAGGCACAATGATTGGACAAAGAGGGGAGAAATAGAGAAATTAGAGGAAGAGGAGAGATTTTTTTGTGGGGAGAGGGAGGGAATCGGTGTTTTATGCCAAACCAAGGCTCTATCGCACTGAGGCAGTCGGCCTCGTGAACAGGTGCCACATGCAGGGACTGAAGAGATTCTCGTGAAGAGATCTGAACCCATAACAGTTCCTGCTCACTGTATTTGTGACAAGCGCTTAACCTTGGAACCACCGGACCTCCCTGAAAGAACTACACTAACTTCGGGGAAATAACAGGACTAGTTCTCAGGTGCTGGCTCAAGAATTAGTTAGAGGGGGAGATTAGTCTCTCGCCGCGCCGTGGATACGCCGACCGCTTTAGAGACCCGGCGAGGCAGATCAACCCTCTCGTCTTCAGAATACACTGGAGGTCACGGACCATCACGCTGCAGTTGCGCGCGTTCGAGTGACACCAACTGTCCTGGCTGTTGCACTCAGCGTGGGTCCGTGAAGTTTGACTGGCTGGGCTGCCTTGAAGAGGGCCCTATCACGTGAACATTCATCCCTCTAATCCCCCCTCCTTTCCTTGAAGGTGTCCGGAAGGGTGAGAAGGAGGGAGTCGCCAGGTCTCGCCTATAACTACACCCTGCAGCTCTCTACACCCTGCCCAGACACCTACTGGCGCAGAGATCGGGCACCAACTCGTCCTGCCAAATCATCCTGTCCTTTCGCCCGACCAGCAAGCTCTTCGGCTGCTGGACGTTTGCGGCGTTTACGTCCAGCCTGTGATTTACGTGATGTCGCGTTACTCGCCGACCTGAAGTTCCACTACGGCCTTGGCGCTAGCAGCCATGGACGTCGCACAGCAGCAACATCGCCAGCATTGACACGGCAGGCTTGTTGACGAACGATTTTAGCAGGTAGCCAGCCAGCATGTAGCAGCGTTAAGTTTCTGAAAGCCCACAGGGGGAAATGTTGTCTCATGGTAAAGTACGCACTGATCTTGACGCGCCTTTATGAATGTTCTTTCCATCCTTCCTTTTTTATTTTTTTCTTTTGTTGATTAATTTGTTCGGTCTTTCTTACATCTAATGATAGAAAGACACTGTGTATCCTAGCGTCTGCTCGAGCGTGGTAGGTAGGGTCGTTGGGTAGCTGTCCGGGTAGCGTGTGCATTGACGAATTAATCTGTGCGCCGTCTCGTTGCATGCTAAAATATGTACCGACTGTTGCATCGAACTCCGAAAATGTAAACAAAACTTTACAACGGCCTTAATGACGAGACCAATGTAAAATATATACATAGGTCCTTATAAAATGTTGTCCAGGTCATTATAAAGTGTTATCTAATTGGTACACGCACATTTGCACTTCTAACAGCGGCCTTTGGGGAGGGGGGGAGCAACCACCCGCACTTAAAATTTCACATTAACACTTTGTTGCTGGCCGTCTAGTGCAGCGGAAGTGTTCGTTGGAAATGTCTTGGTTCCTTTTTACCTTGACAACGTTTTAGGGGAGTTTTATAGTGCTTTAAATAGCATTTTTTTATGGCGCTGGGTAAGTTCAACAATTTTGTTCAGTGCTACGTATTTATGTAGCATGATCGCTTGCAGGACTTGTTTTGTGACCTGCGTGCCTTAACAGTATACAGCTGCTTTTCAAATTTAATGCTTTTTTAATTTTTTGTAAGCAACATAAGCTTTTGGTTACACCGTTATGTTGTTATTAATGCAGTAAATGGATCTGACACGTGATGTAACCCCTAAGCTAAACTTCTTGTGGAGAGAGTGAACGAGAAAAAGACTTGTTTGGCAGGACGCTCTGTATTAAT
The DNA here is from genome assembly GCA_004794655.1 of Marisa cornuarietis. Classification (NCBI taxonomy): domain Eukaryota; kingdom Metazoa; phylum Mollusca; class Gastropoda; order Architaenioglossa; family Ampullariidae; genus Marisa; species Marisa cornuarietis. Next base: position 11,405,849 of record SMMW01000622.1, read on the forward strand.
TAATTAGTCCGTTATAAAATCAGCCAATCGCGTTCAGTGTCAGGAACATCGCAACAAGATGTTGTACGTGACTGATAAGGTCTCGACGAGAAACACAGATGAGTTTCTCGCGTAGTGCTCGAGAGCTGTCTCCCATCGTTGATTTCTCATCTTTGCTCACTGGTGAGCGTGAAATTTATATTTTTTAGGCGGCCTCTGTTCCTTTTTTTTTCTCCCACACCTCACCACAGTCATAAGCACCACTTTAGAAAAGTACTTTCACACTTTCACAAACAACGCTGGTGTTCCGAAGGGGAAGATGAGAGAGAGAGAGGTGGAAAAAAGTGACCGGAAGAAAAATAATCAAGTATTGAGGCGAAACGGAAAGTCGGAAGACGCCATGCTTGTTATCTGATACGGAGTAAGTGATGATTCCCGGCGGTTTGCAGACAAGGCCTACGGAGCAAGTGGGAAAAGCTGGTGGAAACAGCCCAGGTAAAAAAAAAAAAAAGAAAAAAAAAGGTTGTGAGGCTCATTACTACCCAAGGCAGCGAGTGCGTCGTGTATCTTCGGAAAGCATGAGTCACTAGAAAAGAAAAGGGGTGAAGGGGGAAGTGCTAAAAATAGAAGCAAACACTCTGCTGCCTCACCTTTGGCTGCGTGCCCCGCCCCCCCTCCCCGGTCCCTCCTTGAAGTCGGAGGAGCCGCAGGCGTAGAAGGAAGCTACATCTTAGAAATCGACAAAGTTCTGCAGGCTTGGCGGGGATAGTTCAGCTGGTTGTGACCATTTGCCCTCATCTGAACTCAGGTGGAGAGGCGGGGTAGCCAGAAAAAGAAAAAAAAAACCGCAATCCCTCCCTCCTTGCGCTTGAGTGTCTTCCTTTATTCTTCCACATCTACGCCGACCAGTTTTTGTCACGATGTGTGTGTGTGTGTGTCCGTGCCCTCATCTAGTGTACATCTAGTGCATGTTTTGCTGGTCTCCTATCTGCTTATTTTCTAAAATGGTTGCTTGCATCTGCTTTTCTCCTTTATTTTGTTGTCAGTTAACATCCGGATAGTTTACTCGAGTTTATGGCTGCATATTGCTATCTCTTTGTTATCTTTTCATACAGAGAAGCTAAGTGAACTTCGTGGGTACATTTAATGACGATCAATGTTGGTGTTTATCAAAGAATAATAATAACTTAATAATTCATACCTGAATATGAAGACTGCACTTCCTGTTCGTAGAGCTGATATTACTTCTTTAGCACATCGTGTTGCAATAGTTACTTTTAGATAAGGATTTGTATTCAAAAAGCGACAAACTTTGATGTAAGTTAGGTTAGATAATGTTACCAAGCTAACCAGCTAGATTATACCTCCATCATATTCTAAGTACTCTTCTACTAGTAAGCTGAATGCCATAAATTATGTTTTACTTTAGGTAAGAAGTTTTTTTCAGAAAGGAGGGAAGGAGAAAGCCCAAGAATAAGGCAGCTGAAATATCCTTTCAGATTATCACAAAAGAACATCAAAGACCAGCTCAAGACGTGTCACGTAGTTTTTAATTCTGGCAGCCCAAGATATATTTATTTACTGGCAGTAATCACGCTCATTAGTCGTTTCTGTCAAAAGATGCGATTTGTTGGACCCTGGTGGAGAAGGTGGAGTTCCCTTTGCAAGGAGTAGGCTACGGGTTGAACGATCTTCTTAGGTCAAGGACGACATCATATGAAGTCAAAGATTGAGGTCGCATGACCAAAGGCCGGAGGTGCAGAAACCCGGAATTTCTTTTCTTGCAACAGGATACGCACTTGGTCTAGAGAGTGTTTTGCTGCAGAAAATACAGCTCTACTGGACGCAGAGGTTAACACTTTCTTCTTCCAGTACAAAGTGCCGCTCGTTAGGAATTCTGCGCATGGGCATGGGAGAGAAGGCCAGTGGATGAAAAAGCCAAGAGTTCGCACACTGCACTTCACTTTCCCCCATCCCCTTTGTCCCTCTAGCGAGTTGATCTAATTTGCCAGACGCCCTGCCAATCGCCAGCCTCATAGAAGATGCTTTAGTCGCTGAGTCAGGTTCTGTTCTCTTCTGTGACAACGCAGTGCACTACAGTTAAGTTCAATACGCATCACGCAAAGCCGTATATCATTATGACACAGGTGTGGCTATGGGAATGGTTTGAAATCTGACTTAGCAGTCGATCCTTCCTCTTAAAAATTCCAGCGCGTTTTTGAAAGTTCCCATCCGAATTTTTTTTAAATTGGTATGTGGCGTTAAAACAAAGATCCTTTCCGGCACTGGTTCTAGAAAAAAGAAGAAGAAGAAAAAAGAGGAGGCTAGTCTGTTGCCGCCTTCAAAGGCGGATTGTGAGTGTAGGTGTGAGAAGACGAATTACGTGGGCTGATTCGCTATTGCCTTTTCCTGGCAGGTGTTTGACGAAGGAAATGCCCGAGAAGGTAGCGATATTAACATCAGCGACAGTTCCATTGGAACAGGTGAGAGAATTCTTATTAAGAGGACCATTGTGCGGCAGTTCCTACTGGATTAAAGGATTGTTTGAAGTGTGAATAAGGAACCGTGTGTAGTGAAAGTACTTGCTGCTGAAACTCGCCTCTCGTCAATATTGCATGGTAAACTAACTTCATTTGTTTCACTTTTGTCATGACGTTAGTCAGCTAAAAGGTTAACACATAGAGATCCTTTTTAACCGAAGACATTGCCACTGGTGCTACATCTTACTATTCCTATGGCTTATGTAGTAGGCTAGGAGTTTCCAGCTGATGTAGGTGAAGGATGCTGGAAAGCTAGTTTCTTTAGCACACATCGATGCTAATTATTGTAGACCATTCTGGATCGTCTAGATCAAACGCGTCTGTCTTTGTTTGTCTTATATTGTTTCTTGGAGACTTAACCGATACACAGAGTCTTGAATTAACTACAAGGTGTGGACGCTGTTCTTAATTATATTATTAGTGGTCGTCAACTACTTGGCCAGTCTGCCGACTAGCTGAGGCAGCCGGCTGGATGTCAGAGAGAGAGAGAGAGAGGGAGAAAGGGGTGGGTTGGCTGGACTCGTCGAAAGACAAGCGAAGTCGACTCGTGAATCACTCGTCCAAAAACGACGATGTGCCAGTGTCATTAGCAAATGCGGCTCGTTCAGCTTCGCTGCTCTTTGGTTACCCTGGCAACGCAATAAATCTGTCGCTTTTACGGTTTACCTCCACACAAATGAGAGTGAAGTTCGTTTGCCTAATTGGCTAACCCTGACACCTACGTCCACCTGTTTTACCTACGATTGATCAATTCAGTTTTATGTTCATCGCGCTGAGCTCACCATTTGGGTCGGGAAAATTGCGATTTTGTCTCCCTGTGGTAGATGTTGGTACATCATAAACTGTGGGACTCTAATGTGCTGAAATTTGACGCTTTGTAAAGCCATGATGATAATGATGATTAGCATGTCATCTCTGTGTCCGTTACAGCAAACATTAAGCTAGAAAATTAAACGCTGGTTCGAGTCGTTTACTGTATGAAGTGTGTCTGCTTACTTCTCGTTACTGCAAAACAACTCATAGCTACTGACGATGTGTCTGTATCCTGTTTCTTTAGAGCGAGTAACCCATAAATTATCCAGTTAAAAAAAATCATGGCAGAGGGAGAAAACCGAAGTTCTTCACACAGTGTGTGTGTGTGTGTGTGAGAGAGAGAGAGATGCAGTCATTCTTAACGCTTTTTACTTTCTGATTGCAGGCGTAACAGAGAAGAAAGAGAGAATGAAAGATTCCTGGAGTTTGTCAGTCCTGCCCTGAGCTGTCCGCTCTTCGGACTACCCTCGCTGCCTTTTGCCGCCTTCAGACAGTCCTGCGCGGAAACGGGCAAGAAAATCATCTTCTGCGCCAGCGCTGTTCAGCAAAATACAAACAAAAATGCAGTGGTTTTGCAGCTTGTGAATAGGACGGTGCTGCTCTGTGCTCCTCCATGCAACTGCGGACTGGCGGAGGAGGAGGCACCGTCACTCCCGGTGGGACTGAATCGTGTGCGTCGCGGTGCTGGTGACGGGCCTGGAGGCCACACCCTCCCCATGTACGTCATCTGACGCGCACACGCACGCGTTTCTGCTAACGTCAGCCACCAACCCACCCACCCAACCACCCCCTCCACCCACCACCTCCACTCCTCTTGCGGGTGCTAGTGGCCTGTGTGCAAAGCGGATGTGTATGCCCCCCATGCAGACGGTGGTCATGGAAACCAGCTACGGGCCAATCAACGGGCCGGCAGGCAGCCTTCCCATGACGGAGCAGGACCTGCTGGAAAATGGCAAGGTGGCCATCGTGCCCACGGAGAGCATAGGCCGCCGCAACTCCCAGGACTCCTTCGCCGAGTACGCGGCGCGCGCGGCCCGCCAGAACGTGCACCCGGCCTTCAACCGCCGCGCCGACCGCCATTACTCTAAGCGCATGCGCCGTCGCCTGGTGTACAAGAATGGCGAGGTCAACATCACGCAAACCAACATCCGCAAGCGGCGCCGGCGTTACCTGGCCGATATCTTCACGACGCTGGTGGACATCAAATGGCGCTACAATCTCATGCTCTTCGCCCTGGCCTTCATCGTCAGCTGGGTCATCTTCGCCCTCATATGGTGGCTCGTCTGCTTCTCGCACGGCGACTTGGACCACCTCAAAGACGAGAACTGGAAGCCGTGCGTGGTGGAGATCCACTCTTTCACATCCGCCCTTCTTTTCTCGATCGAAACGCAGCACACCATCGGCTACGGCTTCCGGCACACCACGGAGGAGTGCCCGGAAGCCATCGTGCTGATGATGTTCCAGTCCTGCTTTGGGGTCATTTGCCAAGCCCTCATGACCGGCATCGTGTTCGCCAAGCTGTCCCGCCCCAAGAAGCGCGCAGAGACGCTCATGTTTAGCAAGAGCGCCTGCATCTGCAAACAGGACGGCGACCTGTGCCTGCTCTTGCGCGTGGGAGACATGCGCAAGTCGCAGATCGTCGAGGCCCACATCCGCGCCGTCCTGATCAAGAAGAAGGTGACGAAGGAAGGGGACGTCCTGCCCCTGTACCAGTTCGACGTGGATCTAGGCTTCAACGAGGGCAGAGACCGCCTGTTTTTGGTTTGGCCTGTGATAATCGTGCACAAGATAGATCAAGCCAGTCCCTTCTGGGAACTGACGCCGGAGGACCTCCACCGCGAGCAGTTCGAGCTTATCGTGGTCCTCGAGGGCATCGTCGAGAGTACTGGCATGACCACGCAAGCGCGGAGCTCCTACCTGCCCGGGGAGGTCCTTTGGGGCCACCGCTTTGAGCGCCTGGTCACCTTCCAGAAGGAGAACGGCCAGTACCAGATAGATTTCTCGCGGTTCCACAACACCATTCCAGTGGATACTCCAAACTGTAGCGCTAAGGAGTTGGCTGAAATGACAGCTGCCGGGAGGATGCCTGAATCAACGGGGGGGTTTGTTGACGATGACGAAAACACCTCCATTGCATCCAAGTCTGAAAGGTATCCGAGCCCCTATGTTGTCAAGCGTCATGGTGCTGCACAAACTGATTTTGATGATGATGATGATTTTGATTCGTTGCGAAGCAAGCAAAGCACTAGCACAGACTTAGGTTCGCGGGAAGAATCTGAGACACTCCTTTGACAGTGTCAGGTAAGTGTCCGGTTAGCACTGACACTGCCATAAATGGTTTTGAAATTTTTTTTTTCGAGTGTGTGCCGCCATGCGCACTTCGCCTCCGCCATGTTTTCCTAATGCGAAGCTAAAACTAGCCAGCTCTCGTTGGATATGAGAGTGATTTCAGGGGATGTTCTACCAGTCCATTGTACATACGATATGCACAGCGTTGACGGTCATTCGCTCGTCTCCGCTCGTATTTTTTAATGGCTTTGTTTTTTGTTTCCTTTTTAATTGTCGCTTTGATCAGACATCTCATCTAAAGATGTTACACTATATTTGAGATCTGTTGGCAGCCAGTCATTCCTAAGTGTGAGCAAGCGTGCTTTACTTATTAACAGAGTTTAAGTGACTGCTGTGCGCTGATCGATTGAAAGGCTTTTTGTCCACGGCATGGAGAAAAAGCCTTAAAGTAGTTTATCATTCGTGTCGGATTGCACACAGATATCGCGCATTTAATCAGACAAGAAAGAAAAAAAAACCCCGCCAGAATCAGTTGTGTATCATCATGGCATTCCTTGTTCGTTTGCTGGGTGGGATTTTTTCCTCTCTCTCTCTCTCTCTTTCCGGCTTTGTGTGTTCGTTCTTCAGTTTTGGCTTGAAGAAATTTGTTTGGTTTTATGTTATTATGTTCTCTCCAGCGTATTAAAGAAACTCTGCACGTGTTTTATATGTTTCCCCACCCTTCAACTCTTCAGTTTTATTTTCCTCAAGACTTCATTCACTTAGACTTCCTTCCAGTTGTATATTTGTATCAATCGTATTTTACTGTTGACCAGACCACTGTTAATGGCGTTTATCTTGAAAGCAAGTTTTTATTTTACAGGAAACATGCTCAAAGCAAAAAGAAAAAAAAATGTAACTGATTGTTTCCGCACGACATAATTACTCAAGAGTTAGTACTGAAGAATATTAAAAATGACTGGCTTTGTTGACTTTGCAATACGAGCATTTTACGTTTTACATAACAGAGAAGGAAAATAAATTTTATACGAAAAGAAACAAAGAGTTAAAACAAAAAAGTCTGCATGAGATTTTGTTTTAGAGAATGAACTAGATTGGTGCATGCTTTATGTTGGTGTTGAGTGCTTGCATGTTGAACTGAATGTTTTGTATTATTTTAGTACAATATTTGTTTGTAAAATGTCTTATAATCCTAATCAGTGTAGTATAATGAGTTCTACAAGACCATTAGCTGTCTGTTGCATGAATAAGATGGCACTCTTGCTAATGCACACCTGGTCTTACATCTGTCACATTCATTATTTGTTATCCCTTTTGTTTAATATTTGTTTCTTTTCTTTCTTTTTTTTTGCACCTTGATTAATCAGAGAAATGTGCTCATCGACAGATTTTCAATAGTTAGAATGAAAGTTTTAAATGTGAAACGAGTTATCAGTTTTTCACAATTCAGTTTGAAAGCCGAAATTTACAATAAATCTATATTTTAAGTATTATGTTCTTTCATGGCCATTATGTAAAGCAGACTTTTTCGTCTATTTTCCTATCTTTTATATAGTTATATTCTTTTTTTGATTTAACGTTTAAAAAAGAACAACAAAATCTTTGGAAAGGAGTTAGCTGAGAGTAAACGGAAACTACACTTTCCTAAGTTGCATTATCGGGTGCGATAAGATTTGGGCGGACTAGCCAATGATTATTTTGTGTAGGCGTGCACAAGTAAGTTTCTCAATCAGGTGGATATATATATATAATCAGGTGTGTATGTAGGCGAATGAGGCTAAGGATTGACTTCCTGCTTGTAAATAAAAAGTTCAAACAAGTGAACATCAGCGAGAAAGATAGGAAAAGCCAACCGCGGCAGTTATTATCTGATTTAAAAGCTGACATTAAATCAACAAGACGATTGCCATTTAGCACATCCTGCTTAATTTCCCACCTCGTGATGAGGTTTATGTCAAAATTCATATCCTTATATTTCGTGGAGAACGACGGATGTACATTCGTCTATGGTGGTGAGGGTGGGTTGGGTGAAACTGGGGGGGAGGGTGGGAAGGGTAGGAGAAACAAATTATGTCCGGTGGTAGAAGTCATTTGAGTTCCACTATTTTACCCGGAGCCATCGCATCATTGCTCTTCCATGTCTCAAGTCTTCTCCTCAATTAAGTCGACGTCAAAGCCTCCCCCCAAAGGCCTGCCAGACTTCCCAGAATGAAAGTAAGTGGCGCTAGCTCTGCGGATGGCGAGGTTACAGCCTGAGGACGTGGAACAGTGTTTTGAGGCCGAGGCAGAAGGAGGTCAGCCAAGGTGGTGGTTGCTGAGAGAGAGAGAGAGGGAGAGCCGGCCGTTGATGCTGGCGCTCGTATCAAGAGTCGGCGGATCCAATGGCGGCATCGATAACCGGAAGGTGACGTAAGCAGGACTGGGCAAGGGGCCAGCTGATAAACCAAGCCGAGCTCACCGTCTAAGACTCGTGTGAAAATTTAAGAGACTATGCTTCACTTTCTTCTTCTTCTTCTTTTTTTTTTTTTGCACTTCCACCACTTTTCCACATTTGTAGAAATGGACGTGGGGGGAGGGGAAAGAGAACTCATAAGATAAAGCTGCTAAGAAATCAGAAAGTGCCGTAAGGTTTCTAAGGCTTGTGATCTTCTTAGCTCTATGTGCCTGTCTCAGCCTCAAGCTCTCTCTCTGTGCTGATTTCGTTACATCGCAGTTCTATTGCAGCTCACTGCAAATTTCTTTATTCCCTACTGGCGAAACCAATAATCTCCATGCTGGTAAAAAAAATTATAATACTGAAAATATTGATGCAGGTAATAATTTCAGTTATTATATGTTGTCATCTTGGATTCTGTGTGCTCTGGTCTATTCAAGTGCGTACTTAACAGCTATTTTGGTCCCGGGCTGGTCTGACCTTATAAAACATAAAACGAAGGTGTTGCGAACAATTTAGACGGCCTGACCGATTAACACATTACTGTGTGTCATTCCATATCGTTAGCAGCTGCAGTTGTTTGAAGGCAGGTGGTTGGTTTTTCTCCATGTGGTAGTGGTGTGGCGGCTGCGATAGACGTTATTGGCGTACAAAAGGAAACCACCGTCCATCAGCACAATGTCTAGTGTCATCTTACCTGTTCCCCTTGGTTCCACCGATATCAGTCTGAAACCGATGCTAAACCTTTTTTCCCCCCTGACAGGATGTCGGCGCCATAAAATGGTTGTCGTGCTAGCCAGTTCTCACGCACGAGATGAATCTCGGGTATAAAACAGTATTAAAGACTTCCGGTCTATGACAGGTGAGAACAGTTGCAACTCCTACCGAAATATTCATTAGAAGTTTTATTATAATTCTGTTTACCCATATTGACCTAAAGAAGGCATTTGCCGTGTAAAGCTAAACCGGGTTTCGTGCTTTAATAGAAGAAAAACTTTATTTTGTTTCCGCGAACATCATAATCGCTTTCTTTTGAAGGACGAGAGAGGACACCGTTTTTTTCCAGGTGATTGGGTAAAGCTAAGTGCAGGCTACTATTTCTCCAAAGCCTGGGTTAAGTCACCTGTTCCGTTCTCGTGATGTGCGGTTACAAACATCACTGTGCATTGAAAGAGGTCAACAACACAGGGTCTGGATTGTATATGGATACACTTAGTCTGGGCAGAGATCTGTAGGGACCTACAGATCTCTGGTCTGGGTGGGATTCAGCCAGGGAGAGAGCTGGGACCACGTGTTAATTTGGGGTAGCTGAGCACAAAGGTGGGGTCACGATTTTGTCATTTTGCGAGGACCAACATTGCTCAGTGAATCGTGAAAAGAAAAGCTAGGAATCGTGTTTATCGGATATGGCACGGAGTCCCAGAAATTAAGCGTGTTGTCAGCAAATTCATTGGGTTGAAGAAAGAAGAAGAAAAGACAACAAGTGTATATGTATACGTGTGGTGGTGGTGGGGGGGGGGTAAACGGGAAAACAGCTCATTCTATATTGTATATTCCCAGAATGACCTTGTACTGAGGCAGGTATTAGTGTTCAAACATCAGTTCCTAAATACCCGAGACTATGTCTTTTGACAGACCACTGATTAAGAACATTTTACGTTATTTCCAAGTTTTCAAGAATCGCATTAAGACTTTAATAGCGGGCATACAATTTATCGGGAGGTTGTATGGTGTTGCGTAACCCAGATTTGTTTTTTTCCATAAGCATGTAATGTCTTTTAATTGAAGAACGGTGCTTTGATCTTGCTTCGTGACTAAAGCAAGGTGCTGACGAAGCGAGATACACTTGGCATCATACTGTAACTAGCTTGGCCGAAGTATATATTTGTCATGACATTGTAGTTAGTTTGATTTGTTGACCGGAGGGTAAAAAGGGGACACAGCTGTCAACACACTGTCTGTAATCAGATAGACCTGAATGTAAAAGCAGACTACAACTGTCATCACACTGTGGACGGTTTGACCTGAAAGCCAAGCCGCAGTGAGCGTTACTACAATATGGAGAAATCCCAGTTAGACACGGTTCTGCTTTTTGTGACATTTTCATCAGACAAGGGCCTGACAAGTGCTGCAGAAAAATCGGACGCAAACGATCATGCAAGTCAAGGGTCTGAATGCTTCATGTCCGACGATTGACCAATGCTGTGCGCAGGACCTGTATAGCCCTGCACTCCTTCAAGGGAACCAGAAGAGACTGGCAGCCATTTTCGAGAAGCAAGCTGCAGCAGCAACTACAGAAGGCGTTGTTGCAGCGCCAAAAAGATTCAAGTAAGACGATGGTGAGGTTACGTAGCAGCGATGCGTGCACTGGCAAGTTGCTGGGGCGAAAACGATGAACAGTTCGCTCGTATTCTAGTTATCATCGGTATGAACAGCAATATGACTGCCAGACTATTTTGGCCGTCCCACTTTCGCACCTAAATCGATATGTCATGGCGGACTCGCGTCGATGCAAGTGATTTTCTCTCGAGCTGAGTGTGCAGGCGGTAAGGGCGCGTGTGACGTCGCAACATGCGGAGTGCTTTCCACCCCGCTTTCATGAATAATGGAACAAAGCTTGTTTCTTCCGAGGAGACAGAAGAGTTCGTCACATGACGAGGTGGTGGCGCCATCGTTTGGACGTCATAGACACGTCCCCCACTCACCCCTTTTTCATAGCTGGGTACGTTTCCCCGTGATTTATAAAAGGAAAATATCGCGTTGATTTCCTTTAGGTTTCTCATGAGTGAATATTATTTTCAAGATTGTTGACTGAATAAGTTATTTTTACATCACGCCCACTCATCGGTTTCCAATCCCTCGACCTCAGACAACTGATGGGAATCACGAACGTTGAAGAATAATTTTTTTTTAATCGTCAACGTGATTTTGCAACTGTTCCCTTCCTAAAACCAACGTCTTTTAGCAGAATGTGTGTTCACAGCTTGGGACAAGCTATGATGCAGATGAAGTTTTGCTGTGTAAGTGAAAAAACTTGTCTCTGATGTCCTTTGTACAGCATAAATTTCTCATAAACAATAAGAGAGAATGCTTCCAAACCGGGCACAACTACCCCGGTATTGACTTCCTTCACCCTGTTTCCGAGACGTTAACAGCGCCACCTGCACTGGGTCAAGCCGTCTTCAGATTACGTCACATGCGCTGTGATCGTGACTTCTCCATTGCAGTTTTGCATTTCACAAAATTTCATGGAGTGAGACCTCCCGCATTACGGCCTTCTTTCGTGGTCATAGCTTCCCCCCCCCAGGACCCTTTCTCTGCCCCCAGCACAGGGATGAGTAAGCGGAGTTGGTGGGGATAGGAGTGGGGATAGCATATTAGAGCTACACAGACTTACACATTTTTGTTATGTTGGTCATAGTTCATGTTGCTAGGTTCAAGTCACGTCCTTTAGTTAACCCCGTGACTTTTCGCTTTTGACGACACGTTATCTTCCATACTTCTCTCTCTCTCTCTCACGCACTGACACATGCTCTTTCTCTCTATCACACACACACACACACACTCACACCTACGCGCCCGCGTTACCGGTACCAATTTTGCGACAAAGATCAGCAAGGTGGTTGCCGTTCATCAACGTCATAAGAGCGAACTTTACGATCGAGTGCTGCTTGGTCCCTGCGAGGTCAATCGACCAGGCAAGAAGCAGAAGCAGCAGCTCGCACGCTTGCCTCCTAGTCAGAATGGGTGGCCCTGGTGTGCACACAGGAGTGAGCCATTCGCCATGTCTGCTGTTTCCACCACGGTGGGGGGTTCCGCCTGGCACGCCACCAAGCCGACGTGTTGATCACGTGTCGGAAACTTCCACTGGGTTGTGTCCCTGTAGGCTTTTTATTAGTCTGCATCCAAGCATGACGTCAGCGATTCTAGCACTGATGTTGTGGTAGATGTATTCAAATTTATCATTTAGTTTTCCGCTTAAAGTGGTTTTTCAACATAGTGGTAGTGATCATACTTAGTGCTAATTTCTGTGCACTTTTTAAAATACCAAAATGGCGAACCCTTTTCCATGCTTGAATGTGTTTTAGGGTGCGGAACATATCCAAATAATGTGCGTAAAACAGCGATTTACATATGTACCCTGTGTGTCCTTATTAGGAAACATTTCAACACTCTAGAACATAAATTTAAGCATGTAAAAGAATATGCCACTTTGGTAACAGAAAAGTGATGAGAAACGGAATACTTCTGGCTTCAAGGGAACTATGAGGTATCAGGCCTGCTAGTAGTAGACTAGAACCTGGATAGTACTGTGCTTAGGGAAAAGCTTGACCTAGCCACTCATCTTAGTGGTGAAGCTCACTACATCAGCTGAAGTACCCTTCCGGCTACCTAGCGCTCTACCCGAAGTTTCTGAACGTAGCAGCCACGTTGTGAACTTTTATAGTCTTCTCCACTGACGTAACAGACCGGTCAGTCGAGAACAGACGGAATGCCGCTCCTTAAGTGTGTGTGTGTGTGTGTGTGTGTGTGTGTGTGTGTGTGTGTGTGTGTGTTCTACATATGCCTCATGAGAATGATCCGCTCGTTAAGTCAAAGCAAAGTGAACGATACCCATTAACATTCCTCCCTCTATACCTAACATCCCAGAACTCACCTCCACATCCACCCACTCATTCACCGGCCACACACTCACACAAACACGCATACAATCTCCCTCCAGAGAGCATTTCGACCTGATGACTAATGAAACAATACACTTGATGCGACAAATCGCTTGCATTAGTAATGACGTTATATATAATTCATAAGTCATCTGTAATTGGTTTGAAATATTGACGATCAATAACCGAGCTCAAATAGCGTTTATCTGAACAAACAAACAAAAAGCAGAAAAACATGGCTCTCGAAGAAGACTCTGGGTGCATATCATGTCCGTTTTGTGTATTCTATTGCTTCCTGCATCCTTTTTTTAGCCGTGTAACCTAAACCTTCATCCATATCGTCTGTGCAGTGCTCAGTATCGATTGCCCATCTTTGCGCCGCTTCCTTTTTCACAGCAACTTTTGCCGCAAGCTATTGTTCTCGCTCTCTCTCACCCTATCCCAGCCCCACCTAACCATTCGCTACTCCTACGCATTCTCCACTCCTATGCATTAGGAATCAGCTCTGTCTGCTCATCTTTTCTTTCCTTTTGTTGCGTGTTCTTCCCTTTCTTTTCTCTATGTCTTTTTTCATGTCTGTGTGTTTGGCTGCCTGTTTGAATCTTGAGTGTCAAATGGCGTTTATGGATCTTTTCACTTTGTAGAGGCTGAAAACAATCTTCTAATTTAATTAATTAAATTGATTGTTACAAAAGTTTCATGACGATGAGACCATCATCCAGTCACCTTCATCTGTAAAAGATGTTTTTCGCAATCTTATTTTTGTCTTTTTTGCATCAGTAATATAAAGAGTAATTAGGTGTTTTGGGTATACAAATTCTGGTTTTTCGAAATCGATTGATTCTCATGTAAAATCTCAGATTTAAAGTTATTTTGATAGTCTTCAGAAATATTGTTTCGAGTTGGCTCCTGGAGTTTATTGAAAACAGAACAGCCGAGCGTTTGTTCGCAAGAAAATTCTAGCGACAGTAGCTATATCACTTGAGTTGCGAGTTTTCGTGTTTCGTCCTCGTCATCTTTGCTGATTTGCTTATAGCATATTGATATAAGTCCTTATAATCTTATTTTAACTCAAACATGCGTGGACGATGCCTTCTAAATCTATACGTAGGATGCTGTAGTAAGATTTTGTAAACATTATTTACAGAACATTAGAGCATTATGTTACCCCCTCAACGTGGCTTCCGTCACCCCCACCACCAGGCCAGTCTCGTGACCGCTGGGTTATTACTATTAAGTGGAGGCTTTCACTCTACGGAATGGATGGAGAAGTAAGTGGTTACAAGATGATATCGACTCAAGGGGGATAAAAGCCAACCGAGCCACAATTGATTTTCTCTCGAAACAGGAGGAGGAGGACGAAGAACAAAGAGACTTCCTCGTTTTCTTTATATCATAGATGTCAAGCAAAATAGTCAACGACAAGAGACCTGAGTTTGTACTTGCTAAGTAGGTCTTTTAAACCAAAGCATGTGACAATGTTCGGCAATTTTATTTTTATGTAATTGTCATGTAAGCAATATGCCATAGATATTCACATATTCCTCAAGCTGTGCCCAATTTAAAAAAAAGAAAAAAATCTAGACGAGCTGACTCGTATTGTCAACCATATGAGGAAACTACAGCACAAATACGGCTTTGCTGAATCTCGTGAACTCTCGTTGTAACCGTGTCATGTAATGATAAGCTGCGTGTTCAAAGCTTAAATACAGCTCTGCAGCTTGACGAATGGGTGTCAAGAGGTGAGGCTGGAAAATATTTCTATTTTCAGCATCATAAAGCTGCAGAATCGCCAGTGTTAGTTGCTGGTCCTGAGAGCTGCGGAAAATAAAGTAGGAAATTTTAAAGCTCTTATTGACAGCTCTACGTTTCAGGTCTGAAGTTATGGAGGAATAAGTGGGTTTTACTTATAAAATCTTATAAATAAAGTTGTGTGTGTGTGTGTGTTTGAGAGAGAGAGTGTGTGTGTGTGTGTGTGTGTGTGAGTGTGTGTGTGTGTGTGCGTGCGCGTGCGTGTGGCGACCAGCATTTTTGAAACCTCTGCGAATTCACACCGTTTGTCCGACCCCCAACCACATCTAGCATTGGTTATAGTTCATTAAAGGACTATGCTTGACTACTTTGCTCCGGCACATGTTTTTTTTTTGTTCCTGTTTCTGGTGGCTCCAAATGAAAAATTACCTCTCACAATAAATTACGTGGTGCCTCTACAATGCCGAGCAAACGTAGACAACGATGTAATTTGAGATGGTACCGATGAGAGAGAGAAAGAAAAAAAAACGGAAAGGGGGAGGGATAGAGAGAGAGCAGAATTGACCCGTGCAAAAACGCCAGTCCTCGCTAGTGAATAATAGCACTAGCTGACATATAGACACACTCCCAAACACGTGTGCACAGATAAAGTGGATAAGCTCTTTTTTTAGAGTAAGTTTTTTTTGTCGTGCGACCTCAGCGTGTTTTAAAAATTCATGGCCATCTTACTAGGACCAAAAGCGTCCGTGGATGACCTGTCTGCTTTCACATGCCTTTTTCCTTGCGTGCTTTTGTCTGCGCGTGTGAACAACATCTGCCCACGTGACGAGTTGAAAAGTAACAAAAATTAATTTTCGCGTGCAGGCAAAAGGAAAAGGATGGAGGGGTACTAGGAGGCTACTGCCTCCAGCAGTGGACGTGACCACTAAAGGCTGGACGGCCTAAACTGTGGCACGAGACACGAGAGGTCGGTGCTTGGGACGCGCTGATGGATGCGGGAGACAGCTTTTTCCCACAAATGGACGACTAATGTCGTGACCGATGCTATTTTACTTAAGAGACTTCCACAGTCTGTCCCTCGTGAGGGCTGGCAATTTCAAACCACGTGTCTTCCTGTCCCTCAGGCTACGGAATTTTATGGTTTACTGGCCTTATTTTCTTAAGCTAAAACCGCATTTCTATTCGTTTAACTGCAGAGTACTGCTTTTCTCTGTGTGTCTCTTTCAGTATTTTTTTTTCTCTCCCTCTTTCTTTCTCTCTCAGACAAATCTCTTTTTCTCGACGTGGATTAAGGTTTGTTGGTGTGATTGTATGACTTAAAATACTTTGATTCTTTCGACATAAATGTGACTGAGAAACTGCATGCTACACTTATGCTACATTCCTCTTTTTTCAAATCAACGGTTGTTTATTCTTTTATAAAGCTTATAAAGTATTTTTTATTTCCTTGCACTTGTACAGTCTACCATGACCGCGCGATTGGAAATGCGCCTTCGGCTCAGGCACAGAGTAATGAGCATGTCCCTGGGAAAATGCGTTCTCATTTTTCTATATAATTTAGTCAAGTTAGTTAGTTAATTGTTGTTTTATGCCAAGTCAGCAACTAAGGCTATCTCATGGCAAAAACAATGTACATGACTATTCAAAGGTTGATATAAAGAAATTGTACAAGTCTAGAGATTTCTCTTTTCTTAGTTTTATAAAATAACAGTTTTTTAACACATAAGTTCTGTCATGTCAGGTGAAACATCTGAATGGACTTTACATATGCCAGGATTGATTTGGAAGAGTGTTTGGCAAAAAGGTCAGCTAGAGTCTGTGCTGTAAAATAGTTTTGACGAATTGTAGAAAGAAACGGATATATTTCATGGGATACCAACTCTTATTTTACTTACATGTTGATAACGATAATGTATTCCGCTAATGCTTTGCACGACAAGAGCAGCCTGCCTACTTTCTCACCTTTTTTACTGTCTCATCAAGATGCATGATAGCACATGGGCGCACGTTTCTGGAGAAATTAAAGGTCTAGTCAAATGCAATTTTTTCCCTTCTTACCGACAAAATCTCACTGCACGATACTATATTCCAAAATTTGGGTGAATAAACTCTTCCGCCTGTCCACTTTCCGTTCCCAAGATACACGTCTGCACCAAGCACAGAACGATATCAAACTCGTGACGTCATGCTTGTCCCCGCCTACCCCTAATTAACATATGTTCTCAGCTCGCCGGTAATCATCGTCATCATCTTCGATCTCTTCTACCGTTTTCGTAAAAAGTAATCGTGCCAGAACCAAATAAGCTGTTCAGCTAGTGACGCTGCTTCAGATGTCGCGCCAAAGTCTCGCCGAACTCTCGCCAAAATGCATGGGTAGAGGACAACAGCGGCATTTTGCGTGACACACCCTGAGCTATGCGGCAATCATTTAGGTCGCCCGTGTTAACTCTTTTTTCTTTCATCCCACACCTCAGGGCCTAAATATAGGTTTCAGACATTGATGTGTGCTCGTAACATTTGAGGACTCTCTCCATTCCTTCCATCCAGCGGAGATCCTCTGGCCAGAGACAGCTACCGTTAAGGTCAACCACCCTATGAAAGAGGTACTAGCATATTCATCGCAGCAGCCGTGACTGCTGTGGCTGTTGTGGTTTGATGTGGTGCGCGAGCAAGGAAGCTTCGTGGCTGATTCAGCCATGCCTTGGCTTTGTTTTTCTGATTTCGTTGGTGTGGGCGGCGCTGTATTCCTTGCAGTGGGTAGCGGTTGCGTACGAGGGTCTGACGAGGATAGAGAGGAGCCTCAAATCTTTTTGTTGGGATTTTCCCTACTAGTTCACACTCTCTCTCACTCTCTTTCTCTCCCCCACCCCTCCCCCCCCACACACACACACTCGTTGTCTCTGTCTCTCGCTCTCTCTAATATATACACATTGTCTTTTTTGTCTTTCACCCAAACACACACAAACGTCTCTCTCTCTCTCTCTCTCGCTCACACACATTCTCTTTCATTCACACACTCACGCATATATGTATATATAGAAGTTCGATAAATGGGCAGATTTCCCGACAGCTCTACATAAGGATATTAGAAGAGAGGCAGTGATGCAGACAAGCCCACAGACACAACCATCAATTATTTTAGCTGTGAGGGTCAAGGTGAATTCTTTCGTCAAAGCAGGCAGCACGCAACAGTACCAGAAACAGTGTGCAGTTCATGAAGACTTGCCCTTC
Organism: Marisa cornuarietis; assembly: GCA_004794655.1. Taxonomy (NCBI): domain Eukaryota; kingdom Metazoa; phylum Mollusca; class Gastropoda; order Architaenioglossa; family Ampullariidae; genus Marisa; species Marisa cornuarietis. The sequence goes on from SMMW01000622.1 coordinate 11,423,551, forward strand.
TTAATAACTAGCATTCTGATAGTGATGGCTCGAGTTTCTCGCTTCTCTGCAGTTGTGTGTGTGTGCGCGCGCGTGCACGTAGTGTACAAGTTAAGTGTATGTGGTGTATGTTTTTTGTTGACGGCACTTTACAGGTTTTGGATATATATATGCGTGTATGTGTGTGTCTACAGAAAGTCGCGAAGGCTTGTAATGTATTTATGTGTCTGTATATACAGATGCAGGCGCCAAAACGTTCTGTAATCTTGATCACGATTTGTTTGTGTCAACCAGGCCTGGAGTTAATTGAACGTATATATCCTCTTATATTAAATACTTTATTCTTTCTTATCTTTAAAGATGCCATTTTTGTGTTTCGTTAATTGAACAGAATAGTTACCATCTTCTTTTCGCTCTTTCTCTGCCCCCTTCTCGCTGCGTAACGTCGTCGTCTCTGTGCGTGTTGACATTCATCAGTGCTAATTATGAGCCATTATGTAACTGTGCTCTCTCCTAGTTAACCTATTGCAGTGTGACACTGGCCAGCGCCAGTAACACTTGTTAGTCACATCGCCTGGCGAGAGTTCGAGGACGAGCGCCCTCTGCAGTTTCCTTCAAAGCGGGTGGCGGGCAGTAACCCATAATCATTCTCGCCATTTTACCTCTGGCCGTGCTCACTGGCGCCGCTGGAGGTCCCACGCTGGAGGCCAATCGATGACGTCATGGCGACCAAATGCGTTTACTACCTGGCGCTCCAAGCCGCCATTTAACGGCTTACTTCTGATAAGGCGAGGGCACTCATGACCTAGGATGGAAAATTTTGCAGCCTCGGCATTTAGCCGCTAATACGACGCACTGGGTGGTGGGTGGGTGGGGAGGCAGGGTTGGAGGAGAGGGGAAAAGAGGGGAGGATGGTGTGCCAAACGTTCCATGAAATTTTGCCTGATGATAAAGTGTTCGATTTTTTGAAAACGCTCTGGTCTCTTTCGTTTTGCTGTTTTGTTGTTTTTGCTTTTTTTTTTTTTTTTTTTGCAGACGACGGTCTGCGAGTCACTATGACCCAGAGTTCAGTCTGTTGGGTTCCACCGTCGTCCGTTCTTGCACAGCGTATAACCACAAGGCTAGGTCAGGCGTGGTCGATGTGTGTGTGGGGAAGCGGGGGGGAGTTGGGGTGAGTGTTGCTGGGGTTACCTCACAACGCCGACGGGAACGTCTTTGCCGATGAGAAAACGGGAATGGGGAAAGGGGTGGGGGGATAGCTTCACGACTGTGCCGACTCGGGGGCGGTGGTGGAAAGGTGAGGGGGATGGATGCCAGAACCATCTGTTCAAAAGTCTTGTTGCTGCAACCTCGGAGTGTTCCAGACATCCGTAGGGACCGCTGTCGCCCCTCGTTAGCCTCGGTTCTGTTTTGTTTTGTTTTTAGGCGTGTATTGAACGGTGCTCAGCTAATGCGGACAGCGCTCGGCCACTGAGAACTGAGACGTCGACCTGACATGCCTGGATGGGTCACGCGTAACGGTCACGGATGACGTCTTGCGTGATGTTGTTTGTGACAGGCGCTGTAACCGACAGTGGCTTAAAAATATTACTGACAGATCCCTGGTGTTATTAGTGACAGGAGTCTGGTATTATAGTGGCATGACCGTGGTGTTATTAGCGACAAATTTCTGGTGTTGTTAGTGACGCTGCTCTGATATTATAAGTGACAGGGACTTGCTATTATTAGTAGTAGTAAAGTGGCCCTAATGTTATGAATGGCAAGAGCCCGGACTTATTACTGATGGAGTTCTGATCTTATTGAAAAAGATTTCTTAGTGACAGGGTTCTGATGTTATTAGTGATAGGAGTCTTACTGATGTTATAAGTAACCCGACTTTGATGCTATTAGTGACGAAGCTGTGATGTTTTAAGTGATCAAGCATCCACACTGCACTCCTTCAATTTTCCTTTCTTCCGCTTGTTGAAGTGATCCTTCTGGTGTTTCTGGTGAAGACGTGCAGACTAAATCCTGTTTGACATGTCTGCTTCTTAATTTCTGTGTCGCGACTTTGAGCCCATGACGATCTTATCAAGCCACTGGAAAGGGACCAGGACTTCGCGCCAGACGTCTAACCCATTGGCCTTTGTGTGCTTGCGCCTGAGGAAACAGCAGTTTAAAATTCCAGTTTCAAGGATTACAATTGGAAGACGGATCGAACGGAAGAGGGGAGTGAGGGATAAAAGAAATATCAGTTTATCAGATAAAGCCTCAAGCCAATTAGTACTCCTGTTTCCATTCCATGTTCCATTCATTTGTTTGTTTGTTTGTTTTTTGTTGTTGTTGTTTTTTTGTAGTTTTTTTTTATTAGTCTGTTGTTTTAGGTTGCTGTCCAGATTCTCCTTATGCACAATAAGCATCTTTATGATGGACACCGCTTTATATTTTTTTCTTTTCTCTCTCTCTCCAATTTTTGTTAACGAAACCTTCTGCTAAAAATCGATTCTTCGGACACAGCATGTCTTCACCAGTTTCTGTTTCCATCGGACCTGCTTGTCTTTTGTTTGGGCAAAAGGACGTCAGCCGCTTTTATTAACTGATAACACATCTTATAGCCCTACGTATTGATTGGATGCTCTCGAGACAAAAAAGACGCGGAAATAGACCTGAGAAACAGTCACGTGATGTGTATATATAAATTTGTACATCTCTGCCTGCCACGGCAACGATACTTTTAGACACACCAGCAGCTGCTGTTCTCATGGTTTTTTTTTATTTTGTTATTCAAACTTCACTGTAGCAGAAAGACAGACGTATATGCATAAAAATTAATAGATAAGACTGTGAATATTTGACAATTTTCATACTTTGAGCCTCGAGGGCAGGCTTCACGTGAACTGTAAGATTAAGAACTTAATCATGAGATAGAACTTGAACTAGAGGAAGACTGGATCGGTTGAGCCCTGATTTGGTTCATCTTTGTGACTATACCGAACAGGAGCGACAGCTTGGCTTGCGGAGCAATATGCCTGTTAGTGTTCCCCTTTCTCCTTCTCTCCTCCCGTGGCCTTTAACCCTACTTGTGGTGCAGAATACTGTTGTCCCTAAGATCTGTTGCACCTGCTTGTGGTTTGTTAGACATTGTGGTAACAATGCTTTCTCGACACGTTTAATTCTTCCTTTATGAAATCTGCAAGAAACGAAGTTCTGGTAATTCAGTTAACAAGTAAGCAATAATTTAGTAATAATGTTCAATTCTTCAGACGAACCTTAGTTTTTGTTTGAGCCTTTATTTGCGTGGGCCAAACAAGACTGGGCGTGTCGATCTTCCTGTACCACGTATACTACAGTGTTTGTGAGTTCTTGCCCTGCCATTTTACTAGATAGATACTAAATACTAAGAGGACGAAAAACTTGCACCTTCCTTTACTAAAAATAGCTAAAAACCGACAAAAGTTTTTTAAAAAATTATTTCTAATTTTCTGGCATTTATTCAGCCTTAATACGTGTCTTAAAAAACACAATTAGGTTTTTTCGAGTTCCCGACAAAAAGCTATACTTTAACAGTTTGTAGACATCGTCAGTGGTGGTAATTGTAACACTAGCAGTCTGCTTCTTCTTTCTTCTTCTTATTCCTTTTCACCCCCAGTGGAGCATAAGGCAACTAGCAGTATGGTGGTAATTGTTACACTAGTAGTAACGACGTTAGTTACAACAGTAGTCCTAGTGGTATCAGCTGTAACACTAGCAACCGTGGCAGTTGTAACACTAGTAACAGTGGCAGTAGTTGTAACAGTTAGATTAGTGGAAATAGTTGAAACATTACCAGTGGCGTTAGCTGTGACACTATTAGTAGTGGCAGTAACTGTAACACTAACAATAGTGGTGATAGTGACGAGTGCAAAAGAAGAATCAGAGACAACAACAATAGAACAACTCGAAGGGACTAATTTTATGAGGTCATCTGTCCAGTTTGGTTTATAAAACTCCAGCTGATTGCAGGTCATTTCGAAAACTAACTCATCAAAAGGAAGGTGGCTATTTTTGTTGGTCACGGGTACTCGGGGAATTAGGCATTTTATTGTTCTTACGCAGATTCATCCAAAGAATTGTCTTCTAGAAAATCCCAAAGTTTGTTAAAATTGTTTAGGTTTATTATCTTTGTGCCTCGCCAAGTAAAAACAAAAGGTGATGTATGTGCTATTTTGAAGTTTTAAGCCTATTTATAACTTCTATCTTTGCGATCATCGATTTTCATGAAATACGGTAGTTTACTAGCTTTTCATTTTTTTTTAAATTTAGTGATGCATACCCTTTTTCTGATTCCCCAGCTTAATTTTTCTTTTATTATATTATATCATATCACTTCCTCAAGAGTAATTCTTTTCTCGGTTTCAAATGAATTTTATAGACCAGTCGGAGCCGTTTTAATTTAGTTAGATAAGGTTTCAGATCGCTGCCAAAATACTAATGCGAAATATGTGTAGAAAATATGTGTTCAACAGAAAATAGCTGCCATCTTGTCAGACACAAAAATAGTGTGATCTTTTCAAGATGTCTGTTCCCTCCAAACAAATGCATCTCAAGTTAAAGCGATTTATTTTTTGACTACGATAAAATTAAAAATAACGACTCCTGCATTCGAAAAAATCAAAATGATACGGGTGTTCACGCTTAATATAACTGTTGCTTAGGATTCTCTCTTCCCTTCCCTCCTCCCTCCTCATCTGAGCGTGCTTGGTCGATCCGTACATCTGTACATCTTTGAGTGAGCTGCTTACATTCATGAGCGAAGAAATACTTCAAAGAAGAGACTGTGTTAAGGAACACTATTATTCAAGTTTTGTATTGGCCCTTTCATTCGCTGTGAGGGCGCAGCAATATTTACCATTAAACCACTCGTTACCTGAGCAGTAATTAGTGGACAAGTGATCTCTAAACCCATTGATAACTCTTTGATGTTGCTATAATCTGTCCTATGGCCATCTTGTCAGGCGGCATCTTTGTAACCGTCTTACTCCCGCTAATCTTAGGAAAGAAGACTTCCTGGGAGAAGGGGGATGTTTTGTGATTGATGATCGAAACTAAACAACATTATCTCGGTTGATAATCAACTATTCAGTATGTTTAAAGGAAAGGAGATAAGAAATTTCATCATCATTCAAAGTGTTAAAGGCACAAATACACTGCGTTGCTGGCTGCATATCGATCTTAGTGGCTTGTAATACAGATTCAGATTAATGGATAGGTAGATGGATGTATATTTTTTTTCAACTGAAACAAGCTGCATTCCTTCAGAAGTCTGAGGATGGTGGGGAGTCATGTCGATGAGGAGAAGGGTGTTGTCGTGTACGTACACAGGGATAGTCAGGTGTGTATGAGGTATCTTTCCTGTGTGTATGCACGCTCTTGTTCTCTGGGGTGAACATTAAACAGACAGACAGACAGACAGACAGAAAGTGATTTGTCACAGAGTAGAAGATCAAACGTGTAATCCACATCAACGACTGTCGTGAAAGAGACGTTAAAGGGAAGAGAACCATAAAAAGAAAGTAAAAGCAAGAGGACGAAAAGAGAACTCTAACATAAATATCATTGCTTGCTAGCCAACCCTTGTTGGCAGGGCCAGAAACGACTTCACGTAAATAACTGATTTCTTATGAATGGATCAAAAGTATTTAAACTGTACTAAATGCATCTAAGGATAAGTCGTTAAAATACTGATCGATGAAAGTGAAAACAGGAAAATGCCTTGAATATGATCAGTGACCATTTTTGGTAACTCAGATAGGGACATATTTACTTGTTGTGAATATAAAAGACAGTGTTGTGCTTAAAGTTGATATTCACAATAATTCTCAGAATATTAAAACGTTCACAATTCAAAGCGAATTTTTTTAAACAAGCTGTAACATTTTATGGCTAAAATCATTCTGGGTACACTGGTCTATTTTTTGTTGTTGTTTATTTTATTTATTTATTATTTTTTGAGAGGTATTTTTAAAACTAAGACGCCAGAAGGTCAACAAAATAAAATTGCTGCAGAGACTGGCAACAATTAACTGAGGGAGGGAAAAATCCCAGTGAAATTCTTTTCTCACAATGGACAGTACTGATTGGTTAAGAAAACGTATCATGATTTATATCGAGGAAAAAGAAGTGGACGTTCCTTCTTTGTGTCTTTTTTACAGCGAGCCACAGACGTAGACCAAGAAACGAGAATATTATACAATTGTGTGGCTTGGACTTTTTGTTTTGCGTTTGAATTCTCTTTTGGTTTAAGCTCATTTGGCAAACATTCAGTCCTGCCATGTAGCTTGCGAACATTTTTCCTCCTCTAGCACTGCCCACTGTGTCGCTTACAATTTAAAGAAACAAATTCTAAATTTAGTGGAGGCATTGCAATGGAGCTTCACCACAAAGGTGAACAGTTTGACATCTTACAAAATGCAGTCTGGATCAAGGATGGGAAATGTTCTTATCGTTAATAAAGAATACAGTTTATTTCTAGAGCACTTTTTCCCCTTTCGCGAAGGGAATGAGTGACACTATTTATCAGAGATGCCACACGGCCAGAAGTTGAGGCCAGATGTTTCAGAAGGTATGCTTGCTTCCTACGTTTCTGCACTGAGTCTGGGAAGGGTTCCGGGTATCGCTTCACGCTCAGGAACGCATTGACGCAAGCAAAAAGTTCACGCACAACCGCACACACGCAGGTAGGCACACACACACACACACATACACATTCTTTCCACGTGCACCCGGAGACGCACTTGCAGGATATGGTGTGCACACATAAACACCCACAGGCTTTACGTAAAATGGCGCTTTTCTTAGCCAGCAATTGCTGAGACATTTTATGGCTCCATCCAGAGTTTGTTTTCCCCTCCCATTATTTATCCCCCTCCCTTTCAATACTCCTTTTCTTCTGTGGACTAAGAATGCACGCGGGTGCTCCCATCCACCCCACACACACAAACACACAATTCAATAAGTGTTTTGAAATCTGTAATCCCTGCGCTCCGCGGAGTAGAATATGAAAAGTAATGAAAAGCCTTTTTCAGCATATCGAATAAGTTTGTTTAATACTGGTTGGGTTTATTGGAGTAGGGAGAGAAGGTGAGATCCCATCTCAATCCTGACAAAAATGATCGTCTACGCAATAGCCACTGATCCAGGTTAGCTGCTGCTTAGTGACACAAATGTACTTATTTATGTGTAGCAGAGTGGAGAGATCTGCAAAACTCTCATTTTCTCTCTCTCTCTTAACACTCACATATATATATTTAAATATACACACGCGCTATAAAAAAATGAAGGTAAGAAAGAGGATAGCTGGTAATTACATTAGCAAGTAACACAGTAACAATAAGGACAGGGCAAGATTCGTTGTTTCATTGTTTAAGAAATAAAGTAACGATATCATTCTGATGATGTTTCTTGGTGGGGTCCAGAGACAACAGTGTACAGCGAGTTGGAGAGGAAGATGTAAACGATAAGGGGACCTAGAAATGAGAACTATGGGGATGTCCTGGACACCGGCTTTGTATCCATGGTGATATCGACAGAACTCACGCGCTGTGCTTGCATGCCGGACTATTTGCAAGGGACGTGGGCGACGTAGAAGGCAGTGCGGTTTCGTCGCCACTTTTTGCGCCGTAAAATTCCGAGCTTGAATTTCGGACTTGTTTTGATGGCAGATCAAAACACCAAACGGGTGGCTTCTCAAAGTAAAACTAGCTCCTTACTCTCAGGAAGACATGACAGCGAACACTTGCAGTTGGAGAGAGAGAAAACACACACACACACACACAGCCTGATCTCAAGTCTTCCAGAGCCATTGAGGTCCTTCTGCAGAAGACCAGAGACGTAGACCACGTAGATCCAATCTTGACCCCCTCCTTTTGAGCAAACTTAGGATCGAGAGATCCAGGGATCGAGATCCAAACACGTTAAGACGCTGTCGCTTCCCTCTGGACGCGCTGCTTGGTCGATAAAGCGTACGTGTGTGTGTGTGTGAGAGAGAGAGAGAGAGAGAGAGTAGAAGCCTTTCACTCCCCCTATCAATCGTTTTGGGAATGAAACGACCATCATTCATTCATACATATGCAGCCGTTGATTCATCCTGATACTAGCGTGCAACTAACCTGGCTGATGCTATCGTAGTTAAGGAAAGCACACGACTGTTTGCTTGTTTACAGGATCTTCCTTCTCCCTCTGTTTTGCCCATTTCTGTCCCTCCCATAGCGCACATATAACTTTGCCCCCACCCCACACCTAATCCCGCCTCCGCCGTCACCACCACACACCAGTACAGCACATAAGATCAGGAGACAGCCACATTTTACCAGTGATTTTTTTTGTCCAGTCAAAATAGACACACTGCAAACTTGTTTATAGAGATTCTCACTGCACAATCGTCTTTCTGTTTCATAGCCGATGACTGGCGAATATTATTACAATACAATAGATCTTTATTGTCTACTTCTGTTTAAAACAGAGATAGAAAGTTTCTTTTGTTTGGAGCTCTCATAAGTAATAAGCTAAGCAACACACAGTCACATCCCATACCCCCTTAAAATTAGTACAGTCACACCTAAGCTGTCGTAATCAATTTCATACTGTTTTATGCCATGATAATTCATTATTATTAGGGAGGCTTCGACCGTGGAGATAGTGAGCTTGACTGTGAAGCCGAATGTCGCTGGTACGAGGACTGATCGGGCTTTTGGATAGAAAAAATATCCCTGCCCCGGGCAGAAAGAAACTGCTGCCAAATTTATTAGGGGAGGTAAAGGCAGAGTAAGAATAGGAGTTGGGTTCCTCTTCCTTAATCTATGCCTTAGGCACAGTAAACCACCTATATTCACTGCCCTTTGGCCTCTAGACTATGGCATTCTTTACATTTTACCCTTACAGATGAAGGTCGTATCATCAGCTGCAATGCGCATGAGATTAGCTCTCCTTTGCAACAACCGCAGCGTGTGGACCGTAGAGTGCCCGCGAATTTACTGGAAATTCTTCTCCCTTCGCTCCCTGAAGCACGCTGGCACGAAATAGTTGCAGCCTTAAAGAATGATGGCCTCCGGGGGCCCCCCTTCCCCTGCATTGATAGGGGCTATGTGGAAATCGATTTCTTCATGCTTGTTTGATGAGAGAGTTGTCTGCCTTCGTCGCCCTACCTGCCGCTAGACGACGCTGTTGTCCATCAGCACGCTTTGCTGCGCAGCCGCCATGATTTAAGCAATACCCGAGGTTGTTTCCGTTGTGTCCACATCTCCGTCCCCCCTGTCCATCTGTCTGCCAGCCATCTTGTATCACCTCGACTGCGCATGTTTGCTTGTGGCTGTTGGTGATCACACTTCTAGTACACACGGCTACATCGTCTATCCAGTAGTCTAAAATGGTACGTGTTGGTAAAAGGTTTAGGACATTGTGTAAATTATGGACCATGGCGATGATGGCCACGGGGTGGCAGCGTAAGCCCCTTCCATGTGATATCTCTCTTGTCTTATTGGCGTGTACTGATTGAACCCTTTTCGTATAAAAGCATAGCTTGCAAGACCCTTTGTCCAAACTTAAAACTAGCATTCTTTCGATTCACATACAACGCACTAATCATGATTTTAGGTGCGTCAAAAGACACTTGAGACTTTATCATGTAAACCGCGTAGAATTCAAAAGCATGTCCTTCTATTTCTTTGTCAATAGACTTCTTGGAGCTCTTCTTCAACGTCCTTTTATCGCTTTTCCTTGCAACCAAAACACGTAGATAACATGAATCAAAAAAGGCTTGTTAACGTTATAGCAGTATATGGCTTTCTTATTTTTGTCGGTAACCCGGATAATATTCATCCTATGACAACATACCATTGATAAAAAAAAATCGTCTCCTTCGCGGAATTAAAACACAGAATGGCACTCCTACAGGGGTTTTGAACAGACGATAAGGGAGATGGACACTTTAACCAAACAGTTCGGGGAGGGGGGGTCTGAGAAGATTTACATAAACATGTACTTCTTGACCGTCTAAACTTTTCGCGGGCAAGGCGCGAAGACGGCTGATTCTGTGCAGCAAGGTATCCCAAGGGTTGTAGAGTGCTTGGCCTTTCGTTTAGTATTTAAGGTGACTTGTAATTTCCCCGGCCTGAGGATTGCATCATCAGACTATTTTGCTTCCCTCCAGCGATTCTGCGTCCTGCCTGACACCGCCTCGCTTTCAAACTAGCTGGCCTCCGCGTGCAGATGATCTCTGGCGATGAGGCGAGGTTCGGTTGGGGCTGCGGGTGAAGGACGCTGTCTGGTAGTAGGGCGTGATGAGTGGCGAACGTTGTCTGGAAACTGATGGTGACACACGATGCACAAGCGAAGGCATTGTGAAGAAACCGGTTTAGTCGGTTTTTTTAAAGGTGGGGGGGGAAGTGAGGGGAAGGGGTTTGGATGAAGGTCGTTGAAAGTTTTTCTTTTGAGAGCCCCTTTATGGCGTGTCTGTACTAGCTTGATCTTGTGAACCCCGCATGCTGTGCTTCCTCCCCTTAGACGGAGAGTAACAGTTTTCAAAAACCCGTCTCGGCTGGTGTAAGGCGATGGTGGAGATTCGGTAAAAAGATGTGTTTGAATAATTAGGTACAAAGCCTTGTTGTTATAAATCTTTGCTCTAGCTGCTGCTGATGATGATGATGATGATGATGAGCAGGAGGATGACGACGACGACGATGATGATGCGTGCACCGACACAGTTTCTAAGCACAACAAAGCTAGCCTTTCATGGCCCATCTCAGGTCTTATCCAGGGCCACGAAAATATACTTTCCCCCTTTCACCACTCACTCTCGAAAGAGCGCTGATCACTAACTCTTCTTGAGAACTGTCGCACCCACGGCCGCCCTTCTTTCTGCACGCAGTGCACTTGTTGGACCTCACATCCACACTTGTTGTGTCTCACGTCGTTAACTTTCTGGGACCGAAGCCGCGAAGCGGAGGTAAGGTTTACCTCAGGGTTAGTTAGGACTTGAAGTCCTACAGGGTCCTGGAAATAGATGTCGGGACTAGAAGGTCGGCTAATAATCTTTAGGTCTCCGTTGTGCATACGGCATCACTCCAGCTGTTGCTGCAGAGGGCTTGCTAGGGCTGAAAGTAATCCCTGAGCATACGTATATACCTCTGTTCTTATTAACGGCCCCCAGACTGGGGAGACGAGAAGGTGAGAAGGCGAGAAACCGTTTATGCGGCGTCACGGACCTAACCTTCTCACGCGTGTAGCGTGACAGTCGAGGCAAATAAACAGGTCTTACGTTCAAGTGTGTGACAATAGGAAACAGGGGGCAGTATTCAAGACCTGAAGTCCCAGGTCATGACAGGTGGTAATTGCTTACAATAAAAAGGGTCGTCTTAATGCTAATCTCTGTTATACCCCCTGACAGCTACTCGCTCCCACTGCCTGTCAGACGTATACCTTTATCTACGTAGACCTCAGTTCTAAGTGTAACAGCAAACACTTTTTCTTGGTTGTTTACGCAGATGAGTTAATTGTATGGCAAGTGCATGGAGGTTCTTACTTTTTGCTTTTTGTGATCGCCTTAAGGTGTGTGCTTTCAGTTTAGTGACTTTTTCTGAAGCACCTTGGTGGCACTTACTCCTCCACCAACATTTGCGCTGAGCCGTATTGAATTTTCCCCACTGCCAGCCTTACTGCATCTTTATCTTTAAAATACTTTCTTAACGACATGGAGAGTGGTGTAGCCTGGAAAGTTAACGATGTATAAGGTGTTCAGAAACGTTTAAAGAATCCGTAATACTAAACCAGCAATTATTTTTAAAAAAATATGCTGGACTAAAATTCCCTAGGGAATGAGCAAAGAGTATTATTATAATCAGGTGTTTGTATTCAGATTCAGAGTTTATAACAATGTCTGAATGTCTTGTGAATATGCTTGAAACATTTCATTGACGCCCCGCATGGAAGTCCCAGACTTTGTCAAAGGTTTTTGCTCAAACGTCTTGGTCCATAAATTACCAAGTCCCAGAGACTTTAGTAATATTACTTATGGAAGCCCAAATAAAAGATGGAAATTGTCGGTATTATTTTGTATTGCTCTTTCATGAATAAGCGAACACTTTTCCGTGTTCAATTTTAAAATGTTTGCTCTGCTTATCATTTTATTTTATTTGTTGTGTTCTTTTTTTCGTTTTCAGATCGATTTGTGAATCCGACAACGACTTTGACGAAGATGAGGATCTGGAACGGCCGGTGAAGGAGGCCCGTAAGGCTAGCGTGGGCACGCAGTGGAGAGACTTCTTTCATGTGGAGGAATACGATTGACGTCACGTCGAGAGAGTTACCGCCCCTCTGATGTTAAGGCATAATTTATATCGTTTGGTTTGACCACGTACGTATTCAGTGGATAATGATCGAAAGCGTTATTTATTTGCGTTGGCAACCTTTCCTTGATTCCACTGAACGTCGTAGCATGAACCAGCCACGTAGCAGGAACCAGCCACGTAGTACAAATATTACAGAACTGACCTCATCCTTCTTTCCCCCTCACTTACACAAGAAGGGGATTTTGTTTTGTTTGTTTTAATACGAACAAACACAGAGTTGGTCTATTTTTGGAGTGCATTCCCAGGAGGGAGAAGTACTCTTTGTTTGGAGTCTATTTAAAAAAGGACCACTCGTCATTATTGTATATCATGGGGAAAAATAAAATTTGCGGTTGCCAGTCTACACCACTAAGTTATTGTGCAATCTTCAACGTCATGTGATGAAAAAGGAAGAATGTCAACACTTTTAATAACTTTGACAAAATGTGCTTATATAGTAAGGATAGGTGACATTACTCTGTGGCTTGTTGTAACGTACTGACATCGCGTAAAATCATGGCATTCACAAATGAGTTGCTAAGTGAACTGTAATCCAACATCAAATGAACATTATCCATCTATAAATACAATGAACTGTTTCTGGATCGTGTTATTATTTTTTTCAGCAAAGGGACAACCCAAACTGGAAATCCGACTGGGGACGGTAGAAATAGTCTGAAAGAAGAGATTTAAAATATATTCATGAAAATGTCCCTTTGGTTTTATAAAATATGACTTTAAACCGTTTTTAGCATGTTCTTTGCTTTCTGGGTTATAACGTTGGAAAGACGATGGGTTATTCTTGTGATGTAGGAAAAAAGTTTTGAAGACATATCTAAATAGTAGTAACAGTGAACGACCATTGTACAAGGAGGGCCGGGTCATCTTACATGACACCGGCAACACAAATCTCTTTAATCGAAACTCCATTTGTCTTTTCAATAATGTGGTAGAATGATTGATGGTGAGCATTCTCTTTTAAAAAAAAACAAACAATGTGAGATTAGGTGAACGTGGAAACTTGAACTTTCGCCAGGTTTAATTCCAGATTGATCACATCATCGTAGTAGTATGTGCTCTCGCAAGGTGCGATGAACTTTGTTGCATTCTTGACGTGAACAAGGAACATTTGGAGGTGTTCGATGCGATGAGGGGCAACAGTTGTGTGAGTAGCCGTTCTCTCAACGTTCTGAGCACTCTACAATATGCTGCATGCCCCTTGATCTGAAAGGAGTTTGTGTAAGAGTGACGTCGACTGAGGGACAACAGAAGGTTGTTTTGTTACGGAACAATGTGGTGGGCAAGGACATCGAGCAAACTGCAGGACCCAAACTAATTCATTTTTCGTGTCGACATGGCAAGTAAATTATGTTCACCTGCAGTTTGTAACTTTGTTTGGGGTGGATGGAGGGGGAGCGGGGGGTGGGGAGCGGGGAATACGGAACTGGGTACAGTTACGTCTCGAGTGTTTTTGTTTTCTCCGAAGGAGAAAAGAACGGTTTGAATGCAAGCGCTTGTTTACTTTGAGCGGAGAGGGGAAGACCGTGCGGATGCTGTATTTTGTTACCAATCTAGCCTGTCGTGTGTTGCTGCTGCATCAGTTCGACCAAGGACAAGCTACTTTTTTATTTGTTTGTTTATCCATTGATCAGTTGTTATACGATTTTATTCTGTTTCGTTTTTTTTCCTTTGTCCATTTTAAAGAGGTTTCTGATTTTGGGGAAATGTTTGTATTTTTGTCTACACAATGTTTGCAATATATAAACACAGTACTTTGTGCGAGAAAAAAATTAATCAGATTTTATATTTGTATCTCAAAGCCAAAATAGTTGTATGCGAATGATTCATGGACATTTGAATGGTGAAACATATTTCATCTCAGGCTAACTTGTCTTTGATTCACGCTTACGAGCGATGTGCAAATGCGTCCTGGACTTGAAAAAACAAAAGAAAGATTACAGACGAATCGTAACTGACTCCAGTTTGCTATCTGCCATTTATTACCGCAGTCATGTGAACGCCCAGACGAACAATTATTTGGTTGCGATAGTAACCAACGTAAGCAGGGAGCAGGCTGACGTCAGTAGAGTTTAGTTTTAAAAGAAGCTGCGTGGGTTTTTTCACCTGTCAGGTAATGCGTGAACAGCCCTGACATATTTCGCAAGTATCGAAGGTGAGGAGGCGTCGTAGCTAATGTCTCTGAGAGCGAAATTAGTCCGTGCAGGCAATGTCAAGGTCTCACGAAAATCCACAAAACAGGTGCACGTTTTCTTGTCTCAAAAAGTACGCCACGTCATAATACATCACGTGTTTACCCTTCCGAAAAGTTCTCAAAATTGCAGGAATTACGGCTAAGACTAAAACATTATTTTTGTTTTATCTCCGGATGATTAAACAGACAAAAGTACAGTTCTCCCAGGAACTGCGTGCTTTTTCTGGAAGTGTTACAGGCTGGTTTTTCTTAAGGTAAACGAGATCGGGTAACATTGACACTTGCGTAGTCACGGTGTCGGGGAATTTTATTGCTTAAAAAAGGTGTTTCAATTCTATATAATGCCGAAGAAGGCGAAACAAAAGATGAAATTCACGTCAGTCTTAGCACAGTCATAATCTGAAGAACTATGGCTTGCCTTGCCTTGATTTTTTTTTTATCTGTGTCCTGTTTCTAAGCAATGAGATTTTATGTCCCATGCACATTATACACGCCAATGGTGTCAGCATGTATGCAATTATTGTAATTAGAAGCCGCATTAAACACTCAAAGAAGGGGATATAATTGTTCCCCCTTGTTGCTTGTCAAATTAGTCGTAGGCAATCTAGTGGTTAGACTTAATGACGCACTATTTTATCATCGGGATTTTTTTCGGGGAAAGAGTCACGTGACACCTGTTTCGCGTCGCGAACGCTTTCCGCGCGAGAGGAGGGAATGAAATGGTGTGCCCACATCTGCGGAAACGTCGACCATTAAAAAAAAAAACCATTTGTGCACCTTTGTAGACCTTTAATGGAAATCAAGAAGTCTTGTTTTTAAAATAAAGGAATTGTATATATGGATATCATTTAAAAGCATTTCCTTGTCACATAGGCATCGGCAAGAAATTGTGATCACGTAGGAAAGCATGGACCAATAAAAATCCTTTATTAGAATATGTAAACATTTTTTGACCATGAAAAGAACGAAACAAAATCATTATTATAAAAAAACCATTGGCTTCATTGTCATATTATTGACGACTTCACGGAAGCAGGACGGAGAAAAGTGCGAAAACACCAAGCTCTAAAGTGTTCCAAAGTGTCATGGTATTGGCAAGTATATTGACAGTTTATTCACAAGCCAATTGAAACTTAGTTCAACATGTTGACCAAAATTCCAACGTCCCGACCGTTCAGCCTCAAAACCACTGGTGTCCTCGTGACCTTCCTACACAGCTTTTCCCATCTTGGTTAAATCTTCGGCAATATTTGTCCGGTTAACAACTGTGATTTTAACAGGCAGTGTGGTATAGGTGACTGCAAAATACAGTGGTTGCTCAGAATGAGGAGCTTTGCCCTTTACACCCCACGCTCATATTTTGTATTTAAAAGCAATGTGCTGCCTGAAAACTTACCTGAAGTAGAAGAAAACGTGTTTACAGTGCCTGTTCATTTAAAGGTCCCATCAGATGCAATTTGTTTTTCTAATAACTCGATAAAGCATATTGCAAGATATTTCCCCAGATCCAATAACCTCCCCTCCTCACTGTTCTTAAGACACGCCTGCAAACACCACCTTTCAAAGAAAGAGGTCAAACTCGTGACGTGACGTTTGTACACAGATACCGCTTACTAACATAAGGTCCTAGCTCTTCCACTGGGTTAGACCTTGGAAACAAAAAGATTATATGTTCAATCCTGACGTGGGTTGTAGACTTCTTTCTTTACGTGATACTTGTACTCGTGTAGCTCGAGAATGGTAGGTAGGTGAATACTCAGACTTGCTAAAAAAAAAGTTTCTTGCACTGAGCTTTACCCAAACATTAGAAAAAAAGTGTTGCAACTCCCTAAATCTTCAAAGCGTTATGCTTCTCTCGAGTATAATTGAGATCACTGACCCATTCATCTGACGACCACACTAATGCCGAGACAGTGTAAACTGCTCACGGAACATGTCACAATAGGTTAAGGTGGCCAAAAAAAAAAAAAATGTTTTGTCAGCAGAATGGATGTAGCGGTGTAGAGACCTAAAGCTGAACCTGGCTTTTTTTCTTTCATTCTTCAGAACATAAACCACCTTCGAGTGTTAGTTGTTCTGTGTATTTGATCGCGAAGATCTAAAAGCCTGTAATTGTCAGTCAAAACGTTCCAAGACAGGTGTCTATGGGACTAGACCTGCTCCCCCTACTGTACGCTGCCTCGTAGACAATAAGCCGTTTAAATGGATTCCCTCATTCCACCCACCCACCCACCCACCCGGTTCCGAGGCTCTCTCTCGTCATTTTAATTGGCAAAACTACCCGGTGTGCTATGGCAACGTGCCACGCGCTGCAGTTATGACTAACGCAATGATGTCTTGTAGAGCGTTTCCCCTTCCCCAACACCCCCACCCCCTCATTTCACCACCCGCGCGCAAAACACGCTTCAGATGTTTCTTCAGACTGCCCTCGTTGCCTCTAGGTTTGGTAAACGGATTTTTTTTTTAAATGGGAGGGGGGATCATGACTTTCGCCAATAGCCGGGCTTCGCTCGTTGGTGTCTCCAACTCGACAGATTTCTTGTGAGAAGTCATTTTTTAAAGGTGTGCTTGCAGTCGATGCCAAAATGCACTTATCTTCTCCTGATTTTGTGCTCTCGTTTACTTGCCTTTTTAATTTTTCTTTTGGGCTGCACCTGTACTCCGTTTCACAGACATTTGTTCATCCCTTCTGAGGAATCAGTAGGTGTAGACTGAATGTGCAGCGTTAATTCCCCTACTAGTCTTTCATAAATCGTTTCTCACGATTTGTACCAAGCAGTGTCTGCCACAACTAAAGTGTCGATCACACAATTGTGATAAATGCTGTACTGTGTACATAGCAATATTGTTTAAAGATATTTGTCTGAATTGATTACGGACTTGAGTATCTGTCGAGCGGATGTGTCTGCAACAGATTTTCTTTCTTTCTTTCTTTCTTTCTTTCTTTCTTTCTTTCTTTCTTTCTTTCTTTCTTTCTTTCTTTCCCTGTTTTATTTCGAATTTGCACGTATAAAATAAACCTTCTTGGGTCGTTCTTCTTCTGTTAGGAAACATTCACCCCAAAATTAAATTTCATTTTTTTCAAGATATTGAAGCAGAAATACTTCTTAAATGTGGGTCTGTAACATTCGAGGCTTGTTTATCAAGCCGGTTTTAGACATTTCCTCTTTTAATGCAAAAAAGATACAAAAAGTTGTTCAAAGCTCAAACTTTCAATACCCCTCGACTTCAATGTAATTTAGGAGCTGGATTCCCAGAATGCACTGGACTTCAAACTCACCATCAGAGAAGAAAACAGGAAATGGACATTCCGACATTGAAGCGAAGAAACTCATTCTTTGTTACCCTTTTTGTGGCGGTGGTAAGCTTTTTTGTGCAACAACCATTGTTGTTCAGCGCTTAAGTCTTTGCTCTTGAAGCTTCCTTTTATTACACAAAGACTTATTCAAGGAGACTTTACAAGAAATAAAGAACGTTCTTCGTGTGCTTTCAGCTTTAACCACGCAGTAGCTAGGGAAATTATGTTAAAGACTTAGGTTCGTAGGGTTATGTTCTAAAAACAAGTGAACTCTAACGTGGTCCATATTCAGTAAAGAAACAGAAAGAGGGGAAAAATTGTTTTCATTGCGTGTTGATGTGCTGGAGCCTCGTCGGTGATTTTATTACATAATTTAAACAAAACAACTATGGTCTTTATTCTTTTTGTTCTTTCTTTGACATGATAATGAATGCACAATCGATAAGAAAAAAACCCGCAAAAAATAAGAAAAAAACGTGACTATACAGCGTAAGTAAAATTATTGTTCTTTAGGTAAAACATTTTCCCCTGCTTCCTTAGGTTCCGTCCCCTACTTCTCTTATCTACTTTCTTTTTAGTCGGTATTCTCTTTTCCTGTGACAACTATCTTTTGTATACCAACTGTGATTCATATTGACACCGCAATAAATGTTTAACATACGTTACTAATGTCACATGTCTGGTCTGTAATGCGTGTAAAATATAAGAAATGATCGTCTTACTCAGCGTGCAATATAAATGAGGACATAAAGAGCCTTGAATGTATGCGCTAAACAAGCATTGCAACAAATTTTTTCCATTTATTTTACAGAGTGGGCCGAAGGTAGATCTACAGAACTGATCGGGTCTTTGCATTTTTCATTCTATATTTATTATACCCCAGCCCGAATATGTGTGTGTATATTACAATGTCGGGTACGTTGATGAATGACATTTTAAGCACATAAGAGACAAAATATGACCCGATAAGTATTGTAAACATAATTTTGGTCCACCCTGTATAGTTTATTAATGTTTCATACTTGGCTTAATTCATCCAGTTTCAGTAGGATCGCTGTCAGCTTCATCAGACTTACTGGGCCAAGAAAAGCAAATGTACTCGACGCACGAGCTTGAATTCTCATTCTAGGACATTTTCAGAACCCAGAAAAGACAGACTATAGGGTAGGAATAGTGTCATCTGTTAATAATAATAAGGAGTGATTTGTACAGCCCATATTCACGCTCATAAGGAGCGGGCTCTTAGCGCTTGAGACAAGAATGAGACATGGACAATATACAAAGGACAGAAGAATAAACAACAGTACAGATGAATAATAAAAGGTAAATATAGAAAACGTAAAGAAGAATCTGATAACAAGAATTGAGAGCATCAAGATTCTTCAGAGGAAGACGAATAGTGGAGTAGCAGTGAACAGAAAAGGAAGGGATGGGTGAAAAAAACCAGCATCGTGTGGACTGTTGCTAGGAATAATGCTTAACGGAAGAGGTGGGTTTTCAATGCATATTTAAAAGATTCAATGGTGGGTAGTTGGCGGATATGGAGGGAGAGAGTTCCATTGTTTTGCTACACAGTAGCTAAAAATCCTGTGATCATAATTATGTTGTTCATCTGGGGACTTTAATAGTTAGGATACGGTCATCAGACGAAGAGCGTGTTTTTCTTGCTGGGATGTAGGAGAACAGAAGTTCGGAGAAATAGTCAGGGTGGGAGCCTGCAAAGCACAGCGCACTTTGTACTGAATGCGAGATCGGATGCAGAAAACAGTGCAGAAAACGAAGGGGGGGAGTGACATGGTCCTGTTTTCTAGCTCTAAACACCAGACAATGGGAAGAGGGAGACGGGAGTGATGCTTCAAACTGAATCAGCAAGTAAGGCTACATCACGGGAAAGCAGCCAGCCTTGTAAGCAGGTGCCACGTGTAGAGAGACAAGAGCGTGCTAGATGAGAACAAGGAGTCCTAAGCCTCAATATATTTGGACCAGTGCTCAACCGTTGTACACCCGGACTAGCCCGCGTGCTCGAAATGTCGAAGAGTGCTCAAAGTGCGTGCAGCTGTCTTTCATGTCTGTGCACATCAGACACCTGAAGACAGAAGCGGAAACATTGCTTCTCGTCGCTAGAAGTCGTGTGATCCTGTGTAACTCTTGTGAAAAGTCTACAGTTCCTCCTGATCATGTCTCCATCGATTACGCCATCTGGCGGCCGATGTGTATAACGCGGCGCTGAAATGAAACCCAGCAAACGAGACGTTGTACATCCTGAAGGCCAAAGGCTTAGCCTTAAATGCACGCCCATTTTATGTATTGTCCGGTTGTTTTAAGTGCACGGCTAATTTTGACAGTAGACGCTGGCAATCATTCGACGCGTTCTCCGGAGTAAAGTTCTTTTAAAAAATGCATTCACACTCATGTTCCTCTTAATCTGGAAGTCGTCGGGAAGTAGGTTCTTCAGCTGGCAAAACCATTGTAGTTCTCTATCTGCCTGACTGGTCATGTAGCCTGGAGTGCCGCCGCCCATAATACGGGGAGTACCACTATTGATCTTCAGTGCCGGCGGTTATGGCGACGATGGTATTCCAATGAAGGAGGTTTGTAAGGAGGAAGACACGTTCTGTGTGTGTGTGTGTGTGTGTAAAAAAAAAGTAGCAAGGGATTGAAAGAGAAAGTGACAAACGGCTAGAGGAAGTTAAACAGAGAAAGAACCTGACTCACGTTGCTTGTAGACTTGAAGATTCTATAATGGCTTTGAATATGTAAGTAGGTTTTTGAATTTAGTCTTGTGCAAAGGTCAGGAGGTCTTGATTTTGTTCCTTAGAGAACAAACAGGCTCTATTCTCTTTCTTAATCACATGCTCAGACTTACAAATCTCACTCACTAATACACATACACAGTGTGTGTGTGTGTGTGTGTGTGTGTGTGTGTGTGTGTGTGTGTGTGTGTGTGTGTGTGTGTTTTCTCTCACACCCATTTATTTATAAATTGTTTTACATCTTGCGTCGTTACTACAACTATCTCGAGAGTGAAGACAGGATTCGGTAGGGCTAGCAAGAAAGACTTTAGGTCGAACTTCAAAAAGACTACGAAAGAAGAAACAAATGCCTCCAAGGTGTTGAGCGTATTATATATGTCACACATTTTTGGTTGACCTCTAGACAAGTCGCCATATGTTTCTCTTGCCCTGGGAAAGGCTGAGAGCGAGACAGCAAACTGGGAGTCAACCAAGAGTTCACTTTTTCCCACGCTAAGGAAGAAGTCAGAAGTAGTTAGCTCGACTCTGTTGAAAGTCATCAGTTGGCTAAGTAAAGTAGACCATTTCTCATCACGGTCAATATTCGTCCCCTCCTCGCCTGCACTCTCTCCACCCTCTCTCCACCACCCCTACACTCACTACACTGCTCGGCCCAATTTCTGCATCAGTAGACGCGCAGCGTCCCACAGTGGATAGGACGTTAAACTGTCCAAACAGGTACATGATCTTTGCATCTGACCGACGACGACAAAGGCTGGGTAGTTCCCGAGTTCCTGAGCGTTTAGTAAGGACTGCGCCGGGACATTGGTTACTGGACTTTACCATTGAAACCGCCAAATACAGCCCAGAACGTCCAGTTTCAACATTTGACACTCAGATAGCGGTTAATGTCTTTTACGAAGCATATTCTGGGTGTTAATTTACAAGCAGTGTTTACTCGTAAAGTAAAAGCACAAATCACCCGATTAAAACATCATTGCATTCTTGGCAACTCCCTTTCCAATACAGAGTAGTGTGATAACACAAATATAAAACTCTTAAAGCGTTCTCGATATCCAGTCTTCCAAGCTTCGGGGTATCCATGAACTGAAGTAATTATTCAGATGTCTGTCCTGGCTTATAGGATTTAAGTCGAAATCTGCAAGACTTTCAGTGTTTGACATCTGCTTCTATGGATATAACCTTTCGGGATAAAGTTTATATGAAACATTTCAGTTTGCTCTTGAAGTTATTTCCTCTGAAAATATTTTTGTCCTTTGAATGCTTACTTGGGGAGCACCACTCTCCCCGACTCCAGCTCCATCCTGGCCAACGGCAAATGGTGCCATTGCCTTGAAGGTACTCCTGACAAGGGTGCAATTGGTGTCTGGAGAGGAGATGTGCACCACTACGGTCGAAAGGTGATGAGAGATGGGCGCCACTAAGTGTATAAACCAAGAGAAAGGACTTTGAACTATGGACGCAGAAGAAACATCACACAGAATCGCACCCTAATCCGCAAGCTCAAGGAGGAGACAGGGGAAAGTGTGCTACAGATGCCCAGACAGCTGTAACTTAAGGAGTCGGAACATCCACTGGTACGTGGAACGTCTAAACATTACACCAGTGCGAAAACGCTGAAAAGAGATTGAATCCCCTGACCTTCACTTTTTGTGCATTTGTTGCTGAGTAAGAAGACCACTTATTTCCTGGTCACGGAACACCGAGATAAGGTAAGCATGGCTACTACCCTAAGGCGTCTAAGCCATGGAGACATATGGTTGAAACTTTCTAATGGCGAAGCAGACGCAAATCTGCTGTATCTTTCCCTGATAGCATTTAAATGTTGTTTGTTGCATTCGTCATCCCTCTGTGGTTGCTATTGAGTTGTAGATCTGCATCAACCTCTCTTATTACAATATTCACTCGTCGTTGGGAGAAAACAAAAGAAAAGGATTTGGAAATGTACGCAGGGAACATTAGTTAATTAGTTTTCTTTATTTTTTTGTGATCTGATATAGAACTAGTCTGCTGGTCTACCAACAATGCTGCTTACTGGTTATGTCGCGAAAAATTTCTTTACCCTTCCCATCCATTTACAGCATTTATGTGCTTTTAGTTATCCTAAGAAATGATTAACCAGTTCTCGTGACTTTTAACCTTTTATTCTTTTAACTAATTATGAATATATGTGGGTAAGTCTCATAAATATAAAATATACACTTGGAAAACCCTGTGAAAATAGTCGTATTGTTTCGCAAAACAGAAATGAGCGAAAATTTTGGCTATGAACATCAAATTTAGGAAGTCTTCATTAGACAGTTATCCCATTATTGATTGTGCAATGCTTGTGTTTGTGTCTTTTAGGTTTTAGTTTGGTGTTCCGGTTATCGATCACTTGGCTTGCTGTCAAAGATGGATGGGTGCTCTGGTCCCTCTTGGCTTCTTCTGTTCAGCCTGCTGTTTTGTGAACTGGGAGAGTAGGTGGAGGGTGAAGGATAATCATTAGAGCATCGAGCTGGCGCTCCTAAGGTCTGCGTGGGCTTTTTCGCAGCGACTGTGGGTAGGTGTGGAGAACTTGTCTCCTGAACGAAGACACCTGCAGAGTTGGAGAGTTCTCTTTCTTCTCTCCTCTGTCTCCGTCTGTCTTTTCTGCTGCTTGGTTCTCTAAAACTTTATGTGGGACTGACAAAAGGAAAGAGTATGGCAGTCTGTCTGCTTGTCTTTCTTTCTATCTACCTTTCTTCTGTCTGTCCATCAGCTCGTCAAACTGCCTGTCAACGACATTCAAACGCACATAGCCACATACTAGACGCGTGGAAACACACACACACACACACACACGGAGAGAAAATTAAAGAAAATACATTTACACTCCTCATCCACATTGGCCTTGGCCTAGATTGTGGAGAGCAAAAAGTTAAGTTTTTTTTAAAGCCACGACAAGTGATGGTTTATGCTGATAATGCAGATATCGATTGCTGTCCATGCCTTTCGCAGGACCATTGACGTCCACATTCTTAAAAGAGAGAGAGAAAAAAACGGATCTTCTATGCGATGGCTAGATGGACTTCGGCACTAAGCTCATGTTATCACTTCATCCATTCGATGAAAAAGCATCATGAAGTGGGACTCACTATCTCTCTCTCACTCTGTCTCTCTCTCTCTCACACACACACACACACACAAGGTACAGAGAGACAGATTGACCTCCACATCGTATGAGTGCGTAGAGTTCACGGACAGTTCCAGTCATGCGCCCACATGTGGAGAAGGAGATTTAAGTAATGTAAGGCGCTTCAAAGCACTGTGTGGGTTCTACTTCATCCTCTAAACCTGTAAGTCGAGTGACAGGGGAATTTCGAAAGCTGCATCCCAGAAGCCAATAAACCGTATATCCCTCATCTCACAAGCAGCTGATCGTGAGGTCACATGACTTTAGGAGGCATGTAGCTTCTCCGTCAAATTTGACGAACATGACTCACACGTTGTTCTTCTCATGTCTCGTGACGAGACCCAGCATGCATCATGCTCGCTGATCTGTGACATTCATCACCTACAGACTTGAATCAATAATCTCATGTTATTGTATCAACAATTGACGGGTAGGAAATGAATCTGAAATGGATACAAAGGTTTGTAGACATTTTTCAATGCATGTTTCACAAATGCTTGTTTTATTGCGTGGCAGCTGGGTTACCCGGTGTAGCCCGGATGATGTCTCGTCTCCTAACAGACTGTCGGCGCACAATGCATTCGCGCGGAGCAGATCAAATGAGAGAAAGAGGCGAGAGACGCCAGTGACCGTTTGCGATGAAGGAAGAGACTGTGGTGGTGCCAGTCGACACGCGACTCGCTCGCCCTCTCCCTCCATCCTTATCTCTGCTTTTGGAAATTGTCCAAGTCGGCTCTAGGTAGTATAGGGGTTGGCAAACTACGGTCCGCGGGCCGGAAGCGGACGTCTTTGGACCAGCCCGTATGCCAAAATGTAAAGTGCACTTGTTTTCATTGTTTTATTCAGCCTAGGTTAATTTGATTGAAATTTATCAAGTACAACAGCGTTAGAAATCGGCTGTCCATAACAAACAATCAAACAACAAAGAAAGAACAAAGATAAATAATGCGGCTGATATTTCTGATGTAGTCGTTAAAAAAAAGTAGCGGCTGCCTTCAAAGGAAAGGGTGGTTTTAAAGTTTTTATTGTGAGCGAATTCAAACAGCTTCACTTTACACAATTAATTTGCTAAGTGAACGCCATTATGTAATAAAATTTTTGTTCATTCCATTATCACTAGGTTTGTTGTGTCGTCACTTGGCGTGGATTTTGAGACTGGACCGTGAAACGAAAATTTTGCCCACCCCTGGCGTAGTAGAAGTACGTCGCAGTTTTGACTGTCTACTTTTTCGAAGCATTTCGATTTTTTTATTTTTGCGCTGTTCACGCCGTATCATATCTATCTAATGAATACACTCACAGGCAATGACAATTACCAAAGCAGGTACGATAACTTATACACCACCAACTCCATCTACATGTTAGCCATCCAGCCTTCGTCGTCTGATTGAATACTACATCCTTGAAAACCTCTTCTTTTGTTTCATCCCCCTTTTCCAGTTTAGGCACATGTGACCCACGCTTTCAGAAATTGAGGCTTCCCACTGATTTCTCCTGTTTTTCCTGCAAACGAGACGGTTGACGTCTGTTACCATGACGACAGCATGCCCACGATTCTTTAGCTGAACACTCGCATCCTGTTGGGAAGAAAATCGTTAAGGGAGGAAGTAGGCAGGCTATTTGCCGGGCTTTTTTTAATCAAACTGGGCATGCCAGAAGGATTAGTACTACACTTTTTCTTGGAAATAAATCTTTGATAGGCTCGGAAAAGAACTTGCTAGAACAATTCCCTTCACTATCATTGACGTTTCGTTTGTTCTTCTTGTTCGGATAATGTATAACCTTCGTGTCGGTTGATCGTAGAGCAAGCAGCAATAGCAAATATAAAAATAATCTAACTTTAAAACCATGTGCGGGAAATAGTTTGAAACATGTAAATAGTTATTACAAAGGAGACTGCTGTTAACTTTTCCTGTTTTTTCCCCCTCATGAAATCTTCCATTCTTGTTTTCAAAGTTTTGGAAATGTGAAACTGTAGCTACTTTTTTCCAAACGCAGACGTTTCTGCATGCATCCAGCCAAACTCCAGGCTAGACACTCGACCAAACTCTCACAACACCCACATCATGTGCTTCACTGTGCAGACAACGAGTTTCTGCGTGTTATCACTCCTTTTCACCATCTACCCACCAACTTCTGCCTCGACCGTCAGGCGAGTGCGCAATGTGGTGATTCGGGCAACGTCTCAAGTGGTATATCTTATCTCCGCTCCCCGATGACGTGTTAGCCCCCAGTGACGTACACAGTTCCGCCAGCACCAGGCCATTCCCCCGGTGTCCACGAACTATCTTGCTTTTCTTAAACTCCTTGAGGAGCTTGAGATGAAGCTGTCCCAATAATGAACCCCAAAACCACGTACACCTTCAGATTCCTTTTGTCCAATTAAGGATTTTTTTAAACGAAGACAGTTAACGTTAATATAGATGGTCCATTTGAGTAAAGGAAAAAAAATCATAATCATTTATTGTTCATTTTTTTCTTTCTGTCGTTAGATGTAATTTCTCTCCCAGAAAGACCCTTCTATCCACTTTAAAAAATACGGATTTTTGTGCTCTTTCACGGTCAAATGATCTATATCCAATTGCTAGATTTTTTACTCCTTTTTTATTTTCGTGAAAACCATTCAACGCTGACAGCAAAACAAGAAGTCTGTTACAAAGCAAGACAAGGATAATGTTGATCTAAGTTCTGCTTGCACAAACAGTCGCACAGGAGGTCGCTGAAGTTAACGTTTTACAAGCAGATGCTAAATCGTTTCATCTGCGATTCCCAGGAATCAGAAATTTATTTCTCATCCTACACGCACGAGTTTGTTAAGACGCAACTTAACTGTTTATTTAATCTTGCCAACCACATCTGTGCTGTGCCGTTACTGCGCAAATCCCAAATGGTGAAGGTCGGAATTACCCAGAGGCCGACTTGCGTCAGTAGAAACTAATTTATTTACTTCCAGCTCCGAGGCACCTCACAAACGGTAGACGATCGCCTCTGAGGCGAAGAGTGACATTTGAATGCACCCTCGTCACTTGAAGGAAGGGACATTGCGAGTGTTGCAAGAAGTCTAGCTACAAAACACTTGTTGCTTCTGCGGGCATGCGCAGATGTCCAGCTTCCGGTACGGGCAACGAAAAGGCGAGCGATCATTTAAGGACATGTCCATTAATTTTATTGCTTTGGAATTAGATACTTTCTTTAGGTTTTTATTTGTAGGAACTCTCAGTATTTCAAACGTTCCATTGCTCAAAGTTAAAATGGTTTTAGCAGACATCATTAGTTGACGTATTTTAGGAACTGGATAATAGCATAACTTACAATTTGTTGTTTTCTTTATTTATGTGCAAATGTATATACAGCGCGTATACATGTATGTGTATTTTGCTAAGCGTGCTGTGTGTGTGTGTGTGTGAGAGAGAGAGAGAGAGAGTGTGTGTGTGTGTGTGTGTGTGTGTGTGTGTGTGTGTGACAGACAGACAGACAGACAGACAGACAGAGATGAAACAGTATGAAATTTAAGAACAGAATGAAGTGACCTTAACTGGTACTTTTCGGCCCAAACCTAACTTTGAATTGCAAACTTCAGATACCAGAAAGAGGATTTTATTTGTGTTTAAACAATTTCATCCAGCATAGCCGAAATAAGTACTTTGAACTTTTCTTTAAGCGTCGTGAGGGCAGACAAGTGCAGAGGAGTAGCGATAATATTTGGGCCACGTTGTAACCGTGATATTTGTGAATGTGAATGTGTTAGTCGAGTGAGTGAGTGAGTGAGTGAGTGAGTGAGTGAGTGAGTGAGTGAGTGAGTGAGTGAGTGAGTGAGTGAGTGAGTGAGTGAGTGAGTGAGTGAGTGAGTGGGCTGCTCTGGTATAATACCCTTCTGTTCTCAAAGTGTATTCGTTTTACTTGGGTCGTAGAGTTCAATGATGTTTACTGCGTATTAGGAGCCGTCAACAGAACCCTGTCTGTCTGATTGTTAAGAGTTCTTTCACTTCTCCTCGGGACCTCAGCAGTAACCTCCAAAATAATCATCTGAAAGTATTAAAGCATTTTGAAAAAAAAACTCGTTCACGCGAGAAAATATAGCCTGCCACATTGATTTCCAATCAGACTTTTTTACCAGGGACTGTAGAGCCTTAGAGTTCAGGCTGTACAGAAGAAGTTCGCCTTTTTAAATGACGAAGATATGAAAGTGTCCTTATTTGCAAACAGTAAAAATTTTATAAAACAAATTAATTCACAGACGAGAGGCAAGACAAACAAGGAAATAGTATAATAAAAAGCAAAGAATTTTTATTAGCAATTTCTTAGCTGCATTTGTCAATACCTATTTATGGCCCCATTAGGGAGGAAAAATCAACATAACGGACAGTATTTGTTTGCCAAGCAGTTATGAGATACTTTGGGGGCATCGTTCAAGCAATGTACATAAACAAGAAGAAACGCAAATACAGGTCATTGGTTGTCAAACATTATCTTTATCGCTCCTCTCCGTGTTCCTCGTGACCTCTCTTTCTGCAGTTTCTTCAGTGCATGCCCTAATGCCCCAGTACGAACTAAACAGTGGGTTGAATGATTTCCCCGCAAACCTCTCTATTTACCTGCCTTGCTTACCTGCACGTGTGATGTATTCCTCTTTGCCTGCGTTTGATCTTTTTCTTGCCTGTCGGCCCAATGACACACCAAGAGAACTTAATGCTAAAAAAAAATAAAATAAGCAAATCAGAGTCGTTTACAAGATACTTAGACTGGAGTTCAATGACTACTTTAGACCAATCAATAAACGGGGG
Source organism: Marisa cornuarietis (assembly GCA_004794655.1). NCBI lineage: Eukaryota > Metazoa > Mollusca > Gastropoda > Architaenioglossa > Ampullariidae > Marisa > Marisa cornuarietis. Next base: position 11,452,072 of record SMMW01000622.1, read on the forward strand.
ATTTTTTTTCTAGCGCAAATAATTTTGTAAATATTGAGGCCATTCTTTCGGTAGCAGGAACGTCCTTAGAAAATAAAACAACCGTGCCTCCTGTGCAAGCAGGGACAAGGGCAACTGAATGTCGCCATTAATGGGAAGCCTCTCTGTCTCTCCGAGCTTCTAATTGTAGACGCGCAGGCGCGGGGCTAATCAGTGACCCGCAAGCTTTGTCACTTAGCGGCTAGGGTCGCGGGTCGAAGCCGAAGGTCGATACGGAAAGCCGAGGTGCGATTTTAAGCTCCAAACTGTTTTCAGCGGACGGCCAGGCACAAGTAATCAAGCAATCAAGTAAATTGCTCCAACCCCTCGCACCACCTCTCTCAGCACAATTCTGCGCGAGCTTCGGTTAACGTCGAGGCTTAATTACAGCGAACGGGTGGCGCGCGCGACGGTGGGGTTGGGTTGAGTGGGGGGGTGGGGGGGGTAAAAGTGGGTGGTTGTTCTACGAATGTGCACGGGCTGCCATTACTTGCGCAGTGAGTATTGATCCAGCCCTCACGTGCAACGGAGTCTCATCGAAGCGCGATCGATCATCGTGGAGGATCAGATAGTCGGCGGGCTGGTGGGGTGGGGAACCGGGACACACTCGTACTTACGAGTTTCCTGACTAAGGGGTGGGCAACCTTCGTTGAATATTTGGGCACTGCGACCACATGGTCTGCTTCGTATACTGTCCTTATTGAAGACGATTTACACCTTGCGTTCTGATCTTACGCACGTCCTACAAGAAAAAGAATGTAATTCTTACAAAGAGCCTGTGCATGAATGTTCCAGAGATGTAAAAGAAAAAAAAGATGTTCCTTTTACGTGGAGGAAAAACACCAGTTCTGTTTAGAGTTACTGACCCGTTAAAAGCATGCTTTGTCTCGGGCTCAATAAAATGAAACGTTCTTATAGTTTTCTTCATTTTAAATCCTCATTTACTTTCAAAAGAACTTTAACGAAAAGGAAAAACCGTGTAGATGAAAGATGAAATTAGCGATGTCTGTGAAGAATGACGAGCAGGATTTTAAAAAAAGTGGTTGGCAACAGGCTCAGAAGTTTAATCGCAAGAGAATATGACTCACCCTGGCCTGGCTTGTGTTATCGCTCACCATCTTATCACAGTGTTAATGTGCTTACGTGCTTTCACCAAACGAAATCTCCATACAACCTTTTTAGGGACAAAAAAGAGGAAACAATATTTCGATAGCCTGAGGAAATATCATTACATTTGTCCAGAAGGTAGGTTGTTCTACACTCTAGCGGCTATTTCCCGTTCCCAATTAAATTCCTTTCTTGACGAAGGGTAGAATTTTGAAGAAAGTATCTCGCGTAATCAGTATTGTAATTCTAGTTAGTAATTCTAGCCTTGTTTGAACTCTTCTTTTTACACCTTTGCTGCAGTTGTCTTGTGCCTTAAGCGGAACTATTTTCACGGGATCTGGTCTTTGTTTCATATTGTTTTCGCGTGAGGCTGAGCACCTCTCTCAATAAATAATGTATGTTGCTTTGTATGGCAGTATATTTTCTGTCCTGTGTCGACAGGCACGCGGTCCGAAAGAGAGAGGAGATGAAGTGTGAACCCCCTCCCCCATTACACGTGTAAATCGATAGAGCATTTATTACATTAAGTTTGTTTGATTTACCTTCTTTTTCTCATTTGCCAATTACCTGTTATCGCTACACCGTCAGTTTCGATTACTTCCTAGTTGCCTCAGATTGGAACGTTTCTGTTAAACTGTATATCTCACAACTTTGGCAGCTTCACTGGAACTCCATGAAGCACAACAAACTTCACGCTATTTTTCCAAAACTAGCAGACTGTATAACACAAGAATTTCTAAACCGACGAGAAAAAGTGGTTATAAATAGACTAAAAGCTGGTCACTCATATATCACTCACAGATTTTGCTTGCAGGAGAAAACCCCCCACTTTGTCCTTGGTGTAAAGACCCCCTAACCATAGAACATTTGCTCATCTCCTGTTCAAAACTCGCTACATTTCGTCAAAACTATTTTACAGCACAGACTCTTGCTGACCTTTTTGCCAAACACTCTTCCAAATCAATATTGGCATATGTAAAGTCCATTCAGATTTTTCACCTGATATGATAGAACTTATGTGTTTAAAAAAAACTGTTATTTTGTAAAAATAAGAAAAGAGAAATCTATAGACTTGTACAATTACTTTATATCAACATTTGAATAGTCATGTACATTGTTTTTGCCATGAGATAGCCATAGTTGCTGACTTGGCATAAAACAACAACTAACTAACTCCTAGTTGCAACTATAGGCAGTGTGGAAACCTGAGTGTTAAAGTATGGCCTAATAAAGATAGACAGTAGTCCATATCTAAATAGATATATACACATGCTAATGCATTCAAATATATATCACATGTGTCCTTATTTGGCCATCTTAGGACGTACTTCAGCACTATAGAACACATTTAAGCATGTAAAGAAATGTACCATTCTGGTAACAGAAACGTTTTCGGAAACGAAGCACTTTGGGCTTAGAATTCAGTAAACATGCCGCCCTACAGACTGTTCGGACACATCCAGGTCAGATTTAAGCAGCGCTTTGTCCCTGAAGCCTCTTTACATCCAACATTTAAGCGTCCAGTGAAGTATACATTTTTATGGCAGCGATCCTGATAATAGACAAGGCCTCTCTGACTTGTTTTTATTTCTAGTTCTGCTTTGCATTTTACCCATTGCCTTTTTATCATTAACAACAATAATGACAATACAGCCTGCATATATTTTTTCAACAGGACTCTTAATGCAAGATACACTTTTCTGTAACTAACTTTGGTGATGAAATCTTCAAAATAAAGACTGGGATTTTTTTTAAAAAGAAAAAAAAACGTATTAGGGTGTATAAGATCCGGGAGGACAAATAGCAGGTCATTTTTGAAGTGACTAACCTTTCTAGGAGCTGTTTACCTTTAAGTAAAGGCAAAAAAACCGGCAAGTGAGTTTAACATCTGCTGATAGTAAAGTTTACAAGGAAAACACTGGAACATCATCAGGTTACTGATAGTAAAGTGCGCGAGAAGAATCTACGGGTGTCATCATATTACTGTCGGCGTTTTTTTGCCATGTGGTCATAAACAAGAAAGTAATCCTTTCTACTTTTAATCTTCTTTCCTTGTTTTTTCATTGGCCATTTACCTATCGATGTACGCCTGACACTCACCGAGAGAAATGGATTGTTCTCAGTAGTATGTTTACTTTCTATGCCTAACCACGAGCTAGTCTCAAGCGATTGTTTCCTTACTGCTGGTCTTAATGAGTTTCTTTGAGTAACTTTGCATTCTTTTTTAGATGTTGTTTACTTATCGCTTTGGCTGAATAAAGCTCTTAGTCTCTTTCTTCAATGACATCTTGCACTGAGCAGTGCCGAGAGATTTGAAACAACCACGCTTGAAAACACTCCGAGAATTTGATTTTAGGTTATTTTCACCTGCAGAATGTATCTTCAGAAGAAATGCATTTGAAATGTAACAATCGTAAAAATTAAACGAAAATCAGAGCAATCAAAATTATAAGTAATGTTTAATATTTGAAGAAATGATTTTACGCAGTAGAAACTTAATTATTGAGGATCAGTGGCCGTAAAAAAAAACCATTTTCAGTGAACAAACAAAAGATGAAAGAGATGGACACAGAAAACATCCATCTCTACTGGTGCTGGCACCACCGCGGTTACAGGAGTCATCAGGATATTCATTTGCTGAGAGCAAGCAAGTGCTGGTTGCTAGGAAACCGTAAAAGGGATGTTCTTTTGACAGTTAAGCAATATTGTTAGACAACGTCATCAACTGCCCCTCTACTTTCTCCAGCACACCGATGAACCACTTACTGTAACCCTGCCCGCACATTCCCCAGAAAGAAATCGCAAATGTGTCATCCCTTAATGTTCGCTTCAGTTAGGTGTGGAAATGTCAGGCTCACTTCAGTCGTTTGTTCCTAAAGTTTCTGTTTTGCCATCGTCATAAAGTGAGGGGAAAAGATATCTTGTTCGATAACACCACAGAAAGACAGATAATGTTACAGCTGGAGCTTATCGATGGAAATGTGAAACAGCTCGTCAAAACTTCGTGTTTGAATGATCTGAAAGTCCAGACACAGCTGATCGGGGCTGAGAGACATGATGATGATGATGATGATGATGATGATGATGATGATGATGATGATGATGAATTAAATTCTCTAAGTATGCATGTATTTATCAACTCACTAAAGCACACTTCTCATTGTGGTGACTGTTGTGAAAATAAAGTTGCAGAGAGAAAAAAAGCAGTGACAAACGCACTGGAGAAATGAACAAAGTGACAGAAACAAAAAGTTACTTAGATTGATAAAATGAAAATAACCAAGTTATGGTACATAAAAGAACAAATTAATAAATATGTAAGAAAACACATGAAAAGATTTATATATTTAGACAAAAAAATGTTTACTACTGCTAACATCAATATTTATTTTCGAATCCATTTAGGCGCGTAAGCACATGTTTGACCGCGCTGATCAAATTAAAGTCAAAAACTGAAGGATAAAAATACTTGAGCGATGCAGAGCTGCTTTGTCCGATCTCGTGCAAAATTCATACAGTGCAACCCCAAGGTACAAAGTCTTCCTGTCCAACGGCGTTCTTCACCGGAGGCAAACACAGGGGACCAATTCGATGACGCAAAAGGAAGGGGAAAGCTTCGAAACAGTACTCTACCATAGGAGGACGAGGAGATCAGCTGTCAGTGCCGGACTTTTTTTAAAAGAAATCAGAAAACAAAAAAAAGTATTCCAGAAAGCGAAAGAAACATCATTAGCCCGCCTAACAGTCGATTTTCAATTTCGCTGCAGCACGTCTTTTTAGGGTTCAAAACTTGTCTTGCTTTGCCAGAAACCTGGAAAGTTGGCACCAGCTGCACTGAAACTGGCAGAATCATTTTCACAAAAGATTTATCGTGCTTTTGAGGCCAAAACTTTTAACTCTGCGAGATTAGGAAAATGCTCCCTTTTTTTGAAAAGTCGGGTCACTTTTCACCAGACGGGAAAATCGTCAAATGCCAGGCTAGAAAATCTTGGTCGATTATGTAGAAGGATATGAAAACAGTAAATGTCGGCAACTGTTTGCCTTTTCTCAGGTTAAAAAATTTGTAACTCAAGACGCAAGAAAAAAAACTGTTTGCCAAAAGCATGAATTGCTCTCCGAAATAATAAGAAAAGTCTCAAAATAAACTTTGCTATGGTTCTGACAGGTCTCCATCCAAGACAGGAAATTTCTGGGATCTGTTGATTATGGCGATGGGAGTGTCATTGGCTGTAAAGGTGCTGATGATGATGGTAATGATGATAATGACAATGACAATACTTGTTCTTCATGCGGAAATTAAACGCCACCACAATTCTCTATTACAATAAAGTGTCATTCCACACAATTCATGCTCGCTGCGCCTTTGCACAAAAACATCTATACAGCTCAGATTCATGGGTTGATCTCTTCGATTGAGAAATGTGAATGCTGCAGGAATAAAGAAACTTCTGTTGATAATAATGATAATGATACCTTCGTAATTCAATATAGGGGACGAAACGTATACTTTTGAAAACAATACGGATTCAGATGGGAGTAATAACTTATTTCATGTATATATATATATATGTATGGGCTGTGCATGCAGATAGAGCAATCTAAATAATACATAATACTATGTATGTAAATTCTCACTCCCTCTTTCACTCACCCACACCCACACACGCACTCGCGTATCCCTACCCACCTACTCACCACCCACCCACCCCCCACCAGCACACACGCACACAAAAGACCTCTCGCTGGAGGAACATTTGTTGAAAACTGAAGAAAGAGGGAGTCCTCAGTCCTGAATGACTCCATTCACAGTCTGTTTCTTTGCAAGGTGCAGAAATTGAGTTGCCTGATGTCGCCACTGTGCACATGAAATTAACCGACGACACTAAAATATCCTCTTGGTTTGCGTGCATGAAGACGCAAAACTTTACGAAGGGACAACGACTTAGTGCAAACATAATTTTGAAGGTTGTTATTTCTTCTTTTTCTTCTTCTTTTTCTTCCAACGGAAACAGTGTGCGATTGATTCCACTCGACGGAAATTGAAGAAAATGGTAATGCCATACAAAAGATCTCTGGGGTTGCCTCCCCTTATTTCCGACGCTCTTTTATGCTCTCCCTTGCCATCGAGGTGCCTTCATACCTTGTCGCGCGCTGGCGTTTCCAAGGTAACTGGAAGAAAAGACTTGACTATAGAAAAAAAAACAGTTTAGACACAGTACCCCCGACTCTTCCCTAAGCCCTGTGAAAGAAAAGCCCCAATGCTTAAACCTGAAGAAATGTTTTTTTCTCTCTCTCTCACACACACACACACACACACACACTCTCTTACTTCTCAGTATCAAAAAGTATATTATTATAACGAACACAAGTGAGTGACCGTGATCACTTTCATGAGTTTTTCTCCGAGTCCTTGCTCGTTGCCTTGGTTCTCGATTGTTGTTTTGAGTAGTGGTGGGGAATGGAAGCGGGGGATGAGCCTGGCTGTGTTTCTCTGATCCCTAGACATTCCGTGACCCTAGAGGTCGTGGGAGTCGCCGGTGAACAAATTTGCGGCTAGTGTTATTTTCCATGTATTTGTATTCCGTTTCCGATGACTGAAATCTTGTATTGCTTAAGTATGGTACACGAACTTTGACGTATGCTCGCGATCGTTTATTTTAAGAACTTTCATAATTTTATTTATTTTTTTTTTTATATATATAAACTTGAACCTCCTATTTTTTGTACATAACTCTGTTTGATACTTTTTTACATCTCCACAAAATTAACATTTTCGGAGCATACTGCTGTCGACTGTCTCATGAAGACTGTACATCTATGCTTTATTAAACAGGCTTCATGTTCAATTACACAATTGAAAAGTTTTAATTGAAATGAACGAAATAATTATTACTCTTAATTGGTCAAATTGATCGTAAGTAGCGTTAAGCCACAGCTTGAACTGTGCCGATCACATTTATGTTTGACAAAAGCCCATTATTGTTTCTTTTTATGACATCACATGTGCATCTGCTTTTTTGCATGCGTCACACTTTAATATATATATATATATATACCACTTGGAGCCCCTGGTTATTTCGTTCGGTCCATTGTGTCATTCGCATCACTTGATTACTTTCGACGTGACACGTGTAGCATCTGTTCACTTAGTGCCTTATATCGTTCAACCTCCAGTTCCGTTAAAACTTTCAAACACTTGGACTACTGCAACAAACAGCACAGAATTACCTATGGACGTGCATCACAAACAGCAGTAAGTATCCTTTGTTAACGATCTCCAATTTTTGTTTTCAAGTAAGGCCTTCCTCTTGGTTCCCGACAGAAAACTAGCAGCAAGCTCACGCACTGCGCGCTGCTCTCACTCCTGGACCACAGACTCCCACAGATGAGGAGATCCGAGCTCTCTTTTCCAGTGCCAGACCGAAGACAGGTGGGCCCTCGTCAAAGCTTGAAGGGAAGACACTACACCGAGGTAATATCTGCGTACTTGAAAAAGAGGTTTATGAACCCACTTGGTAAGTGTGTGATCTTAGCGAACTACTGCGGCTGAAACTTCCTGTCCCGCTATTGTCATTGTTTAGTGTTATTACTAATTCTTGGGCTTCTAAAGATGGAATGAGAGGGTACAGCAGCGAGCAGAGCGAGATGGCGAGGGCTGTGGTTGTCAAGTAATTTTGTAGATGATGATGATGATGATGATGATGATGATGATGATGATGATGATGATGATGATGATGGACTGTCAGCAATAGGAATATTTTCCTATATAATCGAACAGATATATGCATAAACCCTGCTCACACAAACGCATCACAGATATACACCTACGACACACCTGTACACACATACATAATCTATCACAAACATTTACACAAAAGCACCACACTCGTTACACACCTATATACTCTATACACACTCAAGTAAGCGCACCACATATATTCACTCGCAACACACCTGTATCTAAACATACTCACACTCACTTGCTCACCAGAGACTCACGACAATAATACGAAAGATGTCTACAGGGAAATGTTTCCCGTGGCCAGACTGTCATTGGCAGCGCGCCAGGAGTCCGGGGGTCTGCCATTGTGTGACATCGTCCCTGCATGTAGTTCTCCCTCCCTGGTGCAGGTAGATGTCCTCCACTTATTGACCTTTAACGGCGGTTTACCCACTCGGGGTGCGGATGTTGTAGAAAATGCCTGTCTCCCTTGAGTGCCTGCTATACCTATTTATAGCAACATCGTTAACACCGAAGAGCACACAGTCGTTTATGCTGTCCGAATCGTTATGCCTTAAATGCCTTAAAGCCTCGTTAACACAGAATGACTACCATAAATACTATTTAAACAACATCACTGAAGGGTGGATACAATAAATTGTAAAGCGTTTTGTAACTCATGTTCTTACAGTTACTGAGATTATATTTTTCATGAAGTGTGGCACTAATATCCAGCACTGTATACATATTGATGAACAAAGGTTCTGAAGGATATTCCTGCTTTTGCTACCCGGTGAATAAGTATCAGAATGTCATCCAAAAAAGAGCGATAGTTAGTCAGTTGAAACGTTTTCATTTCAGATTTCTTTTCATTGCCCCTAAGAGGCCATGACAGAAAGAGCTCTATATTTTCGCTCATAATTATGTCTAGATGAGGATTTTTAGAATTCTGAGCTTTCATACTCCTCATTCTCACACACAACTAATTAATTTTTACCAGTAGTTTTACCATTACTAAATGTTACACAACTACAGTCTCGGAACAGGGAAAAATGTTAAAATTCCTTACGGTCAAGTGATCGCTTAACAGTCTAATGGTCAGACAGACAAAGAAAGAATGTGAATTTCCTCAGTATCAACAACTCCAATATCCAAGTAAAGAAGCACCTTAAAATTTCTCTATATCAAAACAAGCGCCAAAAGGCTGAATGCTCAAGTAAACAAATACTTTCAAAAGTCTTATGGTCAAGGAAAAAACACATATAAAGATCCCATGGACTTAGTACACAGAAAGAGACTGGCGTGCACTTGCCCTGGAATCAACTCACACAGTGAAGAAAATTGTTCTTTATTATTAGCGCTGCCTAACAACCGTGAAGAAAACACTAGAGGACAATTTGCGTGATTACAACAGCTGTTTTGCAAAACATTATATTTATTACACATGACTTCGGTAGCAGTGGTGCCAGAAGAGTTATCAACTGTTTTACAACTTCATAACACGATAACAGAACACTAATCCAGGATTTTTTTCGGGTTTTTCAGGACTCGTGTCGAGAGTACTATTGCCTTTAATTACAGGACTAGTCAGTGGTTCATAAACTGGCAACATTACGAGGAGTTTTTTTTAAAGATGGTTTTCAAATGTGAATTGATTTCACAAGACTTGAGCTTTTGTTGGTTTATTGGTTTAGTAGACTCTGCAGTAACATTTTTTGTACATGGACAGCTACAAACAGGGTTACTGTTGAGTGATTCACATATACTGTCCATATTAACAAGGATATTGGCATACACAGGGCTGCACGCCCATCCTGAAACAGTTAAACAAGAAAGGTTTCAACTGTTTTCCTGGCCTTCTGATGAGCTGAAGTCCCCCTGCTTGCCATCAAGTCACAAACAGTTAATCAATCAACTGAACTTTCTTTGCTCCTGCATAAAAGCCTCACTTTGAAACGTTTTCGTCTCTGAATGAAACAAAATAAGCGAAAGAATATAGATCGAAATAGCATTGCTGAAAAATGTTATTGCCTGTTCAATCATTTGGCAGATGGTCGTGCGCCCACGCTCCCAAACTAGAGTGCAACTGAATAATCTGTTGCTCTGTCGATCGAGTACTCTTTCTGTCTGACTGACTGTCTGTCTGTCTGTCTGTCTGTCTGTCTGTTAGATAATCGATCTGGTTGGCTGAACGACTGTAGAAGGGAGAGTGAAAGGTACACTATCGATAATAATCTCGATGCCAGTTATTTCACTGTACAGGTGCTGTCCGAGTTCCAGTGGCAAACTTGGCGGAGATGAAGGCAGCGGAGACGGAGGCGGAGGTCGTCTTCGTAGTGATCCTCCTCATGGTGAACATCATGGTGGTGTAGGCGGTGTCAGAGGGAAGTGTGTGGTCACAAGCACGGCCAGTAAGAACCACACCTTACTCAATTCACACTGCACCGTGTATTCAGCGAACACCCAAAACAACACAAGAAAACTTTGTTCATGTACGGCTACAATTGGCCTGACAAAGCCACACAAAAAACCCACAGCTAGAACGAAGCGGTCCATGCAGTTCCGTTCCCGCAGGACCTTGCTATTTATGGATTTTAATAAGAGAGCAGTACTCTTCCATCATTCAGCAGAGCCCACGCCTGGTGGGCAACGATGGGTCTGATGCAAAATCAAACCAAGTTGTCGATAGCTGTTTAAACATAGGAACATACTAGTTGTGACATAGTTCCCGGGTTGGTTGGTTTTGTCTTTTGCTTTTTTTGTTCTTTTTTGTTTTTGTTTTGTTTTTTTGCCTCATCGATTGGGCAGAGCATAGACTGTTTCACGATACCTGCTACTGATATCGCGAAGCAATAATATTTGCTAGTAACATTCAGTGCCTCTCTTGCAGTTGCTTGATCTTCACCGTGGAGTGTGCACATACTGTGTTGAATTTGTTTTTTTCTGGTGAAAGCGACTTGTATTATGTTTTTTCCTGTGATGTTAAATATTGTTTTGATGTGTATCATCTGTATATTAAAAATATTGGTGTATGGTTTTGTATTTGTAAATTATGGAATTTAAAAAATAAGGATTTAGCAATAGATCGAATTATGGTCACGAGCACTCCTTTGATCTTTTGCACAGACGGAAAATAAAGTGAATCAGCAAAGAGAAGACGTAAATGAAAAAAGGAAAAACGAGAATAAGCAGGATAAAGAAGGAAAAGTAAAAGAAGAACGTTAAAAGAAGTAAGAAAAACAGAATGTGAAGCAGATGAAGGAGAGAAAAGGTGAAGTAGAAAGGGATAGCAAAGAAGGGGAAGTGAAAGAAGTAGAAGAAGGAAGAAATGGACGAAGTAGAAAAAGTAGAAGAAAATAAATGTGGTGTAGGAGAAATAAAGAAGAAGAATGTGAAGTTAAAGACTGAAGAGAAGTAGAAGATGCCAAGATGGTGACGGAGAAAGAGGACGATAATAAAGATGAAAAAATGTGGAGAAGAAGGTAAATGAGGAATAGTAAAAGGAGAAGAAGTAGAAGATTTTGATTAAGAGCAAGGAGGAAAAGGAGTGAAGAAATAGAAAGAGCAAGAAGACAAATGAAAGACAATGCGAAGTAGACGGACACGAAGAAGAAGACGAAGAAGAGACGGAAAAGTGACGCTCGGAGCAGAAAAAATATTTATATATTCAGACAGGCAGAGAGACCGGAGGGTGGCACCTCCAGACTCTAGTTGCTTGAGAAGCCGAACACTAGACACTACCATCACCCAGCATGTCCAGAGTCTGTGGCAATGACTCCTCTTAGAGGCTGAGCTCTTCCACTGACCGGCAGGACAAACAAGTCGGTGATTCAGGGTTGAGGGTGGGGGGACCCAGGAGGAACCATACCGGACTCGGGCCGGAGGTGGAGGTAGCCAGACTTGTCATTCTCGGCCCGCTCTCCCAATCGTTTGCCTTTCGTGTGGATGCCAGACCACCGGTGGTCTCAGACCATGCGGGCTTCCTGCAGACTGTCTCTGTGTCTTCCCAGGCAAAGCACAGGACAGGACTCGACGCTGAAGGAAAACAAAATCCTGTCTCGTCCAAAAATAAATCCAGGCAGCTTTTTCCTCCTCTGTTCTCGGACCGACGAGATGCCCAGCTTGCAATGCGCATGCGTGGCGCACGTGATCCGCACAAGTCGACGGTCCGCTGGAAGGTTCCCGTGCGCTGGCGCTCTTCTGATCTGTCCAAACGTGTGCGTGCCTAGCCACCCACTTTCGTAATTTTAAGAAAGTGTCCGTCAGTCGAACCACTAATCAGCGTCCAACTTAAGAGTTAGCATCCTCGTAGTTCGGCTAGCAGACCACACACCGTTGAAACGTCGTGGGTGGACAGCCGGTCGCATGGTGGGCACAGCTTGATGGCAGTGTCAAGACAGCGCAGGAAAGAGGGAGTAAGAGTGTGGAGCGCCGCTGAAGAGTGAATTGGTCACAACATCTATGCCGTCTGCAGACTGGCAGAGGAAAGTAAAGGACAACGGTCGCCTTAAAAAAAAATTGATTTTTGTCTCCAATTTTCCTCTATCTCAGCCTTTCTTTTTTTTCTCCGCATGTGTGGGGTGGGTGGGTGGGGGATGGAGGTGTGGTTTATTCCTTTAGGAACACTCCTGTTGTCATTCTCTCAAGTACTTACAGTGTCTTCTGTACAACTGCACATACATGCTTCATAGCGAACAGCGGTGGCAGAACATAAACTACCCAGAGTGAGACGTTCTGAGAGACGAAGGTGATATATTGTGCTGTTGGTTTGATTTTTTTTTTTTTTTTTTTGGTAGGGGTGGTGGGTCGGTGGGGAAGGTTTTTGTGTTCTTGTTCATCGCTCTTGTTCCTGGGGAAACCCACTCACACAGGTTGATGAAATGAACATTAAGGCTTAGAGTGGATGAGAGACACAAAAGGACTAGACCGGGATGCAGTAAACAGTTTGTGGATTCTTGGGTACACATAACAGTGAGTGAGTGAGGTAGTGAGGGAGAGTGGGTGAATGAGTGAAGTCCTGAACAAAATAAACTGCTTGAAAAACTCCCGATTTTTTTTTCTTTTACTGTTAAAAAAATACTAGCCAGCCAATCCCATGATTAAATTATCTCTGGCAGGCCTGGGTGATTATGCAAAGGACTACAAGAGGACAGTCGGCAAACAGAGTTAATTCTACAGGCAGGTCACGGGGGTTGCTGTAACTTCGTCATCAGCCTGCAATTCTCAATGCGTCCATTAGGACTTGCCCTGTCTTTTAGTTTCATCCATTTTAAAGCACATCAGAATGAAAATGGGGTCTTGACAATTGAGAACAATGGCGCTTCAAAAGGCAGGAATTTTAGTCTGGAAAAGGAGCCTGGACTTGGAACCGGATTCTGACAAGTGTTAGTCTGTTTTGTTCTCCTCTCCACTGTGGGAAGACTGAAAAAGCTGACTGTTCTTTAATACTGTTCACTATGATTGCGTGTCAAATACTAGAAGTAGAGCCTGGTAGAATACCTTCTAAGACATCCACTTTAAGAAATAGAGCAAGCACAGCAACGACAATCTATATATATATATATGATTCGTATCGTCTATCAGCACTCTCAGCTCTACAGTCAACGGGTAAGCTATTGTACTTTCTAATAAAAGTTACTATTAAGACGAAAGATACCATTAAAAACACATTAATAACTGAAACTTCTAACTTAGCTATCTTTTAATGTTCGGTTGTTGTTGGTTTCTTTGTTTTGTTTTGTTGCTGTTTTTTTTTTGGGGGGGGGCTTTTTTTGGTGGCCGGGGGGAAGAGTCTAAGAAACTGCAAAAACTATTGCAACATTAGCAGCGTGCGTCGTAAAATTCATGAATTTCCAGTTAATGTATACTACTGGCTTTAAAGAGTCTGTAAGTATGACTGAAATAAGGAGCTTACAGCATTAGTTATGCTCTTGCGCGAGAGTCAAAACATCTTTGAAACCAGTGTGATCGTACCCATGCCATCCTGCCCCCCAGTAACTGTTACCATAAACCGATCCACACACCCCGCTGGCTCAGGATTTAGGCAACTTTAGGATGCCAATTCGTTTCTGAAATTCTGAAAACACTGCTATTTTGCTCAGCCTCGATAGTGTCGGTTTTGCCTGCTATCTTCTTTTAAAATCCTCTCTGCTGCCATTAAGCCCGCCAGCGGCGAATCGTTCACATTTTCTGGCTCGCCGAGTCTATGGTGGCTTTAATCTCGGCTGAGAATCGCTGGAAGCTTGGAGAGTTCTCTCCTCTCAGGGGACTGCACTACCGATCTTGCCTCGTTGAACGCATGTCGCTTCCTGGCCGAAAAATGCTCGATCGAATCTTGCTACTTTGCACACACGGAACTAGTTTAAGTTCAACGTGTCCTCTTGTTGGTTGATGACGCAAGTGTTTCTGATTAATACCCGCCGGTTGTCGGGTGTGGCCTGGAAACACCACGTCTGATGGTCTAGAAAGTGATCATACGAACAAATTGTTTAGACCTTGCTTTGTGTTCCGAAGGGCAGTGAAGAACACAGCAAGAAGACATTTCCGTCCAGGGAGGATTCGTTTTTCCAGTCCAGCAAGACTTAGTTTTACTTACAGCCATGGTAAAGAAGTTAAAGAACTTAAACAATTTATTGTCGGCAATAATTTGCTTTCAGCTGACATCTGCATCGTTCTAATGCTGGCCTAATAGCCTGCTATGTTTACTTGACCTTGGTATCTCTGAAGGTAAAGAGACTTATTTTCTGAAGCGGAAATGCCACAGAATTGCTAAAATGTCAAAGATTCTGTAAATTTTTTCAAGCATGTAGTCCATGTAGTTCTTAGACTGGGAGCGATCTAACGAGGCTGCTTTATTTATATCAGAATTTCTTTTATTTCTTCACTTTGTAGGAAGGTAGAAAGACGTCTGTAGTGTCACAGGTGTCAGTCAATCTTCAAAATGAGATTTAAGCCCGTGACAGCTCAGCGTCATTCTGATTCTTGAAGTCATTTGTTCAAAAGGTTAAAAGAAGAACAAACAACGGTTCCTTAGCCTGTCTGTTCATAAACATCGGACAGTGGCCACCTTTGCGTTATGCAAGTCTTTTCCTAAAGGTTTTCTACAAAAACTGAGCAAACAATATCTTCCTGTGCTATTAATCTCGGTAGTTTAAGACTACATTTACTTTTATATCAACTGATAAGCAATATTTTGTGCGGGTTTGATAAATTACCTCTCATCAGCTTGTTCATGAAATCAATAATATTATCGATGCACAAGCACTCTGAGGCATGTCTGGGTTATCATCTGCTTCGAGGTACACGCTTTTCGTGCCCGGCGATTTATCTGAATTACGTCATTAACCAGCAAATGCCACCCGGGAAAATGGATTTCCAAAGGTGTTCGCGCCCTTTCTGCACAAAACTCTCTCGTAATACGCTTCTTTCACAGTTGCTTGTCGAAGATCAATCACTGGTAATTGGCGATTAATGAGAAGTGAATGGATTAGAAACAGGCCGTTTTGTTGTTGCTGTTGTTTATTTGTTTTTCGGTTTGTTTGGTTTGTAAACGTTTGCATTTTCGTTTTGCTGTCTTTTAAACATAGAATCGTTGGATGCTCAAAGCTTCAATGTGAAGTTTTGCCGTTTAATTAAAACCTAAAATTCTCTTTTTTAATTATGTTGGACGCTACTGTGTGAACAAAAGTTGTCACTTGACATCTTGAATAACAGCAGCACGTGATGCATCATCCTACATTACTTCCAGCCAATCCACGCGCTTTGTTTATTAACGGCTCACTCATATCTTTTCCTGCACAGCCATTTTGCACCTGTTCTTAACCGCGAAAAACACATGTTGCCTAGTGTCACAGTATATTATCAGACATGTACTTGCCTTTGGTAAACAATTCGTCATACAAAAGTTAATGGAAGCGTGCTTTTTTTAAAAAAAATATCAAAGCAAATAGAAACAAAACATGTAAACAAAGATAAGTTAAAATGAGGATAACTCAAACATGCATCAAAGTTTTTGTGCATGGATATTAATATTTATTTCATCAACAAGTTAAAGAGGGATCGCTTTGGCTTGCACGATAAATCATCTATACATGTAGATCTGTGTATCAATAACGGCACTTAGCGGTGACTCTTCTTCTTCTCCCTTAGTAGTAGGGAAGAGATAATAGGAAGGAGCAGAGGTGAACTCACGCTCCTGGGGCCCTGGGGCCAGTGAAAAGGTTCTCCAGGGAACATCCTGTTCATTCCTTCACGTTAGTCGCCCAGTTCTTTTTCTTTGTTTCGTTTTGTTTTGGCCACGGCGTCGTCCGCTGCAGTGACAATACCTTCGCAAAAACATTTTTCTTCGATAGGTGTGTGTGTGTGTGTGTGTGTGTGTGTGTGTGTGTGTGTGTGTGTGTGTGTGTGTGTGCAGTCATTGTAACACATTGTGACACTACTGCAAAATAGTTGTAGCGACGTTTTTTTCTTCAAACATTTAGCTTCTCATCTATTTCTGCTCATTTTTGTCAATACGAAAAAGCGGAACAAAATAAAAGGTCTGGAATTCTTTGGGGAAGTGTGTGGGTTTAGACATTTTTCAAACTATTTTTAAGCCATCTCTGTTGTTTTGTGTAGCAAAGCGTTTCGCAGCAGGAAGTGCTCTTGTGTCCCAGAACTCGGTTCAACTCATTGATTTGCTTTCGTTATCAACAACTGCGCATGCGTTGAAGATTTTCCGAGACAGACCAGCAGACGAATGTTTTCACGGCAGACGGTTTCCCTTCTAGGACGATGAGACCATATCTTTCGTTCACTAAATAATTATAATACAAATGATTGCAATAAAAAATTACCTTTGGTAAGCCTTGAGAGTATGACTGTATTCTATCAAATTTGTAACTTTTTAAAATTTGTGTCACTGCAGACGTTTGTTTGCATTTTATGCTTAAGTATTTCATTTTTTATAAGAACCAAATAAGCTGATGCAAGTTGCAGGACACTTTAATATTATATAAGTAAAGTATGCAGAAAACCCCACTTGTTTTGCGTTTACGGAAATTTGTTTAAAACGCGTGTTATTTCCTTAATGGTTTTCATATCAAACTTACAGATGGAAAACAAGTCCTTCTTTGCGTGGTAAGTGATTACAACAACAGAGATAAAATTACTCACAAAATCAAATTCTCTATCTTTTCTCCACAGAGCACTAAAGAGGAGAAACACGGTGTTTCCCCGACAATAAGACATCCCCTTAAATTAAGACCTATTAGAGGTTTTGCTGAATTGCTAAATATAAGGCCTCCCCCAAAAGTAACACCTAGCAAAGTTTGTCTTGCTTTGTGTTCATAAATATCACGATCGGTAAATGTACCATACATTGCTGTGCATGGAAATAATGGTAGTAACAAGAAATTATTGATAGGATTCACAGTTTGTCTGGTTATGCTGGTGTACGGTGACAAATACTGTACAGTATATAATAAATATTCTTTTTTTTTGTTCAAAAATAAATGTGAATTCTTCTTCATGGAAAAATAAGAACACCCCTGAAAATAAGTCCTAGCGCATCTTTCGGAGCAAAAATTAATATAAGACACTGTCTTATTTTTCGAGGAAATGGGGTAAGGATACATTGCACTAGAGGCGGCGGGTGTTTATGAGTGGATGTACGATCTCTGAATGTATTCCTATGTGCGTGCACAGGAATATGAACTTACAAGAACACCCGACAGACAAAAAAGTAATGACGAAGCTCTCATCTGTAATGTAGTAGACGACGATGACGACGACGACGACGATGATGATGATGATGATGATGTATATCTTGCATAGCTGTACTAGCAATGTAATTTGATTTCTTTCTCTTCCCCTTTAAAATGGGTTCGAGAGTAATATATTTCTACTAAGGCCTACTACTTTTTTTCTCTCTTATCACTCTCTTTTATACCTGTATTTTCTGTCTGTCTCTTTTCTTTTATCACTGTCTTTTCTCTCTTTTCTTTCTATCTTCTCTCTCTCTCACCCTTTCTCTGTTTCTTTCCTTCTTTACTCTTTCTGTCTTTTCAGTGTCTCCCAAACCCGGCGGGTTTCCCAGCGCACACATAAATTCTCTCGCCAAAAAGCCTTTTAATTGAATTAGGAACTAAACCGAGTTACAGTCTGCTCCTAAACGTTTTGTGCTCAGTAGTTCGGCCAGTTTTAGAAGTGTGCGGATCGCTCTAAGTTTACCTGCAGATGAATCGGTGAGACAAGTATGCTAAAAGCCTCTCCCTTAGATCGATTTTCACGCACACACCTGCGCTCTGTTTGAGAAAAAAAGAGTGAACGAGTTTCCAAAAGAGTCTCTCGAGAAACCGGTCAAAAAGAAGTGTTTAGAGAGCTGAGTGGAAAATTAAAAACGTAGGGAGCGGGGAAAGAATACAAAGCTTTGCATCAACGGACAACATTCACCATCCCTTCGGCAGTCACGTTAGAACTATGCCATCCATCATGGGTCTATCAGCTTACTTTAGTGCATCCTTTTATGTGTCGTAAAAATGTCCTTCTGGAACAGGGTGTAACCAACTGCATCTCTTATATATATAGATATATATGACAGGATTACAAATGTAAACCGCACTTTTTGTTGGTTATGCGTTTTTTCTTTGTTTGAAGTTGTGTGATGTGGATTTTTTTTTTGTACAAAAGAAAAACTGTTTCTCCGAGGCGCGTCTCTTGACTGTAGCTAGCACGTGTACGCACGTGCAAACACACCTCTACCAACACTGACCCAATCACATCACCCCTCCACACACACCTCGACAGCACCAGCAGGCCAAGAATTTTGATTATGCGCGTGGATGGGTGGCTCGTCTCATCCCTTCGGTCGTGCTTATAGCAGCTGCCTACTCGACCGCCCATCATGCGGATGGTCTGTCCATTGTTGTTGTCGTGACCAAACCCTAAAGTAGTGCGCATACGCGGAAGTAGCAGGTCGATTATCATCCCTGCACGTACACTCCCCCGCTCTGCAAATGTTTTTCTCTCATTATGAGAAACGAATGTTGACATAGACTAGCTAAACTAACTGCTGTGGCACTCATAGCTAACGTTTCTGATGGCGAACTGAATTTTCTTCAAGTTCCATCACTGCTATTTTCAGTCACCAGGCTGCAATCGTCCTTTTCAAATGAGGTCTCGTCGTTTTCTCGTACACTAATTCCCATCTACACTTTGCGTCCACATTAAGAGATTAATGTGTTCTGAAAATTGTTTTAACACATGGAGGAACCGAGCCAATTCTGCCACTTTTCTTTTGCAGCCAGACCAGGACAACTTTCTTATTCAATCCGTGTTTCGATGTTCTGTAAGCCAAAAGTAAATAATAATTTAACAGCTATCAATTAAAACTTGATGTCTCACTTTCTAGCAATGCCCTCGAAACCTAAGGGATCATTTTTCACCTGGGACCGTAGTTATGAATCGAGGGTAAGTCGCCGCCCTCGGGCAACGTGGAGAATCCAAGGATAAATGTCTTGTTTCCAATGTTAAAAAGCGGTGTTCAGACCCCACAGATGTTGCTTTACCCCTGAAGCCGTAGTAATAAAGCGATAGCAAAGATGTCCTGGGGTCTAAAAAACATGAAGTAGTGTCCGCAGGGTTTTAAAACTTATTGAAACGAGATGCTTTTCCCAGATTTCCTCATTTTTCCTTGTGGAAGCGACTTATTCTCGCTTTATTACTACTGTTCCTGTAGCTTACTGAATAACACGGGGTAAGGTGCGCATAATGCACAAAAAAATGTCAAAATATAAAAATATATATTTTATGTATGCTCCATTTTTAAACATTGCGAACAGAAGATTCCACGAAAACATTTTTTTTTTGTCTCCACGTGTAACATCTCGTGTGCTTGGCAGGTCTTTGTGTGGGTAGCTGTGAAATTAATCAAACAGACCGCAGTCTGCCTTTTACCTCCTGTCACAAGCAAATGAAAAAATGGAAGCGGAGCGCTGGCGTGCGTTTTCGTGCACGTGAGCGCACGTGATGTTCACCGCTCAATCTCTTCGACAACATGGCGGCGCTAGTTAACCCTTCTCGCACGTGGTGTTTCTGCGACAGGCCCCGACTGACTACCCATCTGCTGACTGAGCTGTGCGTGAGGGCGGCAGGAAATTGAGCAAAGTCAGCGAGGAATTATTTATTAAGCGTAACAGAAACAAAGGGATGGCCATCGATGATTAGAGATGGCTGATTAAGCGTTTTCTCAAAGTGAGTCTCGACCGATAGGACTCTTCGAAAAGAGAGGGTTAGGACCCGCACACATTCTCACATTATGCCTGAATACCAAACACGCACTTATGCACACAAACAAATCATCACGCACGTATGCACACGCGTGCAAACACCCATCCCCCAAACATAGGAGACTCAACCAAACAGCCTTAAGGTTTTTTGCTGTTTATTTTTAACAGGATGTTTCGTGAACGTATTTATGTCTGGGATCAGGTGCGGAGTTCTCCTGTTTATAAAGAAAGCCTTTTTTCTTGGTTCCGGACTCAACAACCCGACATATTTGATTTCAGGTTGAAGAAAGCATCAATTCTACTCAATAGAAATGTGTTTTTTAATTCCAGTATCTAGCGTAGGGAGATAACCTCTGTCTCTAAGTATCGACGTCATCTTCTATCTTTTCAGGGGAAATTAAATCATTATGAAGTTCAAATGTTTAATCAGAATTTGTTTGGCTGCACTGCAATGGGGTAGACAGGAGCTCCTGCTCTTTCGGTGAACCACTTCCTCTGATTTGTTTATCGGAATTTTCAGTTCCCACCAAGGGCCTTCTCTCCAATTTACCGATCACGTTCATTTGACGTCAGCAGGGTGGATGTGCTTACCACAAGTTGTGGGGTTAAAAAAAGGCTGCAACATATTCACGCCTGGGCTTGTGTGGGCGCTGGAAAACGGGGATCGTGTTTGCTCCGTGGATACTGGGAAGCAGCAGCAAAGTGGCATCATTCTGGTTACTAGACAAGACATCATTTCGAAATATACACAGATTGCTTATTTATGCTGTTGTAGATTATGTACTTGTCTTCCTTCTCACGCTCTCTCTCTCTCACACACACACACACACACACACTCTCCCCCCCCCTTCTAGCCCTCTTTTCTAGCTTTTATGTTTTAATAATGTCTATAGACAATTTAACTTAAACAAACTTTGGTAACGCTGTGCTAATAGAGGCTGGTAATTGAAATCATAGAAAATAATTTTCAATCAAAATATCACACGTTTGTGCAAAAGTGTGTTTAGTGCGCATGTGCTTGTTCTTACTCTCGTTTGTGTCGATAGAGTGAGTGAGTGAGTGAGTGAGTGAGTGAGTGAGTGAGTGAGTGAGTGAGTGAGTGAGTGTGATTGAGTTCACTTGCGTGTGCCTGTGCTGCTTGTCATATAATAATAAGAAATAATAATAATAAATGAAGATTTGTATAGCGCATATTCACACTCATAGAGAGCATGCTGCACTGTTTCCGTTTTCTTAATGAGTTTTTGGCTTTTGTTTGTACTAAAATACAACATTCATTTATTTATTGTTTGTAATGTGGAAGTACTTTTCATTAAAGGTAAATCAATCAATCTAAAATAGCTTAACTGAGACTCCATGGAGACTATCATCATATGCATACAAATGTTATTTATTTATAACATATTCAGTGCAATGTTTCTGATGTTTGGTTTTTTCTTGTCTGCAAAAATGTAGCGGTCAGAAGCTTCGGATAATAAATTCATCATCATTCAAAATATATAAATTACACGTGTGTGTTTGTGTGTGTGCGTGCGTGCGTGCGTGCGTGCATTTTTAAGCCTTTGTTTTAGACGGATCGCTGCCAGAGTGGTTGAAGAAAACTGCTTCAACGTGTGCCAGCAAAATATGTGAGATTCTGAAGGCACACAATACGCACACGCGAATACTTGCATGCATAAACATACAAACTCGCACGCTCACATACGCGCATGCATACATTTAATCGGATGTCAGTGCAGTACATTTATACCCTTGTTCTACAGCACAGGCTTCTGTCATCCCACTGGCTGTAGTTCTGGCAACATACACAAGATCGTGGCGTTCAGCGATGATGCAACAGACTTACCCTCTCTGTGTCTGGAGAAGAGAATGTGCGATGAGTTGTATCTTGTGAACTTAATCTGTTAATCGCTCAGTTCGAGATATAAAAATTTGTAATAAAAATGTCAGAAAATTAAAAATAAAATATTTTAAAAGTTTTTTAATAGTCAGCCTCGTTATTTGGGGAAAAAGTACACTCTTGTTAGCCTTGAACACTCCTGCTATTACTAAAAATGTTCCACTTTGCTGGGATAGCAGAAGAAGACAACAGGTTGTTTTGCCAAGATTCGGATATGACGTCACGACGTCTGTTTGAAGTCTCGATTCATCCTAAAGGCTCTGTTTATTGCACTTACCTCATAGCTCCTGTTTTCGTGAAATAATTAATTTTTTTGTGGGGATGCAAGCAAGGAATGTGTTTATGTCAGGAAGACTTACCCTCACCTATGACGTGAGGGGAGATAACCATTCAAGCGATGACGTCAGGTCCTTACCTGTGTGTTGTTCATCGGTGAGCCCAGTCGGTGGAGACATTCAAATGCCTATTTAATGTCCTTCGTGTGTCAAACAAGTGCAATTGCTGTTGATGAAAGAAACTGCAATACTTTTTCATGTGAATCCTACTCATTCTGAAGTTTACAGAGGAATCTCTTTTCCTGACCTTTTTCTCAAACAAGTGAGATCTGTTTAGCATCAATCAATGTCTCCTCTTTAGTCGGGGAAGTAGCCCTTATACTGGCGACAAAGACACCGAAAGGAAGTTTGCCTTTGATGGGTAAACCAGGCTGCGAACTCATCTGCAGAGTGGAGTGCGGTGAAAGGTGTTAGGTGGGTAAGGGGATACAGCGGAGGAGACAGGACGAACACGTATCGATGGACTTCAGCAGATGTAGACGCGCGCGTGTGTGTGTGTGCGCGCGCGCGCGCGCGCAGAGTATAGCCATATTTGTAGGCAATATTTGCCCGTGAAAACAGTATGACTCATTAAATTTCCTAGCAATTAGTTGTCTTCACGAGTAAAGTCCAGCTCGATCGCTGGCAAGAGGGATTCAGATGATCTTGTCGTGACAAGCTTACCTCTGAAGTCACATGAGTTCTCCATTAGAGAGACGCGCTGAGCGCTGAGTCCTTTTCTGATGAACGATTGTCCAACTCTTCTAGTCCCTCTACCAAGTAGCATCTACGTCAGATCCTAGTAATCCTGGTGCAAAGTAGGGGATGTAACGCATTTAGGACCAGCCAATTTCCTTTCAGTGTGGTGTGGTCTTCCCCCAGTCACCGCAGACACGTTTAAAACAAGTTCCTGGCAACAGATTCTTGAAAAAACAGCCTGAGTCTAGAGGAATTGGAGGTGCAATTCTAGAAGCGTAAGGAATAAAAGTATGTCACACATACGTCACAAATGAATTTTGTCATGACGTCAGACGTATTTCGCAAATGTCTCTATGTTGTGTGTCACACATATGTCACATTTGATTGTGTCATGACATCAAAAGTATATCACAAATGTCAGTAGTATGTTGTATGTGACACATACGTCACAACTGGGTTGTCGTGACATCGGATGTATGTCGTAAATGTCAGTAGCCTGTCACACATACGTCACAAATGGGTTGTCATGATGTCAAAAGTACGTCGCAGGTGTCAGTAGTATGTTGTATGTCACACATACGTCACAAATAGATTGTGCCATGACATCAAAAGTATGTCGCAAATGTCAGTAGCACGTTGTATGTCACAAAGGTCTGAAGAGCGTCAAAAATGACAAAAGTATGTCTGACATTCACCAGTATGACACGAATGTTTTCACACACGTCAGAAGACCTCAAGTTGCGCGCTCTGCTCTGCTGTAAACCGATCTTTAGATCTTTAGATTCCAAAGGGTCGGTTTGCCTCTGGCTTTGACGTTAAGGTTAATGTCCTGAAAGAAACTCCGCCCGCTAAGAAAATAACACCATTTTATAATCAACCCGGAAAACGAGGTAATCATGACGTCAAAGGATCACTTCCACCATGACAAGAAATTAATTAACCGTGAAATCAAAGTTTGATGACACATCACCTAACAATACTAACAGAAATAAGTGAAAAGAAAAATTCGTTGAAACTCTGGTTTCGATGCCGAGTAATACATGTTTCATAATTGAACAATAATTCTGACCTAAATATTTAAAAGTCAGAGCAGAGTTCCAAAGAAATGACCGAATGGCGCAGATACCAAGATCAGCCCAAGGTATAAAACCACCACTGCATACGAATAAATGTTTCATGTAAAGTGGAAACGGTTTCCAGCTCTCTAAGACCTTGTCGATAATTAATCCCATAACAACAACTCTGTTGTTTCACTAACTGCCACATCATGATCATAGAAGGATTTCATAGCTAATTCTGCATCTACCCTCTTCCACTCTACGATCAGGACGTATCGACGCTATTGCACTGCACCCATTTCGTCGTACCAGCTTCTTCGTAGGGGTGTGTTTTTTAAACACAAAAATACTCCTGTCGTTCTTGTCGTTAGCACGAAGTCTGTGAAAGCTGCTGATGTGTCGGGACCAGCATGGCGAGCTTGATCTGCGGAAACAGGCAACGGAAAGGACAAACTAACCCTGCACCGAATCAATACGGAGAGCCGCCTCACTCCATAACGATATATCGACCGCGAATCACGAGCGAAACTTGAAATCCAAGGCGAAATCGAATGGGACGTCCACCCAGGACCGACGGCTGCCGACAAAACGTCGAATGCTACAAGAGGGTAAAGGTCGGAGGTTTGTCGGCAGACCTGCTAAGGGATGAGAATGACAAGCTAATGGCTGCGAGTTGAGAGGGCATGTCTTTATTTACTTACTCCTGTTGTCTTCTTAAACTACTAAACGCGTTTTTAGCCACCGGTTGAGCCGGGGCGCTCTGTTTCTAGGAGGTTTCAGAGCTGTGTACTTTACAAAAAGACTGAGATGAAGTAAGCTACAGCACTCTACTACCTTATGTGGCTACGTAGAGTATCAGTAAGAACCATCTGTCTGCAGATAGCCAGCTGAGATGTCCATTTATCTGTTAATAGTTTATGCAATTCTTCAATTATTTCTGGTTCCTAGCATTTTAAATCATGTTCTTCAACTCTCTCTCTCTCTCTCTCTCTATGTATATAGGTATTAACACATGTATCAATCTATTTTATTTACACGGGTGTTTTCGAATATTTTAAATTATTACAACAGTCTATTTTGATAATACTTATCTGTTGCTTTAAGACGCCTATGTTCACAGACGACCTGTTTGTGCACATTCTCAACGCAAATTTCTGATTTTGGCTGCTTCTTAAACAATTTTAAAATGTTTTTAAAATCTGTTAAACTTCCTTTTCTGAGAGAAAACGTGTGGACCAAATACATGTAGCAGAATCGTCAGGGTGTATAAGGCCTATAGAACCTTCTGCTTTTCTATACGAGGAACTATTTACTGGACAAAAAAAGTCAGCAGGATTACTGGGACAAGAACTGCAGCGCAGCCTGGCAAGACTTGAAGACATGATGACAGCGGCTACAAGTCTTTATTTCTCGCCCTGCCTTAGTTATGTGTGTGGCTTACGTGTCGCCGCCGTGTCTGCATGCATATTGATGACCGTG
Organism: Marisa cornuarietis; assembly: GCA_004794655.1. Lineage (NCBI taxonomy): Eukaryota > Metazoa > Mollusca > Gastropoda > Architaenioglossa > Ampullariidae > Marisa > Marisa cornuarietis. The sequence goes on from SMMW01000622.1 coordinate 11,477,634, forward strand.
CATTGCATCCTAGCGCCACTGAATTATTATTACAAGTACCACGAGCAGCGTGCACTTTGGCTCATGTAGTAGCTTTTTAAAGTGCTATAAATATCATCCTCATCGTCGTTGGCGGTGGCGGTGGCGTCATTAGCATAATTGTCTTCATCATTATCGATATCATTGTCGTCAACGCCATCGCAGTTTGGGGTTGTTTTTTTATGGTGGTGCTGTTGATGGTCTGACTGTTGTGTTTCGTGTATTCGGTGACATATATACGCTGTAGTAGTATTGGGGATAAAATAAATATCGACGTTTCTGCACGTCATTGTATGTTTTTATCACAGGGAAATCACCACCCTCTAAATGCCTTTACAGACGGTCACAAAATGTGCATGGAGAAGAGCAGTGTAATTTTAGACTGTATTCTGAAAAAATCTCCCACACCACGAGACGATTCCTCACCAGAAAAGTATCGACTTTCTCAGAGGTTACAGATGAATTAATGATGAATAATAAATACGAAGAATGACATCAGCAAGAGATGTTTAGCATAATGTGCACGCGCGCGTACACACACAAGAAAAAAATCACGGCTGCACCATCTGTGGATGAAGGGAAGCAACAGCTGCAACAGCAGAGGCTGAGATTCCAGAATCATGTTCATTTGAATAGCTTCCCTTAGCTTGTCCGGTCTTATGCATGTAAGAGTAGGATTCCTCGCATCTGAAAAGCCTGCAAGTGTATGCGAACATCTCTAGCAATTAGTCCTAAAGTATTTGTTATACTTCTGACAATTTTCATCAAAACAGCGATGTTTATGTCATGACCACTACACCTAGTTTAGTCATTAATTTAAAATTCAGACCTGCGGTTTACGCAAAGCTGGACAGTCTCATGTTAAGATAGGCGAAAAAATAAATAAAATAAACGCTTTACTGTCCGTGTTTGGTTTGAAGTATGTGTGTGCTACCTCGTTAATCCATTAATAACCTCCGAAATGTCTTACAGATTCTCATGGTCACAAGAGCTTTGCTTTTAGCTTGCAGCCACTCAAGACTAGTGTTCTAACACACTGGTGTATATTACACATACCATTTTTGTAAAGAATGGTGTATGTCCAAAATCCGACAATGCATTCCTTTCAGTTTTATCATTATTTTTCGGTTCTGTACACGACATTAGAACCATGTAACTGATCGTCTGCTCACGCGCTTTATCACACCATCAAGCCAAAAATAAAGCCATGGACTGTTTATGGGACAACAGATGTTAGACACTTGCTACCAGACTGAATATTCTTAGCTGAATAAATGAGCTCGCAACTCACAGAAAAATGTGGCAGGGGAAAACAATCTCCTTGCACGTCAATCGAAAACCGGGCAGTAAGCGTGTCATGTCTGCCAAAATAATCTGACCTGATTATTGGGCGCTTGACTACGTCCCTTTAATGACACGTCAATAGTCCCCCATTATCAGGTTGGGTAACTCTAGCAGCTTTCTCGGTGATGAGTAGTCTTCTAATCATCGTTCTACAACTAGCAATAGTCATGCGTGTTTTGTCCTTGAACCTTGTTTGTTGAATTTAGGTTGAGTAGTCCGTAGAAAGTGTTATGCATGAGACTTTTCTCTCTTATTCGTAAAATCTCTGATGGTGAAACCAAGGAGTTGAAACCTGTTATCTTTTTAGTACCACTGAAGTGTCTTTTGAAGTCATCGTCTAATTTTTTTTAATTCCTACATGGCTTGTGTAAGGGTGGGCTAAAACAACCCTATGAGAAACTATGCCAATGTGAGCTGACTTGCTTTCTATGATACAAATAGTTGGGTCTAGTCCTCGTTATCTTAAAAAGAGACAATGAAATCTAATAATTCTTGATGATTGTTTTTGGTAATGATACTTATATTTTCATTAAAATAACTAGACTGTAAAACACAAAGTACAGGTAGTCGTCGACTTACGACCTAAGCGACTTACGACTGTTCGACTTTACGACCACAGCTATGACTGGTATATCTGGCTTAAAGATGATTACAATATGATTACCTAGTATAATATACTTACGGTAATTTAACGTCGTAACCAAACGCGGTCGTACGTCGACGACTACCTGTATGACATATGAGTCATTTGTTCTTCCTGCATTTTGTCTTTGTCTGGGAGATGTTACTGAAGTTTGCCCGCAAAAATAATTTTAAAAAAATAGTCGAGAAATATTTTGTTTGTCAAAAGTAACACTTTCCTTTAACGTGTAGCGATGGGACGCAAAAACAAATTAGTGCATGTTTACAGCGTTTGAAAACTGCGAAATCCAGCACTAAAATGACTTTTCTGTAGAGTTGCTTTCGCTCAAATCACATTCTTTGTCGGGTCCCTGTGTCCGCTCCTCTTTTTGTTCTGTCTTCTTCTGGGACAGCAAGAGCAAACAGTCAAAATCACACTAATTTGTTATGACATTTAAGTGTCTCTTGTAGTCATTTCGTGAAGCACCTTTGTCAGTATGTGCCAAAGCATCCCCATAAATATCAAGCAAATGAATAAAACTCAAGCTATCAAAATGTAAAACGGAGTAACTACAAAAGGAGTTCCTGGCCCTTGCTCTCTTTAAAACAAAATGCAGTAAGACCTTACGATGCTATATCTGACAGTAAGTGTTTTGTCAATGAACTTCATTCTTTCTGTTAAGTCCGTTCTTAACCCGTTAAAGTTTCGAAATGTCAAGCCTCGGAAATGTCCACTGTATTGGCACACGCGTTCAGCAAAGAATTGTGGACTCAGCATGTTGTCTAAACTTCCAGTGTCTTGAACGATCGCCTGAAAACGTTCTCTGTGGTTTTCATACACAGATTTTCCCAAGCTTTTCGTGACATTTTCCCGGCTAAGAAGAGCGAATTTAGTCAATGAGCAAGGTGCAGACCACAGATGTCTTCAAAGTATATGACGTAAAGGATTCTCTTCTAACACCTCCTGATTTCTTCCGGTCTCTTATTCTCAGTCTGGGAGATATAAGTGCAGTCCGGCTTCATAAAGCTAGAGAATACACTTTGAAAACTTTTTTCCCGTGCGCTGAACGCTCTCCTTCGACGTGCACTAACATGGGTGCATAATAGGTGCAAAATGCTTACAACTTCTGGGAACCGAAAATCGGTATTAAAATGCTTTGTCTGGGTTTTTCTGTCACTCAACCACACTCGGTTCGGGTTTCAATGAGGGTTTTTCTTGACAACAGCAGACAATTGAAATCCTCTTAACTTTTATGAACTAACCCATTAAAGTGTCTCTTGTACTCAGAGTATGATATTAATACTTGTGCGACCAACAAGCAGAGCTGAACTATTCCAACTTAACACAAAAAAAATCATGTTCTTCTTTGTTAGTGACTTTAACTTTTATTTTTTTAAACTAGGCCAATCAAAAATAGGATGTATACGAAAACCACTTTCTTTTGATACACAACGTCTTGGGTCTTTGATGTATGCTAATGGCATCTCCCCTGCTCCCATGCTGATGGTCTGTATTAAACTGTTCTCAATAGTTGTTTTATTTTTTACAGGGTGGGGGATGTTCACGCCGTCTGTATACACTTTAGGTTTATAAATTTGTTTAGTTTGCATGTACCCAAAAATTACCACTGAATAGCTCAGTGCGTTTTTTTTTCTTCGGATCTAAAGGAAAAAATCTTTTTTAGTGTGTCGGCGACCTTCACAAATGAAATTTGCGTTTACCTCCTGCTGTCCAGGGACTCCGCCTGACTGGATGCAGATGAAAAAAACCGACAGGTTCTCGAGGAATCGTGATTACTGAGGCTTTGTGTGTATAGAGACTTGGCAACTGAAAGCTTTGTAGGAACACTGTCACCAAGCTTATAGGTTTCCCACATATGCGAGGCACGACATTGTTGAGTTACCAAAGCCTCGGTATCCTAGTTTCGTGACTCACCGTTTACAAACCTGGCCAAGGGTGTAAGAAAGTGTCATCTCCGACAATTAAAAGGAAAACGGTCTTCCTGGGTTTTTTTTAAATTTAGTTGGTTCTTTTGTGGGGAGAGGGTGAACTTGATAGAAAACGAGATTAGATAAGATTCCTGCTGACAGAGTCGTGTATCAGCGAAATCTGAACCCTGTTCAGCTTCTTCCAAGCGTGTCAGCCCCATGCGGAGAACATCAGCTTTAAACGAACAAAACAACAAAAGTAAAAAAAAAAAAAAAGAACCCCAGTGAATTTCTTGGAATTCAACTTCCAGAAATATCATTAGGTTCCGTAGATAAAGCAGACTGCGACATCGGCAAATTGCATGCTTCTTAGACACTGATCAAAGGCTCCACAGGTTTCTATACGGAAAGTTTCCCGAAAATCAAAGCACAAGAAAGAAGTGGTGTTTATATAGCAGCCGTCGTCTTGCCAATCATCTCGCAAATTGGTGAATTATGTCTACCCAGGCCAAAGCAAGTATTAGTTATAGAAGAGATTGAAGCTTGAGAATCACTGGTTACTGACGTCATCCGGTTAACCAACCGTATCAGGAATATCGCAAAGTCTGTGAAACGGGTGGTATTCACTCGGACAAATGATTGCCGCAGTGATTCCAACAATGACTCCATCAATGACTCTTGTCTTGAGTTTTCCGTCATTTTCTGTCTCTGTCTCCATGTTTTCTCTTTGGTCTACTGTACAGCTTTTGCACCCTTTTCAGCAAGCTTTCGATTTGTTCTCCTAAATGACTGCATCTATAAAGGCAGGGGCACTATAGTGAAGCCTGTTTGTTACGGTTATTAAAATTTTTTTAAAGTTCATTGCTCCCCGGGCTCCAGCAACATTTTAACTAAGCAGATGAAGATTTCGTCTGTGTGGACGAGCGGGTTGTGAAATGGTCGTACTTGACTTTCTTGACACTGCGTAGCAGCTATAGTAGGGTGAGACGGGGAAACAAACTTTTTCTGCAAAACGTACGGGACTGCGGCTCTGCTGCGCAGTAATATGCACGGGAAGCAGTCAGGCCCCGGGTTGAGCTAAATATACGACAGAGGTACCAGGGAAGGCGACCCCTTAGGAGTACGTGAGCCTGTCATCTCGAACCGGTTCGTGTCAGACCCGGGGACACCAAAGCTGAATTAGTCAGACAGACAACCAATCGCCTGCCTCGCCCGTAGGGTGGGGTAGGGGTGGCAAGGTGAGATGGCGAGGGACAATCTTTCGCCATCGAGAGAAGAAGATGATGAGTGATATCATGTTCTAAGTCTTTGTAAAGTCGATGGTTAAATAGTGGGGGAGTTGTTTTGAGGTCAAGATTGTTTGATCTGTGTGCTGCTTTCCGAAGTAAAGGCGGCGTGTCGTGCACTCTTTCAACTTGGGGGGAGCACAGCCTTGGGGGGAGAGAGAGAGAGAGATCGGGCGGACTCTTGCAACTTTCTACGCGCTGCAGTCAGGTCAGTAGTTTGACAAACAGTTTACTGAGCTGCCGCAGGTGCACTTAGCGTGTACACGCCGTGTGTAACCTGTACGTGCTGTTTAACAGATCGCACAGGTGACCGTATGTCATCGAGAACCTGCATGTGTGCGTGTATGTGTGACTGAGTGAGTGACGGAGCAATATATGTGCGTCCGTGTGTGTGTTGTGCGAGAGAGAAGCTTCTGTTCGTTTGCATGCATGCCTTCCTGAAAGTATGTTTCCATTTACTTCGGTTTGCGACTGGTGATGCAAACTGACAATAGGCAAAAAATGACTAGGTGCTCGGTAAATTTACTGAATAAAGTGCTTTTATCCTTTGGATGTCTTAGTCATGAAGCCTGACGAAAGTGATATCGCGAAAGAAAAGGGATTTGCGGAAAAGAAATAAAAGGAAAGGTAAATATGAAAGTAGTTAAGAAGGAAAGAGTCTTAAGTATTCTACTTGAGGACGCCATTTACAACTTTGTTTTTGAAAATAGGATGTGATCAATGAAGCTTAATGTTTTGCGCTGTGTTAAAAGGTTGTGGCTTGTAAAGGATGCCTCATATCGCAGGGTTTTGTTACTGGAAGTTTTTTTTAAAGCAGAGATATGTTCTGCTAAATGTTCTACTCCAGGGGTGGGGAACCTTTTTATCTCCATGGGCCATTTTGATATTGATAACATCATTGGCGGGCTATATAAGTTCTTAGAGGAGACAGAGTATATAGTAACAAAACCGTTTTTCCTAATCCCCAATGCTTTGTTTGTCGTTGTGCAGTGAAAGTATAATAATAATAATAATAATAATAATAATAATAATAATAATGACATAGAAACGTAGACTATTTTATATACAACCTTCCACCCGAGGTCCACCAAATGTAAGTACATTAAAATCAATTAGAAAAATGATTGGTGGATGTGATTGCTTTATTTCCTTTATTACACCAGTAGCAGAAACAGCAACAATCTGATTTATTTGTAGTTTGACTTCCACACGATAGAAAATATATTCAGATGAAAACTCCTTTGCCTCTAATTTATAAAAACTCATTATTATCATCTTAAGGTCGTTTTTATAATTTGTCTATCCAAATTTGGCAACAAGAGACAGAGTGGCGCCATTTGTAACACAGACTGGTGTTGTCCTGACACAACAGGGGGGAGAAAAACATCGCAACGCGATTTCTTGTGAAGGAGTCCACAAATAACTGACGGCAAATTGTTGGAAGACTTTCATTTTACAGTTATGCTTGACCCTTCACAGTCGAACTATACACAGCTTCCAGTACATTAGCCTATCACGTTATGAGTCGGACACCAGAGGATCGCGGGACACTTGCAAGACCAAGCCAGAGCAGGTTGTGGCAATCCAGAGACTGGTCCCGCCGCTAGTTCACCTTCCGGTGCCTTCACGGAAAGAAAGGACTTGTCTGTCGACGATATCGGTTAGGATCCTGCGGGCCGGACGCACTCGGTGCTCTTCTCAAACATTATTTTATGAACTTTATCGAAACCATCAAGTGCAGGCGGCTGGAGACGTTACAGCTAGAATTTAACACAAAAATCAACAATAAAAATCAGAGCACGTTGTATATATATACTTGTTGTCTTCGCACATTTTCAAATTACATTTAATTTTGTCAGCCATTTTTTTCATTTAAATTTGTGAGAATAATTTTATGTTCCGTTCGTATCTAAATCTATATAGTCCAAAGGTAGAGATAATAATAATAATTATTATTATCATTATTAAAATCTGTGGTGTTTACATGGGCATAGCAGAATCAGTCGGTTGAGTTTAACCTTATAAGTAGCTACTTCGTCAACACTACAGCCAGCTAGAGACTTGGTACCATCTGTTCATTAGTCGCATTCCTGGCCCTTTATGGCATCATAATTGTCTCATTCTTCCTGTTGTGGTGCCCTTTTAATACCAAGAGCAATCGGAGGCTGCTCACGCAGGCTTTATGGGAAAAGATGTTTAATGCTAAGCTCTACTGAGTCATTTGGGGGTAAAAATTACAGGTTGGTAGAAATTTATGAAACGTACCTTTGTTAATTTTAAAAATGGAGCTGTCAAGACGCTAGACTACTTGGTGGGGTTTTTTATTACGAAGTATGAATTTCAATAGCTATATTGGGAATGCAGTCAATATGATTTCATCAAATTATTAACACACATTCAATATAAAATGTTATTTTAAAAAATAGCAAGTCTTTTGTAGAGTTTTTAAAACAATCGTAATGTGATTCATTTTTTTATGCGCCTTACCCATCCCCGACCCACCTTTCACACCCTACCCCCCTTATTTCTCTCTCCCCACCTCCATCTTCTCCCTAGACATGCAGTTCTCGTGAACAAAGTAACTCAGCTTGATACCAACTTAATTAGAGACTTGTTTCTTCTGTGAAAGGGAGATCGCTTTAACACTGACACTCCCCTACTTTAGTTTGCTGTAAAGTACTCAGTAAGAACAGTTTAAACAATGGTTCAAACACTGATATTGCAGTCAGTTAAAACACTTCTAATCCCCGTAGCTGCAGCATCCACGATAGTTTACTGATTAACTGCCGACGGTGTTAATGATGGATAAAGGTGACCTCAGTAACACAAATACGGAACTTTTCTCACGCCTATCGCTTACGGTTATTAAAAAAATAATAAAGTTTTGCTTGTTTCTTTAATTACTAGAAGGGACTGGCTGTATGGATTTCTAGCACCAAGTGAGGTCGAGGTCTGTGTGTGTGTGTGTAAGGTTAACGTGTGTCGTGGTCTCTAAAAATGGTCTCTGCCGTTGGCTGCGTCTTTTGTGGAAAGGTCCTTGGCGCCATTAAAACAAGCTGTACTGCTCCCGGGTGTGGGAAAATGTTTGGAAAATAGAGCCACGTGACTCATTCTCGATCTTTCTCACACCTGCGCTCACGCATGCATACATACATGCACACACACACACACACACACACACACACACACACTCTTTCGCTTACACACAAGCAGACGCAAACATTCACATGCACGCACACTCTCTATCACACACACACACACACACACACACACACACACACACACACACACACACACACACACACACTTTCGTATCCGCGAATAGACATTCAAATCCGTCCTGATTCTGAAAACTTCACTGATGTAAGTTTCTCTTTAAAATCTTTCTCCTTTTCCTTCTTACAACCTCTACCCCACCCACCCCGCAACTCCTCTCTTCCTGTGTTTTGTTTCCCTATCTCCAATCTCCGCTGGCTTCACTGTATGTCCTTGTCGTACATACAGGGAGACGTTTTACTGTACCGCTTCGGGGGCGGGTAAATCCCCGCACTGCCTGCTTCTCTGATTTCGATCTATAGACAAGGTTTACAGCACCTGACCCCAGCATAGGTCACCAGCACGCTAAACGTCGTGACTTCTCGGCGTAAACGGATTTCTGAAGGCTATCGACAGTTAGTGCATCAACATTCTACGTTAAGAAGTTTTTTTAAGGCGTTAGTTAATGTCTGCGATACCTTGTTGCCCCTTAGCTAGATCCGTGAGTTGTCACCACTGGAAGAAAGGATCGTCACTGAAGTGTTATTGCAGGCAGTTGTGTGTGTGTGTGTGTGTGTGTGTGTGTGTGTGTGTGTGTGTGTGTGTGTGTGTGTGTGTGTGTGTGTGGAGCTGCTAGCAAACAAATCTCAGCTCTTACTAAATATCATCAGCTGTAATCAGTAGTATAAAACTTGGTGTGTTTGGCGTATTTAATATAACTGAAATCTTTTAAGATTTAGTGGTCGTTGTGTGCTTTTTGTTTTGTTTTTGTTTGCTTGATACTTTTTTGTAATTTTAAATTTACACGTATTTCGTTTAGTGTTTCTGGTGTTGTGAGTTTGTAATATAATTTATAGTGAATATTACAATTCGCTTGTTTGTTCCCATCTAAGAACATGTCTTCTTTTTGATTAAAAAAAATAATATTTCTCAAAATAGTAAGAGAAGTGATATATCCACAAACATGATCTTAAAGGAAAATCATTTCAAATGATAAGATAAGCTTAAATAATAAATATTCCGCTCTGAATCATGTCTGATCAAAATTTAAAGTTGCCAAACAAACAAAATCTTTTACTTACAATCGAGTCTAAAACACGGGGCTAGGACGGTTTGAGTAGCCGCCTTGTGTTGTCGAGTTACTGAGAAGCCTCGTGTTGTCTGTCTATTGCCAAACTGCTAGCATCCTGGATTTTGAGATGGTGTGGTAAGATAAAGATCACAGTAATAACAAACTGAACACATTTCTGAATACTGGCTCGACTGAGGACAACATTACAAGCAGTAACATGTAGTTTCCATTGAGTTACTGTATGATTCTCTGAGGCAGCTGGTGTGGAAGATGTAGGGCCAATGATCGTTGTGTGTGAAAGTCTTTAAAAAAAACTGAATGAACCTCCTTTAGCGTGATATGTGTTGAGACTGGCTGTAGTGACAAAATATGTACAGATCCTCGCACACAAACGAACGCTGTGATCCGCGCGCGAAGTTTTTTTTTTTCAAGTAGGAAGCAGCCAAGACAAGTTTGTTTATCTCTCTCGTAAGTTCTGCTTTTCCGCAGATTGCAAGGTTGCCCGTGCTTCTCGTATATTGCAGACTAAAACTCAAGATGGCGCTGTCTAATCGACAAAACTGCTGACAGTATCACGGCATCGCTCGACACTTTTCTTGTCGCATCGAGCCGCCTAGGTCACGAATTAAAGGGATTCTCACCCATATATTCAGATTCAAAGGTGGCATTAATTACGACAACAATACTACTACTATGTTTCACGATTTTTACTGTTCTTTCGCTTTTGCTGATGTGTATCTATCCGAAAACTTTGACTGAAATGCGTGACGTCTGGGTCGCTAACTGAAAAGGCCGCAAGAGCCTCGATTTCGATTTGTGAACCTGACACTTACAAAGCAGCGTCATCAGCCGGGGAAACCCCTCACAAATCGAAATCGAGGCTCTTGCGCCCTTTTTAGCTGATTCTGTGGCGCTATCCACAGCTTGCAAGTCTGCCATTGTTATTGCTAATAAAGCGTCACACTTCGGGAATTCCGTGCGCTCGGACTGCTTCGTCGACTGCTCGTTAATCGGAAACCAGCACAATTTCTCGCCTTCAATGACAAATTATACTTTAACAAGCCCGATGTGGCTTAAATGTCCGATATTTTTAGGGTCTTGATTCAACACTTAAACGAATCCCAAAAGTTTGTATTTACAGGTGAGAATCCCTTTAAAGTTTGTTTTCTTTCGTAGAAGAGTCCTCAAACAATGAAGCTTTCATGGGTCAGCCAAAAGGTCTTAGATGCGACTCTAAGAAAGCGATCGTCTTTTAACCGGAAATTTTGACTAGACATGATTCAGAACGTCAGTTGTTATTATTTAAGTCCAACTTACTATCTGACTTGCTTTTTCCTTTAAGGAGTAAGGGGAGCCGAAGGCGGCACCTCAGAGTCACGTGTCGTCATGTCCTGATGATTTCTACGTCCTGTAGGCTGGGTGTCTTACAGCTCTTAGCTGCATTTCGCATGATCGTCTGCGACGGACGATGAAGGTGAAGATGAGGTGGAAGGATCGATGCTGAATCTCCACCAAGTGTCTATTGCTACAGTTATCAGTTTCTGCCTCCGCCACAAAAATATAATAAACAAAAACCAGGAGTGGCAACCACGAACCACAGCCAAATACAGCAACATCATCACCACCGGTAGCAAGAAAAAAAAGGCACAATGAGAGTGCTAGTCAAACGGCGCAGACCTAAAGTGGACCGGCTGGTGTGGAACAGCAGCAAGAACGTAGCGGTGACAGGCGTACCTGATCGTGTGAGACGCTACATGTCCGACTTCTACACCACGCTCATCGACATCGAGTGGCGCTGGAACCTGCTCTTCTTCGCGGTGGGGGTGTTGCTGGGCTGGCTGGGCTTCGCCTGCCTGTATTACTTCATGCTGGTCGTGCACGGCGACCTGGAGCCGGCCAACTTCAACAACACGGACTGGGAACCTTGCCTTGTCGGCGTCAACACTTTCACCGGCGCCTTCCTCTTCTCCATCGAGACCATGTCTGCCATAGGTGAGTCGAACATGCGGTGCGAGCGGGCCTACATTATACCAAGAAACCTATACATTTTTGGAAAAGAGAAAACTTGAACTTTGCAATAAAAAGTAATGAAAATCGCCTTGCCCGTGCTACCCGGCAAAGCCACGATTGTGGCCAATCGTCCTTTAAGTGTTAAGACAGGTGAGACAGGCGAGAAATGGGAACTACTGTAAAAGATACCACAGGTTTGCCGTGTGTGCTAGTGGACACCAAGGTGACACGGCCGATAAAATGTTGACAGTGACTAATGCTAGAGCCTTCTTCTCATCCCTAACGAAAATGGAATCAAGGTATAGGGCTGTTTGACTAATTAGTAATATATAATCAAATGTGTAGGTATTAAATATGTCATTCCACTGCTGCTAGACACACAGAAAAAAAATTTGTTGTATATTTTACGAATATTAGGCACAATCTACAGAGAACGGTTTCTGAGCTAATGTTAAAAAAAAATCTCCGGGTTTTTTTTCCTTCCTCAAGTCTGTGCTTCATTGATATTTGCTGAATTTTTCCGCAACAAAGTCTCACAATCTTACGACCTTTACATGTGATCAACAGGTTACGGGACCAGGTATGAAACAGAGGAGTGTCCGGGGGTATACATCCTGGTTATGGTACAGTTAGTGGTCGGTACGGGTGTCCAGTTTGCTCTGGCTTCGCTCGTTGTCTCCAAAATGCGGCGCGCTAAAAGTCATTCCCAGACCATCCTCTTCAGCAACACGGTTAGTTGTGTCAGATGCACGAGTGCATTATTATGTGTGTGTGTGTGTGTGTGTGTGTGTGTGTGTGTGTGTGTGCGAGCGCATGGGAAAGTGACTAGTGCTCTAACATATCCTTGAGCGAGTGTGGCTCAGCCTGCCAATCTGAATGAACCAGAAGATAGCTATTCGGTGTTACAGGTAATGATCATCTTAAAACTTAGTAAGAGTAGTCCTTTGAAGGATATTGCAGAAGGGTAAGTCTTTATACTTCCTACAAAAATGACTACTAATGCTAAACAGGCTGTGATTTTTTGGGAGGATGGTCGCCGGAAGCTGGGGGTGCGCGTTGCGGACCTGCGCAAAGACGTCGTCATTGGGGCGCACGCAACGGCCATGTTAATAAAGAAGACGACAGCAAGGCAAGGGCATAAAGTACCCGTCAGGTAACACCTTCAATTTAGCCAGTTTTGAACTGAATGAAGTGACTGAAGCTGGCCCTCGTTATCTTTCAGTCTTTCGTTCTTATCCTTTTCGTTATTTTTTTCGTTTTATTTATTTCTTTTTCTTTCATCTATTGTTTGTTCGTTTGCTCGTTCGTTCATGTTCTTTTTTTTCTTTTCAGTAATTTGTTCTTTCTCTCATTTGCTCTTTTGTTTTATCGTCTATCTTTCCCTTCTTTTTTTCTCTTTTTTACAAGATGAAGAATTTAATGTGGTTCCTGTTACTGCGGAAGCGTTCCAAATGTACATTCAAATTTTACTAAAGACTGTCAACAGAAAAAAAATCTGTATGTTTCTTCCTCCTACTACAATTTTGTACCTAGCTGTCGTGAAACGCGAAGGCTAAGTAACGGGAACACTGAACAGCACACACATTTAGTAGGCATAGCTCTGTTTAAAGTTTGTAATTTGAATTACAGCTTTTGAATTTGTCTTCATATTTTCGTTCTGGTCTTCCGAAATTTGTCAAGAGAAATAATAGAGCATACACTCACATGCAAACTGACGACGCAGACAAGCGTACAGTAGATACGTTTAATTTTTCTTAATGCAGTCCACCAAGCAACCAGCAAACCAGCAGCCAACACTATCTTTCTGTTCTTCATGTGATCCAGAATGTTCACGGTGACCTTGGAGGCAGAAGGAAGTCATCAGAACTTATTTTTGTACTGGCCATCTCTGTTAATCCATGTGGTCGATGAAAATTCCCCGTTCTGGAGTTTGTCACGTGACCAGCTTCTCCTAGGACAATACGAACTTGTTGTGGTCCTCAGCGGGGTCTCGGCCACCACTAGCAAGCTATTTCAGGTAGTCTTTGTTCTTGTCTTTCCTTCTTTATATTAATTATCATGATGAAAATGTGGCACCAACGGTCTTTTAAATGTTGAGTTGACCTGTTCCATCATCCTCGTCTTCTAACGGTAAAATAAAAATCACAACATTATTAAAAAATATACTTGGAATGCGTGGATTTCACCAGGAAAGTTACGTGAATAGTTTTTATTTGTGGATAATGGAATGTTTCGCCAGTGACAGGAAACATAAAAGAAAGAGTGAATCAAAGCAAAAATAAAACAAGAAAGAGAAAATGGAATAAAAGAGAGAAAAAGGGGATTAAAAGAAAAAAAAACAAGAGTTCTTTCTCAAGAAAGTCGCTGGTTCGAGATATGCTTGCATCTGGACTACCAAACTCCTCCTGTCCTTGTAAAGGAACATAAAATGCGGTATGTGTATGGTGCTTAAAAAAACAAGGTGATGAGACACTTTGTCTTTCACTTTTTGTTGGTATATAATTATAGATAACAAAATTGTGTGCGAGAATTTCGGAGTTTTTTTATGCAGGCCCGGAAGTCGTACTACTCGTGGGAAATCATGTGGGGCCAGAAGTTCCATGTTCTGGAGGTCAGGGACAACGATCCCAAGGCCGATGGGTACGTGGTCGACTTCACCCACTTCCACGACATGGCACCTATCTGCATGCCATCCTGCAGCGCCCAGGAGTTGCAGAACCGCGAGCTGTTTGGCGCTCCCGACCTCGAGGACGAAGACGTCGACAGCAACGACAACGGTGGGGGAGACGACAACGGTGGGGGAGACGACAACGGTGGGGGAGACGACAACGACGACGTCTTCATGCCAGCAGAAACTTGCGATCACGATGGGGGCCCCGCGTTGACCTCACCTTTGTCAGCAGCGAGCCTGTTATCGGTTCTGGGAAGGGAAGAAGGGAAAGACAGCCCCACCTTGTCTGAAAGAGCGTTGTACTTGCCTCGCCGTTCGCCGTGGAGGCACGGCAAGTTCCAACGGCCGCTGTCTTTCGGCGACGCTCTGAACCTGTACCGCCACCGACGGAGTGTGACAGACACGTACCTGGGCACGGACATCTGTGACGAGGACAGTGACGACAGCGAGGAAAACGAAGCTCTCATGTCCATCGTGTCGCAGCAGAGCCGCCAGGAGGTCAAGCCGGACGTGCGAGACATCCTGTGGGTCCCGCCCCGTCGAACGTCCTTCACCATGGAGCTCATGTTCGGACCCGAGAGCTCTGAATTGGATGACGAGGACCAGACTTAGTCACGTGGTCCTCGGCAGCCTTTAGTCGTGCATGGTACCAAGTAGACGGAAATGTAAACAGTTGAGAAACATTTGAGAAACACTGTGTAGCAGATGACTGTCTACTTTAGACCAGACCTCCGCCGCCGTGTAGGAGTTGAGAAAGATAGGTGATAGGACCCTACCACGGAGTTTACCCCTCCTCCATTCATCGTTGAGGCTCCGGAAAGCGCTTTCGTGTTAAGTCTAGAAGTGTCTTTATTTACAGGTGCTAAGTAGTTGATTACTATTTCTCTCTGAAGAAATATGGGATTTGAACATAGCAACAGGTGTCTAAAGTTGAGGTCCTGATGACTTGACTGCCATAACATCTTAACAATTGCTTCATTATGAACAGTGCTGTACTGCTTTTAATTAATCCACAACAATCATTTTTGGTGTGTGCTTCAGATCCCGCCGCTTTTCTGAATATTTAATTATATTGTGGTTAAGGTATGGTGTGGTTGTGGCATGGTGTGATGTGGTGTGGTTGTGTTGCTGGTGGTGCAATGTTGTTGTGGTGCTAGTCGAGAGTATGTCTACGTGCTTGTCTCCATGTGGCGGAAGATAGGGAAGAGGAGTGAAAAGAGAGGATCTTTCTTTGTGGCAAATATTGTCATTAGAAAACATGTTTGTGCGTTCTTTTAAGTAATTACTCAGTGCCTTTAAAGTAACCTTCTGCTTTCAGAGATTACACAAATAATATACGTTGTAACTAAGGAAAGCACGAAATTTTCATAATCGTACTCTTGTACATTTTTTGTGTACTTAACATTGCCAATATCGAATTTGGGTTTTATTGTTCTGCCATACGCCTGTTCCTTTTCTTATGTTGGTGTTGTCCTTTTGCTCGTGCAAACCTGGAGGCAGATAGTACTTGCTGTGGTCAATCTAAGCACGCGCGAAAAATTGCAAATAGCTAAGAAAGGCAGGCTGTCCCGTTGTATGCCTACTCACAAATAAAATTTTGGTGGGTAATTTTACGTCCAAAGCATGTTGTATTTTGATATTATTTTGCTGGAAATCAGGGGTAGACATCCATAACTTTGTATCCCTGTGACACAACAGCAAAACCAATCCAAATATATATGTAAAAGATATATACTGGTAGTATAAGCCTTTACAATATATATATATATATTATACACTTATACTTCCTCTGAATTTTTTTTGTTTTGTTTTGCTCCATTGAACTAGTTGTCATCTTCAAATCCATAGGAACGTACACATTTTTTCAGTCTTTCTGGTGTGTATGCTGGCTTGTACAATACATGAGGCTTTGAAAGTCTTTGGGAGGTTTTATTACAAAGTACCGCGCCACTCTTACTTTTATGGTTTACTGTTTTGGCTAAACATGGCTTTGGGGAGGGTGGGGCGGCCGGGCTAGAGGTTCAAGGGACATAGCTGTGCAACTGTTAATGCAAAAATTACACAGTTACTTCCCTTTATCCTTCTGCAATTCTTACTCTAACGCTGATACGTAACACGTCCGTATTAGACATTCAATGTCTATTTTGCACATAGATGAAACAGATTTTCTTTTTTTTCATCAGCCACATATACGCTGAATTTCAAGAGAAAAAATATATATAAACGGAATTCTAACGCCCATCCATCTTTAATTCACTACAACTAGGTGACATTACTTAAAAATGTTTCATAGATAATAACTGTATGGGATGGTATATGTTTTTATTATTTATGTATATATGTTTTATGTCTGTAAATGTTTATTACCTCCCATATGATGTTTCCAAGTGTCTAAACGATAAAGACGTGACAAAGATGTAAGAGGTGGACGATGGATGGAATACAAAAGAAAGATACAGACAAAAAAGGAAAAAGGCAGAAAAAGATTGGTGTCTGTTATTCTTTCATGACAAAGTTCAGAGTACTTCTATGTTTTATTTACCACTTAATAAAGTCTTTTACGCGATGTCACCGTCGTGGTTAGCCCCCTTGTGAGATTTCTCTGCGCCCCCCACCCGGGCCCTCTTTTTGTTTGCTTTAAACGTGGTGCAAGGTAACTGATTGTGCATTTGTCTGCATGACTGTCTTAAATATCACCCTCCTTACAATTTCTTGAAGTGACAATATTTCATTAATCCTAGTGGAAGTTGTACACCACAAGCACTCGGCATTAATAAAAGTCACATAAATATCTCAACCACATGCCACCTTCGACACTTGCATTCGACAGCACGTGCTCTTTTGTTTATGAAAACACGGATATCTGTCAAAGGGCTTCCCAGGAATTTTATGATTAGCCTTACGTCCGGTGAATTCTTTTCTCTTTTGTAACACATTTCTTAAAAATGACTCTTTCCTTGAACAGGTTACAGATATCACAATCTGGTTATAAGGACGGGTATAAGGAACCAAACACTTCAACTCACGAAATTGGCTTGAAAGTCTCACATAAAATATACACAAAACACCTCCCGAAAAAAGACACAGTATCATCCAACACCAGGCCTACATAAGGACACATATATCCACTGTTCATACACACTGAGAACATAAGCCTTTGTTCTTATTCTGTCAAGTCAGCTCGTGACGACTGTTCATATACCGTTTAGTCCGCTCGTTACTAGATTAGTGTAAACATATAACCTATGTTCATATCGTAGAAAACCTTTTTCTAATTGGTTATTTTTTAAGTCCACTGGTCACGTTGCCATCGCTCTGTTAAAGGCTAGGGCCGGGATGGAGGTAAATAATACGTTGCCAGTAATCTAGCCAGTAAAAAAAAAACAAAAAAACTTTCAATAATTTCTGTTTTTATTGCCTTGTTTTGAATTAATGTAATGTTTTCATTTCTGTTACTTAGTCCGAGGGCTAGATGTAAAAAAAAAGGTAACTTTGACTAATTCTCTTACCCTCGTAGATAAAGATTTGTCATTTGTCATAAATCTTGACCTGCGACACGGGGCACGCTGGCCTAACAGGAACACTGTGTTCAGATCTTAGTACGTGCTAGCTGCCCGGAATCGGTCCAACATCACAGAGTGACCAGGGACACCCGAAATGCATGAAGAGGCAGTTCGGCTCTGTTAGAAAAACTGACCACCTCTCCGAACTGAGTGCTAGCGAGAGGAGAATCCGTCTCACGGAGACGTTACGCGGTATTGGTGTAGACCGGGTCTCGGTAGAATAGTGCTATTATGTTGGTACGAATGCTGGAATGCTGGAAAAATCCAGAAAACTGTAAGTATATAATATATAGACTGTGGATTCTGAATATGTATTGTAAAGAACTGTCCTCCCCCCTCTGGGAAGCATAAATGTGATTAAAAGTGAGAGACGGATAAGATCGTGCAACAGCGACAGCCTGAAAGCTGAGCTTACAGATTTGAAGTCTCTAACAATTATTAGAACAAATGTTGTTTATATATGCACTGATTAATTGCATATTTCCTTTTCATTATATTTTGTTGTTTTACATATATATATATATATATGATTGTGCGGATGCGCCTGTTTGAATGTCGTAATAAAGTGTTGGATGTTAAAGTCTTAAGCCATAACTGTTATCCAATTGCTCACAGAGGATGCATTACACATATACCCTTCACTCCGATTAGGACTTGTCCTATTTTACTTAAAGTCTTCAAATGCTCTATAAATAATAAGTTTTCTTATTATATTTATGATGTCATGTTGCAGTTTTTCAGATTATCACCTCCCCTAGATAATATTAGGTGATGAAAAAAAAACCAGAAACTGTGAAAAAGTAAACAACAGAACAGAAACTGTAAAGCACTAAACAGAAGACTAGAAACTGTAAACAGTAAGCAGAAGACCAGAAATTGTAAATAGTAAACATAAGACCAGAAACTGTAAGATAGTAAGCAGAAAGACCATAAGCTGTGCACAGTGGTTCTAGTTTTATGTCTTAGTTTCCAGCTTCAGTTTCCATAAATGATCAACACGCTGGCTACGGAGATCGCACTATTCGTCGGGGGACCTTCGATCACTGTCCATTAACGCAATAGCGATCAGAATCATGCAGCAAATCGCCATTTGTTAATTGGACATCGTTTTAAAAAAAACGAATCTAAGAGAACACTCCAGTGTGTTAGCACATAGACAGGTGGGCCTTCGTAGACAGTTCCAGCCCGGGCGTCGAGACGAGATACAAGATGCTTCCTCTCTCTCTCTCTCTCACACACACTCACTCACTCTCTCCCTCTCTCTCTCTCTCACTCACTCTCTCCCTCTCTCTCTCACTCACTCTCTCTCCCTCTCTCTCCCACTCACTCTCTCACTCTCTCCCTCTCTCCAGTGTGTTAGCACATAGACAGGTGGGCCTTCGTAGGCAGTTCCAGCCCGGGCGTCGAGACGAGATACAAGATGCTTCCTCTCTCTCTCTCACTCACTCTCTCTCCCTCTCTCTCACTCACTCTCTCACTCTCTCTCTCTCTCTCACTCTCTCCCTCTCTCTCTCTCTCTCTCATGACGAATGCAGCCTAAAGGCTATGGTCGTTATGCAACTGATGCTCCCTCCTGTCGCCATAAAGTCGCTGACAACCATCGGTATACACCCACACTCCCTCTTTCCGTCCGTTATGAAGCCACTTACACATTGTTTTCTTTGACCAGTCGCTTGACAAGCCGGGATTTCTTCCCCCAGTTAACGTCATTTGCGTCTTTTCTGGGCACAAAAGTCTGCACCGTTTAGGAAAAAAAAAACAAATATAATGGCCTTGTTTAAGAACCAGGCAGAAAAAAAAGTTATGAAAAAAAAGACATAGGCGTGCTCACGCATGCGCGCACTAGAATATGATTAAAATTAGTAACGGTTTCGCCGCTATTAGGCCTTGTGTGGCAGCATCCGCTAAACGCACTCCTTTACCAGTTACAAGTACGCTATTGGCTTGCAGATTGAGATCGCTGCTGCACCAGCCAAAGGCTATCAGCTCTTCTGCTTTTCCTGGCGACTGAGAACCACAATGAGCCTCATGCTGCCTCCTTCCCTCCCACCATCCTCCAGAGTTCACCCCATTGCAGTCAATGCTCACTTCCTCCTTTTCTCCACCTTTGCCTGTGCCAATCATAGACTTCTATGGTCCGTGGCGCCAATCGTTGTGCAGCGTGTGCAACACCGGGAATTAAGGATGTACCCAGTTTCCAGCTTTGACGTTTCTGAAGGATGAACACTTCACACGAGCACAAGGGATTCAATATGAAACTGGCTGCCGATGCTTCTGTAAAATAGATTTGTGTTTTGAACATCTAGGTCTCCCATATGATATTATGACAATTGATACGCAGCGAACGATATTAAGACTGACTATTCAGCCCTTGATAGTTAGCAATTGATATGTAGCAGTTGTTATTAAGAAATTAACCAGACCAATCGCACCACCAATTAAGAACGGCCTTGCACCACCACCCATCGGATTAAGAAAGAGCTATCTATCTGTCAATCCTTACAGTGTCCGGACCGGGTGAGGTTTCCCGCGCTGAATCAGATTAAGCCGCAGCCTCCACTCCTGGCGATGCCCTTCCGTCATTTCATTTAAGTTTCAACTTTGCAACCATACTTTCCCCGGAGCACTAAAACTTTGGTTTCCCGGAAGCTGCTCGCAGAGTTGATGAAATAACACCTGCGGATCATTAGTTGTCATCGTTAATGGTCATAATTACGACGGTGTCTGATCGTGTTCGAACCTTTGACTTTGTTCTTGACTATAAAATACTTGCATGGCAGTTGTTCGTCTTGCAATGATTCACGAATTTCGCGTCTAACACTACATTCCCCCCTCCCTGGGGGTTATTCTCCAATATTTTGGGAAATAGTATGGTACACTAAACTTTACTGGTCATTAGAACAAATAACTTGCACCCTATTAAAACTTTAACAAGTATATAAAAATGAGGTCAAACATTTACGTCATGTTTGTACACATACGCCAAATTAATATCCGATATCGATTTTTTCCCGTTGATCATTTTGCTTCCGAAAGAAAACAAGTTAAAACTTTTCTAGTCTAATGTTTTCTTCAGAAGCACCATTCCGTAAGAATAAATAATTTTACATTCCGCAGCCGTTCCCTCGCATAACGCCACTTTCCAAACATAAACGCTTTCATCTTTACACAGGAAAGATACTGCAGTATGGCAGTATTTACTTTTAAATAGAAACAGTCGGCGACTTCCCTTCGCTGTTTTTGATCTGGTCCGAGAGCGCACTGAGCGCTGACAGCCGTGTACCTTGCTGAGTATAAGGCGAACTATGGCAATAATGTGACCCGTTACAAATCTTTTCCCCAAAGATACATAAAGACTGCGTAGTCAGTACAATATCTCAAATAGCAGAACGAAATCTTCTACATCCGGTCGAAAAGAAATACTGTTATTTTAATAAGTGTGATGATTTGCGAAGGATTTAATCATGACAGTCCGAGACTTTATGGGGTGACTTGTCCTCCCAAGGAAAGAACATCATCATTCAACCCCATATATTACTCGCCTTGCGGGGGTCTGTTCATGCGTGTAAGATGTGTTCAGTAAAATTTATGGAAACGGAGCTGGACAAGCTCTTCGTCTTTGTTGATACCTCCCGACAAAACCCCAGGTCTGCTTACAGCGAGATCTGCAGTTAGAAATGATGATGGATAGAGCAAAAGATAAACCGCCAAATTACGGGGAAATAATGGGCCTTGTGGGCTGCGCCCAAATAGGGAAGACATGCTGGGTGTGTACGATCTTACATTACCGTTTGTACATACATAACGCTATCTGGCCTAAATCTTTCATCAGCATGCACGCGGATGTTGCCATGGAAGCGCATGCCATTCGCTTCGTGACGGCGCAGCTACTTGCCTGCCTTGCCTGCCTGCCAGGTTTTCTCCCTTTCGTAACACTGTCTGGAACTGGCTATCTCCCTTGTTTAAGACTGTACGTGCAAGGGAGCAGATCTCCGTTTTTTATCGTTTTGTTTTTTCCGCTGATTTATTACAAGATCTGGAAGTCTTTTATTAATCATCAACGTCAGTTTGACGCCCCAGTTTTTTCGGATCTACTCTGGGGTAACTCTTCACACACACACACACACACACACACACAGTGAGCTTGACATGTGAGAACTGGCCTAGTGTGTTAAAATAATCTTATGGAACATATTAAATACAAAGACTAAAGTCTTCTTTCCCTTAACAAAATACAGAGTACCTTCGTAACATAGCCATCTTCACAAATATTTTCTTTCTTTTTTTATAATTTTCATGTTTTCTCGTGCCTGATTAAGCTTTCCAACTTATAAAACCAAGATATTTCAGTTATATGTGAGATTTTTTTAATGAAATTCGCAGGCACGAACGAAAAATACGGCAGTGTAAAAAATATAACAGTGGCGATATAAAAGCGAGGTAAATAAAAAAAAACCCGAGCAGTGGTTTGAAACAACCAGTCGAGCTGAGTTGTTGTTTATGTTGAGAGGAAGAAGCTGGATTTTGCACTGAATAAAGACCTGGGGTAAAAGGTAAAGGGTAAAGGGATGAAAAAGGGAAGAGGTTTGATAGGTACAAGAGAGGAGACTACCATATTAAGAATAGACCCTGACTTTTATTGAGAACCTGTTGTTATGTATTGACCAGTGTACTGAGCAGTAGAATTGACCATTCCATCACAATATCGTGAGAATGTTCAGATCAGACGACGTTTAGAAGACTTCAACATCCATCATCGCTGCTATTAGTACAGAAACAAATGTTCAAATACGACATATTTCTTACAGCCTCTCAGACACTTGTCAAAGAAAGCACAACCACATTGTGCATGACACTCAAGAAACAAGAATAATCAGTTATACTGACTTAAAAAGTTGAAAGGGAAATTCATGAGCAGTAAGCACAGCACTAAAAATAGAAATGGGTTCCCCGCGTACTCGTTTTACTCTTCTTGACAAGACACACCATTGAGACGTCATGACCAACAGTGCAACAGGGAGTTATTGGACAGCTTGCAGACGACACGCTTCTCCTCCCCCCCTTCCCACGCTTGTGGCTCTGGTGATCAAACGATCTCCACAGGAGTGGCGCCATTCTGAATGCCCCGGCGCCATAACCTCCTGAACAACCCCTTCCCTGTCCTCCCCTTGGACTCTATTCATCTAGCACTGGCTTGCCGGGCTGTGTTTACAGACCGCGGGATGAAACTCCTCACATTATTACGGCGGTCAGATTTATTCAATACTGCTTCCGCCAGGACGAATAACGATAAGGCAGCCGATATTTCAGGTGATAACAGAGTATTCTCGGAGGCTAAAGATAGAAAGCACACGTCATATCTCAATTACCTCTTCCGGGAGCAGAAGGTGCAAAGATTCAAGAAGGGGAGGATATCGTGAACATGATATTTCCGGGAAATTAGCTGTAACTGTGCGGGTGTGGCGGTCTTCACTCTGTTTCTGATCGCATTTGTGCAGCTAATACCACGATAAAGAGGCATTCTTCGGGAGATTTTTACTTGGAACACATATGTGTATTTTTAAATTATAAAATTATTTATCGGTTAGATGTTTACACTACCGTTCGCTATTCTATCTGGCAAAAAAATGTAAGGAAACAAATCATACTTTGGTGAGCAGTTTTTGTATTGACTATGCTCTCAAGTTTAGTTTTGATTTTAGTTATCCTGTGTTCCTGTAATATTGTTATTTTGTTTGTGAACGCAGGGGACTTGTGCTTGTTAAAGACTGAGGACCAGTAAGAATGTTATTCAATAGGCTTAGGTAGTCTAGTTAGGTATATTGCGGATTGGACTGACTGAGAATATTTAGCTAAAACTCTTGCTGACATCCGGTTCTGTACTGGAGGCGATTCTTGTAAAAACGAATTTATTTTTCTAGTGTCTAAGTCTCCATTTGATAGAGCAGCCCCAACTTTCAAAAGCTTTCTCTTCTCTGTGAGACATTCGATAGACACGCGTTTGCTTATAATAATGGAAGCCCCTGCAGTCGGAGGTTAGCAGACCCGAACCATAAACGGCAATTTATTGCACAAATTGCTGTCGGTAGCTCTACAGGAAATGCAGGCAAAAATTGCTACGATTCGACGTATCACAGCAATACGGTTATTTTGAAACCACAAACGAATATCGTGACAGGAAGAGGAGATATGGAAATATCGGAGAGCATTGACATTCCGCGAGTGTTTGTGGAAGACATCAGAGCACTCGCAAGATGTCAGGCGGCTGCCCATGTTCGTCTTTGCGCGCGATGCGAGTTGTCTCCCTTCACTTACAGGAGTGCTCCCCTTGTTTATGTGCGTTTTCCCACACGTTGAGAGAAACATCGCCGCCACGCGGTAGGCCAGAAAAGATAACTCAGCAATGTGGCACTATTAAATGTGGCTTAGATCGTTACTTATCGGTTGCCATATAGCGCTGGGGGATCGCCAGGGACACGAGTGGCTGTGAGAGGATGAAAAGTGTGTATGAGACTGGGCGAGCCAACAAGACAAAGCAGGGGCAATAAGTGTCAGTAGAGTTGGAGCGGATATATGCATGATCCGGCACCAGAAAAGAATCTCTTACCTGTTGGCGGAGATTACAATGCAACGCGATATAAAAACTTGAAAGAGAAGAAAAACTTGATGGGGATAAGGCGATATTACAGGAATGAAAATGTACAAAAACTGTTTTCTGGAATTTTGGTTTTCATTGCCTTCGTTGTCATTATCAGCAACCACCTTCATCATCAAAATCGTCGTAATCATCATTGTCGTCATCTTCTTCGTCTTCGCTCCTTCCTTTCTCCAGCTGCTTCTCGCCCTTTCTTCTTGCATATTTCTTCTCTCCCATTACTGCTCTCTTCGTATGTTCTTTCTTTTCTTTCTAGTTGTCCTCCTGCTCTACTTTTTTATATTCTTACTTCGTCCCATTACCACTATCTTCTTTATTCTCACCTTAGTTCAGGTGTGACGAAATGTGTTGAGACAGACAAGGTTTAAGCCGTCTCCAGTCAATATACTGCGTTTGTGAAGCGAATCGTGTCGAACTGACCCAGGCTATTCTTGAAACATTACTCCACAAAGACAGATGAAGGAAGGACAGACGATTCTGGAGAGTTTAAGTGGTCTAAATTTAGTCAAAGGCTCAGAAATGACGCTACAGATATCTTTTGAACTAAAAACAACAACAACAACAATAAAACGATGCGTCTGTGTCGTCGGCGTTCCGGTTTCTGTCGACGAGACCCACATTTGAAACCGGTCTTGTTAACCTTACGGTCTATAGCTACGCTTATAAAACAAAAGTTGGCAGGTTTGTTTTGTCACAGACTAAAAAAAATCTCCACTGCTCACCTTCAAGAACATTGCACCTTCCCAAGCAATCAACAGGTAGTTTCGCTCACATCTGCCATCTGCGTCGTGACTTGATACGAACTTTTTTTAAAACCTGAGATGTACAAATAAAATGATTTCTTTTACTTTAAACATTCCTGTTTTAGGAACGTTGAGTCCTTCCCCTTTGGTGTCACTGTTTAGGACTGTACATTCATGAGTAAGACAAAAAACAGGTGTTTACTTGTAAATGTTTTGTCATGAGAAAGATTTTCAATATACTGAGACAGACTTTATGGAGACTGCTTGGTCTGAAGTCGTCTGAATAACATTGAGTAAAGCCAGCACCCTCGCAGCAAAAGTGCTTAAATGAGCACAGTGAATCATAACCTTAAACAAAACTGTAAAAGCTGTCCAAAAAATTTGCTAAAATGATTTTTAAACTGAAAAAACAGCGGTCTTGGCAGTGCCGAAATTCCCCCAGTTGTAATAAAATCTTGGAAATCCACCCTTTTACTACTATGAAACTGATTATTAAAGTTTAAGCCTTAATCTCCAAGTCCTGACCACCTCACGTGTATTTTTGTGCGTACAGGCAGTTTTTGGGTCATCTAAACTACACAAATGAGATGCTACAGTAAGTATGCGTTCACCACATCATGATGGTAGAGTATAGCCGCTACTCGTTCGTCTACACACTTCTGATAAATTAGAGGAGCTGAAAAGAGGAATGTTATAGGTGTGTGCAACTCATTGACTGGTGTCGCTAAGGTGATTTTAACGTTTGTAGTCACTTTTTCTGTACTGTGGCTGATAGTTGGAAGAGATGCTTAAGAGGAGGAAGAAAACAATACTTAGTAGGTAAAACTTCGGCCAAGTTTGAATACAGCTGACTTATTTCTGACTTTAAATTATCGGTAGATTTGTAAACCATTGCAAACGAAAAGAAACCCAGGTCTTAACCTTACTTTTAGTGGCCACGTGTATCACAGGAATAAATCATAAGGAGATTCAAGGCGGAACTTATACTGTTTCAAATTCCTCAGATTCCAACGGGAAGCCGTATAAAACACGACACGACAATCTATAACAATCTATAACAATCTAGTAAGAAGTCACTTCAAACCTTAGCTTTACTTTTTACGGCAGTTAGGGCTGCACGAAAACATTTCTATTAACACAAAAGTAATAACCTGTTTAAATGAATTTTACTAGTAAATGATTTTATTGTGCTATAACATTGAGAAATATTCTGCACGCTACAATTGCTTTGTGATAAGTGTATTTTATTCCAAGTGTGAAAAACTTGAAAAGTGTGAGGTGACGATAGTAGAGTGATTAACAACAGCAAGCATGCTCTGTACTTTATCACTCGATGAATTGTGCAAATCACTACCAAGCCTTTATGTCAAGAGTTATATTATAGAAGAGATTTTGTTTTGCTTTTCGAGATGTAAAACAAACTCGCGTTTAAAAGTTGGTCAGAAAAAGTCATCTGATGGATTTTCCTCCTCTTACAACGCTGCAAATTCAAAATCAGCCTCATTGCACTGTTTTATTTTCTAAACTTTGATGTCTATCGATTATTCTTGGGGGATAAAAATTCAGATTTTATGTTGTTGGAGTTCTTCAGGATTGTACACCTAGTGCTACCATGCACACAATTTTAGGAATTTGCTGACGCGGATTTGAAATAACAAGTCACGACTTCCTAGTCTGTGCAAAAACGGGAATTTATACAAAACATGTTTAACATAAATCAGTCCATGCTGTGCCGTTTTACCGGATCCATATTTGCGAATACGCAACTATGTTTGGTAATTTATTTTTTACTCTACTGCATGTACAATTTTGTTGATTTTCGTTAAGAAGGTCTTAGCCTTACTTTTAGTGTCCACGTGTATCACAGGAATGAATCATAATGAATTTCAAGACGGATATGACACTGCTTCAAATTCCCCAGATTCCAGCGAGGAGCAGTACGAAACACGTCACCACAATTTATAACAAATTAGCAAGGCTTTACTTCAAACCTTTGCTTTACTTGATTTTTTTACAGAAATTATCCCTGAAGGACCTAACGCACAGGTTCCACTGACCGACGCGCGCTGCTGAAGTCTCCGTATCCTAATGATAATACCTGAACAACTTCACAGGCAGGTGCTGGTGGTAGCTGTCTAAAAATATCTTGGTTGTACATTAGCGACAATCATCACTCAAGTCAGGCGATAAAAGTAGACGTACTGTAGGGGTTAATGTGTCTGCTGTCGTTACCCGCTTGTATCTGTATTAGAGTCTAGAGTCCTTCTTCTCTACATCACCATCAAAAAAAAGGAAAAAAGAAAATATCTCTCTAGTTTTTCGAAGTGCGTTGTGTCCAGCAGCGCAACACACACACACACACACACACACACACACACACACACACACACAAAAGCACGCGCGGACACATACACACACACGAGCGCGCGCTCTCACAGAGAAATAGAGAGAAGTTTGAAATACGCTATACCCGACAGCGACACACTCTCCTTTCTGCACTTTCTCTCTCTCTCTCTCACACACACACACACACAGAGGTGACCCGGTGGATACACAGCAGGATGTGTGCTCAAACTATCGATACCACCGTCAACAAACTTCGTGACCTTACTCGACACGATTTATGCCGTGTCCTCATCACCTCGTGTCAATGCTCTCACCTGAAGTCTTTCTCGATCTGCGATGACTGAAGGGACTCGTCATTAAGTCAACAGGCCCTCCTTTTTTTGCGGCGGTAAAGAGAGGCTTCTTCGCCTTTCTAAGCAGATGCTATTCAGTGTTGTTGCTGTAGGGGGCCAGTAAGCCACCCGTAAAGACTTGACGACAAAGACTTAGTGAGAATGATGAAATACACAGGAAAGACTTGGCGACAAAGACTTAGTGAGAATGATGAAATACACAGGAAAGACTTGGCGACAAAGACTTAGTGAGAATGATGAAATACACAGGAAAGACTTGGCGACAAAGACTTAGTGAGAATGACGAAATACAGAGGAAACAGCACAATGATGAAATACAGAAGAAACAGCATATCGGTTAGGGTATATAAGGGCAGAGCTGAGACAAGCCGGGGGTTCCCGAGCTGACATAGAGAAGAGACAGAAGCGCCTGAGTTCGAGCCCCTGACGAGTCGCAGCCGTGGCCACTATTGGAAAATAAAGAGTGCAGACCTGCTGACAAGTTCCTGGTTATGTTTGAGTGTTGAAAGTTTGTTAAACCACCAAAAGACCTCACCACACGGTTACATCAATTGGCGCTGCGAGCAGGATCCAGTGTCAGCAGGAAACGCAAAGAAGAATGACTACGGAGGTGGACCGACTAACAGTACGCATCAGACAGCTGGAGATGAAGAAGGCCGAATTACATCAAAAAGATTTGGAGATCAACCGACTAATAGCACGCATCAGACAGCTGGAGATGAAGAAGGCCGAATTACATCAGAAAGATTTGGAGATTAACCGACTAACGGGACGTGTCAAACAGTTGGAGATGGAGACAACTGACCCGCCTCCCGGCACACAACAAAAAGATTCCCCCACACGGCCGCTTTTGTGTTACTGGTGTGAGCGAGAAGGCCATAAAGAGACTAACTGTCAGTACAAGCAGCGATATCGACAACGACAGGAAAGGCGACCCAGAGGCCAGCGATCAGGACTCTCCAGTGATAGCAATCGTGAAAGAGGCAGAAGCCGCGGTTTCTGCAGGTGGTTTAACGTGACAAAAGGATGGGGGTTCATTACACCTGATAATGGTGGCCAAGACGTCTTTGTCCACCAGTCGATAATTCACAAGACAGGATTTCGAAGCCTAGGCAAAGGAGAATTGGTAGAATTTGAATCCAGACCTTCAGACAAGGGTGTTGAAGCTACGTTCGTCTGTGGTATCGGAGGAGTGGAATGCCGGGGCTGTGACCGCTGGCCAATTGCAAGGAAAAAGTTTAAAAACAATCGGGTGTTACAACAGCGGAGACTCCGCCAACCACATCGCGGCCAAGTGTCAAGACAGGCCGCTGTCCAAATTGTGTCAGCAATGCAAGACCACCGACCACCTCATCGCGGACTGTCCTCACCGAGTCCAGACAGCGTGACCGTCGCGCCGACCGCACAACGGCGACAACAACAACGACAGTGCCAAGCAGGGCTTCAACGGGACGCAGCGCAACGGGACAGATTTCATGGTCGGAGTGGCCCGAGTACCTGTATCACCAACCAGAGTGAGACTGCTGTGTATACAGCCAGGCCTCTCGCTAAGGGGCCCGTCCTTACTCTCAACAGGAATGACAACAAAGCAGCGAAGCCGCCAGAGTTAGAGGACATTCAGCTGTTGGAGGTGTCAAACTATCATGACGACGACAGTGACGAGGAAACGCCGTTTTGGTACGCTACTTTCCCATCCCATCAACCCAGAACTATTGTGATGCCAGAAGTGACAGTACCTGCCATGGCAGAAGTGACAGTACCTGTGATGCCAGAAGTGACAGTACCTGCCATGCCAGAAGTGACAGTGCATGTAGTGCCAGAACTGACAGTACCTGTAGTACCTCAGCCCTGCAGATCGCAGCGGCTTGCTGTAAGACAGGCATGAAACTCGAATGCTGTGGAGAAAACTGCTTCGTATGACACTCAGCGACATGAATAACCTGAACATTTTGTTTGAATTGCGGTGTTTAGTGACACTGGATAACATGTATATTTTGTAAGCTTGTGATTAGTTAATTTTTTTTTGCATGTTCTTATGTTCTTCACGGCTGCGCTTACGAGATGACTAGACAATGATAGACGAGACGGACGGGATGCTCTGCCCTTATAATTATGATTTACAGTTGCTGTAACATGTATTAGTCGGATTCAGCTTCAGCTGTTAGGCAGGGTTTAGATATTTTGTTTAAATGCAAATCTATTCTCTGCTAAGAAAATAGGACCAGATGCTGGAATGACGAGACGCTGCTTAAATCCTTGATGTCACACACAACTCGGATGTAGCAAAAGATAGTCTTTGTGTACCCAGAAGTCCCCGGGTAGGCATAATTAGGCGAGCTTGGATATCAGCCCTAGTTTAGCTGACTATAGTTCATCAGCGAGGACGCTGTGGGAGAAAGAGACGGCGGGGATGTAGGGGGCCAGTAAGCCACCCGTAAAGACTTGACGACAAAGACTTAGTGAGAATGATGAAATACACAGGAAAGACTTGGCGACAAAGACTTAGTGAGAATGATGAAATACACAGGAAAGACTTGGCGACAAAGACTTAGTGAGAATGATGAAATACACAGGAAAGACTTGGCGACAAAGACTTAGTGAGAATGACGAAATACAGAGGAAACAGCACAATGATGAAATACAGAAGAAACAGCATATCGGTTAGGGTATATAAGGGCAGAGCTGAGACAAGCCGGGGGTTCCCGAGCTGACATAGAGAAGAGACAGAAGCGCCTGAGTTCGAGCCCCTGACGAGTCGCAGCCGTGGCCACTATTGGAAAATAAAGAGTGCAGACCTGCTGACAAGTTCCTGGTTATGTTTGAGTGTTGAAAGTTTGTTAAACCACCAAAAGACCTCACCACACGGTTACATTGCTATCAGCTTAACAACATCTTGGAAAGCCATGTCAATAGCTGTTTCTGTCCTAAAAATGAGTGTATTGTTGCTTGATTATTTTTATAGCTCAGTGTGAGGCAGCCACCTACACGATGTTATAGCGTATGGTTCTGGTAAATCCACAGCAATTAAACTGATGAGTAAGAACATGAGTCAGACTGCTGTCGTTGTCTTTGTTTGAGACACTGAATTAGTCCCCACACCTATCAAAGTTTCACAACCCCCTCTCTACTTCCCACGCCCACCCAGAATTTTTTCTCTTCTCCCCCTCTCTCTCTCAATCTCTCTCTTGCTTCTTCTGTGTGTGTGTGTGAGAGAGAGAGAGAGAGGGGGGAGAAGGAAAGTGTGTGTTTGTGAGCGTGCCTGTCTTTGCGACCTTTTTCGGCTGCTGAAGACACGGGCGAGCGGGGCTCAGGTATGCTTGTCTCCAACTGTCCACGTGATTTTAATTTAAAAAAAAAAAAAACGCTCCAAGACCATTTAACGTCTCACAAAAGTTTAGTTTTTCCTTCTGCACAGTCAGGGTTTCAACCTTCACCTTCTCAGTCAACAAGATCAATTTTCGGGAGTGTTAAGAAAAAAGGCACACCTGCCTAATGACACGCCGTGCGGAAGTCCCTGTCATGCCCTCTTCTCAATACCCTTCCTCCTTAAAATAAATTCTTCGAATTATTCGAAGAAATAATCTGCATTGTTTCGCGCCTACAACATTTTTTCGACGTGACTGCGATAGAGCTAGCACCTTAGATGGTATAAATTAGCTCGTCAGTAAGAAAACACTAACGTGGACCCTAGGGAACAGCCTCCCGATCAATCTTTTCTCGAGAACTTGCTGTAGAGGTGTTTGTTTCTCCTGATCTGACTTCCCTGTGATATTTGGGTCGCAGAGGCAGAAATCTGCGCATTTCTGAGACAAGAAAGTAGCAAGGAAGAAAAATATTACATTCCCGATACACCTGGCCCAGTATTATAAATGCCAGGGAGAAGTGCAGTGTATCGAGGTGCCGTCCGCACAAGGTGAGACAACGCATACTAGGATTCCTCCCGGCTTATCGAACGTGACTTTGCGGGCTTTGCCGCATGACCCAGCCTGGCCCCGTATCGTGGTGCTACGGCCTTACCTGCGGTGAAAAACGTCTGAGCTGCGCTAGTCCTTGATGGAAAGAACAAGTGTTTTGATAGCCTTCGTACATTCTGTAGTACGCTCAGAGGAAGCAGGACTCGCAAATACCTGAGTTTTGCCAAGTGTACATACAGCTAGAACAATACTCTCAACCTGAACTGTGCAAGTGTCAAAGTTTGTGTTTACGAAAGTAACATTGACAAGAAGGAAAAAAAATAGCATTAAAAAGAGCAGGAAAAAAGAAACTCGCAAAAGTTCTATATCTTTAGCAGAGTGTTTTAGCAAAAAAAAAAAAACACAAAAAAAAGAATTCTGAGTGCTTGTTTCACGACTGCGTTTCGTGAATGTTACGACAGCCCCTTAGTTGCTGTTGTTGTCTGCACAACTATAAACTACAGTGAATGCTAAGCGCGTGCAATCTTGTGAGGTTTCATTTACAGAAGGCCAGAACAGTCAGCGATAAGTTAACCAGGAGTCTAAGGTGACGGTTGGAGCGCCACCTGGTGTGTGCCGGTTCAGCGAGAAGCAAAACAAGAGAGAAAGACGATCCGTGCGCATACCACGGGGTTTTGGTTACCCGTGACTGCGGCTGGTTGCACACATTCAATCATCGATCACACAGCCTAGTTTTCTGGAAGGTTTTGTTTTCCCAATCGTTCCAAACAAAAAAAATCATCAGAGGAAACAAATCAGTTTGTCTGTGTGATCCACAAACGATTTACGGGGTATGAACCTCTTGCTTCGTTTGGCTACCAAAACTTCGACGGAGGTAGCTGGTCAGAAATGAGAAAAGTGGAGGAGAAGAGGGTTTGAAGTCACGAGCGCTTACGTTGTAACAGTCCCAGCAACACCTCCAGGGCCCCTTTGTGATAACTTGGCATCGCTGACCAAGAACCATGCGTGACACTTCCTTGGTGGTGAGGTAGAGGGTACAGTGGCGCGGTATCAGACTACGGACCAGCAGCACGTGCGAGCGTGGTCAGCCAATCAACTCGCAGGGACAGGAGGAGCGCGAGAGAAGCTCGCCACCCAAGCACGCGCCAATTCAAGTCTTCCGATCAGATGAGCGGCAGATCTAGACAAGTGGTGCACGTCCTTTGCCAAACCAGCTTTCCTCAGCCATGAGCGAGAGCGAGTACAAAGGATTATCTCCCCTTATCATCGAAGACGAGAACAGCCGCTGCCAGCACTGAAAAGCCAGTTCTGGAGATAGATATCCTATTTCTGGAGGAGAAGATGTGGAAGAAGCATTTTTGTCCCCCTTTTTCTCGTTTTAATAAGATGATGTACTGTTTCTGAAACAAAGTGGCTGCTGTTTCTTGCTGCTTCTCTTCACGATTGTTTGGAAGTGAGAAGCAAGACCCACGCAGGAAAACGCTGTTGCAAAACGATTTTGTTGCCCTTTTGTGGATGGCAATGTGGAAGAGCCAACGCCACGACAAGCTTTTCGCCAACCAGGAATATCCGTCTTCTTCGCGGATTCCATCTGCTGTGGTTCTTTGAAAGCTGCAACCTTACGCGCTCGGAAGAGGAGGTGGAAGAGAGAAGACATGCGCGGGGTCGAAGGTCAAAGCTTGCGTTCTCTGGCCATCATGTGTGTCTTCTTACAGACGCTTGTCTTGCGATAGTGCCCTGCCGTCAAAGTTGCGTCATCAGACGGAGAGGAAATCAGTGTTAGATTCGGCAGGAATGTTGTAAACATGATTGATTTTTTTATACCTACTGCCAACACGCGAATGAAACACTGAGTTTATAAATAATTTGAAGAACCTGTAGCTGTGTTTTCATTTTTTCTTTCTCTCTCTCTCTCTTTTTCTTGCGTGGAGATATGTACAGATTCTACACAGGGCAGGCGCTGTCTTCAGTAGTGTGAAACGAAAGCCCTACACGATAGCCGGTGAAACGTTGGCCCACCGTTCTCGGATGTTCACGGAATTTCAAGAGGAAGGGGCAGATAATCAGTGACCCTCGCCTGAATTTAGCCCGATAGCGCGTGGAGAGGAAAGGGAGGAGGACTTCTTTTACGCATCAAGGTCCCCCCGACATGGGGCGGCACGCGTAACGCAGTAGGGGGCTCGCGCAATTTTTTTTTTATTTTTAGCTGCTCGGGAACGTCGCCTTTTTTTACTTCAAAGCTCGAGTGCAATGAAGTGTCGTCTGCCTTCGCCCCCTGCACTTTGTGTTCTGCTCCTCGCCTGGATCATGGCTCGCCTCTCCTGGTCACGGCCTGCAGAGGAGACGGTCCTGGTCGCCGGTGACATCTGCTGCAACTCCACCACCACCGCCACCATCATCGACCTCATCACCACCACCATCGCCACCAGCCTGGAAGGTCAGAGGCTTGAAGTGGAACTGGGTGACCCGGTGGACGTGCACCCTAACTTCAATACCTCTGTCCACGGACAGTCCACGAACTCTCTGGACGACTCGGCCAGCAGACAGCTGCTTCCACTAGACCACCAGACGTCTGCTCCGCTGTCTACCGCTGCCGCTTCTCAGCCGCAAGCGGCGACTGACCACCCGCCACCCCTTGCCGCCAGGACTCCGGCTGCCCCCGAGACTTTCCCAGCCCCCATGTCCGACGATTACGTTGATTACTACTACTACCAAGAGATGGATTACGGGTACGCGGATACGGGTGCATCGCCGGATAACCACACGACAAGGAGACATCCATCATCAGAGACCAACAAGATCGCCAAACTCAAGTTGATAAGACGGCCGCGCCGCCATCCACCAGAGTACATGCTCGATCTCTACGACCGATTCTCGAGGGCCCACGCCGCGCCTGCAGGCCTGAAGACAACGTCTGCCGCGCCGGAAGACGATATCGCCGAGGACGATCTCAGTGCCGACATTGTGCGCAGCTTCCCCAACATCAACAAGGAAGGTAAGTCTTCTCTTTCCGGAAACAATAAAGTGTTTAAATATTCGCCGCCGTCTGCGTGCAAAATAATGAAGCTAGTGTCTCCTGCGGCGGCGGCAGTTTAGCAGCGTAAAAATCGGAAACCTGCAGATTGTAAAGATTGCGTTTGAATGGAAAAGTTGTGCTGGAGACTTAAGGCGATGTCTGTGGGACGTTATTTTAGGGAGTTTGCACGTCACAGGATGTACGTGACTGTCAAACAATCCTATATATGTGAGGAGTATTTTTTCCCTGTTTCTATCATTATCTTAGCCGCTTTGTACACAGCCGACAACGCACTTCACTCGCAATGGGTTGTTGAAACATAGCTTAGAAACACAGAGGAAAGCAGGCAGACAACTTTTGTGAAGAAACAAAACAACGAACTACCGGTGAAAAAGCGAGCAAATAAATGCAGAATAGTGTTCATATTCAGTTAATCAAGCTGACAGACGACAGGGTCACCGAGTAAATTTCATTAGGGGGAAAAAATCAGTCTTCGTAGCAGAGATCAAGTACGGATCCCTCTAATCTTTGTTTTAAACCCCAATTTTACTGTACATCGACAAGTGGCAATAAACTGATTTATTCACAAACTTCAGAAGTTTAGGAGCTGACAATCAGCTTCTTCGTCTGATTTCAATTACTTAGTGTGAGTGCTTTCTACTCTCTCACTTTCCCACACTACCACATGCGAACCACCGACACACCCACCACCGACACACATCCACACACTCCTTATATGCCTCAGCAAGCTAAGCAGTGATCATAGAAGATCACGACGTGAGACTAGTATACTTCGACTTTCCCTAAGTTAAAAAATATATATATCAAGTGCACACAGATTGGCGACTCCCAGATATTCTTACGGATGTCACCTTCCCAGGCTTACAGGTTTCTGAATGGGCTGTGGAAAAGATATCACTGAGATGCTCAGATAACTAAGCCGCGTTTTACATGTATGACTGTTGCATTCACGACTAGTGTCACAACAAGGCGGGTGGAGATTGCTGACAATATCTGAGCGGCTTCGCGTGGGAAAAAAACCTTGGTAAGGCTCGTGCTGTGGCGAAGTACGTTGCAGATTAAGATTTTTTCCCCGCGCCTAAAAATTTGAATCCTACTTTCTGGCTTGAAGAAAAGGTATGAACCCGATTTGTCTGACGACGTTTGACAGCGATACCAAGGCTACGGTTAAATCAAAGATTTTAAACATAAAAATCCTTTTGTTAGAAGCTTGGCAATGGATGACTGTTCGTGAGGAGGTCCACTAGCCCCATGCCATATTCTCTGTCAAATGGCTGCGACAATACTTTTCCTACCTGGGCCGTGTATGCGCTGTGTCTTCTAATCAGTCTCAACATGTCGTGATCAGCCTCAAACCTAAATCCTAACCTCTCACCTTCGACGAGTCCTTCCATTACCCTGACCCTACGAAGTCGACCACGGTTGAAGTTCGTGTCTTAGTAATGCTTTCGGGTCTTTGCGCACGCGATATATTATAGCACCCCCGCTCAGTGGACGCGAGACCTGTTCATTGTGTTGCTTGATCTTGCCTCCGAGTTTTCTATTTATTTTATTTTTTAGACTGAAGCGTGTTGCAGTCGGTCGATGCTGTCTTAATCTTTCGTGGTACAGGTGTGTTGTTAAGTCTTGGATGTTAAAATTCTTTTTTTTTTCTTTATTACCAGTTTCTTTTTTTGCAGACTGATAACGCACTTTGTTCTGATGCTTCTCCTTCTTAGTTTGCATCTTCATTTGATATTCAAATCTCTACTTTTCTAGATACCTTTAAATACAGAGGGCTCGCTAGTGCATCACTTTACAACCATAAATTGTATCTACTGTCGATGAAATTGTGTAAAGACACAGAATGAAAAGTATAATTTGGATTTTGAATTTTAATTTTCTCTCTCTCTCTCTCTCACACACACACACACACACACACACACACACACACACACACACACACACACGCACACAGTGCAAAAACGGATCTGGTTTACAACTTAAATTTCTCTGCTTACCCAGAGACATAAAGCATGCAAACTACAATTCCGCTTTACAATTATAAATTTTTTTGCCTGTTAAGAGATATAGACTATTATTTAAAAAACTGTATGGCTGTGTTATCGTGCAACGATAGGGTAGTCTTCCTAATTTTTAAGTCCGAAGACGAATTGAAACCTGGCTTTAAATTTAAGAATCGTTTCCCGAAAACGCTTAATAACAAATGATTTCTCTGCTTATTCATCGACACAGACTCTGGAAAGCGTGACTTGGAGAAACGCTTAATAACGAATTATTTCTCTGCTTATTCATCGACACAGACTATGGAAAGCGTGACTTGGCATTGCAGTCTAAATATATCTAATTAGTCATAATTACGTAGGACGTGCGAATGGCTTTGCAGCATGAATTTCTTTATCGGGGAACCCAATAGCATGGACAATACAGCTTAACTTTAGAATCCCATCTTCTCTATACACCCGCCGAAGCTGCTGGCCGATATACATTTATAAAGATAATCATTGACCACGTGTTAGACTCACGATCCCAGCAGTTATAGGACTCGACATTACTTATGATGAGCGGCAGCCATTATCGGCTTTTCGTCCCGTCCGTAAGAGAGTTAACCTTGTGACTGATATGAATTCCCGTTCACCTTGTTATGTTTGTCGTCTGTTTCCCCCACAAAGGAGGAAGAAGGAAGAAGGGCTTTGTCCGCCAGGTAGAAGGCATGTTTTTTACGGGAATGCCCTGCCATGCGGAACCGACGTGGAAAATACACGAAGTGTGTGAGGAAGCATTTAGGGACAGGGGCGGGGTGGTATCTTCGTCTTCTTTCTAACGTCGAGAAGATGGCAGGTGTATCCAGGTGTTGCCTAATATCGGATGTTCGCGCCTAGAGTCACGTATTCCCCCAAGTTCACATTCTAGCACGTAAAATAGAAACACGAACGCACGCACGCACGCACGCTCACACGCACACATTGTCTGTCTGTCTGTCTGTCTGTCTGTCTGTCTGCGTCTTACAGAGAGAGAAAAACGATTTAGGAAGAATATAATTATCGGGAGGGGAGAGTCTTTTCTGGTACATCGTCTAACCCTGTGGAGTATTTGCAAACTTAATCACCAACAAGCAAACACATGCTATTGAATCGCTTGTACTTCTGTTCATAAACAACTCGCCTGGAATCTTTTTCAAAACCCTAATCGCCTGCTTGTCCAAGACTCTTCATTACTTGTGTCAACTGAGAAAGTTCCAATCCATCTTCCTTGCTATCGGGCGTAATGTTACACTATCCAAGTCGTTATTTTACGGAACAAACAGCTGTTTCGGTAAAGTCTACAAAACGCACGGCTTAAATTTTGATTTAGAGGGCTTTATATCACATTCTTCCACGAGAGACAAAATGTCAGCCCTAAAAACCAGAAAAGCTGGCGAAAACAAATTTCTTAACTGAACTATGAAGGACCTTTTTTTAAAAGTCCCTCCCCCCCCCCCCGAACCCAAAAATGTTTCGTTACACCACTATTCTGAAGACACTGGGCAACGGTGGATGGGGGCGTGAGTCTATATCAGCACCCTATACGATACGCTCCGATGCCTGTCAGTGGGCCAGAACCTGCTTCGCGCCAAACCGGAAGTCTGCGAGGCATCAGTTTCTTTCGCGTGGCCATCGCTAGGTGGCAGGACCGTATGTTTCAAGGAACGCTTCTCTATTCTGAGCTTTAGCGCGGATGTCTACACCTCTAGTCTATACAGTCTTCACCCACTCCAACCCC
This sequence comes from Marisa cornuarietis, assembly GCA_004794655.1. NCBI lineage: Eukaryota > Metazoa > Mollusca > Gastropoda > Architaenioglossa > Ampullariidae > Marisa > Marisa cornuarietis. The sequence continues at coordinate 11,516,213 of SMMW01000622.1, forward strand.
TATCTTTATCATTTGTCTTTACCTTTATCATTGCTTCCTCTATGACGCTTACCTGAATAAAATTGTGACGAACACATTGTTTGTGCTCGCTCCCAACTGCTCTGCACCAGGGATTTTTTTCTCTTATTGCAAATACTATTTATGATTAAACCATTCCACTAAAAAAAGAAATTTGTAAGTTTATCCCTCATACCTCATTCTGTTTGCTACGGAAACTGTGGTTTCTAAGTTTGTCCAATGGTCTTCCCATTTTTTCTCTATCTCCGTGAAAAAGAAGCATAAATAATAATGTCAAACGCTACAAAAATCCGATAAAGCATCTTCAGAAGCGAAGACGTGGGGGCAACAGACCCCGTACAGTACGAGACCAAGAGATGGGAGGGGATTTCTGCAGGACTGATTTATCGACTGCCAGCTTTCCACGCGCAATTGACTATGAACGTGACCGTGATAGAGTGATGTAAAATATGGTACTGCCGCAAGCTGGGCTGGCCAGGAGGGGGACTAGCAGACGTGCCACGCCTCTAGATAGTGGGCGTGCAACGCAAAAAAAAAGTCAACGTGAGTACTGCCATGCCAGATACAGATATGTTTAGCTACAGACACCTAGCGTAACTACGCACCTACACGCCACTGCCCCCGTCTAAACACAGACACACAGATAAAGAGAGTGCTGCCCAGTCGTACTCGCGCTTCTGTATATGGCAAGTATAGAGGTAGTGAGATACACGCGCACATACACTTTAGCTAGCTGACAAAAACATTGACAGGTTTGTCCAAAAATATCAGTAAAATAAAAAAAAGAACAACAAAAAGTTACAGGCTGTGACAGAAATTCCGTATAATTTTTTTACTGATCAGTTATTTTTTTCATTAAAATGTTCAAAACAGTATATTGTGAGAAGATAGAGTCCCCCTGTGTCAATTAGCCTGTGACAGAGTGACTAACACCAGGCTGCTTCTGTTTTCAGCTGTTCTGACGTTTACACGACCGTCAAAGTTCTCATCGCAGAAATGGTTAATATGCGGGAAATGGAGAAGGGCATGGTAATTTCAGGGGTGGGGGGGTTGCCGAATTTGATAGTTTTGATGCCCGTGTAATTGGTGAGGCTTAGCTACTTGAGCCTCATCTCTAGGTAACAGTCACCCAGAGTTCTGACAAGACGTGGATTAGTTTGTGGATTTTTTTTTCTTGAGAGTGCTTGATTACTTTTAGGGGTGTTTGGTAGGAAAAGGGGGGGGGGGTGTCCCTTACTGAAAAGCGGGTAATCCCATCGTTACTTGGCATACTTGAGGTGGAAATTCCTACACTGTTAGTAACATATCTAAAGGTACCATGCAGCTTTTTTATAAAGTGGATTAAACACTTCATTATCGTTCTACTTGTACGTTTAACTTAAGACTTCGTTTCCCAAGTTTTCGGTTCGTCATCAGCCTTTCACGGCGAACCCAAGCCAAACGGGAAATTAAGCTTAAAGTTGCTCAAATCTTCACACAACTATTATTATAGTTTCTTTTTAAAATACGTAGAAAATTTAAAGTTCCTTTTTATTTTAGAAATAACACGTTGGATTACCTAAACTTTTAATCTTAAATTACGACAGGCCGCAACAAATTCGATAACTTCGAGTATATGCTAAAAAGCGACTCAATAGGCCTACATTAAGCGAGGTTTTGACTTTTTTTCCCGAAACGCAGGTGATAACTGCAACGTTCAAATGTTTGAGTCTCGAGCCTGGAGCAGAATTTTCCCTCGTATTGTGAGAATTACTCTCCATCAATTAATAAAACCCACTCATTTTATAATCATCATCGTCGTTGTCATCGTAGTCGCCCACGTAACTTTATTTTCCTCGCCTCTTCCCAGGACTGCTTCCACTTAGAAATCGAAGAACTCTCGATTTCTTGAATTTTTCAGTAAACCAAGAAAGAATGTATTCATGTACAAGCAGGTGTTCTTGGGCTTTGCTAGGAAAAAAAGAAGTCAGCAATCTTTAAGGCTTTCCTTCTGTGTGTCTTTGAGTTGGCAGCCGATAAAGTTCACAAAGCATTAAAACTTTTCGGCAATCTACCTGAAGCCGACTATATATCAATCACAGGTGTATCGAAATACGGTCTTGCCCTATAAACAACATTCTGCAACGATACAAAGAAAAACGTCTGTGAAGAAAATATTAGCTTAACAAGAAAACACTGATCCCTTCTGCTAGATACCGATAAAGCCAGGACAGAAAAAAATAGGGTATGTGAGTTAACCTCTAGTAAGCTTGCATCGCCAAATCTGCCAGCATGCAAACATCACTGCAACATCCCTTGGCACGACCTTCCAGCTAACCACACCTACGAAGACGCAGTTTCGCTATTCACCCTGGACATAATCCTAGCCTTGAACGGGACCTCAGACAGTACAGAAGAGGTGAACGGGATGATTAAAAATATTCTAAGGAAGGTAGAACAAGAACAAGAGCTAACATTTACGGAGAAACTAATGATAAGTATGTGAAACTAACTAAATACGTTTTTTGCTCCTCCTTTTTCTACTTTTTTTTTCTTGAACAGGCCGATGGTGCGACAGTAAACATCTGCTATCTGAGATTTATATCTTGTCTTCGGTACTTTTTTGTTTTTGTTTTGTTGTTGATGTTGTTGTTGTTGTTTTTTGTGGGGGGTCTTTCTCTGCGTGAGACACATGTTTAAAGAGCTGGATTCTCTCTCTCTCTCTTTTTGGCCTTGAGATAGCCTCTGCGTAAAATTCCAATCCGCTTCCCTCTGTTCTTCATCTTCTGCTCTTTCTTCGTCATTTTCTTTGTTGTCTTTCGTCGTCATTCACAATCACCAAATTCAAAATATCATATTTCTGCGATTTTTTTTACTAGTATAGTGCAATTGTTTTAATCGCTGGATTGAACACGGAACAAGTCCTATTACCTCGAATGTAGGTGAATAACGTCCCTCCTTTCTTAAGATCCATATGTACAGATATTCCCAGGCACAAAAAGGCTCGATCTTGACGTCATGACTGTCCAGAGACACGGCTAATCAACAGGCACTCCCAGCATTCCATGGGATGAAACCTTGACAGTGTAAACTTATCCATGAAAAAAATCTTGATGTCAATCTTTTTTGGAGCTCTTAATGTGCACGGGGATGTGTGCAGGCGTGTGTCTGGAGAACCGAACGGTTTTGTTGCTTCTCACCCTGATCTGGAGAAATATTATCGTGTATTGAGCTCTGCCATGTCTTTAGTGGAACGTGCTGCATTGTGGTATACCTTTACCGCCCAGCACTTAAACGAAACTGAGAGGTTGTTTGTATAACGTGTTAATGATGACGTAACGTGTTTACTTCAGACACCGACAGCGACGCTTCTGATGGCTGGGACCTGGCGGAGGAGAAGGAGCAGTTGCCTGGCGTGGAGACACGGTACCACACCCTGGTCTTCAACGTCACCAGCCTGCTGTTGTCAGGAGAACAAGTCTCACGTGCTGAGCTCCGCCTCTACACTCTGGTGGCACGCGACCGCCACACCTACCAGGGCCGCGACCGCCTCGTCACCGTGTACGAAGGTCTGGGCATGCGCGCTATGCCTCCCGTGACGTCACGGCACGTGTACGGACACGCCAGCGGCTGGGAGGCTTTTGACGTCACAGAGGTCATCAAGCACCGGGTGGAAAGTGGGTCCAGGTCAAAGACGCCTGACCCAGGGCCGGCGGCGCCGGAACTGCCAGAGAGGACGGTAGAGAACGAGGTGGAGGAGGAAGGTCCCGACGACGGTGTCCAGGTGCTGGAGGTCAGCATCGCCACGGTCTTCCAGCCTGGGGACAGAACGCCGGCGCCACACATGGACATCGACGTGGACCCGGAGCACGATCAAGGACCGCTGCTGGTGGTCTTCTCCCGCGACACGCATCGCCACCGCCAGAGGGAGCTGCAAACGCTGATAGGCCATGAACCGGAGTCGGAGGACACGGAAGCCGCAAGCGTCGAGCATGCGCACGGGACCGGATCGGCAAACGACTTTTCTACCATCAGGAAATACCGAGATACCCGTGCAATGGTTGCAAGAAGCAACTTGACTGCCTTGGAAGATTTGGACGAGAATGATGTCCCCTTGCGGAGATTCCGCCGAGAAAAGAGAAAACGCAACAGCTGCAGAAGGACGCCGCTGTATGTAGACTTCCAGGAGATTAACTGGCACCAGTGGATTATTGCCCCACCTGGTTATCAGGTACAGTATCTTGTTGTTTTCTCTCTCTCTCTCTCTCCCTCTCTCTTTCTATCCGCCTGCTTGAGAACACTTTAAACCGACAAAACCTCTCCAATTCCTACCAAATTTTTATTGACAAAAATGTTTTGTATGTCTTACCTACCAAAAAGAAAAAAAGTTCTCCCAAAGTGCCTTGTAACCACATTTTGGCCATCTTTCGTAAACAGAAACTGCATTTGAGTTCAACTGTTGTGCTCGAACAAGTGCAGAGAAAAAAATTCGGTAAACCAGATGAAAGGACCTCTATTTTTTTCCCCCTTCGAAATCTGCCCCTTTCTCTAAACACACTTTCCCGTTAAACTTCTCACGGCATCTCACGATAAAATCTTCTCCTCATCACAATGAACGATCAGCTAGTTTTGGCAAACCTGTTAAAAATGATCCGTTTTCTTCGCTGCTCGTAAATCTCTTAAGCCGGTAATCATCTAAACGTCATTAAAATTCTCGAGAATTTTAGTAGGAGTAAATGTGGTTCCAAGAAACCGAATTTCACTTTAGCAAATTACAATTTCAACCAATTTCATCCTAGGTCAATTTGAGCCACTCGAAACAAAGAAGCGAATCCTTAAAGTCTGACAAAGTTACTTCGAAAAAAATTTAAAAGAAGGATTGGAGAAGGAAAAAATATGGAATGAGCATTCCAACACACCAGCCTGCGTAATTAAGAACATATCGAAGAAAGAATGCAGTTAAAGGACATGACAGTCTAGTGTTAGACTGTATCGAGAGAACACGACATAGATAGTTGAGAGCTGCACTGTAGCTAGAGAACACGACATAGTTGAGGGCTGGAGTTCATGGAGCATTCTCAGTTACTGGAGGTTGTATTAACTAAGAGCTTTTTTTTTAGTGAACTACGGATCTGAAGATGGAATACGACAACAAAGAATGGATAACATTTTCCATTGCATGTTAATAGGAATAGCCAAAGCGAACCGAGAAGAACAATTCTATTTGGTATTTTACTTTATGTTTCAAGTTTATTTCCTCTCCCAGTACCATCTCCAAAATGAACCTTTAACCATACCCTTGATTGCCATTTCAGTTTATTTTCCTCCACCTCCTCCTCTGTTTTGTTCTTCTTGTAATTATCAAAGAGAATGCTGAAAACGGGCGTGTTGTCATGGATTTATGGTTGCGAGCGTGTTCCTAATCAAGAGATAAATAAACAGGCCGACATATTCAAGACAACAAGACGGGTAGACGCTCATACATATAAACATGCAGGCAGATTTATGCTACCGTTTTCTTTTTTTTCCAGTATCATGGAAAATACTAATGGGAATTACTCTTCTCTTTACAGGCGTTCGAGTGTGTAGGCAAATGTTACGTCCCTATTGGCTCTCACCTGTCGCCCACGAAGCATGCAATCATACAGACCCTGATGCACGCCGCGCATCCGAAGCGCGCATCACGTGCTTGCTGTGTGCCCACGAAGCTGGACCCAATCTCCATCCTGTACCTGGACGAGAACGGCGTCATCACCTATAAATATCACTATGACGGCATGGTTGTGGCGGAATGTGGCTGTCGGTGACGGGTCAACACTGCCAGTGACGTCATTTCATTCCTATGGCAGCAGGAAACATTCTCACCAAGTAGGCTGTCAGTGATTGACCAGAGTATGATTGTTTCTCATCGATAAAAGCTTTAGCTGGGTTTTGTTGTTGTTTTCAAACTACGAGTCTGATTGTCAAAACATTGCTTCTGAGGAATAAACATTTTTTTCCCTACGGATACCAAAGAACATCTGGCATTTGAGCGAAACCGAGCAGTATTTGGCAGCCGTAATCAAATGTCAGGAGGATGGTATCACGCCGCAATGTGCTCGATTAGGCGCCTCATAAAACTTTTGTACAAGTACATGTGCCTTGGTCGAGTCGAGAACGGTTGAACGGTATGTACCCACCATTGCAAATTATTGTCGTGCCCGTGCATGGGCAGCATTCTCCTGTCCTTTTCAAAACTCGAACCTAGGAAACCTGCGGTGGAAATTCTTAAAGGATTTTTGAGAAAGCTTTCGTTTGACGAGAGTTTGGATATTGAAAACATGTAACTGGAACGGGAAGCAAAGAAACTCTACTCTCTGCGTTCATTTAGTGTAGAGCTAAAAACTCAGAAGTAACATGCTTTGGAATTTTTCCCAAGATGAACATTTATGATCAGCTAACCCTTCATCCATACGTGTTGTGCATCTTCTTACCACTCCTTTAATCTACACACCCTTTATCGTTAGGTTCAAAGAAAAACCAAGAGGGACATGGTTGATTTCCGATGGTTTTTTTGTGTATTTTCTGAATTACTGCGCCGATGAACTTTGTTTTTTTTAAACTATATATGACTTGTGCAAATATTGTTGTTTTTATTCCATACAGATGCTTTTGGGTGTGTTTCCTTGTAATTCGTGCAGTATGTATTCAATACATCAATATTTAACAATTTGTTTACTTACAATATCAGGGAGATTAATGTGCTGAGATGATGCTAAGCATTTAGCCCTGCGAAATGATAAAATGAGAGGACAGTTGACTATGTTCTTCACGCTGGATCACGCAAGCGTCACAACCTTTTCTTGATGTAAGAGATGTGTTGATCAGACGGCTCTAATCGAAAGAACATTGTAGCGAAGCAGGATGCACCCCGTTCTATATCGCTTTTTTTAAGTTTCGATGGCACCAGCTATCTTTTACCCTGTAGGGTTCTCAGGCCAAAATTTGTGCAAGGAAGGTCGGATTTAATTTTACATATACACACAATATGCGAGTTTCATTGACGGTGCGCGCCATGTTATTCACCAGGAGCTGTTACCCATTTTCTCTTTGCCTCTCGCTCAACAAAGCGAATACTAAAAAGAAAAAAAAAACTAACAGGAAACGTCTGTATGTACAGGTCTGTGACTATCTTTTTTGTGAATATACGAAAATAGTTTATTAACTTATTTCAATATTTATTGTATTTTAGTTTTAGAATCGTTGATGTGTTTATTCTTTCGTATAAGATTGTAAGAAAAGCTATGAATGCTTTATGGGTCATCGAAAAAAAGTATTTTTTTTTATTCTTTTATCTATACTATTCATTAGTAGTACAGATCGTTGTGCTTCCCTCTCCCTCTCAGTGCTAAAATAAAAGTCGAAAGATGCATGTCCATCTAGATAAAGAAAAACGATTTGTATCAGTGGTCAGCAGGCATTTTCTTAAAATAGATCAGTGGAATTGTGAATAGAAGTTATTCAAAGATTTATTATAAAATATAACTTTGTTAACTCAACCGCATTAGCAAATGCCTTGTGATATATTTTAAAAAAAATTAGCGTGCCTTTCTGAAAGCTTTATTTAGGACTAGTATAAGCAGGACACCTAAAAATATTTTCAAAATCGTCAACACCCTTTCTTTATGCGTTACGGGCAGATAAATACTCATTCATGAAAGTAGCCACAAACACTGTATTAAAAGCAAAGGTTTTGAATTTCTCTCTCCATATTTACTTGTCGCCCCTCCCCATAAACTTATTAATTATTACTTACAAACATGCAATGAATACTATTTCTGTAAGTTTGTTGTGACAGTAACCAGTAATATCTAAAACCGCCCGGATTTGTATTGGCGTTATAAAGACATCTACACATCTCTAAGATATCTACACCTTCTCCATCCACCGTGTAAACTCATTTAACCTAGTTGTATTTCATTACCGATTTGAAGTTATAGTGAAGTGAACGTATCGAGCTGCAGAATACTCTAATAATTCAATTATGATTTTAGCGGTGCTTACTCTGACCGTCTTGTTCACAGCGCATGAGTAGACTCCACGTGTTTGCTCGGCAACGTTGGTGATTGCATTGGCGTCACATCTCTTGATCATTCTCGCATGCCATTGTCTGCGTCTCCCTTGTTCAGTCGCGGGAGACAGACAAAAAACTGTACACCTGAAAGTTTCTACTCCGCTCCCATTGTTTCTCCAGGTATCCTTGTAAACTGTTGTGGATCCTTATTACTTTTTTCTTATTACAGCTGCGGACAACTGACTGCAGCTAAACCTTTTATCCAGGCATCAGTTGCAGCTGCCAACAATCTTTCCGCTCAACGGTTCGCGGTCCTGTGACCTTTGGCATCTTTGACGTGCGGCAGTTATCGATAACCTATTTAAGCAACACCATCTATTTTTGTGTCCGTGACGTTATAAACAAAATTGTTCCGTCCACCATTTATACTATTAGACATTAAATGTATAGAAAAGGACTGCTTCTATCCATGTCTTTTGTACGAAGCACTTCCAACTCACATACGAATACGAAACCTACCCCAGATGGAGTCATGCGCAGTCCAGCTATGTATCATGTCTGTCGCGTATTTGAACTCTTTATATAATACGGGCTATTGTAATATGGACACCATGTATCTTAAAGCTGCTTCGTTAGCTAGCTTCAGATTTGCAAACCAGTGAGCTTTTGAACACTTCTTTATCGCGCAGCGTGATCAGTCCGCGTGATGACTGTGTAGGCTAGACCCCCTTTGACCATTTGATCTGTATCTGGTTTTGCTGTGACATGATTTTTTGTTCAGAAATATTTAATGCGTTCTGACTGGCTCATTAGCGATACGCAGACGTCCGGTTCCCATGTAAACAAATACCACATGTGGTAGGAGATGTACACGTCTGCTGTCAGGACAGCTGATAATGCACTGATCGCCATGCCATGCATCATATGCTCTAAGCAAAAAATAAAAATAAATAAAAATAAAGAAGTACCACTACTGTAGGCGTGAAGGAATACACCTGCATCTGGTTTCGCTGTTACGCGACTTAATTAGGCGCGGGCTGATTGGCTCATTTTCCTGGTGCATAACATTTCATCAAGGCTTGCAATTATTCCAGATGGAAACAAAAAATGAAGTGCTTATGCGAACTTCGACCGATTAGGTTGGCACCTGAATTATTCTCTTCCTATTTGGAGACGTGTGTATCTTCGTTTCCCCGAAAACTGTGTGGTATATTACCCTCCGAATAAACGAACCTCGACGCGTGTTGAACTGTTGTCCGGTATCACGTATGCACCACGTCGTTTCCGCTACTCGTTGCGCCTGACGTAACTCTCTCCTGTTTCTGAGTCAGGCTTGTTAGCTCCATTTTCCAGCTGGATACCTTCAAGCATTGTTGAACCGTGACACCCGATGACACTTCTTCGAAGTCTGAGGCCTGAGCGCGAATACTCTTTGATGGAACGCAAAGATTACCCGAATCACGCAATGGTGGATAAAACGAAAAGCAAGCTCGGAAAGAGCCTTCAAGACTGCAAGGGGTAGCAAAAACAAACAAACAAACAAAAAAAAAACGTGGAGACAATATCTATCCCACATTCCGCGCCCCCACTTCCAAATCCTGCACAGCGCCTGCCAGATCTCTTCAAGAACGCGGTAGAAACACGTACAATGCTGAACACGTACTGTGTATGATGCTTTGTCAGCCCTCTGCTCCAACCCCGACTCTGCCAACCATTGTGTTGTTTGAAATATACCCATTTATAAACACTCGTTTTCCAGAATCGTCGCAATTTTCAAGTCCTTTGAATCATGTTTTCATAAACGCTGCTTTCGCCAGTTATACCCGAGGGAAATCTTAATTAGATTTTTATGAATTCTTGACATGGACAGACAGAGCTCTCGAGGGGGAAAATGGTCGTATGCTATAACATTTTATAACAGTGGGTATCTATATAGATATACTTAGATACCTTTTTAGGGGGATTTGTTTTTTAAGCCGTGCCAGCAATATTAAGGCTACAACACGGCAAAAAATAGTAATATTATATTTTAAAAGTTGAGACCCTAATACTCCAGGTAATATAATAACATTCTTAGTAACAAAAACTGACACAAGGAAAAAAAATATAAAATGGTAGGTAATATGTAAGTAAAAAGAGTATTGTGCCCTAAAAGCCACCAACAGAACTTAAAAACAAACTCTAACAGGACATAAAAACCTTAAATCTTATGGTATAGCAACATCCTCTTTAAAAATAGCTGCCGATGGGATGGGCCTAAACAAGAAAAACAAAGATCCTGGTGTAAAAAAAAACTGCTGGTGGATACTCTGGCGACCAGGACAACTAATTAAAACATGTACAACAGTAACAATTCCGTGACACTAAGGACAAACTGGTGGAGGTTCACCTCATAAAATATGGGACTGCGTGGCATAGGTGTCTCCTAACCTTAGTCTAGTGAGAACTACCTCCTCCAGCCGCACAGGACGCAATGAAGGTAGGCGGTCAGAACGACAGACGAAGAAAATAAAAATCGCTGGCAGCTTTCGTCCAGTTACAATTAAAAGCCTGGCCAGGCTTCTTACAGAGTTATAGCAAGCAATATGTTTCCTTGTGCTTTAAGGCAACATTTCAAATCCTTATAGTAATTGATATTCTCTCTACATTTTTTTTATATAAATTGTCGTTCGCCGGCTTGTTTAGAATGTACAGGACCCTTAGATCGAGAGGCCTGACGTCTGAAATGGTCACATTTTAATCTTGATAGTTCAAGTTTTATCATTACACCTTCGATGTTATATTTTGTTAAGGTCCTAAGATATGTTTTGTTGCAGTAGAAATGCTACATCAGCGAAGACGAAAGTGAGCGTGTTTTTGTCATTTTCCATTTTAACGATGTCTGCGAAATAAACCCCGAATGTTTAGGTAAAATAAATTTCATTCATGCCTTGTCGTCCACGGAAGTTCTTTTAATACTTTTTAAATCTCAGTAATAAAAACAAGAGAATACATAACACTACTGCTTGATGTGTCAGTGCCTGTGTGCCTGGGTAGCGAGCTTACCGAACGATCAGGGGCAGTATGTGTGAAGCGAGTGTAAGTCAGTCATTCTCCGAAGGCAAAATCGGAAAATCAAGAGAAAACTTCTTGTCTAGGTAGTTACTACGGAATGTCTTAGATTCAGCGGGTATTGCTTTATGTTACTGTATGGAATCTTTATCTCTGCTTTATAACTACGGTAAGGCAACATCCGTGAAACCTGGACGTCGCTTAATTACTATGGAGACAAGATTTTTTCCTTTAACTTACCAGGAACGACTTAATCTCGTTCCAAGCATTTAGCACCGGTAAGGGGAGGGGGACAAGTCATGAATGAGCGGTACTCGGGGTTTGTTTTACTTCCGGTCAGTACCTACAGACCAAGGAAGCCATCGCTGTGCCTGCATCCAGTTCCAAGACCTTGCAACCCTTCCGTCCAAAGCATTAACCCTAAGGTAACCTTACCTCTTCTTCATGGATACAGTCCCAGCCGATTGATGATTCCTTTCTTCACCACCGCGTTGTGTCTACTGCGCGTCACCGGCGATGACGTTCTTTCCACTCCCACCTCCCACTCGATAATTAGCATGCAGCTTGCAAGAGATCAATTTACACCTGAACCTCCCGGTAAAGGCGTTGACGCCCATCCGGTCATACGATGAAAACACCTATCTTGTCACTCTGCTGGTTGGATGCTAAATCCTCATTAAATTAGACAGAATATCCAATACGGGTTGCCTCCTGGCTGAAGGTCATGGCTGCCACGGGTGATAACCGTCTGGGTAATGAGGCCTCCGTTCATCTGGTCTTCTGCCGGAGCTACTTCCGGGACGTGGTAAAGGTCCTGCCAGTGGACATCATGTCGACGTGTTTCCTTCAGGCTTATCTCGTCTGCAATTACGCGATAAACGAATCATTCTCAAGCGCAGGATAATGTGGTGGAGTTGGCGGGTGGATAGAAGCAAAATTAATGCGACAGTGTATGCGCGTGCGTGTTAAGATGGCGAAAGGAGGACAAACAAGAATGGAAGGGAAAGAGAAGGATGCTCGAATAGCACCTCGCCACACACACACACACACATGCACGTTCCCAGGTTCACACCACAATTCATGACAAGAAGGAAGACGCTGGTCACTTTCTCCACAGATCTTTTAATTGGAAAGCGGCTGAGGATGAACCACGTGACTACCAAACGTTAGCCACCTCCTCTCCCCTTTTCCAACCGGATGAGAAAGTCTGAGACTACGTCAACCCCACCCCCCAAATCCCCCTCCCCCCACAACACTCCTAATCATACATCAATACGCACAAAATGCACAACACAGTAGCCAGCAACAAAATCTGCCAGTACACATACAGGATGCGCTTATCTGCACGTCAGCACGAACCACCTAAGAGCGGCAAATAAATTATAACACGAACTTGGACTAGAATTGGAGCAGTTAGGCAGACAGTCGGCAGAAGCCAACACAACAAGCATTTGATCCGTAAATTTGTTTGTACACTCAATACTGTTCGAGGAAGAGGGAAAAAAATGCAAATTGAAGGAAGTGTTACATAACTCAGCAATAGCTAACAGAACATAAAAAATTACATAGAAGCTGGTATGATTGCAAGACACATTACGTTCCACTTTTAACACTTCACAAGAATCTTCTTTATATACATGACAGCTATGCTTGCGTCAGCAGGCAGCCAGCACGAAGCATCACAAACAGAACAATAACGATTCTCTCCTTTCGCAGCGACCCCCTTCAGTGTCCACAAACTATCGACCCGTTTGAGACTGGAGGCAGTGGATGCGACCAAGATATAAAATGAACTTGGCGTCAACAGCCGGCAAGTCACCATAATGCACTCGTTTTAAATAAATTCTTGTCCTTTTCTGGATCCCTTCTAATCGTCATTATATTTAACAAGATTTAGTAAAACAAATTGTCTGTCCGAACATCTATTGCAGCGGTGTCCTGTTTCCAGTCGCTATGTATCAAAAGGAAAAGTAATGTGTGAACATCGAAATTTCTTACCCAGACCATGGTTTATTTCTAATAATAATAAGGAAAGAAACAAACCAGTTTCAAACTTATGGTGAAGCTCCGGCCGTGGACATAACAGGATATTCTAACTAATCGTTTTTTTAAAGGGGAAAAAAAGGTGACGGTGGGAGTTGTCTGAGCATCAAACAGTAAGTCACAGGGGATAATTGAAAAAAATGCACATATTTAATGATAGTTATAATGAAACAAGAATGGTAAACCACAGACCTAGGTCAGTAAAATAATACATGGCTTAGTAAATACTACCTGAAAAACAAGTTGGGACATATATGTACAGAAAAAAAGAAGAACAGCGGTGCGAACTACCGACAGCTGTGGAAACTGAGCAACAATCTGTGTCTCATGAAATCAGAAAGTGGTGGTTTGGCAGGAGTAGAGTGGTAAGAAAAAAAAAAGGAGAGACGATCCAAGTCTGTGCAAGAAATGTATAAACTGATGAAAACTAAAACTCGAATGCGGTGTAACACCGCGTATGGTACGATCTGTGGCAGACAGCTCAATGACATCTCTTCACAGCTGAGACATGACCTATGTCTGCTGGGTTCTTGGCAACGCCCAAACACTCTTCCTAAGCGCTGTGCTGGGGGTGCGAGAGTTACGTATCATTCGACTCCATCTAAGACCACCATTGCCATATGACACACACGTGCTAAAACGCATCTTCCGAGACAGCAGGGTTCTTTCAAAACAGAATACAGTAAAATGCCATTTACAGAAAAATATCTTGCGGGCACAAATACACATAGCCAAAAATTGCTGTTATCACCTCCTCCGCCACCCCCACCCCCCAAAAAGTCTCTCTCCCTTCTAGGCCAAAACATTGCTTTGCGAATAAATGCTCAATAGCCTAATTCCACTTCGACTTATACTGTATCTTATTCCAAAAAGACCCCAAAGACGAAGTCTGTTTTATTTTAAGACGAAACAGCGCTAAACACGGCCAAGAGCTTATCAGACTTTGCCCCATACACCCCCAAACGCCATCCCGTGGTCTAGAATGCGACCACCGCTGAAGTTTAACTGCTTTATCAGAACGTCGTTCGCTTACGCAATCAAGTACTTAGTAACTTAGCAACGCTACAGACGGCAATCTGTCAAAGTTTTGTTTCAACGCACTGAGCTGTTGGTCGACAAGCCGCACGTCACTTTACTGGCCAAAAACTCTGAGGCGCGAGGGCGTTTATTCTGCACAGTCCCTACCATGTGGGCGGCCAAGGAGCTGCTGCAGCCCTCGCCCAGATGTAGCCGCTGTGATGTTGCTAGAGGACTTCATTCCCCTGCCACGTGCCCAGCCCAGGGCATCAGCACGGCGAACATACGGGTTATCATCTTGGTCGCAATTCTTGGCACTGGGACGACGCTTCAGTAATGGCCCCACCAAGCAGCTTTACAAAGGCAAGTTGTTGACAGATGACATGCAGACTGTGGTGAGAGGGGACTGAAGAGGGGGATGGACGAAAACAAAACAAAAAAAAAAGCTGACAGCTAATCGCCATGAAATGATTTGCTTAGGCCGCGTTCGCGATCTGCCAGATAAGTGGTTACAGCGTCCAAGTTTAGTAACAGAACCCTTCAAGTCAAACAAAAAATATACAAGGTGAAAAATAAAATTTTAAATGCATAAAAGAGAGGAATAAACAGCCTTCCTGAAACATTGTCGGAGCTGTGGCCCACTACGTCGTTTAAAAACACACACAGGGTACCTATTGAAAGCAGGGGCACCCGGTAATGTAGTGGTTAAAACAATGATTATTTACCACTGCAGTGACAGGCCATGTGTTGGTATCTCGTCTCGGGACGCTCTCTGTATGTCACGCCTGTCGCAGTTACAGCCGTCGGGGGTTTCCTCCGGTTTCCTCCTCCGCAAAATCAACCAACTAGCCAGCACTGTGTAAAATATATTCCACAGCTTCTATCAGAGAAGGCTTAAACGCAAACCATGAAGTGTCTCACTGAAAGATTCATACCGCTAACTAGCACACAATTCTGCCTCACATCCGAGGAAACCGATCGTTTAGAACTAGCCTATTAGTCCCCCTACCCCCGTGCCTGTGCATGGCGTGTCATTCTCAACGTTCTTTCCGTCTACCAGAACATTCTTGTCTCAAAGGTCAACTCTCATTTCTCATCTACTTATCTCATATTCTGTAACCTCGTGTCTCAAATTCTGTAACCTCTTTGTGTCAAATTCTATACTCTTACCTGTCTCAAGTTATTTACACTTACTTTTGTCTTGAATTCTATACTGCCCTGCTTAATGAGTGTTGACTTGAGCAAGATGGGTTTCATGTATGCCCCTTTGATCAGATAAGAACACATGCTTGAGCAAAACTGCATTTTCTCCTGTTAAACTTGTTACTGGTTTCATTAGTTTTTAGATACACTCCTAAATGATTTTGTTGGGAAATGTAACATGCACAGCAATACACTTAAAAAAACTTCTAAATCTCCACCCCTGCCAAAAAAACAATAATTGCATGCAAATCTTAAACTACAGACAAGCGCATACATTTAAAAAAAAAACCCCATATCTTGTTCATGCTGGCACCATCTGTATACCAACACACTTTGACAGATCTTTTTATGTCCATTGCAACGTAATATAAATTTAAGATCTGAAGTACCAACTACTAGTTAAACCTTCAACAACAACCATCAGCTTTATACCCTTTCTTGAAACTGGCAACTATCAACTGCAGCATTTACACTAATGCAAAGAATTCCACACATTAAACATGTCTCTGAAACTGCGCAAAGATGCCAGAAATTCTGGATACATTCATGTATCAGAAAGCCAGATAATAGCGTCAGTCACCAAATTCCAAGTAAACCTTCATGTACATAAGGAGTATATGGAGTACATACTCCTTTTTGCAAAGTATGGAGAGGGGGAAAAACTACCAAATGTGTGGCTGCCCTTGATTCATGCTGATTTAAAAAGAAAAACCAAGTTGCAATCTCTTGATATGTTGCGAATAGTTTGCTTTTAAAAAAAAATGCAAAAATTTCATCTTAAACATATGTAAACCAATATTAATGGCATAATTCCACAATTATATTTAAAAGCCATTTTAACATGACAACATTTCTAGTTGCAAACAAGCCAATGGACCTTCACAATTTGCTAAAGCTAAACCTGTACAAGACATAAATATAAAACCCACAAAAATACATGCAAAGAAATAAAGATGGTATTTCTTTGCTTTTCTACTGCTTGCCTGAGTGTAATGTGAATTATACAATTAAGGATCTTCAGTTATTTACAAATATACAGAATGATGACTTATGTTTAAGGTAAATTTGAGGAATGAATATGTCTAGCTGATGAAGAAATAGTATAAGCAAACAAGGGAGGGGGGAACCTAAAAACAGATCTATATTCCAAAATCTTAGTAAAATTTGACTTGCATTATAATTAACCACAGATCTAACTTCACTTAATAAGGAGCCTGACATTGACATCTGTTTAGAGAACATTTGTCTTTCCAAAAATAATAATAATAAAACCCAAGACTTCCAAAAATTAGCTTCCAAGACATCATTCTGGTCACGGACCTTCATCTACTGGATGAGTGTCTCTCATTTGTTGCCTCTTTGCGCTATCATAGGAGTGACCAATTGTAACAAACCCAACGTTAGGTTTTCACTTCCGTTTCCGATTTCAAAATGGCGGGTTTTCCTAACGTCGAAGAAATTTTAGAAGTAATTAAGCTTTTCTGTTATAAGAACCTTGTTAAAGAAGACTGATTGCAAAATCAACAGTAGTATTTTCTGTAAAATGTATTTTGGTTGTTTATAGAAATGCATGTGAGTTTATCGTCAATTTTATCATATTAAAACATCTTCACAACAGATGCTATTGACTTTCTCTACCACTAACAATTTTTCAAAAAGGCATTGTTTTTTATTTTTTGGAAACAATTATATAGATTATTCTGTTACAAAAAGCCTATACTTTAAGAATTAATTTAATAAATGCCACATATGAAGGTCCGTGGTAGTAATGAGTTAACGACAACGCCATTTACTAGCAGACGACAATAGGTAAGTCCCCTATTGCTAAGGTCAGTTGGTATTGTAAACTATGATGGCGACGAAGATAGATGTTTACTTTTTGTTGAGGATAACGACATCTCGCTTTATTGGTATGACATCCAACAATGCAACAATTTGCACCTGTCCATTTCTTTCGAATCCATTTATGTCTGCAAACCACTGACCTTTATTAAAATTAAATGATGATCCGTGTCTCTTCGCAACAGCAAACCGGAACCGGGAACACGGGCCCGCTGATAAGGAAAGCCGAGACTTACACCGAATATAACCTGAGACACTTATCCAGTAGATGAAGGTCCGTGATTCTGGTTAAAACTGTCCTTAAGCTATGCAAACAAAAAAAACCCTACTTTTAATGCTTCCTTTGTGACATGTTGAAATAGCTTTGTGTTGTGCACAGCATTTAATATTCCACATGTGCATCGGATGGGGTAAATATTAGTAATTTCAACAACACTCTCCATTTTAGTAGTAATAGATTGCAGTTTCATGAAACCCTATGTAAGACAGAAAATATTTTACTGGAAAAAATTCTGACTGAAAGAGATAATTTCTAATAACTGCATTATCCCCCCCTTCACCTTGCATTTTCCACCACCAGCTTCATGCATATATCCTACACTCCATGACTAAATTACTTTTTAAAAAATCACATGCAATAAGCAAATGTTAACACAAAGCAGGATTAGGCAGATTTTAAGAAATGGAGTGAGTAACAGCTAATGGCTGAAGAGCGAAACAGATGCAGAACATATAATAACACATAAAACATGACTTGATTTCAAACAGTTGATACAGATTAGCAAACTGAAAAATAAAGTCTTGAAATATGATTAAATTCTCTATCATAACAATTAATGTGGTCCACCAAAATTAATATGCAAACTGCTGTGATGCAGCTGAACACAAAGTCTAATGCTTGCCAACACTATAAAAATAGCTCTTACTGTGGATTTAACCCCCTTAATTTTTAATAAAGTTTCATCAATAAAATATGGCAATTGCACTCTAAGAGATAAAGATGATTCAAATGAGTCCTGCATTCAAAAAAAAAAAACAGTGTATGGCTAGTATAAGTAACAGTATATGTACTTTGTTGACATCTTATTCTGACCAGAATGTAGTACCTCAAAAAGTACACTAACTCTTAATTCACTTAAAATCATTTTTCGACTTAGAAAATCCCAGTTACTCACAGGTGTGAGGTAGTTTTTCATACAAATATGCAAATATGCAGTTCAACAGGCTCACTATCTGGTAACCTTTCCTAAATACAAAGACTTCATAAAACTTTCATCACTAACAACTGTCTCTACCATGGCTCATTATTTTGCTAAAAGGCATATCACACCCATGAATCTTATGTAATTAATAAGGGAGATGCAAGGATTTATAGCCAATTATTTATATTCTTTTTTAGTTTTGGATTTCATTCTGTACACTTTAGAACACTCTTTACCCATGTCAACAAAATGTAAATAAATTAAAACCATTTGTATAGAATCAACACAAAACAGACATAAACATTTCACTGCAAAAATCATAACTCGTGACAAACATAAGCAAAACCATCAACTGTCAACAAGCACAGAACTTAAGAAGCTAAAGGACAGTTTCTCTGTACACTAACAGACTTTCTCATTACTTTGGTCAGGGAGAGGTCCAAAATAAACCCTTTCAAGCACTGCAACTTTCAACAGCACATTCCTGGGAACAATTTCTCCATTGAACAATGATTGAACTCAAACTCTCTCAACAGCATTCAAACCGTAAGATGGAGTGCCTTTATATGCAGAAGAAAATTGAAAAGCCAACCTGTACAGTGAAATAAGCCAACCACACCTGTGAGATACCATGCTGCACATGGTACTAAATATGATTTAAGCACCTAGCAAGATTGTCGTCAACATTACCTCACATTCTAAGACCTGGCACACCAATCTCAACTGAACTATAAAGCAAATCAAAAAAAAAAAAACCATAAAAAGAAAAAGGCAATGAAAATGCCCACAATTTTTTTTAATATTACAGTGTGCTGCTCTTCTCTTTTCAACTAATTTTAAGAACCATGAATTCAATCCATGTGTTCATGAACCATTTGCAGAAAATTTAAAATACCATTCGTGAACTCTTCAACAGAAAAGCTACAAAGTCAAATATGTAACATCTCACCTTATTTTTTTTCTGTGTAAAGCCCATTTTACCTAAAAATTTAAGACTTGTGAAAAGTATTCATCACCTAAGACTCTATTTGTTCTGTGCTTTATTACCATCAGAAGAGGTATTTAAACATATTCAGGGTTAATAAAAACTACAAAATGCTTGCAACCCCACTTCAACAGACCATGGAACCAAGAAATTTCAAAGAACCATAACATAAATTAGCAAGATAATCTTTCTTGGAGAAGATAACCCAACCTTAGAACCCTGCTGCTTCCTTATACAACTGAAGCTGGAGGAACTAAGCATGACATCTGATCTCAGTATGCAACCAGGTCTTGACAAGTTAATATCATGATAAGCACAGCTAAGAAACTAGGATTAGAAGATGCTTTCCTCTCTTCTATGCTCCTGATTTACCACTACCAACGCTTTAAAAAAAAAAGAGGTAATCTGGTAAACACCAGAATGGAATTTATAAATTCCAAACAATTAAAATTCCAATAGCTAAAAAAAACCCCAATAATTCAGGTCTAGGTTTTGTTCCTTTGAGGCGAATATTAACATATTTTTTTTCTGCCATCTATCCCAGGTCTGGGCTCTCAAGCACTTAAATGAGTATGAGATCTTTTCTTTTGTTATAGTCATAACTACTATGATTTGTAGTGTGCATTATTTAAAGCAAAAGACAAGAAAAACATGTTTCATAGAGCTGCTGTACCTTTGTTTAAGTGGAGTTTGGAAACAGGAAAAAAGAATAAGAAGAAAAAAGCAAAAAAATAAAATTCATCTCAGAAACAGATCATTGTACAACTATTTACAAATCAAAAATCTCTTTGATCATAAATTAACAAACCTTTTCATGATCATGTAAATTTTACACCACAATAAAAATGGAAACATTTTTGGTTTTGCAATATGTTGAATAACTGATGCAAGATCATTCTAACTTAGCAAAATATTTGTCTTTTCTGAAAGCACTTCAACAAAAAGAAATACTTTTTTTTTTTGCAATTTTAAACATTCAAACACAGTTTAACAGCTGAATGTTACAAATTCTCACAGATGTCCCTGCACATTTAATCATATGGTATGCTGCAGGCATGATTTAGAACTAGTCAGTCTTTACGTTTTGATTCTGACGATCATTTTCATATTCTACGAAGTCATCCAGCAGACTGGGCCAAGCCTCTGTGTCATCATACGAGCTAAGGTCCTCCCCTACTTGCTCTGTAAAATTCAGAAACATATCCCACGTATCTTTAGGAATGCCACGGATGTTTAAGTGTTTTTCCAGGAACTCTAGCCACCTTTCCAGGACAGGTGGAGAATTCTGGGAGAAAACCAACCTCCACAAACTGATAGCCATGTCCAAAGGCAAAGTCCGCTGACCCGTTTCAGAGTCCAGACCAAACTTGTAAGTCCAGCGGTACAAATCCTTGAACTCTGGACGCCCGCGAGCTTCTGCTTTCAGCTCTGGAAAGCGCCCTTGTAAGCTTTTGATGGAGTCAGCATGCATGGCCTGGCACCCCCTTACAAACTCAGTCCTTGAAAATCGGCACATTGTGGCAGCCTGGCACTTCCAGGCAATCAAAAGCACCACAAACTCATCTGGTTGCACACCAAGGTCTGACAAGAAATTCTCCATGCCATCTTCCAAAATAGCATCCTCTTCTTCATCCCGGTACTTCTCAAACAGAGCAACTATCTTAGCCTCTGAGATTTCCCGCCCTACACCCACAACACTCCCACCTCCAGTAACCACAGCAACCGGTGTACGTTTGCTTTCTCCATTAGTTGGGCGCTTGGTGGGAGGCAGCTTGGAGTAAGGAGTAAACATTTTCTTCTCTGCAGATGTTGGCCCACCAGAACTGATCAGATTGTCAGCTGGGCCTGGTGGGGTCTGCTGTAAAAGATGCTGCTGCTGAAGCTTGGATGAGTCCTTGGAGTCAAGCGCCAGTACAGTGTACGGCCTTGCTAAAGGTGGTGCATGAAGAGGCTGGCTGGCAGTCGCATGCGAGGCACCGGGCGGCACCGGCTTCTCACAGCATGACAGGCACTTCCCCATGAGCGCCTACCTCACACATGCATCTCCTATCTTGCCTGCAAAAATGTTTCAGATTTTTTCATTTGGTCATAACCTGATACTGTAATTAGAATTTGTGGTGTCTTTCTTGTCAGAAATATGTTTCCTTTTCAAAGTAATAGGCAGTTCCCAACTCTTCTATAAGACAAAATTAATTTGTTTTTCAAGTCTCAAATGAGGAAAAAAAAGTATCCTTGTAACTTAAAAAATCTATAGGCTTGCAAAAACAAGTAAAATTACATGGTTCTTATAATAAATTGTTATCTTTTGTATACAGCAGAAGAGAAAACTCATCCAGAAATGTCATGTAAACAGATATTGAAACAGACCCAAATACAAACTGCTGCCTGTAAAATTACCAAAATTCACTTGAAAGTAATACTTTAAGTATCCTGGATTTCGAGACTAAGCTTTGACATCACCAAAGTCTTCCATAAAATCCTGAACACAGTTTCCTTTTAAAACAATCTAAGAGGTCAAGAACAAGTGATTAAATCTACTTTTCATCTCACAACTTCCTTGTCAACAATCTGCTGTAACAAATATTTCTTTCATCAACATGTATGCTGAGTAAGGGTTAGGAACACAATGTCAGGGAGATGCATTAAGCTTCCTGTTTGTTCTTGAGAGCCATGTATCTAAGGTACCCACTCATCTGTCTTTAACATGTTAATGTATTTGAAGACCAGATAATTAGTAGAGAAAAGGAAATGATTGGACAAAACTTTTAGACAGAAAAAGCTAAAACTTTTAGTAAAAGCTCTACAAATCAGCAGAAAGGTAGAAATAGATAAAGAGTGTAAGTCTATTCACAGGCTTAAAACATTATGAGTAAACATGTTGCTGGCTGAATAACTGTGCAGCAAAATGTCAAAAAACAAAAGTGAGGTGTCTAGCTGTTGATCTAATATTTAACCTGCACCAACAAAGACAAGTAAAGCCATAAACCTTCCTTAAATAATACATGTACTGAGTAACACACAATAACATGTGTTCATGTAAAATCATTTTGAGGAAATGATGATTTTTTTTTAGGTTTTTATGGGCTAAGAAGGTATATGGAAAGTCTCATTGGGATTAATGAACAAATGATGATGGCAGTTAATATTCACCCATTTGTTGATGTTTAATAAGATGGTACTAGTAGCTTATCAATAAAACATATAAAATATCGTAAAATGTACATGGTCTTTTACAAACTTTAGATGATGTGACACTGCAAATCTGAGAAGATAAAGTAATGATAGTGATCATCCCAACAATCCACATTAGTACTCCACATCTGTGCTGACCCCCTTTCTTATCACTTGACAAAACGAAATATTTTCTACAAAAAACAAAAAAAAATTGGTGGGACTGAAAAAAACACAAATATTCAGACTGTCACTCAGTTTTTATAACATTTAGTCAAGGCCAGTGCTTTGAACTAGTCTAATTTACTGATGATTGTGACTTAAGCAAGAAACAATCGAAGATGTTCATGGGGAAAAAAACTATGCTCAATGAAGTAATTAAATGGTTATATGAACTGCTGTCACACTTTAATATAATCAATGGATTCTTTCGCAACGACCGCTACATTAAGTTGCCCGGTGGACCAGCAACATGAACAAACACTCCATGATCCTCCTTACCCCTTCTGAGAGCCAAGGTTTTCATACAACGACGAAGGCTGCATCACTAGAAGCTCACCAGTTCTTCCATGATCATCTGCTTGTAATACGTATGTGATTGATGAAATTTTACTCAACAGCAGATAGAATTGGACACAAAAGAGGCTCAGCTGTGGATTTCGAAGACTTCCTGTTTGTGTGTGACGTCATGAAAGAAGTAAAGCTAACTTTCCGAGTATAGCCGCGGAGTAATTTTTCCGGTAGGCTAATAAATCCACTTCCATTGAAATGCAGCGAATGTTTGGGTCGTGTCTTTTATTGCTTTTTAACTGGAAATATGTCCATTTCACGCGTTCTTTAAACTAATAAAGGTACTATGCAGCCCAAACAGACCGTGATTTTAGTCATACGTGTAAGAAGACAGCTCTAATCAGCTCCGTGATAAGATTTTGATCTTTTGCATTCTTTACCATAAGTGTTTCACTGTTTGCTAAAGGTTATGACCTCACTTGTAGAGTAAGTGATATTTAAAGTCCTGTTATTATAGTTAATCCTATCGCTCTCTTCTTGTATTCATGCACACGCACACTCGCGCACGCCGATACACAAAACTACCAAACACAGCAACCAACTCATGATCATTGTTTCCGGATCAGCAGGAAATTCTGTATGGGACAATAGAGGTGTTCTTCTGTCTGCTACATGTTTGTACTTAAGAACACAGTAACTTCGCTGCTATAGGTAGTACAAATCTCAAGCTAACGCACCCCTTAAACAGCAACATTGTACATGACGGATTAAGCTGACAAACTAAACATGTTTGGTCCATGTGGCTAAAGTTTTCTATTGCATTGTGGGTGATGAAATTGATGTGTATTTTTAAGATAGCCAACTAATTAAAATAGTTACTCAAAGCATAAAGAATCAAAAAAGAAATCATAAAACTCACACTGCTGGAAATATTTAGGGGAATATCCTTATACAATCAAGCGGATAATAAACTAATCATAAATTATAACTTCAGAAATTGACAGGAGAAAATATGGGAAAAATTAAATTTGCACTGACATACCAACCATTTGCTGCCACTTGCAATTAATTAAAAAACTGAATGCATTGTTATGTCCAGTCAAATGTAGCACAGTATACCTGTAGACAAATACTCTTGTACTAAACATTAGACACTTTGATATTATATACTGTTGTTTCTGTCAATTTAATCAATAAAAGGAAAGCTCTGTAAGTCAAAGGTTTCAATATTGTAGTTATCACCAGATAATTTCAGGTTGTCAGCTATCAAAAAGACACACTAATGTTGATAAGTATCACCACAAATTGTAAATGTTCTTCTTACATTGCATTCTTTCTCAAAGATGATGATTTTAAAATCAAACTCACAAAGTATGATGTTACCCATTCAAGCACTAGAGTTACTAGTATTCAACCAATCATTGGACTTAACAAAGGTAAATACTAGGGTGAGCAATGAACAAAGCTGAGTACTTGAATCTGGCTTGTAGCTATCGCAATTTGAAGTCAACGCTTAAGTTACAAGCTAGTGTGTGATGGTGATCCACAATACTTGGCTTAGAGGTGAAAAGCATATATCAATTTGTCTTTCAGGATAAGTCACATTTTATGCACTGGTTAATAACACTAAAATTATGGTCATATTGTAAACATAAACATAACATAAAATAGCAATGGCAGAGACACAGACACAATAAATATATATATGTAATGTTTTACATTTTAGTTACCACAGTAGGTTCAACTTTAAATATGAACCAAACTGCTTCGTGAAACCCCTAACAGTTTTAAACAGTGTGGGCATGGGTATCACTTTTATAGCAACTTTTCCAAGATACTTAAATGCAACTGGAAATGTAACATCAGATCTAATCATTTTTTGCCTCAACTTCTCTATTCTTTTATTTTAGAAAATAATTAGTAGGTTTTCAACATTTTTCTGCCCTACTTTAAGGATATTAACAGCACTGTCTTAAATTTCCAAATCTTTTTTCTCCAAACCTTAGTTCACAAAACTTTTCACTTTCTAAAAGAAAGTCAGTGGTCAGGAATGCTAACTGGTTCAGCTTCTTCCTGTATGGGATCATACATGGATCGTGGTCGCATTTCATTCATCAGTGCCTGCTGCTGTTCTTCTGTCATATTCTGTAAAGCAATATAAAACTCTGAAAAGTCCACATATGGCTTGATGCGCCCTTCCTCATCCAGGTCAAGGTCAGGTTCGTGAGATCGGTGCTGAAATAGCCCCACCTCCCCACTGCTTTGGGTAGAGTCTTCACTAGTGCAGGTGCTGCTGCTAGTTTGGGTTCGGCCCCCTACAGTTGATTCTGAGGGAGGGAAAAGGCTGCTTACTGTTGCACCACTGCTATTTGCTGCCACACTTCCCATAGCACCAAAATAGTTTGTTGGTGTCTTGGGAGAGTCCCCAGCACTCTCGCCACCACTACCTGCTCCAGAACTAAAGGAACCTGTGTTTTGAGGTATATGAAGAGCTGGGGGTCTTGGCTGATAAAATGGAGTGCCAGAGGAGTGGTAGCTAAGGATTCCAGTGGGACTGTTAGTGGAGGACAGGGGATACTTGAACTGACGCACCATCAGGGTAATGTCATCTCTTTTCTGGCATAGGCGCTTTTGCTGTGGTGTTCCTGTCATAAAAGTGTCATGGTGTATGCGCACTACTTTGTCCACCACAGCCTGAGCAACACCATTGAGGGTTGTTTGTTGAGAGAACTCTGTGGCCACCATCCCAGCAATCTCTGCATTGACACGTTCTGTGCCAGTGGCATCAGCAAGTGCTCTATACAGTCCATCTGACATGATAATTAGGAAGGCACAGTTCTCATCTACTGGAATACCTCCATCTACATAAGGATCTGCAATCACTGGTTCTTTGGTTGCACAGCTGAAAGAAAAAGCAGCAAAATTGAGTTGATGGCATTTGATATTATAATCTTTAAAAAAAATGTAAAATAAATTTTTTTACAAACTGTATGCAATATTTGATTCATTTTGACAAAATTTAAATTTTTTATATTTTGTTTTTGCTAATTCTCTAAATAACAAAAAATAGTGTAAACAGATAATTTCAGATTGACATGGGAATAGATAAAATAAATCACTTAAATATTTAAGATCATTACATAAGATTTACTGGTAACAAAACAAAAAATAAAACAAGGTTAAAAAAGGAAAACAACAACCTTCATTAATCTGTGTTTTTTCCCTTCAAATACAAGAGGCATGTGTTTAAGAATAAAACCCTGTTATTCTACAAATGTGCCATTTTCCCCAGAAAGCTACCATAGCTCATACCTCAAATAGTCAATGTCTCGATAGCCTCCTTTGACATGGTAATCACCAATGCAACGTGTACAGTTGGAATTGCCAATCTTGTTTAAAGTCTTGAGTTTTTCCACATCAAGTCCAACAGCTGACAGCCGTGCCAGCTCCTGTACATTTGCTAGAGTGTGGTCAACGGTAAGCTGCTGCATAGTCAGGCTTTCTTGCGATGTTCTTACTAGCAAAACTCTGGTGTCTCCTGTTTCAAAGATAAATGAAGCCACACCTGTACTTATTTTTAATAAGTATTTTTATTAGTTAATTTTACATTTCTAAAATGCTTTTTCTTTTTTGGCTTTACCCTTATGCATATGCCATCTCTGAAAATCTGTTTCCCTTGCTGTTTAAACCAACCAGTTGTTTAAACTCACCACCTCAAAGATCATCTTCCTTCCTCACCACCAGAGATCATTATGTGTTTGTAAGAAAATATTGAGGAAGCAAAGTTTGGGGTGGAAGGGGGTGCAGGGTAGAGAGAAGAAAGCGTTGTCAGCGGCACAAGCTGCCTAGCGCTCCTACTACAGCTGTAAATAAAACACACCAATCTTCTGAACAGAGCAAGTAACCAAAACATTTTCTTATGAACAACCAAACTAACCAACGTTTGCAACATAAATTTTATTGTTGTAGATCAAGACCAGTGTGGCAGTTGTTCCCCCTGACAATTCCTTCTCCAGCTGCTGAAGTTTGTTTACAACCTCTGGGAAATTTCTATAGGCATCATATGCATTTATGCCCTGAAGCAAAGAAAAACAAAGTTTTGGAAATTATTAAGCCAACTAAAAATCTTTGTGTTTTGTATCTTTTAGCACTGGAAACTAATGTCTTGATGCAGCAGTGAATTTAGCACCATGCAACATACAATCCTCAGGTGGCCCAGAACAGCTAAAGAATACTTCTACCTCATCCTTGACATTAAAACTATTTAAGAGATGAATTAAAAAAATGTAAGATTTATAAAAAAATAGTGTTTTGAGTTTAAGGAATGAAGCGATGATTGAATTAAAATTACTACAACACAGAGTGTGTAACAGCTTAATCTGGCGTCATGATTTTAAGTGAAATAGGTGTTGGGGTAAGACGGGTGGGAGTAATACTTTGAAGCGAAAATGAGTACCATTTTCAGACATACATCACACTACCACTACGAAACACATAAACATAAATATTCACTATGATTAAAATGTGAAACTTTTATTAGTTACTTCTCAGCAAGATATTTGCAAGAGCATGCTATTGTTGCTACCTCTTCAGTGTGATGCTAGGGAGTCAATAAAGGGTCTTCTACTCATTTTACAAGCATTTAAAAATGAGTTGACAGTGTAATAATTTCAAAGATAAAATTAAGAGAAAATATAAATTCACAGTAAAACCTCTGGCAAACGATCCTGTGTTGTTGTCTTCTCAGCAAGTAATGCATCTGTTGACTCAAAATAGACGTTTTCCACTGCAAGAAAAGCCTGAAATAAGGAAACAAAGCATATTTTTTTCAAAATATGCTTGAAAATATGACTACACAGCAATAATGATGGTTCTATAAAAATGCAATTTGAATTAAAAAGACGTTTTTCTTCTTTCCATTCTCCATACAAGTCCCCCTCATCATCAGTTAAACATACATTATCAGTTGTCAAATCTATGAATCGACATGCAAACACAATGGAGAAATCCAAATAATTTTGTTTTTAAGATGTTTTGTTCACCTAAAAGCGGTACAATAAGAGTTGCAACTCATACAACTCAATATTTGCCAGCAAAAAAAATACATTAATTCTGGGGCTGGATTTGAGAAAATAATGAATTTCTCAGCAGACACAGAAATTTGACATCACATCACCTTGTAAAGATTCAATTTAGTACATTGTGTGATAAAATTCATCTTAGGTGAATGCAAGATTCAAAATGGAAGTAATCTATTTTAGCTAAAAAAAAAATTCTTGCTTATCTAAAACAACAAAAGAAAACTCAACGTCTAGAATATCTATCACAATAGTTGATACAATCCTTGAGCATTACTCCTAACATAGTCCACAATCACAATGCTAGTCCTTCATACCCCCCCCCCCACTTCCCTCTTGCTACTTTACCCATCTTTCTCGGCAGAATCACTATATTTCTCTGTTCCTGTTACTTGATGCCTTTTGTTTTCTGTTTCGTCGTCAGTACTGTCGTTTTCTTTCGTTCCCTTTGTTCTGTATCTATTTAGTCCACGTCTCTTCCCAGTTTTAAGCGCTAAGAGCATGCTCTCTATGAGTGTGAATATGCGCTATAAAAATCTTCACTATTATTATTATTATTATTAGTTGCATCATCTCCTGCTATGTAACACGATGATACTAAACTTATAAATTGTTAAATGAGATATTTTTAATTCTAATTTTTGAACTAGGAGTGTAAAAGGCACTTAATGTCTTGACTTTAGTATGACTTTCTATTGTTCAACCTACTTGTCGCAACACCTCTAGCACTTCTGCATCTGTTGTTTTGTTCTGCAGTTGACCCAACAGTAGCTCAGCAGGCATCCTCTGTGCAGCAAAATCTGCTACTCTGCTCCCATTGTGTCCATCAAATACACCATATAGATAACAGTTCCCAGCATGCCTGAAAAGTTTTAAAGACTTTGATTACATCCTTAACAAACTGAAATAATATACATGACTTGAAAACTAATGAACCATTTATTTTTCATCTTTACTACGTACCTTCATGCACACAAGTCCTTACTTAGTGTCATCAACAGATTCTTAAAGACCCTGACTTGAAATGACATATAACAAAATCAGTTTTACCATAGGCTAATTGATATAATAATAATAATAATGCGAACTTATAATGCTCAGAATCACGAATAAGATAGATCGCACTCTCTGTGCAGTACAATTTGATAGAACGAAACATAACAACCGATAGACAGAGAGGTACACATAGTGACACTGGACAACATAAAGATGAGGTACAAGTCAGGAATAGTATTTTGTAAAAAGATGTGTTTTAAGAGAGCGTTTGAATGCGGCCTTAGAGGCTGAGTGGCGAATGTGATGTGGTAGAGAGTTCCACTGCTGAGCAGCACAAAGGGAGAACATCCGTTGTCCATATGTGACTGTCTTTGTGAGAGGGAGGGATAAAATGCGGGAGTCTGATGAGGAGCGAAGGTTTCGGGCAGGAGTTTTTACAGACAAGATTTCATTAAAGTAGCTGGGGGAGTGACCTTCGAAGAAACCATAGCAGAGAGTTGAGAGCTTGTAGTCTATTCTAGCTTTAACTGGTAGCCAATGAAGAGAGCGAAGAAGTGGTGAGACATGATCATGTTTGCGAGTCCGAAGAACGAGACGAGCAGCTGAGTTGTGGACCTTCTGAAGCTTATCAATGAGGTATTGAGGACAGCCAGCAAGAAGAGAGTTGCAGTAGTCTAATTTAGACAGAATAAACGAGCAGATAAGAATTTTGGTGATTGAGACGGACAGAGTATGGCGAATGGAGCTGATCTTCCGGAGCTCATAGTATGCAGATCGACAAATGTGAGAGACATGTTGATCAAGAGACATGTCAGCAGACATTCTGTAACCTAAATTACGTGCCGAAGTTACAAAAGGAACATCAGCATTGCCTACCCGAACAGAAACAGGCAGTGAAAGGTGAACTCTGGCTCTCCTCTTTGAAAAAAGTAAAGCTTCTGTTTTTCCGTCATTTAGCTTTAACTTGTTGTGGGTCATCCATAGCCTAATATCCGAAATACAATCTTGGATGCTCTGGATAGTAGTGTAAGCCTGAGAAGGAGAACAACTGGTATATAGCTGGGTGTCGTCAGCAAAGGATTGATGGGATATAGAGTGAGATTGAATTAGAGTGGTAAGTGGCTTCAAGTACAAGATGAAGAGGATGGGACCAAGTACAGAGCCTTGTGGGACTCCTGAGTGAATAGACACAGGTGCAGACACGCAGCCATCCACTATAACTGACTTTATGTTACAAATTTATTACTATTTTTTTCTAGATGAAATAGGTATCATTGCAAACTAAATGTTGCATTCATATACTCATGCTTATAGTATCACAGGATTGTGCTGGCTCTCACTTACTCTCTTACTAACTCAAACTCACACACACACACACACACACACACACACACACACACACAAACTCGTGCAATATGCACCTAAAGTGGAAGTTGCGATCTTCACACTCATGTTCTTCTCTGCGGTTTCCGTCTTCACGATATATTTGGTTTGTGGACAATCCAACACCTGAAAGGTGGCACACTGGTAGGTCGTCTGTCCAGCTTATCTGGCCCTGCATGCAACAAACGAATGAATACATGTCAGTTATTTATGCACATGATCTGTGTCGCCCCCATGGTACACATTTCTAGTTCTGGATTTTTTTCAGTTTGTGTGATCATGTTGGTTATACTGTGAAGTCAAGTGCTGATGATCTCTTTACTATGCTGACTGAGCAAATGAAAATAGTGACTTCAGTGTCTCTGTTTCGTCACAAGACCATTTTGCCCCACACCAAAAGTCAATTCATCACACGTATGTCCATTTAGTCAGAAGACAGAAAAGTCAAATCGATCAACAATGTAAAAAGTAGCTATTAACGTCAAATATTATTAAAAGAGCCATACGTTGTTCGAACAATATAGATACGCAAGCTCAGCTGCTTATTTTAAACAGAGCCATGCGAATGATAGTAGTCACCATGTGACTGAACAAAATTTTCGCTTGGCAATACGCACGCCCAGAACGATCGATCTTACAATGGCAAATACCCGTGATTTTTCTCTTTTAAACAATCTTTTACATTAAAGATGTTGTTATTATTGTGTCGTGAACTTGTATTTTGACTGGGGTTTTTTTTACTTATTATTATATGCAGATCAGGCATTCATTTAGCTCGAAGCTCATCACACTACAGCAGTGTACCGACACTACTGTCGTCAATTGTGAATCCCGCTTTTAAAAAAAGTTGAATGTGCTATTTAAATCCATATTATAATTATTTTAAAATCATGAAATGATTATTAATGATCGGCACCCGTTTTTTCCATAGACGTCCTTATTAAGATTATGTAATTATTGTATTACATTCAATATAAATTATCTGTTATACTGTTTGGTCTGTATATAGGCCTATGTGTCTGTATTTTGGTAGATGGCCATAGAAATCACCAAAGATGCAGTTTTTGGCACACTGACTTGCAAACCTTGATTAATATGATTAATATTTATTATTATAACGTTTATCGCATTTCTTGTGATTGTGTTAGCCGGGGGAGTCATGGTTCAATTTGTTTTTTCTTGTTTAATTCTGCTTTGCCTTAAGACTAAAAAAGCGCGTGTTGTGATGCTACCACCGTTTACGTGCGTGCGTGCACGTACCCCCCTCCCCCCGATCCTTTTTTACGTAATGTGCGAGTGCGAACGCCGTTCACTGGGAGTTTTGCCCCCCAACCCCCCAACGCTGAACATCTTCCTACGCCACTGTATTAGTATGATTTATGACCAAAATGTGTATGACCACTCACCTGCATTTCTAACCTGGGTGGAGATCCGACTCCTCCGTTAGACAACCTGCTATTCGACATAGCCTAATAAAATATTGATCGTGTCTCCACTTGTGTCTCGACTCGACGTCTTTATTGAGACGGAAGTCGATCACCGGAAAAGGTGTATCTCGATGCATTTAGCTCCCCTGGGATTCTCAAACTGCTTTAGAAACTTACAAAGAGTACTATCAGTTTGAATCATCTAATTTCGTGTCTGTTCATATCCAAAAAGTTGAATGTCATGCAGGGTGTACTGTTCAATAAGAAAAATTACACCGGACACATTCGTTTGCGCAGAGATCTGTAGAGAGGCAACGCGTGCCTAAAGTGCGTCCACAGACTTACTCATATGCGCAAAGACCTATAGCCGCCATTTAAATCGCTACTGGCTTCCGGTACAGGCAAAAAGCGACGACTTCCCAGTGTCTTAGTGATGTAAACATGGGAATCACCGTCGAGTTTGTTTTTTTTTTATTTCTACATGCCGTACTAGTGCAATATCGACTTTTAATATTAGTCTATCAGTTAATGGCAAGAAATATCGTGTTATAGAAGGTTCTACTTATTTAGTATTTTTTTAAAAGTTAGTACAATGTAGTCTTCAAAACAGTGTACAGTTCACTGAAGACCGTCATATTAGTGTGAATGTGCACTTTTGCAAAGCAAACGTGGCATATTGAGCTTTGAAACGGGTTTGAATATGACTGGGTTGGGATTTTTTTAAAATCACATTCATTTAGCATATATATAGACTTCATTCCCCCTTCCCCAAACACACATATACACATTTATTCTCTAACAAGAAATTGTTTTACATAAATGAAAAATAAAAAAGTTCATTTTTACTCTAATTATTGGAATTATGCTATTTTCAAGTGTTACAAAATAGAATATATATATATATATATAAAATATATGCAATCTCTATTATTCCCAGGCGAGTTCCAAAACATCTACAGTTTCTCATTCCAAAACACTGTTCCCAAATATATGCATTATTACTCTGTTTTATTTCTGTAAACAATAATGAGGCAACGTCCTTTAATACAAAGCATTTTATTAAGTTGCAGATTTTACGGAAAACAAGCTGAAAAACAAGAGACACGAAGAGCGCATAGCCAGAGAGAAAGAAGCAGAGAGGATAGCCAGAGAAAAAGAAGCAGAGAGAAAAGAGAAAGAGTCAGAAAGGATAACCAGAGAAAGAAAAGCAGAGAGTGGATTTGAATTAGAGAAACTGAGACTAGAGCTAGAAAAGGATAAAAGAACATTCCCCGGGAGTGGGAGGCAGGAAAAAAATGAGCGCTCCTTAAAAGGCTATGCCCCTAAATTACCTACTTTTCAGGAGGACCGAGATGATATAGACTCCTATCTTTTCAGACTCGAGGTCCAGGCCAAGATTTTGTTGGCCTACAGACTTATGGCCTCTGTACTTGGCCTCAAATCTACAAGGGAAAGCCCTTAGCATTTATCACACCATATGTGCTCATGGAACAGTTCTATATGAAGATCTGAGAAAGGAATTGCTTCTGAAATTTCAGTGTACAGAAGAAGGATACCGGGAGAGATTTCGGACGGTGCGGCCTCAAGCCGATGAGTCCATGACGAGATTCATGACTCGGTTAGCCAGTCTGGCGGATCGGTGGATATCACTTTCCAACATTCTAAAGGACTTTGAGCACCTTAGGGATTTACTGCTACGCGAACAATTTTACCAAAGTGTTTCCAAGGACCTAGCAGTATTTTTACGTGAGAGAAACTTGAAGTCGGCTACATCAGTGGCAGAACATGCGGAGTATTTTCGAGAGGCTCATCCGCATAAATCGCTAGCTAGACGAACCGAGAACTCCATTGTTCGCCAATGTGGGATATAGTACACCATCAGCGTCTCCACCCGCAAAAGATCGACACAACCGACGACCATCACAACCCCGGCCATTACTCCTCCGGATACCGAAGCTCATTTATTTATAAAGGTCAAAGACAACGGGAAAGTCCGCCCCCTTCACCATCTTTGAGGGCGATACCAAAGGAACATATTCCACCTCATCTTATCGTCCCGAGCGCAACAATCTGGGACATCCCGACCGGTGGTCACCTCCACGCACATGTTTTAACTGTTTCGGATACGGGTACATTGCCCGGGAATGTCCCGAAAACCGGCAGAGAAGTAGACACGACACTATCCTATCCAAAAAGTACATATGTATGTCCGACGAACGTTCATATAAAATTTCATAAGAGTTGTGTACGAAACACGGCATATACACGAAATATGCGCAAAGCATGGTCATTTCACGGAATTCGACAAAATACATGGAGGTCTGCCTAAATCACGATTTCCGTGTTTGCCGTGTAATCGTGATTTTCCGATAGCCTTGCTTATCACGGACAAGTTCGTGACCTTTTTGACAGTTCGCTGTCATAAATAGTTGTGGTTATTTTAATCCCTTTTTTGAACCGTTCAACAAACATGGAATGTCAAAATACGTGTAAATGTATCTATGTAACAAAATTATGTGTAAAGTCAAGCTTAACTACGATGAAATCGTCATTCTATCATCGTGAATCTCCATCACTTTCAGGTGTTGAGGAGAAACGACGACAGACAAGGAAAACTGGAATTTTTTTTTTTTGTTGAAATGCTAGTATCTGTTATTTACAATTATTTTTAAGTCGGTTGTAGCTGAATAATTTGCAGTTTAAAAGTGTGCGTCACAAGCTATTTTAATGAAGCGAAATATGATTTTCTAGGATTGTCAGCAAAGTCGCCCGTCTCAGCTTTCCCTCGATCTTTGATACCGTCCACATCCCATCCGTAACAGTTCCGTAAGCAATAAAATAATCAGTCTCATGTACTTTGCGTTCATACGAAAAACATAGACAGTTGCAATGGGTTAAAGGGAAGTTCACTTTTACTATGCAGAATACTTTGATGCTCTTTCACTCTTTTTGTCCACTCTCTGATCTCGATTTCATCCACCAGTTTTGCCTAACAGTCAGTACACGATACTGCTTTATTTTGCGGTTATCCAGCTCAGTTTGAAGTATTCTGATTGCTCAGTTAAAATGTCATTTATTCGATATATACTTATACATATATATATACACATACTTATTCTACAACACAGCTACAGTGCTGTAAAATGTTCTTATATATGTAACCATTTCGGTGCTGTTTCAGGCATTTAAAATTAAATGCATCAGTGTTGCAGTTAAATACAATGTCTTTTCTCAAAATTGTATCATTCCTGTAAATGTTCCCATCATATAATTGCATCAGTGGTTTTAATGTTCCAGACATACACCAGATTCAGTACTGTTTCAGTATATGTTTTTTGTAAATATTTCAACAATCTTTATCAAGGTCTGCCATCTTTTAAAGAAAAGATTAAATTACATTGCAGTGTCATTTTCAATCTTATATGGATAAAAGTATAAAACCAAGTGGTCGAAAATACGAACAGGGAGAAAAGGTTTCACACGGGCCAACATCTGGAAAGAGAAAAAAAATTACAGATGAGAGTAGTCACTGTGAGGGAGAAAGAAAGGTGCTTCTAAATCTGTGGGAGTTGGTATTGTCTACTTCGTGCTATTGCCACTGAAGTTATAAACCCGAAAGACCTAAAAACTAAAACTGACATCTTGAACTGGGATGCTAGGCAACCTAAACTGATGCATCATAGAACGCATCAATTCAACATAAAAATTAATCTACTTTGGAGCAGCATAATGCATTTCATTCCTGGAATCCAGAAACGAATATTTCTGATAGGGAGCAGACGAAGGGCATGAATGGTAATAGAGATTACACACACGTATGTGCACTCATATATATATATATACTGATTTTCTCATTGTTTCCATTACTGTATAAGCAGCAGTTCTAATGTCATTATTGTTACTACATACGCAGTTCCTGTCCACGACTCTATTTGATCCATCAACAATGTAGAGTAATTCAGGGTCACCAGAGGTCAAGGCTTGTTCGATTGTGTTCAGCACTGGTTGTACAGTCGGGTAGGTAGTGCTTGCGCTCGCTGCTTTTTTTGACCAGATCCGGTCAAGATGTCCTCTGCTGTACAACTGTTTCACCTCATCTGATGTAGCCGCCCACATCAAATCGAAGTCTTTCCTTATTCGCGTCATCTGGACGGAATTAGAAACACTTCCGAAAGTGATGATATTGATTTCTGAAGAATGAAAATAAAGTTCTCATTTTTCTGTGTCATTATTTCATGCCTTTTATAAATAAACATTAAAATGTCATAAAAAATAGAAGACAAGTGATACTTCCAAAGCAGATTTTGATACTAAGATGTTGATGACGTGCATCTTTATCGACATTATCCTCCATGGTGTAGTGGTGAATGTTATGACGGCGGTAGTTATAAGTGATGTTTCCGCCATTTAAATGAAGAAATCATACGATATGAGCTTCGTCTGCTACTCACTCCTTCAGAATTGATACAACCGGTGGCGCCACCGAAGTTCCCAGGTTCAATGATAACAACCTTAACTCCGAACTCTTTCATCTCCAGTCGGACGATGTCGGAAAATGTCTCACCACCATACTTAGTGATGCTGTAAGCCGCGTTGAACGGTCAAGGTAGCAGCCCTTTAATGCTGGTCACGTTAACGAGGCGTCCTGTAGTGTGGGTGACATTAATCGGTTAAAGACAGCAGGAAACCCAACAAATTACAAGACATCGTCGATGTGCACTTCGCAGACAGCAAAAAAAAAAGAAAGAAATATTTTTATGTGCATGTGATCTTTTCTCACTACTACAGGCAGATTGAGGGCAACAATGTCTGGGAAATTTACCTGTGTCCTTCACATATTTTTCGTAAATTCCGAATACGTATTTTCCATGTTTCCAGTTGTTTACTCTTGCGGCTGAAGGGCAGGGGGACTAGAAATAGTTCTAATAAAGATTTGATGTACAGAAAGTCATGTTTTAATGGTACGCAGTGCACCGTCCTCACCTTTGGCCTGTCTGATGAGAGGCAGGAAGGCCCTGGTGCAGCGGACCATGCCGAACAGGTTCACGTCAGCTACTCGCAGATACTGGGACATCGTGGTCAGCTCAGCATCCCCAACAAAATTAATACCAGCGTTGTTTACCAGACCCCACAAGCCTACGGAAGATTAAAGAATATTATAATCTCCTAACATTTAAATGAGTAACAACTATTTCTCCTTTTCTGTTTTCTTCCTTCCTAGCTTTCTCTCTGATGTATTCCTTTATTCATTCATTCACTCAAGCGCTCTTTCAGTCGCTTGCTTGCCCGCTTCTTCGTGTGCGCACGCGTTGTTTCCTTCATCTGCAGCAAGACCCATCACCTGTATTATCACACACGTCCTTGACTTTTCGTAAGCACGCGCTGACGTCGTCGTCGTTGCTGACGTCAAGAGGAATCACGGACAGTTTGGGCGAGCAGACGTCACGAAGCTGCTTGGCGCCAGGGCTGTCTGGATTCAGCACAGTGGCGAACACGT
This sequence comes from Marisa cornuarietis, assembly GCA_004794655.1. NCBI lineage: Eukaryota > Metazoa > Mollusca > Gastropoda > Architaenioglossa > Ampullariidae > Marisa > Marisa cornuarietis. The sequence goes on from SMMW01000622.1 coordinate 11,553,668, forward strand.
GACAACCCCGCCTATGCAGGTGTAGTGCCAGTTCCAGCCCGAAGCCTAAAACACCGCTGAGAGTTGTTTAAAGACCTTTTTTGTGGGGGGGGGGAGAAGAAAACGACTTTGTATCACATGTTTGACGTACAAAGGCAATTATCTTCATATGTCTGCCACAAGTGAGTTTCAGTTTATTGATAGAAACAAGAGCGGAACTTTTAGTTAAACTTAAAAAAGTAATTAATATCGTAGACGTTTCCTTCTGCAGCTTTAAGGTGTCCTAACAGAGTTAGCGACTGGGCTAAAGATGCTGTAGTAAATTTATGGGAAAAGAAGATCTAAAACTGAAGGTATTGATTGTAATGTTTGAATTATTTGAATAGCTTGAGGTTTTTTTCAAATAATGTCCTATCCTTAAACCGATTACAGGAAAAATATGACGTATCCTTCTTAGAAAACCATCACCTCAGTTAACACTAACACTTACCCGAATCGCACCCGGTGATGACAACATGAATTGTCTGTCAAAGGAATCGTTCCTGCGGCTTTCCTTCTCTCACGCCTATAGATGACATACAAGACGGCCAGTGTCAACAGACACACCAGAGTGGGCGTGGTCAAAGCGGTGTAGACCGCTAGAAGTGCCACGCCCACAAGCCCTGCCTCCAGCAAGTGTACGACAGCCGTAGACATGTGTAACTGAGAAATGGAGTTCTTCTTTATTATACCATCAGTCAGGACGACTAAAGCAGAATTTCTAGACTATTCTGAAACGAGTGCAAACATGGACAGTTTTGAAGTCTTTTAATCGTATTGACCTTTCTGTCTCTCGGTCTTCACTTTTCACTCCCCTCTCAAGGTTTCCTCGACGACGACGACGACGACGACGATGATGATGATGATGATGATGATGATGATGATGATGATGATGATGATGATGATGATGATGATGATGATGATGATGATGATGATTGACCCATGTAGAGGAAAGCTCAATGCGCACTACACGAAATACGAACTAACAGTCAACCATGCAGGAAACACAAGCGTCAGCAAAAGCAAGGCGCCATGACCAGAGCCGGCGCTAGGTGTGGGGGGGATGTAGGGCCTTGAGCAAATAGAATTGCAGGCCCTTTGGAAGCCGGCGCAACATACACAGCAGGGCAATAAAAAGAGCTGGATGTCTCCCGAATAATGAACAATGAACATTGGTTTCGAGGGAGGCACGACCCTGCCCTTTAAAGCCACCGAATGTCTTCAAATGCAAATTATTAGGATGTCAGGTTTAACAGCTTTCTGATAAGAGGGCAAAATGGTAGCAAAACTGGCTCACACAGTAACGCGTAAACACATTTACTTCGCTGAAAAGGAAAAGTACACGAATTTTTATAATTTCAAGCAAATTACGGAGTGCCTCATCCCGACGGCGCAGTTGTTAGCGCGGGGCCGCCATCAGGCGCGAGACCTTGGGAGGTCGCCCCTGCTCGCCCCTACCCCTACCTCCTAGCGCCGGCTCTGCCATGACAGACATAAACGAAGTGCACGGATAAACATAAACCCCTCCTATAACTAAGGAAATACCTCCTCCATGTTTTTTCTCTAAAAAACACAAAAAGAATGAAGTGAATAATGAAGTTTGTGTCAGCCTTACCTGGGAGTTAGAGGGATGTGACGAACTGAGCTGAAATCAGTTACACGTTTGTTTGTTTTTTTAGCAGGGACACAAAGAAAAAAGGTGAAGGCTATTTTCTGCAAGTAAGTTGCATCGAGGTCACTTAAAAATCCGCAGGGGTTTTATCTTTTTAACACCATTATGAAGTGTACAGATAATATGAGATTGAAGGGAACTACAATATGTAAGAATCCACTTGTGAATTTGCAAGAGCACTTAGCAGCGGTTGATGTTTTTAAGAAGTGACTAAAATGTTTTGGCCACTGACACCGTATACGTATGCACGGTATGCAACATATATGTTATCCTTTTTCGAACATGCTGACTTGTTAATGCCCGTAAAATTGCGGTTGCTTCTGTGATATGAGGTCGAGTTGAGCAAGAGATTAGAAAATGCTTATGATGCACAAATTAAAACGGGATCAGATGGGGTGGTTAATTAAATTGAAAAGTAATTGCACCTATTAGTGATCTCACACTATGAAAAAAAGGCTGATAAAGGGGCAAAAACTTAGTCTCCCTCCTGAACAGACAGATATTTACAGAGGTTGTGCGTGGAGATGGGATTTGAACCATTGACATTATCATCCACAAAAGGGACATCATTAAAAGTGACAAAAGAATCTTTCTCAGACTCGTTTCAGTACAGTCCCTCTCAGCCACATTATGTCATTTATCAAGGCATAAAAACATTTCATTTCTTTATTAAGATGCAAGTGAACAAAGCTGCAAATTTCTATTTGTCAAAGCTATGGATGTATGTCTTCTGAACAGCTCCCCAAAATAACACTTTTACTTAGAAAGAAAAACAAGAAATCCTGAACAGCAATTGGAAAAATAAATAGATACTCGTAATATCTCTTACTTGTGATAAACATAGTCTCATTTTCTTTATCGTCTGTTGCATAAAAGAAATATTGAGAATAATGAAGAAACAGTCAAATCTCGGCCTAATCTTTAAGCAGTATGATTCAAGCTGTACAGTATTATTCATGCTAATGAAAGCTCGTACGAATTACAAAGCAGATTATTCTGAATTAAAGGATATAAATTGAGTATTTGTAGCATCAATGCGACGTTGTCACAACTTTTGATCACTACAAATCAAGCAAGCCAGATGGGTGACCGGACACTTAATCCCCAGACACTTAATCCTCAAAAATGCCCCCAATGTTATAAATGTTGAAGTTACGTATTATTTTAATTGTCAAACTTATTTTGATGTTTACATGAAAATAATTATTTGAATTTGAATTAAATTTTTCATTTACTTCATAATTAAATTTTTCATTTACTTCATAATTAAATTTTTCATTTACTTCATAATTAAACTTTTCATTTACTTCATAATTAAATTTTTCATTCACTTCCTAATTTCTTGAGTTGAAATTTCATTTTGAGGATTAAGTGTCTGGGGATTAAGTGTCTGGGATTCAGTCAGATGAAAATGTACGGGTGCATGAGCAAATAGATTCTTCTTCGGTTTTATAAACCTTTGCAGTTCGGGTTAAATAAATAAAATAATAAACAAATTGAACATAGGGAGACAAATCATTATCACGCGTTCTACATTTATGAATTTTTACAAAATCGTACATGTTGTATGGTGTGGAAGACTCAAACATAAAAAGACGACAATAATCGCTGTCGCATAAAGTAGTACGGTAGGACCTTTCAAGATGATTTTTTTGAATGTGGAGAGGCCGCGACCTTAAGGATCATCATGGTGGAGGTGGGTCGCAGCCGAGGGGCTTTACTCCTTGTGGATTTTATGTGGGAAGGTATAGAGAGTCAACCAGTCAAACAATCTGTCGGACACAAAGGGCTTTACACGTCCAAGAACCTGAAAGGGAGAAAAAAATTAAGCAACTATATACTTTGTTAAGCACGAGGATGTACACACACAGGAGGAAAACCGCAAACATGCAAATGTTACAAAATAACCACACGTGGTAATTGGCTCTTTCTTTCATTCTTTTTTCTCTTTCTTTCACACACACACACACACACACACACACACACACACACACACACACACACACACACACATGAAGTATATAGTTAAAACATGTGCCATTGCCACACATTCACAATCATTCACCAAAGCTATTTATTCTCGATGGACCTATCGACCAATTATACAATCCATTTGCTTCAAATGAGCTTCTGTCTTCGTTTCAAACCTAAAATCATTCTTTTAATTTGCTGTTACGTGGAAAAGGCACTTACGTAATTACTGTCGATGAAGGAATTCGATCCGCTGACTAGGTACCGAATCTCCGGGTCACCAGAGGTCAAGGCCTCGGTCATGGCATCAATGACGGGGTCCAGAGTTGGGGAGCTGGAGGCGGGAAACGTGTCCATCCGCTCGACTAGAATCTCCAGGTGTCGTCTGCTATAGATCCCTTTCACTTCGTCGGACGCCTCTTGCCAGATTAACTCATGGTTTTTTTGGAGCTGTCTTTTCTGTGAACGAAGCCATGTAATAAACATGTAAGATGACATGGTGCATTCCGAATATGAAGTTCCTCAGTCAGTTTGCTTTGTGTCTGACGTCACCTTTTCTGTATGTGTGCGTTTGTATGTGTGTATGATTTCGCTCTTTAAATCTGGTGGCGGGGTTGTTTGTTTGTTTGTTTGAAAGAGAAAGCGTGGACATAGTGTATGCATGTACTACGCCTGTCTCTGTTATTCCACCCAGTACCTATTTTCCCTTAAAAATTACACGTAAAATCTTATAACATGTGAAAGGTTAAAATAAACAGGTTAAAATAAGCTAGCTCGGAAGCAGTAAACACAAATCAAACAAAGTCTACGACATTCCCAAAGAAGAAATTGGAACTGCAAAATTCGGTCAGGATCGAACAAAAAATGCTGTCAAGTTTCATAGGCGTCAACCAGAACCCGATTCTCTATTTTATTTAGGGATGAAAGCTGGCTACCAGGTCTTCCAGAATGATGCCGGGAGACCCCCCAAATTTGCAAGGCTCAATGATGGACACCTTGATCCCAAACTGCTTCGTCTCCAGCCGCACGATGTCAGAAAACGTTTCGATACCGTACTTGCTGATGTTGTAGGCGGCGCTGTAGGGAAATGGTATTATTCCTCGTATACTGGACACATTTACAATGCGACCTAGAAACAACAGTTAGGTAACGTTGAAAACAGCGTTTGTCTTCAACCTGGAATGCAACGTTTACAAGGCCACCTATGAACAATATTAAGAATGCAAGCAGCGCTGCTGGGAGAACATTAACGTTTATAATGCGTTCTTGAAACAACATTTAGACCACGTATACATGTTCAACACGTTTAGCAGCATTAAGAACCGTTAGCTGTAGCATAAAAGGGATTCCATACGTCATTACATATACTTTTACTGTAGTGCTCGATTACTTTCGAAAAGAGCTTGTCTCCAACAAAGAAAAAGTCCCTCTCCCCCAAATGTTTCCAACAAAATTACTACTATACACTATCGCTTAATTATTATCTTCCCATTATCAACCTGTATCGATACTAAAAATGAAGATGCAGAGAGCATTTATCGGAGATGAAAGGATTTACAGTTCTTTCCGCACACCATATACTGGCCATTAAGCCAATTAAATTCGGTGCCCCGGAGTAAAAAAAAAAAAAAAGTAGTTGGACATTACGGTGTAATATTTGAGAAATCGGGAAATCGCGTCACATGAATACATCTAATGTACTAGCATTTTGGATTCATGTACATGGCACAGTTAAATGTCATAAAAGAAAAACGAAGTGCACACCATGAGCGCAAGGAAAGGATTGACTGTGTACCTTTGGCTTGACGCAGCAGCGGAAGTAAGGCTCGTGTACAGCGAACTGTGCCGAAGACATTGACGTTAGCGATGTGCAGGTACTGACTCATGGTGATGAGCTCCGCATCGGCACGCAAGCCCTGACCAGCGTTGTTCACCAGACCCCACAGACCTGCACAGTGTATGGAGTCGTGATGTTCTTTGAGTTGAAATTGAACACAGGAGATCGAGTGCAAATTCAGCTCTAACTTCCACTTTCTCAAAAGCGCTGGATTTCTGTAAATCCGTTCTCGGATCCATGAGAAGTGTTCAGGTACTGAAGGTATCAAGCATGCGTTAACTAGAGCAGATAACGGGCACATCAGTTATTTAAACAAACCGGAAATGTCCACACCACCAAAGACCAAAAACCTTTCCGACAGATGGATCAATCCATGGGGTGTCAGTTCTATAATATCTCGTGCCTGTTTCTGAAAAGACTGAAACTTTCAGTTGTCGATTCTGGAGCTAACCTGTCTCCCGACACAAGTCCTGCACCTGGCCTAAGCATGCTTTGACGCTGTCGTCGCTGCTGACATCAAGGGGAATGACCGTCAGGCGTTTTGATTTCACGTCACGAAGTTTGGTGGCGCCGACGCTGTCTGGATTGAAGACCGTGGCAATGACATTGCACCCCAAGCCGTGCAATCTGTTGGCTAGAGCAAAGCCGAAACCTGTGACAAAGAACAACCCAAAGAAGTACGACATTCAGCGTTTGTAGATTTATAAATAAGCATATACACGAATGTGTCTGGTGACATCATATTTAGTACGATCTTGTTCTGCTTCTGGTGTGTATACTGTTATATAAGTATAGTGGAACCTCGATTATCTGGTCTTCAATTAATCGTGCATTCGGTTATCCGGGATCGCGAAGTCAAGTGCGGGATTGCCGGAAGAAAGCGACGATGACGTGGTTGAAGACGAGCCTTAAGAAAAGAGTTTCGCTTGCAGAAGCGCTAAATTGTGTCGAGAAATGGTAGACTTTCTTGAGCAGGAAGTGGAAGTTTCAATGTTTACTGACATTCTAACACTTCGCATACTGCCCAAGTCAATAAAATTGAAGCGCTGCAAGAACACAAAGCAACGTCTCTTGTTTGATTTTTTTTCAAGAAAACTTTATAAACAACACAAGAAAGGTAAGAATTTTCCTGAATTTTACAGCACCTAGTCTAGCATTCGCGAATCTTTAGAATTATTTTCGATTATTCGTTATGACGGGCGCCGGTTATTAAACCGGATAATTGAGGTTCCACTGCTTATATACCCATTCACACGTAAACAAAGAACACCTGCAATCGTCATCATCAACAGCAACATCAGAAGCAGCAGTATTAGCATGAGCGGATCAATTATTATTTTTTCATTGTCAAGCCGAAAGAATATTTTTCTGCGGATCAGATTTAAAATTGTTTCTCTCAAGTTCGTGATAAGCATGTTATACAAGTCTACAAGTGTCTCAAAGAAGTATTCCTCACCTGAATCGCATCCAGTAATGAGGACATGTTTCCCCGTCAGTGGGATCGTACCAGCAGCTCGCCTTCTCTCCTGCCGGTACCCAACGTACAGCACGACAAGGGTGACAAGACACGCGATGGTGGGCAGGGTCAACGCGTTATACAAAGCTGCCAGTCCTACACCCACTAGCCCCGCCTCCAGCACTCGTACAAAAATCCACGACATCACCGGTCTTTCTGAAGAAAACAACATCGACATTACTGCACGCCGCTTGTAATCAAAACACAACATCCCACGTTGCTTATATACTATACTGGGTATACTAAGATCTATATATTGTTTTTGTATGACAATATTTTGTATGGGCACCAGACCATGGTGACATCAGAAGCAACGTTCTGACCGATTAGGTTAATGTGACCGTTAGTAACACCACTTCTTGCTCAGTCTGTCATTCTTCTAATTTTCTTTGGTCGCTGGTGCTTGCTGACTGTACGTATATCATCTCGGCATGTGTTTAGCCCGACTGGTATCGTCACTGAGATTTCCAGACCCATCTTAACTTGTACGACTGTCTCCATCTTGGCTGCTCTCTTCAGTGGGGGGATGAGTTTGTCCTTTGCAGACTTCGTTTAGTAGACACCTATGCCACGGATCTGTTAAGAGCGAATCCACGTCATTCTGTCCTCCATGCCAATAATAGCTTATTGTGGTATATTTTTCATTTAGGTGCTTAATGAGATCGATTTGATTAAACTTATTTGGATCTTATGTAACATAAATTGTGAATAGACTTCCTTACCACCAGTAGCAGACTGTGAGCATGCTGCAGTACTGCTTGAACAATCCAAAGAACAAAATCTTATTATAGAGGTAACCAGACACATATACTGCTCAAAACAATTGAAAGGCCAGTTGTTTCGTGCCAAAAAAGACAAACAATAACACAGAATTAAGAGCATTTCTTTATTCATTAAATGAAACGTTATCAACGAATTTGATTGAAACCAATAATTTTAACAACAAGAATAAATTCCCTATAAAAAAAATTTGCAGGAATTGCTCACTGTTGGTACAAATACTATTAATAGAAATGTAGAAAATACGGCAGCCTTTCCATTCTTTTGAGTAGTACACAATGGAAATTATATTTGCACGCCAGTGACTTTTATCTGGTTATAATGCACTGAGGTCTTTAAAATAGGTAAAGGCCGCAGTCTGTGGGCGTTATCTAGCATGGTGGTTTATTTATGCTGTTGTTTTGATCGGATGCTATGCGAAAGCCACCGTTAATTAATCATGAGTTAATGAAGTACTTTTGTCGAACGCCAGATGAGACCACTTTAACCAGTGTCATCAGAATACCATAATGATCGCTGGTGACATTACAAACCGTTTGGTCTGAGCACCTTAAAAAAAGTTTGTATAGCTAGAAGCGTGTAATCTTCTTTGAACTTACAACGGGCCATGACCGATAAGCATGTAGGTTACATACACGAGTTGACATTTACTGTGATACCTTTTTTAATTTCAATAAAAATCCTGAATGTGTTTAAGGGTTTGAGCCCATAGCTTAACACAGTCTAGACACTTAAACACATGTTCCCACTTTTTACATTTTTACATGTAATGTCCCTTCTTTCGAGTAGTCGTACTATAAAAAAGAGATGGAAGAATGTTTATATGTCACTATCTTCAGAAACCTTATCTTTATGGACACAGGCAGATTCTTCTTCCTGTGCGTTCCAAGGAACATGCCTGTCAGACATCTAGTTTTGTTGTTAGTATGAAATTAACTGCATTTCCCACGTTTACTTTGGCTTCCCAGAGTTTCTTTGCAAGTGTGGCTCCCTAAAACCACAGCTGTGTCCATGCTGTTTGTGAGGTAGAACTGCAGGATATGTTCAGGAGTCTGTGGGCCTGTCTTACATGGGTAGTTTTCAGTGTGTGATAGTCCAAGGCGGAACATGTGCGGTTTAAAATGACAGTATCCACTTCCTGCTGATGGTCTGCTATGCTAATCCCACTACGACTGAAGCAAAAAATAAATGGATAGGAACAGTAAGTTCAGAATCACTTTGGCATGTGACACTAAAAAGGTTTAAGTTGCTCCCCAACTTCTCTACTTGGATTTATTTCCCAGTCATCACTGCCAACGCTTTACCTTTTTTATGCTCGCCATTACAAGTCATAGTGTCCTGTCCGTAAGATCTCAACACTGCCGTTGAGGCAAAAAGGCAAACTTTTAAAAGCCGACTGACAACGAAAAACGTTTTAATAATTTAGAGGAAATCACTTTTTTTCCTGTCAAGCTTTTTTTAGTACGAAGGGGAGACTTCCGACGATCTGAACACTTGTTTCTGAAGTTGATAAAGATGGTACTGTTCGTCGTGGGTAGTCAATGGATGGATAGATGCAGCAGCTGACAATGCTCGCCACTCATATCTGCCTCGGGTAATGTTGGGCAGGTCCTGCACGGGACAACCAGTCCACTTCTTCACGTTCGTAAGCATTTCTTCATCTGTCCCCCACGGCATCGACCTCTCTCCAAGGTACCTTGAAGGATAGTCTTCGGCAGACTTAAATACCAGTGCACATAGCCAGTGCACATAGCCACAACCACAGCCGCACACGCCGCTTGACTGCTGCAAGTCGTGTTGTACGAGTGTGGCAACCGTACTTCGTACAAAGTCATTGGTTCCCTGCACGAGATCCGAAACAACCTCCTCATGCTTTATCAGCCATGCTGATTAGCATGCAGCTGTTTAGTCAAGCCATCTCAATGCAGCGCTTTTATATTTGAAACCAAGCCTATATCTATTTTATGTTTTGTGAATGGATTATATATATATATATATAGATTTGTATATTTCCCTTCGTTTCTGACTTTCATTCATGGGTTCCAGCTTACACTGAATAATAAAAATATCGTACTATAGCTTTGTGATATACAGTAACCCCACACCTCTTACCATACGTACACGTGCGCTTGGAAAGACACAGAGTGAGAGCCTTTTGATTCATATACATGTTGTTAGGAACATTCCTTTAATTCATTTGTTACCTTTTTCTCGTCAGCCATTAACCATTTAAAACAAATTCGTTTTGCACTTCACATACTTTTTGTTATTGCAAAACAGTTAAAATTCTATAAATGTTTCGTAAATTTATAACCGGTTCAGTGTTCTTTTTAAGGTTTCAGGCAAGTGTCTCATAAGAGTTTCAGGCAAATAAAACAATTTTACAGGAGAGTTGATTTAGCCCTTTAAATGTTCCATCATAAATTCGTTTCATTGATGTTTCAGTACAGTTTGAGGGAAGTATTTTAACGATATAATGTTTAAACACATTTTCAATAAAAGATTACAATTATGAATTGGTGTCAACCTTGTATGGAAAAAAGTATAAAACCAGGGGGTCAAAAACACGTTCTGGGAGGAAAGGCTTCACACGAACCAACATCTGGAAAGAAAACAAGTGTATAAATTAGACTATTCAATGTGGGAGTTATATATATATATATAGAGAGAGAGAGAGAGAAAAAGTGCGTATGGGTGTGTTTGTGTGTGTGAAAGAGAGAGGGAGGAAGGGAGGAAGAAAGTTTTTAAAATGCATCTAGAGGAGCCGGTATTGACTAGAAATTACTGTTAATTCAATCAGTGCATCAAAATGTTAATCTTATCATCCTATGCAAGCCTATCTCAAAGTGATTGGAAAAGATGCTACGACCTTCGAAAGTACAAAAAGATGGATAAAACTTTTCCATCATGTTATATAGGAACATAGATGGTTTTAGACTTGTGAAAAAAACTGTATATTTCGATCTTTATTATAAATATAAATGAAGAATTTTGTAGCAAAAGATGGTTTCAATACTGCTTTTATGGTGTTCATGTGTCTAAAATTTTTCTTCTTTATCTTCCCATTACTCTATAAGCAGCAGTTCTCGTATAATTGTTACTGTTACTACATACGCAGTATTTGTCCATAAGCCTGTTTGATCCATCGATAATGTAACGTATTTCTGGGTCGCCAGAGGTCAAAGCTTCCTCAATCGTATTCAGAACTGGTTGGACAGTCGGGTAAGACGTTCCTGCAGCTCCTTCCGTTTCTGACAAGACCCGGTCAAGATGCTCTCTTTTAAACAACTGTTTCACCTCGTTGGATGCAGAAGCCCACATTAAATCAAAATCTTTCTTTATTCGTTTAATCTGTAAGAAATTAGAAATTCTTTAGAAAATGAATGATACTAGTTAATTTCTGAGTTATGCAAATAAGTATTTATTATATATGCCTATTTAATTAAGTACACACATCAAACTAGCTTAAGCAGGAAGAGACAAGTGGTAGCTCTGAATGCTGGAGACAGATGTCCCATGGTGAGGCACCGGATCTATATATATGGCATCAAAGTTTTGTCCTTGTTATAGTAGCTGTGCAGCTGATAATGGTAGTAGTTTTAAAAACAGAGACTGGACTAATGGTAGTAGCAGAAAGGACTAAAATTTTGTGTGTGTGTGTGTGTGTGTGAGTGAGTGAGTGAGTGAGTGAGTGAGTGAGTGAGTGAGTGAGTGAGTGAGTGAGTGAGTGAGTGAGTGAGTGAGTGAGTGAGTGAGTGAGTGAGTGCGTGAGTGCGTGAGAAAGATAGGGTGTGGGAAAATTTCTTTAGGAGATTATGCTTATCTCTTCTCATTTTCATGCACAATCATAGAACTATAAGATTGGGCAGAAAACTCCTTTAACTAACAACAAAGACAAAAAGAATGTGAAAATACTAACGTAAAGGGAATTCTAAAAATTAGGAAAACAGAAACTAAAACTGTGCAAACAGTTTTAATGTTTGGTACACTAATTGATGATTCACTAGGAGACTAATGGGTGAGACAGTTTTAACCAACTGTGATGAGCTATCACAGTATGTACTGTATAACAAAACTTTTTGAGGGGTTAGGGGATGACGTTTTCTTCAATGGAATGATAAAAGCATACGATGTGAGCTTCAAGAGCTACTCACTCCTTCAGAGTTTACACAACCAGTGGCGCCACCGAAGTGCCCTGGCTCAATGATGACGACCTTAACACCAAACTCTTTCATCTCCAGTCGGACAATGTCGGAAAATGTTTCACCACCATATTTAGTGATGTTGTAAGCGGCATTTAACGGTCCGGGCAGCTGCCCCTTAATGCTGGTCACGTTAACGATGCGTCCTGTAAGTAACATTAATCGACTGGAAAGAACAAGCTCTCTCTCCATATATATATATATATTGCCTAAAAACACTTAATACTAAACTTAATAATAATCTTATAATGTGAGATAGCGTGTTTTTAATGTTTATTACTTTTGCAGTTAAATGGCGCAGTGAATGATCGAGACCAGGAATGGTTCTCAGAAAGATCTTATGTGAATAAAGTCGTGCTTTTATTGTGTGCATGTGCGCACAGCGAGCTCTCACGCGTGCAGTGCAGCGTCCTCACCTTTGGCCTGTCTGATGAGCGGCAGGAAGGCCCTGGTGCAGCGGACCATGCCGAACAGGTTCACCTCAGCCACTCGCAGATACTGGGACATCGTGGTCAGCTCGACATCCCCAACAAAATTAATACCAGCGTTGTTTACCAGCCCCCACAAGCCTACGGTAGATAATAGAATTTTATAACCTCCTAATATAGTGAAACCTTTACAATCAACATTTAATTTGATAAACAAATTCGTTCTTCTATTTTTCTTCCTTCCCTTGTTCGAGTCTTTTTCTCTACTTTGTCCTTTCCCTTATTTGCCTACCGCCTGCCTTCCACAACGGGTTGGTTAATTACTTTCAATAGGCACGTAGGTTGGCACGCGCTCAGAGAATAAACTTAAGTTAATAGTCGAACAGGCACACAGTACAATAATACTGTTTTCACTTGTTCACTTAGACAAGAAAAGCGTCTTGTCCCGAATTTCTTCAGTAACTGACGCGATCGACGAATTTTAAAGAATGTTAACACTAATGTAACGGACAGGAATGAAAGAAAGCTTTATATTTTATTACGACATTCCGTAACTCGTTTAAGAGTATTTGAATTATGAGATATGTCGCGGGTTCCTACATATTAGCTAGAAAATATACTTAAAAAGTATTAAAAACGGAAAGAACTGAAGAAAGCCGTTTAAGGAATTGTCAGCATCTACTGCCTTACATTTGATTGTTGTATTCGGACTGATCTTAGTCTCGTGGTAAATAAATTGTCGGATTATTATTACTTTTTTGAAACCATTACCGTCGCTTCGTTGACCGAGCGAAATTGTCTTGATAAAGGCTTGGATTATCCCCTCCTCTCTCCCTTTTCACTTCTTCTTTATATCCATCCTCTCTCTCTAGTATCGTCTCTCTCTCTCACTCATTGTCTTTTATTTCTTTCCTACATCTAACGAGGACGCGGACCGAACTCGCCCGTTATATTTTCTTTTTCTCTCCTTCTATCGATCTTTCGCTTTCCTTCATTCATTCTTTCGCTCAAGCGCCCTTGTTCAGTCGTCCGCTTGCACTTTCCATCGGTTGTGCATGCGCCGCTTTTTTTTTCATCTGCAGCACGTCTCATTACCTGTGTTATCACACACGTCCTTGACCTTCCTTAAGCACATGCTGACATCGTCATCCTTGCTGACGTCAAGAGGCATCACGGACAGTTTGGGCGAACAGACGTCACGAAGCTTCTTAGCGCCAGGGCTGTCTGGATTCAACACCGTGGCGAACACGTGACAACCCCGCCTATGCAGTTGCAGTGCCAGTTCCAGCCCGAAACCTGAAACATGTACCTTTGTGTTTTATAAAACTTTGGGAGAAGAGTGGCAAAAGAACGACAAAGATTTCACTAAAATGTTTGATTCGTCTTCGATAGGTTTTCACACAAAATAGTATGGCTGACCAGGACAGTGTCGATGCTTGCTGAAATTGTTCAGCACCAGAGCTTGTCATTAGTAAAGTCGCATAAATATATCTCCAATTACTCATCCACTCAAAACAACAAATGATATAGTTTCTAGCAAATGATCGACGTACTAGAACAAAGATCAGTTTGTCACAGCAAAGTTTCAATGGATCGAATCTAGTACGGCTCTTCTGGTCTAAATGTGATAAATTCCCCAAAGTTTTTATTACTAAACTGTTTAACGTTGCGTATCACGGGAAATGCAAATGAAGGTCACACTCTTTGTGGAGGACACACTTTCTCGCATTTTATGTTGTTCAGTGCTTATATAAGAAGTTCTGATTGGCTTTGCAGTAAAGTTAATCTGGTCTTAATCTCATCAATAAAGTCACTTTAGGGATGGTAACTGCAGTGAACCATAAAGAGAGTCGAAGTATCGGCGATGCTATGTTTGCACACGACCATGTAAACCTATTTTAAACAACTTGTCCTAAAAATATTAGTAAACTTATTATTACAAATATTAAATTCTTGTTGTGACCCTCAAAACTCAAGGATACAAAATTATATATATCTGATCCTCCTCCTCCTCCTCCTCCTCATCTCACTATCTCACTCCTAAAAGAATGTGAAATGTAACACTTCAATGATGACAAATAATGTGTTGTCACTGAAAAGTACAATAACGGGTTATATAAATTACAACGTTTTTAAAATGTTTCAACTATATCAATTATTCCTTTTTTTAATTATTCTCTTGATGTACATTGAATCACTCAACTTTATCTAACATTATCCGCCTCCCACATTGTCAGAGCTAGCGATAGGGTTAAAGGAGCTGTGCTAGCTTTCGGAAGCGCAAATCTGTAAAAAAAAATATAGAGGTTGTGATGTTTGTATCTATTCTTCAGGTGCACTTATTTCATCAGCTTGTGTCTTTAAAGAGTCTATTAATTTATCCCAAGACCTTTCCTAGTGAAATAAGACGCAAACTTTTTTTAGTTAGAAATCAGGCGCTGATTGCACAACATGTTTCTAAACCTTAAAAATGTTCTAAAGAAGCAAAATCTCTTCTATGCCATTTAGATGCATTGCCCAAGAACATACAAAAAAATTGTACTGACATGACGGAAAGTCAGACTTAAACAACTTTATCTTACTTAAAGCAATTTTAGTTTTAAAAATTCTAAAATTGTGGTGTGCACTTTAAACTGGTTATCTAAAAAGATGTAAAGCCTAAAAGTGTTTAAAATTAGAAATGTGTTGTGCAACTGGCCGGTCGTCTTGAACGTTAACACTTACCCGAATCGCACCCAGTGATGAGAACATGCTTGTCTGTCAAAGGAATCGTTCCTGCGGCTTTCCTTCTCTCACGCCTATAGATGACATACAAGACGGCCAGTGTCAACAGACACACCAGAGTGGGCGTGGTCAAAGCGGTGTAGACCGCTAGAAGTGCCACGCCCACAAGCCCTGCCTCCAGCAAGTGTACGACAGCAGCAGACATTTGGAACTGAGGATTGTAAATCTTTATTCCGTCAGTTTCAAGGAATGGAACCATATTTCTAGTTTATTTTGGTACGACTACAGATACATCATAGACAAGTTTAAAGTTTTTTTTCTTTTTTCACCCTTTCCAGCACGTTTTCTTGCTCTTGCGATGGTCTCTCTCTTTCTCCTTCACACCTCAAAGAAACGGAATCCAGTCTACACAAGTTTTAAAGCAAGACTCCTACAACTTTTCTTTCAAAACCTTTGATGGCTTATAGAGAATTCCCACCCAACTTAGACACCTTTATACCAACATTGACAAAATGAACAGGTACCACGTGCGACTTATGCATTAGTCAAATCTTTTAACCCCTGACAATTTAGACATCAACCCCATTATTGTACATATCCTAATATTTTTCTTTTGTTAGTTTAACGTCTAATTATGTAATGATGTAGTCTTTCATTTCTTTCTACTTAGATTGAGTGTTTACAGGGCTGGTTGCTTTGCCGTGATATCGCCTTAGTTGCTGGCTCGGCGTAAAACACCAATCCCCCCCACCTCCTTTACTTAGATCGAGGTCTAGATGTAAAAATGCATAACATTTGCGTATTCTATTACCCTCGTAAATAAAGCTTTGTCATTTGTAAAGATCTCTCTCTCTCTCTCTCTCTTTGTCACACGATGGTTGAGGGCAGTTGACCTGAAGTTCATATTACAAAAAGATTCAACAAGTTTAGCTATCATAGTGTAACAAGCAAAATAACATGTCCTGTATAGAGAGATATATTCTTGTAACTGTTAGAACAGGCTAACTGACTACAACATGACGCATACTACTTAGTGTGACAGAGTTAAGCGAACTTTGAATATGTACTATTGTGTTTGTTTCCTTTTGTGTCTGCTTGAGTCATATCGAGCTAAAAAAGGATGAGACTGTTTCAGTCATATGCCCAGTGCTGTTAGATTAACAATGCGCCATGGCTAAACAGGAAAAAATTGACTTTCCAGACAAGCATAAACCTCTCCTACAACTACAGAAATACTTTCACCGTGTTTTTTCTCGACGTCAAGCAAGATGAAATGCCATGAAAACAGCAAATATCTGAAGGAAGCTTCAATCTTACCTGGAAAGTAGCGGGATATGACCGAGTCAAAAATACTTGAACTTATTATAATAGGGACAAAGATAAAAGGTTTTGGAGCGCAATCATATTAAGGTCACCTAAAAAAAGAGTAGTTGTTATCTTTTGAAACGAACAACATAGACAACTGCACAGGTAATATGCGATTACTGATCGCACCGGCACAAGCAACAACGTGCACGGACAAAGCTCACTCGGCTCTCACAAGAAGCAGCGACAACTGGCTTGACAATCAACATCAAGAAGACAAAGGTAATGCGGGTCAACAACAAGCAAGAAGCCCCACTTCAACTACATGGGGAATGTATTACAGAGAATGACCGCTTCACCTACTTAGGTAGCATAGTCACCAAGGATGGAGGTGCAGATGAAGATGTAAGAAGCCGAATAAATAAAGCCAGGCAAGCATTCCATATCCTGCGACCCATCTGGAATTTCAAGGCATTATCTCGGCACATCAAGATCCGCATCTTTCATACGAACGTAAAATCTGTCCTTCTATATGATTCTGAGACATTGCGTGTGACAAACACCATCACCAACAAGATCCAAACATTCATCAACAGATGTCTGCACCACATCCTCAACATCAGATGGCCCGAGAAGATCTCCAATGCATACCTGTGGGAGAGAGCGAACCAAAAACCTGCCAGCCAAGACATCAAGAAGCGAAAGTGGGGCTGGAGAGGTCACACCCTGCGAAAGCCGGCCGAAAATCTCGACAAGCTCTGGACTGGAACCCACAGGGGAGGCGCAGGGTTGGAAGACCCAGACAGACGTGGAGACGATCGGTCCACGGCGAGGCGGAGGCAGCTGGAATGACATGGGCTCAACTGGGGAGGGAGGCCCAGAACCGGGTTCGCTGGCGTGGTGTAGTTGCGGCCCTATGCTCCACTGGGGGCGAAAAGGAATAAGAAGTAAGAAGATCGCGACAGCAGATTTTGTTGTGATAAGTAAGTCACTTGTCAGTTGACAAAAGTGTTCAGCAATGATGTTGCTAGTTTTTAGCAGTAAATGTACTGTTTATCAGTAAATGAAACGATTTATCAGCTTGAAGTAATTAGGTTTTCACAAAGAACGTTGCTTACGAAGAAATCACAGAATCTGAATAAAAACTAAAAGGTTTTTTAAGTGTTAACTAAACAATAATGAGGCTGAAGGTTGAAACATTTATTCAAGGGTAATTACAGTGCACTGATATGGACAGATTTTACCGTTATTCTTCGTTAACTCAAGAACGAACAGCCAGGAAGAGCTAAGTTTCACCAAATATAAATGAACACAGATGACGCAAGACTGACACAGAAACACTTAAAATATAATAAATAATGGATGAGATAATTAATTAAAAGTAAAGATTTGAGTCATAATAATTGACTTTAATAATGGTTCAGAACGGCAACCATTCACATCTGCAAAAAAAAAACAAACAAAACAGAAAAACAAAGCTGCCTACAATCAATGGATCATCACCGCCATTATGTTTTCCATCTTACTATTGGATTTTATATGATTATATAGAAATAAATAACAGATTCACTAAAACATCTACATTGCAGAATCTCTTTATCGTCGGATGCATGGAAGAAAGCGCAAGTTATCATCACTATGATGACAGGTAAAAATTCTACATTTTTTTGGAATCCATTGCAGATCATCTTAAATGAAAAAAAGTAGAAAAAGAATAGAATAAGGGAGACAAATCCTCAAAATGCATGCTTCATATTTTATATAATCACACGTATTCTCGGCTAATTCTTATATAAGAAAACGGTATTGCTTCGTATCGTATAAAATAGTAGGACATGTAAGATTATTTTTCTTTTGAGAGTACAGATGTTGACTAGAGAATCGTAGCAGAAATCTGTCGCAGTAGAACTGCCTCCCTCCCTGATGGTGTTTTGGCTGAAGCTGGATCAGTCATTGAGGATTTTAGACGGGAAGAAATAGAGAGTCAGCCAATCAAACATCCGGTCCGACAAAAAGGGCTTTAGACGTCCAAGAGTCTGAAAGAGAGAAGATGTTAAAGCAAATATAGACATTTACGTCATCACATTCGCATGCACACACGCACCACACATACACAAATCCCGTAACTGGCTTTTATTGCTGGTCGTCATGGGAACGGGTGGGTAGAGCGGCTGCTGACGAATCTCACTATTTCTACCTGTCTTCAGTGGTGGTCAGCAGGTCCTGCATGGAACTACTTACTGACGCTCACCAGAAAGATCTTGAGCAGTACAGGGGGCGCTTTTGACGGATGGCCACTTTAGTGTGAAAGAAAGCCTTCATTATGGTTATCCAGTAACATTGCACAAGCACGTGTTGTCTGTCTGTCTCACACACACACACACACACACACACACACACACACACATTATTCACATAAACCATTATTGACTTTAAATCTGTCTTTTTGTTGACTCTTAAATACTAGACGCGCTCACGCAATGAATGTCGATGAAAGTATTCGATCCGTCAACCAGGTAACGAATCTCCGGGTCGCCAGAGGTCAAGGCGTCTGTCATGGCGTTGATAACCGGGTCCAGAGTCGGGTAGCTGCTTGCGGGAACCTTGTCGAACCCCTTGAGCAGATTCCTCAGGTGCTGCCTACTGTAGATCTTCTTCACTTCGTCGGATGCCTCTTGCCAAATTACATCGTGGTGACTTTCGATCTGTCTTGTCTAAAAACGATGCCATTGTTGCACTTACAAACAAAAAAATGTGATGTTATGTGAGATGGTGTGCGACGAATAACGAAATCTTCTCTGTAAGTGAAAATAAACAATAAACTAAGAATGCTTTGAAAAAGCATACATAATCTATGACCTTTAGGTAGATGAAAAGAGTATTTCTACAAGATTCGGTCAGTATCGGACAAACGGTTGGATTTTCATGCATTATGTACTTTAGGCATCAATCGGACCCACATGCAAACGCAAAAGTCAAACTTCACCACTCTCTGGTCTACTTGTAAGATGAAAGCAGATTACCATATCGTTGAGCATGATGCCAGGGGAACCCCCGAACTGGCCAGGCTCGATGATGGACACCTTGATCCCAAACTGCTTCGTCTCCAGCCGCACGATGTCAGAAAACGTCTCGATACCGTACTTGCTGATGTTGTAGGCCGCCCCATAGGTAAATGACATTATTCCTCGTATACTGGACACATTTACAATGCGACCTGGAAACAACAGATAAATAATCTGAAATTTATATTCCAATCTGAAAAGCAATGTTTACAATGCAGCCTGGGAAGAACGTTTATAGAGTGATCGGTAAAACATTAACGTTTATGATGCGTTTGTGAAACAAAGCTTAGACCAAGTACGTATGTTACTTTCAATTGTAGTTGAACTGTCTGCTAAATGAAGAAAGGGTATACACTTGCATACAATTGTGTTTTTTAATGTCATGAAATGAAACTTTATGATTGTTGAAACAGATCCTTCCCCCACAAAGAAAAAGCCTTCAAAAACTTTTTCTTCGATATTATTGTTATCACCAAATTATCTTCTCATAATCACCCTGTACCAATAGTGGCAGTGATGATACAGCTCGTCTCTACCGGAATGGAATCTCTTGCAAGTCTTTCCGTATCTTATACTGTGGGCATTAAGCATACCCTGAACATTTACACAAAACAATTTTTGTATGTCCAGCCGCAAGACCTTAGTAAATTGTGTGTTTTGAATTCAAAACAAGAACAGTAGCTGTAGTGGACATTACAAAGTCACATTTGAGAAATCGGATCAGTTCCAAAGTGCGGTACTCTCAATGACATCTAATATACCAGCATTTCGGACTCCTGTAATACCACAGTTAAATGTCCCACAAGAAAGAAAATGTCACACCGTGAGCACAAGGAAACGGAGATGAAAGGATTTGCAGTTCTTTCCGCACACCATATACTGGCCATTAAGCCAATTAAATTCGGTGACCCGGAGTAAAAAAAAAAAAAAAGTAGTTGGACATTTCGGTGTAATATTTGAGAAAACGGGTCACATGAATGACATTTAATATACTAGCATTTTGGACTCTTGTACATGCAGCAGTTAAATGAAATAAAAGAGAAACGAAATGCACAGGGTGAGCGCAAGGAAAGGATTGACTGTGTACCTTTGGCTTGACGCAGCAGCGGAAGAAAGGCTCGTGTACAGCGAACTGTGCCGAAGACATTGACGTTGGCGATGTGCAGGTACTGACTCATGGTGATGAGCTCCGCATTGGCACGCAAGCCCCGACCAGCGTTGTTCACCAGACCCCACAGACCTGCACAGTGTATGGAATGGTGATGTTAAATTTGGAAAATAAAGGGATCGAGTAAAATTCAAATATAGCTGACACCATCTTTCTTAAGAGCACGTGTCTTGTTTAGGGCCGTACCGCGCGTGGCCCGTGAATGTTGCAAGTATCAAACACGCGTGAGGTTGAAAAGGTAATGACCCCATGCATTTTAAGAAAATGGGAATAGCCTCCATCCTGGGTGAGATCAAAACATTAGGGAGACAGAGAGACGGAACAAAGTATCGGCTGCCATTTCTGAGCCAGCCTATATTAATATGTCTCACGCCAGTTTCGAAAAGTCATAAATTAGACAATAAAGATAGAAGTTTCAGTTGCGGATTCTGGAGCTAACCTGTCTCCCGACACAAGTCCTGCACGCGGCCTAAGCATGCTTTGACGCTGTCGTCGCTGCTGACATCAAGGGGAATGACCGTCAGTCGTTTTGATTTCACGTCACGTAGTTTGGTGGCGCCGACGCTGTCAGGGTTAAAGACAGTGGCGATGACATTACAGCCCAAGCCGTGCAGCTTATTGGCTAGAGCAAAGCCAAACCCTGAGACAAAATAACATCAATTCAAAAGAATGCGACCTTACTACTAGTAGTGATATGATTTTGTTTTTCTTTCTACAAGATGTCACGCTGAAAGATTATGTTATTCTTCGTATCGCATTCAAAATGATGTTTCTCTCAGTTCGTAATTTGTAGCTCTCCAAGAAAAACTCCAGCGCCGCAAAGAAGTATTTCTCACCTGAATCGCATCCAGTAATGAGGACATGTTTCCCCGTCAGGGGGATGGTACCAGCAGCCCGTCTTTGCTCCCTCCGGTACCCAACGTACAGCACGACGAGGGTGACAAGACACGCGATGGTGGGCAGGGTTAACGCGTTATACAAAGCTGCCAGTCCTACACCTACTAGCCCCGCCTCTAGCACGTGCACTAGCACAGAAGACATCGCAGACCTGTGTCAAGAAAACATCAATGACATTACACACATGTGTGCTATGAGCTTATACACACGACCTGTGGATTAAAAAAAACGTATCATGTTTCTCGCCAGAGCATGCTGATAGACTAAACTTGGTATATATATATATATTTAAATCTGCTCATTGTTTTTATCTGGACACCAGACTATGGTGGCATAGGAAGCAATGTTCTGACCGACTAGGCCATTAATACCACGAACTTGTATTACTGGACTTCTCGCAGACGATTTTTTTAAGTTAAGTCATAGAACGAGGCTGGGGTGTTCAAAGCTTCCGGTTTAGTCATATTCATTGTTAAAGCTCGCCGAGACTAACAGCGGAGGACTTTGTAAACACGCATCTTTACTGTTATTATGTCATCTCGGCATATGTTTAGCACTACTGGTATAGTGCCACTGACACATTCTGAACTACATTCTGCACAATGGCTTTCCTCTAAGCAGTTCTCAAGGTTGTTAACCCCTGCAGACTTCGTATAGGGATCACCTCTGACTCTCGATCGCACTCCTACTTGTTAGAGATGTCAGTCCTATGCGCAACTTGTTTATTGTCGTGCATTTCCCCCTTATATACTTAATGAGATCATTTATAAAACTTATTTGGACCTTAAGTAACAAACTATGAACAGAGGTCCTTACCGCAATGCAGACGCTCGAGTATTGCGGAGTACTGAAGGCAATCTAGAGGGCAATAACAAAAGCTGTGACCAGACATGCACAATGTCAGTGTGGTTTGCACGCCGGTGACTGGTATCTGGTTAATATGCACGGAGATCGAGGCCGCAGTCTGTGAGCGTTATCTGGCAGAGACAGTCTCCTAGTAGCGGTTCACCAATGCTGTTGTTTTTGTCGGATGTTGTACTTTGTTAATTCAAAGAGCGTGGAAATAGTTTTGACTCTCTGAGCTTGAAGTTTGGCTGTTTGGGTTCGCGATAGAATGGCAGAATGGAAAGATCCCTTAAATGAATTTAAGATTCTGTGTGTTTATTACTTTCAGGATAGCTGACAGAGTGAGCCTGGGAAGATTAAAAATAACACTCATTAGACATTATTTCCAAGCCTGCCGTTAGAGTGAGAAAATTGCCAACCTGTCGAGAAGGCAAAGCTTTGTAGCAGGTCATTAACCTCCCTCAATATTGTTAAACAAAAGAAGAAAAACGGCCGTATGATGATGCTGGTAAACCTAGAAACAATTTGGTTTGAATTCCTAATGAAATGCAGTTTCAGTCTACAATCAGTTTCATCGAAACACGAGATAAAGACTTTCTTGATACTACACAATTTTGGTGTGAACGCCTAACAAAAAAGCTTTCAATGCCAGAAACGCGTTGCTCTATTACGTGCTTAATACGTGATACATAGTCATCTTGAACTTGCTGCCGTTAACGACAGAAGTGATAGCAGCTGACATGCACGTGTGTACTGGGGCGTCCTGCATAGACCTGTAGTTTGTGTGTGAAATTCAGTTCGACGATTCTACGTAGTACACACCTAAGTATCCATGTGTGTGTGAATTAATGTACTTGCGTGCATGTGCATGCATATATATGTGGGTAGGTATGTGTCTGTGTATGTGTATGTCTAAGAGACGACTGTCACTCCGTGTACACGCATCTATCTTGTCGCTGCATATTGTAGGCGTGTGTTTATTGTGCTGAGTGTTTTTTTTTTTTATCGTATGGCTGTGTGTAGTCTGGTCTGGTCTGCTGTACTCGAGACGAACTGTGTGTCCGCTAGAAGGCACGCTAATTGATTATCATATTGTATAAAATTGTGACCTTCTGCAGCTTCGTCTTTAGTACACAACGACCTACATTCAATGTTATTTCACGTGAGGCGTTGCACACATTTTTTTTTCAGCGTTATGCGTAATCCATACACTGAGTCAGATTGACTAGGCGCACTGTTCTACGCACGCCCGAAAACACACACACACACACACACTGCAGCTATTAACTTTAAATAATACCAGAAGAACCATGCGTTTCTCGAACAATTTCAGTAACCATCTTACTGAACAAAAAATAATGGGCGACTTGCAATGCCCATTCCGAGAAAAAATTTGCACGGCAACACTCAGACTTCACATCCCCACCCCCTGGCAAAGCATGCATCTTTGAGACATGCAGATATGCAACAAACGAAAACTTTCACCTGTACACTTTGTACCTACATTCAGACGCCCAAAGCACTTTCAAAGCACTCCATGAGAAAACAAAATACAAAAAATCTCGCCTTTAAAAATGACTGATCCCTAAGCGTTGTGGACAGTTTTCAATGGGAGACAATTTTAAGAAAAAAACAAACAAACAAACTTTTAAATAACGTAGTTTGGGTTATTCTAGGATATATAAATATAACATGTAAACATGTCTGCTAGATTCGGTCTCATACGTGTGTATGAGACAATAGTAGTCAAGAGCCATTTTCACCGTTACTGGTTTCATTTCGGATGAAACTGTATCAGAAAATATTTGAATTAAGCGATGGGCACCTGACGCCATGAGCCTTACCTGCTGGAAGTAGAATGTGGAGCTACATATCACCTCCTATCGAAGGCTGTTTCTAACCAGAGACAGGACCGATCAAAGGGTCAAACTTCCGAAATCCCCTAAACTCCCACGTTTTTATCAGTTTTTATTTTCTGTTTGTGGAACAAAGGCGGAAGCGATTAAAACGAGGCTTGTTGTTAACGAAACAAAAGTTTTTCAGCTTATAATAGCGTGGTTACTACACGGCAGCCATGCTGCCTTTAGTCTGGTGTCACGGTCTTTAATTTCGCACGCGCTAGCCTTCCGCAGCTCAAAGTGCGCATGCCACGGATGACAGTAGGACTCTGGAGCAGATAGCCAAGTGCCGGCTTCATGACGTCATTGACGTGGTACTCAGGAAATTTCTGTCTACCCATAGTTGTCGGGAACGGGTACTTGACGCCAGCGAGAGGGGGGAGAAGTTGGACATCCCCAACCCCCCACCCCCCCTAAAAAAAAAGAAAAACAAACCTGGCCCCAAGAATACCTCATCTCCCGACGAACTAAAAAAAAGTTAGCAGACGACCTTCACGTGATTGCTCATGATTCATGTACAACTGCATAAAATCTGTTGATGATTTCAGACCTAAACGTAGAGTCATTAAGTCATGCAGACAGCCCTGCTTATGGCGGCAATGTGTTGCACCATTCAGTCAACAGCGCGGTTCAACATACAACATTCCAATTAAACTCCGATAAAACAAATCATTCGACTCCTTTCTTAAACTATACAATTTTTTATTGCTAAGTAAGTTTTCAGATACCATCGTTAGGCGAACTATGCGGTTTCTTTAGGAACCAGAGACAGTCTGCGTTTTTAAAAGTGACGATGATAATTGAAAAAAATATCGTTCAGGTAAATCATACATATGTACATATAATTGCTAGGAATCTTGAAATAATGATGGATTAAATATCATTTCTTAAAATAATTTAAATAATGTATCTGGGCTAACATAATACCAAGGAGGACTGTCGCAATTTCTATTAAATAATATATCTGGGCTAACATAATACCAAGGAGGATCGTCGCGAGTTAATTTGGAAGTACACACACTGGAATTGCCCTTAGGGATAAAATAATAAAGTTGTATTGTATTGTACACACAGCAGTGGACAGCTATCATGAATCCCAAAGAAGCTCTAATCTTTGTTGTTCTATATAAATCATTAGATACTACACCAAATCTGCAGTGTCACTTCGAATTTTAGTGACCCTGCCAGCGAACAACCTTTTTGAAAGAGGAAATTAATAAAAATTTGAGGTCAACAAAACTGCAAGCAAGATTAGTTGCTCTGGCTACTATGTCCACTGAACATGACCTGGTAATTGGTATAGCTTCACTAGATCGGAAAGAATTTATCTCTTTACATAGTAAAAACTTAAGAAAGTATGATGGACAGAACATATATATGTTAATTGTTGTATATGTTATAGTTACTTGATATTTCAGCGCGGAGGGTGGGGTGGAGTCGTGGGTAGGACGGAGTGCAGCAATTATCGTTTGCCTAGGGGGAAATATAGCTGAGCACCGGCCCCGAGTACGTCTTGTATTCCGGTAGGCATATAGGTCTGAGAGCTCATCAGTGAAAAAGATAATCTGGCTACAAGTGGCTCTAGAGTCTAGAGTTTTGGAAAACATGATGTACACAAGGGCTTTGGATGCAACTTTATGTTGTTAAGCTTGATTTTGATGGCTTTTGCTCATTTCTTAGGCGTGACTGGGTTGGGAGAACTTGTGTTGAGTAAAATGGTGGTTGAAATTATTTGAATGTCACTGTTTAAAGTAGGCAGCTGAGCTCGCAAACACACACACACACATATATATATATATAGTTCAAACAACGTATGGCTCTTTCGGAAATATTTAGTTAATAACTTGTCATCGGTGATCGAATTGTCTTTTGGGTCTGGGACGATTTGGCTTTAGGCGTTGGCACGATGTGAGCTTACTTGGGACGATATGAAAACTAGGGCAACGTGGTCTTGGGGCGAAAGGACTGTCCCCACCCCTTCCCTGTGCACAGACTCTAACGTACGTCGATCCGAGAGGGATGATTGACAAGATTTCTGCACAGCCTGCGAAACATTCTTTACGGAAATGACCAGGCCCCGTATGCAAGAAGCACTGATAGCCAATCGTTGCGATAGAGCCTTTCGGTCCGAAAGCTATCGCAGCGATAGTCTCCCCACTAACGTGGTATGCAGAGACACGCCGATAGAGCTGAAAGATAGCTGACGGTGCGGAAGTAGAGATCTGACACCGTTCCTTTCGACCCAAAACTTAATCACCCCAACAATCTCGACCTGTCACGGCCAAATCGTTGCAACACCGAAAGTAGAATTAACCCATTCCCAAAACGACTATCATATGAAGACAGTTCTGGTTGTGCACGTGATAACATTTGTTTGTTTGCTTTACTTGATGGGAAAGCGCTTCCACATCCTAATAATTTCAAACTGTGAGGGAAAAGATGAGTGGGGAGTACCTGGAGAAAACCCACAAAACCATACCTGCGGCAGAACAGAAAATCTGAATATAGATGACAACTATGTAAATTAGTACCGATGGCCTTGTGTGTTAACCAGGGCGGCCAAAGTAATCGTCTATTTGCATCTTATTTGATTCATCTGAAGAATGAACATAAAATAACACACTAAAATGGAGAACACATAAGTATGAACTTGGTTAAAAACAAAAAACCAAACCCACACAAGGCAGTGTCCCCAAATTTAACACTTGAACCAGTGTCTGTGATCATTAAAAAGTGGATTTTATTTCAAAAGAGATTGCCAGACTAAGAAAACCTTGGGGCAGAATACAGTACAAATACAATGGTGAGCTGGAAAAACTGAGCACGTCAAAAACATTCTGACATTTCCACTTTTTAAATTAATTCTATTCATTATTCTTTACTCTGTATGCACACACAGTTTACTCCTCTATAACTGAACTACTTCTAAAATGGAACAAAAACAAAAAATACACATAACAATAATCACAAACAATATTCTATCCCTTTCTCTTAAAATGTTTGGGAAAAAAAACTGCATGTATTTTATACATGTAGATACTAAGTTATAAATGTGCCCAGGTCCACTTGTGTGTTTAGTGCCTACCTATGAAGTAATGCTAAGATCTGCAGTGTAGGTGTGTTAAGTCTGGCAGCATTTTATTAAGTGGAAGGTAGAACAATCTGACGCAGGGCACGTCCTGAATACAGTGTGTGCCTCTCCCACCCACTAATGCTTCAGGTGCACTTACTAATGTTAACAAGAATGATTTAAGATATGCTGGCATATTCTTGTGTCTCCGTTGTTGCTAAGGGATCAAGTGATCGATTAAAAAAGTTTAGTCATTTTACTGAAGCTTATGCAGTTAATAGAAACCTATAAATTCAAGCACATTGACATTATTCTCAAAAAGAAAATGTTTCAAAAAATGTTTGCAACAACAACAACCTTTTCAAAAGTGCGCACTCAAAAATAACTATGAAAATCAAATTTTGATGTCACCTCATCAGGCCACAAATAACTTCTCCAGCAGCATGATATTTTCTGACTGCTGCAGCAGAGACCGACTCAAATACCAATTATATCAAGTCACAATAGCAGGAACATGAACAGCTTATGATCACAAGATGTGACAAAATACAAAAGAGCAACATTTACACATCACTTATTACTACTGTACTTGTACTATTCTGCAAAATTAAAGTAATTATCTCCCTTGACATTTATAAATTCAGCAGCATCTTCTACACGATCTTTTTTTAAAAAAACAAAACCCACAAAATACGAAAAATTCTCAATGCTTGTTCTTCCTCAGGAACACTCCTGTTAATGAAGGCATGTTTTGTGATAAATCAGCTCTTCCTCAGACATGATTGTTCCATATTAACAATTAAGAAACGATTTTTAAAAAATATTAACAATGCTCAAACTGCACCACGATGGAAAGCAAACATCTTTTGTTCACCATAGTTGTTTTCTAATGTTGGTGACGAATACCATCTTCAGTGATGCATTCAGGAGAAAGTTTTTATTAAAATATTTAAAATACTCTTTGTTTCACTTAATGACAATATCCAGTAAGCCATAACCTGTTCTTTTCAGTTTTCTTCACACAAAGCATTCAGGAAGCTTTCCAACTCAAGTGTCAAGACAGTCTGAAGTATTTCATGTTTGTAGTTATTGAAAAGCTGACATGATAGAACCATGGACCTTCATTCACTGGATAAGTGTCTCTCATTTGTTGCCTCTTTGCTCTATCATAGGAGTGACCAATCGTAACAAACCCTAACAACGAAGGGATTTCGCTTCCGTTTTCTGTCAAAATGGCGGATCTTCCTAACATAGAAGAAATTTTAGAAGTGAGTAATTAAGCTTTTCTGTCATCAGAACCTTGTTAAAGAAGATTGATTGCAAAATAAACTTTTTTCTGTAAAATGTATTCTGTTTGTTTATAGAAAATGCATTTAGATTTTTCGACAATTTTATAATATAAAAACATTGTCACAACAGATGGTATTGACTTGTTTTACCACTAACAATTAAAAAAAAAACATTGAGTTTGATTTTTTGGAAACAATAGTATAGAATGTTCTGTTACAAAAACAAAACATTCACTTTAAAAATTTATTTAAGGTATGCAAACAAAGAACCGGAAACACGAGGCCTGTCTAAAGGAAACCCGAGACTTACACCAGACATAAACCTGAGTCGCTTATCCAGTAATGAAGGTCCGTGATAGAACTCATCCTAATATGATACATATATTTATTGGTATATCAAAATTAATTAAACCATGTGGTCTTCTTTAAGCAACAGTCTCACTTTCTTTCCTCCATCTCTCTCTTATATACAGGGCGCCCTGGTGGCACTACGGTTAGCGCCTGTCACCAATACAGTGAAGTTTGGCTGTCCTGGGTTCAGCTCTCGTCTATGGCACACTGTTCTTTCTCTGCACCTGGCTTCTGCTTACAGGGCTGGCTGCTTTGTTGTGATATAGTCTACATTGCTGGCTCGGTGTAAAACATCAACTTCCGCCCCCCCCCTCTCTCTCATATACACAGCCTCCCCTGCCCCCCACCTAAACACACTTTTTTAGAAGCAGCAAAACTGCAGTATTTGTTGGTAACTATACGCAGGTAGAACAACTGCACCCAATTCTATATTTTAAAAACACAACAATCACCTGATTAAAACTTTAGTACCAAAATATTTGCTACATCTGTAACATTGTATATGTATAATGCATCTATAATACCAGGTGTAAATATACAACCTAATATGGTATGTTCTCTAAGAATACTCTGCTGTGTGGTTATAGCTTAAAAGCAATATTTGTTGATTTGTTGGCCATCACAACATTACTACATGGGGTGTTGAGGCAGCAGAGGTTGTGGGAGCTAAAATACCCTCATTATAGATAATGACTAGCAAAGGACGCAATTAATATCACTGTACAGTATCAATGGCATAACACAGTTGTGAGCTAAGGCTGGACAACCTTTTCTCAACACCATCAGAAAATAAATGACTGACACAGATTATAATTAGAAATCCACACAAAGGCCATCACACATTTTAATTAAAAGTGTCTGTTGCTTTACCTGTACAACAGTCTTGATCACGCAGGAATAGGTCTGGATGTTTGAAATCATTACAGCCACCCAGATGAACTAAGCTGTGGGTATTGGGGGTGGGGGAGATGGTAAAAAGATAATGAATTTCACTAACTGCTATCACATTGTTAGCACCTTGAAGCTCCATCAATCATTGCTAAGATAATCCTAGAATTTTTGACATGATCTTGTTGACTACCTCCATAGTTTCATCCTGGACAATCACTATGTCAAAGTTCTCCATGTACTGTTGTAGATTCTCTTCAACCTGAAATCAAATGATATCAATCTGATTAGCCCTCTTGCAAGAAAATAATGTTTGATCTTAAAACTCTCAGGTGTAAGAAGTAAATCTATTGCACATTTTCACAAATTTCTATTTTTCTGCAAGAATGACAACCTGTGTATTGCACTTGTTTATCTGTAAAACATCTACTATGTTAAAACTCAGCCACACATTTATGCGACAAAGAAAAACAAACCTTGATATTTAAAAATCCTATTTTTAGTAAGCATTCCACATCTTCAGCTCCCTCTGCCATGTGTAAATCTCCTAATGAATCACCAAGAAGTAGAAGGTTCCCTCTATGTTTAATATTTTCAAAGTATTCAGAAGAATGGACTGCATTCTCATTTTTATTATATACATGGATCAGATCCCCTTCAAAACCAATGACTTTGCCCTGCAACAATGCATCATGACACCATGTAACTTTAGTTGCTTGCACAACTGAACATATACTAAAATCTGCATTTTAAAGCATACTTTTTCTGTAAAAATTTCATTAATATATTAAAGATAAAATCTGCTTAGTTTTCAAATCTTATATTTTGTTGCAGTAATTAAATGTTAGTGATGCTTTGGAATCAGAACTTTATTGGGGAAAAACCCAGAAGGCTAACTTACAGAGTCATCAAACTTCAGAAAGTTTGAGACAATCTTCATGTTGTCATAAAGAGTTGCCTGATGAATTATGATCTCACGAATGATGTCCCCAACACCAGCTGAGAAGATAAGCAGCGGAATTTCATGCTTATGCAGCTGATCAAAAAACCAGCAGCAGCCATCCCTATAAGAAAGTAAGTGTAAGAATTATTATTTAAAATGTATAACAGGACAAACATATGTCTGCATTTACTCCTGAATAAACTTTGAAATTGTGCAGAAATAATCCAAATCAACACTATAAGCAAATGTTATCTAAAAATAAGTATACCTTAAGCAGGCTGATGATTCACAAACAATATTCTTCAACAAATTGTAGGTCAGATGGGCTCTTGTGATAAGTTCGTGCCCCTTGCTCCACCTGCAAAAGATATGTGACCAAAACTTTTGAGAAATATTTGATCTTAAGATAATACTACCAAACATATTACTTTTTTTTTTTAAAGATTTAAAGAGCATAATCTTTTCTATTTCCTTTCAGGACATTTGTAATATTGAAATAAATTTTATGGAAAATAATAACAGCAGATTTGCTGCTGGGAAAATGGTTCAACCCTAATAAGCTATAAACAGAATGAAAATGCTAAGAACGAGGACAGAGCCATGACTCAAAGGTGAGTGACAGCCCTGCCCTTTTTACCAGTTGTGTGCTATTTTCCCTTACTTAACTTTGAAATTCTGTGTGTTTATTATTTTCAGGACAAGATTCAAGACATTAGGTAATCTTTAAAATTACTTTATATCTCCAATGGTCACTATTTTAAAATCAAGAGTTTTGTCTTTTAAGTCAAAATTAAAAAAAATTTGTTGGGACAGATTTAGACAAAAATTGGTTCTCTTTATTCCAGGTCTTGATATCTGAGCATATCTTTACTCTGAATTCACAGCACACAAACTGGAACTACTGGGCAGAGCTAGCACTCACCACTCAATCATATAAGGAATTTTTTCTGCAGTTGACTTTGTTCCATCGAACTCAATAGGCAGGTATTTTTCCTTCAGATGGGTAGCCTTCAGACATATGTGAACATTTGTACATAACATACAAGTCATACAAAAATCTAATAGAAAGCGTTGAAACACATTTGAATTATCTATTTTTCAGCAATCCTTCTTATGGAGCATTAACTTAATTTGAAGCTATGAAGACTCAGGGCTTCTGCATTGGAAAATTAAGGAACATTAAAGCAATAGAGAAGACATTAAGTTTCTAAAATAGTAAAGGAATTTATTTCTAAGAAAAAAAACTTTGAAAATATATGTTGTATAAAAGTGCTGTAAACATACCTCTATTTTGAAATCATCAGGCATATATTGACTGTCCTCCAGCACACCTGACAAAAAACAGAAAATTTAATTAAAAAAATTAAAAGATATATAACAATATCTTCTCTTATATGTATCTATATCTTATATGTCAATAAGTTATATAAAATATAAATCCCTTTCATAAGTTATTGAGATATTTTCACTTGTGTTTTATATGAGCTTATGGATAGTAAACTCAGCAGTACTAAATGAAAGAGCCTCCAGGTCATGATTATTTCTTTATGAACTATGGAATATACATCAAAATAACAACTGTTGTAAGCAGTCCTATGCAGATTATATATTGACTAACCACATCTATAGGTAGTGTCAGCAATGCTAACAGAATCTATTTTTTAATGATGCTCACACAGCAGCATTCTCTTTAGATCAGCCCAAGTACAAGTCACTGCTCTTTCACTGTTTAGTCTAAATTTTAAATAATTTTAATTCTTTCAATCTGTTTCAATCAGGAAAATGACATTAATGGATAAATGACCCTATGTTTTAATAGCTAAGCCTCATGTCAATAATAAGTAATAATGTCTTTACAAAAAAAAAAAAGAAGCAAAACAAAAAACAAATACTGCAATGGAAATCTTTCACTGCAAGGCAGTGTACAGCTAAGACATTAGACCATAAATACAATATATAGAACAGCCAACAACAGAGAAATCAATCAAAATAGAGAGACTATGGCCGTAAGAATGTGCAACTATGCAATAAAGCTCATTCCAAGTAGTCATCACAAAAAAGGTTAAATATGAATAAATCTCAGTTTTCTTGCAAAGTGTACTTGAAATTAGATGGCAGAAAATTTGTCCTCTCAAAACTCAAGTGATCGTCTATATTTGGTAATTTGCCTTTAGTCTCTCACAAAGTTTTTCCCACTTTGGTAAGCATTATTTTCCTCTATAGAAATTCCACAAAATTAAGATGTCATTTACTAATGGCTATTACCATGGGTTGTTGAACATACATGGCCATTACTTGTATATTTTGATAGTGTCCTATCAAAATCTGCAACAACCTACATAGAAAAAATATAGACAACATTAGAAACTCTTTATATCATATTTTAACTAGTATTAATATACAAAATAAAATGTTTAATGATGCAATACTATTAGTTATTCTCTAATATGTATTTAATTTTAAAAAAACTGAGAGATTACAAATTTTTATCAAAAACTCTTAAATGTTTACAAAAGATCTACTGTTTACTAAAATGAATGATCCATTAAAAATGTTAATTTTATTTAGTTTAATTTAGTAACTAAATATTTTACAATAAATTTTTCCAGAAAATTACACAAAAGAATACATACTTGTAGCTTGTGATGTGCATCTTCCATCATTTGCTGGATTACCCTGGCAATATATTCCGGGTCCTTCATATAGACATGGCTTCTCTGTAGTTCTGGAATCTGTTTAGTGTTTATATAAACAATAATGACAATGTTTAAAAACTGATTTTGTTGAATACCTGGCTAAAAATCTGCCAGTAGACATTGCTAAATACTGCACAAATTCAAGGACTGGCTCAAAACTGTCACACAAAACTCTTCTCTTGTAATACCCAACTCCAGTCCACATTTTACTCAACAATCTAAATAATGCATTGCACCATCGTGACTTTGCTTAAGACAAATTTTAAAAAATTCTTTTTGTTTTTACCAGCACTGGCTGTCTGTCCTATCAAAGGAGTTTCTTAGAATTTGACATCATAATGAAACACATTATAATTATTATAATAATACCAACTTTTACCTCGTCACATAGCAATAAAAGCATCACAAAATGCTACAGAAATAGCCGTTGATTTAACCTTGGGCTAGACTAATAACACAGACTGCTACCAAAAATAATTTCATATTCATATATGGATGGCACACAATCTACAGAACCATTTTTATTTCTCTTTTCTAAGCTAGCTATTTTAATTAACACTGATAGTAAACGGTAAACATTTTAGGAAAAAAATTATGCAATGGGTGCTGCTGGCGCTACAAGAGTGGAAAATTCTGTTGTCAGATACTCTTTTTGAGGCTGCCTACAGGACTGAACAGGCTAAAAAAATTAATTAAATTAAATCAAAATCTCCGAAAACGAAAGCGAAACTTGGTATCAGCTGCGAGTACGCTTCTGGGGTTTTGATAATTTGCCAACAGTATAGCTGTTATAGATAGGAAAGTGTCTGTGCAAGACAGAATTCACTCAAGCAGAAACATTGGCACGGACTGGCAAGCACTCTGACCTGAAAGAAAACCTTAAAGAGTTTATCAAGTCTGCAGATAGTACCTGAACTATATTACGCACTAAGTAAACCAACGAATACTGTGCGATCCTTACCAGATTCATGGTCTTAAAATCAGAATATGCAGCGCTACGGCGTTGCTGACCTTCCCATTCGTTGGCGATACCGTTATGTACGCGACATAAAAGAGTTTCAACCAAGGGAAATAAATACTCTTGGGTTGTCATGAGTGTGTGAAAGCGGGAGGGAGAGGGGGTGCTTAATTGTTTTCATATTTTCTTTATCGATTTATTTTTCAGTTTTCTTTTTTTTAAAGCAGACTTTATTTTTAATATAAAAAAATTCATGTTCATTTTCATGTTGACAAGGTTGTGTACTTATGATAGAGATATACTTTTCTCTTTAATAAACAGT
The DNA here is from genome assembly GCA_004794655.1 of Marisa cornuarietis. Taxonomy (NCBI): domain Eukaryota; kingdom Metazoa; phylum Mollusca; class Gastropoda; order Architaenioglossa; family Ampullariidae; genus Marisa; species Marisa cornuarietis. Next base: position 11,588,512 of record SMMW01000622.1, read on the forward strand.
GACCTAAAGAAAAGAACCGTGTATACATGTTTTAACGCATGTTGGTTCATGCGTGCTTGCATTCGTAATCGAGGAGCGTCTAAGAGGACAGCATGACACGACTTTGCGATGGCATGACGTAATTCCTTATGTGTCAATGTCTGCGACTCATCGACACGGATCGAAACCAGAACTGTGCGAACGTGTGACCACGCAAACGCTCCATGCATTCAACACACAGCAGCTGAAACAATTTATAATCAGGATAAGTACCGTTTCTGACTACATTAGCCTGTCGCTTTCAGTACTCGAGCAGTACGCTTAGTCCGTTGTGCGTGTTTCGATTTCGTCTCTTCGGTCTGCTTGCATGGATTGTTCTCCTCTCTGTGCATCAGACTGGAGAAACTTGGCTGACGTTCCTTTATACTTCTAAGGCCTCGCTGTTTGGAATTCTGTACCCCGTTTTTCTTCTAACCGTGTCTACAAATCTGGCCTGAAAGATCCAATAATTAAGAAATATCTTTCATAATCAAGAGTACAGTTCCGCCCACTCTTTTTCAGCCATATACTTTTTCCTCCTGGTATTATCCCTTTGCTTACACTGTATGGTTAACGAGCTGATGGTACGTATATGTAGTTTCTTGTGTGCAACGCACCAATCGAGCTTGTATCCATACGTAAAAATGCGCTTTACAGATCCAGTTATTATTTATTACTATTTTCATTTTTAAGTTACTATTAGAAAGATGCGTAGAACAATTAGTTTGGAATTTTAGTTTCTATGATCAAGAAGATTATATAACATATATAAGAACATGCCCTGAACGCCGACAAGCAGCATTGATAAAGTTATGGCAGTTTTTGGTATATACCTAAAGCGATAAATGCATGCCAAGTGAAAGTGTTAAGCTGCATTTCTTAGAAACGACGGTGCTTGTATTAATAAATGCTCAGTTGCCGCCATTCTGCACGTACTCTCTTCTTGCTGGCTGTCCTCAATACCTCATTGATAAGCTTCAGAAGGTCCAGAACTCAGCTGCTCGATCGTCTCGTTTTTCGGACTCGCAAACATGATCATGTCTCACTACTTCTTCGCTCTCTTCATTGGCTACCAGTTAAAGCTTGAATAGACTACAAGCTCTCAACTCTCTATGGTTTCTTCGAAGGTCACTCCCCCAGCTACTTTAATGAAATCTTGTCTGTCAAAACTCCTGTCCGAAACCTTCGCTCATCAGACTCCCGCATTTTATCTCACTAAGACCGCGGTTCTCAACCTGGGGGGCGCGCCCCCCAAGGGGGCGCAAGCTGCTGAAAAGGGGGCCGCAAAGGCGGTCATTTTCTCATATCTGATATAGGTATTAGTGGCTAAGGGGGGCGCGCGGACGTACCTTTATTCGTCTGGGGGGGGGGGCGTCACAAGTGAAAGGTTGAGAAACGCTGCACTAAGACATGCAGTCACATATGGACAACGGATCGATGTTCTCCCTTTGTGCTGCTCAGCAGTGGAACTCTCTACCACATCACATTCGCCACTCAGCCTCCAAGGCTGCATTCAAACGCTCTCTTAAAACATATCTTTTTACAAAGTACTATTCGGTATTCCTGACTTGTACCTCATCTTTATGTTGTTCAGTGTCCCTATGTGTACCTCACTGTCTATTGGTTGTTATATGTTTCTTTATATCAAATTGTACTGCGCAGAGAGTGCGATCTATCTTATTCGTGATTCTGCGCATTATAAGTTCGCATTATTATTATTCAAACGCTCAAGAGAGGGCTCACAACTCACCCACTATCTCACAGATACACTTTCCAAGTCGCAGCTAAGAAGCAGAAGTAACATATAACTTCAACTCTGTTAGAGAAGGGAGGTCATTGCGGAAATTGTCACAGATTTGGGTGCTTCGCAAATAATCTAGAGGCTCACCTTCTGCGTATAGTCCATAACAACAGGGATTCGCTAGAGCTGTGAGTGAAGGTAAGTAAGGGAAGTACTTCCGCACCCTTTTTATAACTACGACTCAATCCTAAGGAGTGAATGGGACGCGAATCTTTGTCTGAGGGGTAAAAATACTTTACCCTCTGTAGCCCAACAAAATCGCCAGAGAAGCGCCTCAGTCATAATAAAATAAAACATTTCAAACGTAAACATGCAGCTTTGTTATGACCCTAATAATGATGACGATGTGTGCCAGGATGTCGGTTAAGTTCTAAGAAACTAATTCTGTACTAAATCTTCAAGTCTGTGTTATACGTTGGTGATGTCCACTTAGCGCTTTGCTTGGAGAACGCTTATAAGACTGTAATTGCCATTAACAGTTTAGTGGAGACTCTTATGCAGGAACCTCCCGATGTCTCCACAGTAATTTATATCATCAAGTTAATGAAATAGGTGCCAGACTATCGACTTCACTGTCCTCATCCCGCTGAGTTGCTGGGCTATCTTATCCCGACCCTTTAAAAGAATCAGTAGTAGAACATCTGCAGTGCTTTTTCTTCCATGGTTTGTCTCCTATAGGAAATAGTTGCAACAGGATTGAGTGTATAGTATCGTAGCATAGCTAAATACTAGAACACAAAATTCGTCACACGCAAAAGGACACACAGAATCAGAATGTAATAAACAGGGTTAAAATGTGCAGAACGAATAAGTAAAATAATTAGGTTTTAATACTTTTACGGAGAATTAGGTACATTTTTTACAGTGACGCTATTAAAGTTTCAAATTCTATCTAATTCACAAGGAGAGCAAAAATATAAGAACCCAAAACCCAATCAAGCAGCACAAGAACAATAAAAGAGAGACTGAAATTGAAAAAAAGTCCGTCGAGCACACTTAACAGTTAGGCAGACTTTTATGACGTTAAGGGATAACTCTCTTCCCTCCCTTTCTTTCTTTCTTCCCTTCCTCTCTCTATGAAACCTTAATGATGGATGCTATTTAAAAAAGGCAGCCATGGTTTAACAAAGGTCGAGTGACTTTTCTAACTTTAGCCCATCACTGTTAGGAATTTAAGGAAGATTTGTCATGACTCCATTGTCTGTACTTGTCACGTGTGTCTATGCTTACAAAACAAAAACAAAAAACACATGACGACCACACGAACATTTACCAAACATCCTCACTTATTCAACAATAGGTGACCGATTATGAAGGCTTTTTGTGCCTTCATGCATGCAGTGGCAGTGACAGTGACTGTGTGGGCACTTCAATTACCCGTTGCAACCGAATAAAACGTTGGTATTATACAACCTATCGCACACGGCTTGACTAAATCGAACAAAACAGTCACGAACTATCCATGCATATGCAAATAAAACCTAGAAATGGATCGGGTTTTGATGAAAAGGAATGGGAAATGATGGATGGTGTTCAACACAAGAAAACTACATCAGTATATATAGCGCTTCGAAGTCTCGCCAGCAGCGATTATTGTATGTAGAGAGAGAGAGAGCTCTGCTCAGTGAACACCTAGTGCTCTCCACTGTCGCTGGTAAGATTCAGCTGCTACCAGAAACGTTCACATTGTCTTTTTAATACTAATGCATATAAGTCAGTGTTACTATATCGGTACATTACTTCTATGGATATTCAGATTTATGTGCACTGGCAAGTGGTGAAAAAGATATGTACGCTGTGCGCATTGTATATAATATGGCATAAAATTGTGAAAGCTTGCTTCCTCGGTAGACTAGAACACAGCCGATTATAATTACACCCCCCTGATGGTTCTTTGTCTGGAGGTGCCATTAGATTCGAACATGTTTTTCAAAGCCATGTAAATTTTCAGTTGACAGTGTCAGCCATAAAAAAAACTAAGGTTTGCGATGAATATTCCTGGCGTTTTAATCGATGAATGGCATACATTTTCATGGGAATATAGTCCAAATTGCTGGATTTTTGTTTTGACTTTGGTTTTGCTGCGCTTTTAAATTTTAATAAACTTCTTAGACCAGAAAAAGTCATAAATCCAGACTGCAACCGTCCGTTTACATGGAGAATATACCCACAACCGGTGGCATAAAAGCCAGTCAGACAGTGATGTGCCATACCTAGACCCTATAAAGAGAAAGGTGCTATAAAATAATGATGTATGTCATTTAGAAAAGCTACGGCGCCTGCGAACCTGCACGCATTATCCATCTGAACTGGTAGCCAGCAAAGCATCCTTTCAGCTTGACAGACGCGTCCATATACTGCGTCATAAACACCTGACTATCAGGCCATGTACTGAATTTATTATGCAAATAGTTGCGCAGTCATTTCCCCCTTGATATACAAATGCAAGTACTTTGAAATGCTTGCATGTGCACGTTTTGTGCCCACATAGGTCGCAGGAGAAATCAGGAAATCTTCAAACTTTCTTCAAGAAAAGGCGAAATTAGGTTGAGATGAGTGTTTAGACCGGCGTTGAAAACAAAAGTAGGATAGTCAACTGTTCCACTCGGCCACAGTTCAAGAGAATGCCTGTACTGAACCAAGGGCGTGTCGCAAGAACGACCGTACACACGCGCTCGCCCGCACGCGCACGATGAATAATTAATCACGGGGTATTGATCGCGAAACATAGTCTCAAAAGGAATATGCAAGCAGGCGGCGCGTTCTCATTTGTAGAAGGGGGTGCAAGAGATACAGACAATCAAATTTATTACTTTTTTCGCTTCATGAAAATAAAGTTTTCGTTAAAAGTCTTCACGTTATTCCTCTTAAGTGGGCTGGTAACGGAAGAAAACTTGTTTCGCAAAAAAATCGCCGAGTGCAGAAGGCGGTAAGGAAAGGTTGTCTCCCCTCTATATGCTCTTGCGCACCGAAGGAACGCCATTTTCCAAGATCTGTGACGGCTAGAAGCGGCAGCGATCTCCAACCGAGCATCAGTATACGGAAGCTGAGTTGTGCACCAGGTGAGTTACAGGCTTAACATTTCGAGACAAAATCAAGATATGAATACTTTCGACTATATGTTCACTTGCTTTTTGATGTTCCGTTAATTTGCTTGTATGAAAGCGAACTGACGAATCGGATTAGACGATCGACTCACTTCTAGTTCCAACAGATACCATACTAGTGTAGTCTCTTATGGCATACAGCAAAGAGTTCATGGATTGCTCATCCATGAATCGAATGCTTCATATGGTGTACGAGAACATTTGCCTGCATGAAAATGAGATGCAGTTCGTGACATAAAGGCATGAATCATTCTGCCTTATGAGTCACAGAATTCGAGTCAGTCAAGAAAACCTTAATGACAGTAACGAAACATTGTTTATCTTTATTTCTGCCATTGTGTTTCATTTATTAAACAGAAAAAAGACGAGAGAGAGGATTGGCTAGGAAAAAAAAGAGGAGACTCGTTCATACTAAGTTATGCAAAACTGGCGTTTCATTACCTAGTGCTTTTGTGTTGCTAGTCATATATACACAAATAAGATTATGCTGTACACACATAGAAGTAGGAGATTGTCACGAAGATGCAGTATGTTGCCCCATTTGTCTGTGAGGGCACACATCATCGAGTTAAAAAAGATTAACTGAAAATTTTATCATTTTTATATTTCCTCTATTCTTTTCTAAGGTAGGAAGTGTACTTATTTCATTCACAGAAGTTTGTTTCTTCTTTTCCCTATTTTCCTCCCTCAACATTTTCTTTTATTATGTGGATTTGTTTGGTTTAATGTTATCGTATGCAAATCTTTCACCTTGATGTACACCTTCACCTCCAGTAATCTTTCTTTAGTAACATTTTTAAACATTTGACCTGTTCACATTATGGATAAGAAATATGCACACATCACAGATTACAGTAACATGCAGCATACAGTTTATAAGATCCGTCAGTATAAGAGTTTTCCCTGTTTTATACATTTGCTGTGACATAATGTCTTGCTATTTTATTTTTAAGGGGACAGGGTCTAGGGGAAGGGTAAGAGTCTATGGTGTTTCCTTGGAGACTGAATTTAGCTAAGCTTAGTAGCCTGGTACTTTGATAATGATTTCTATTACATGTTTGGCAGCACATTGGAAATCAATCATTAAAATTTAGATATCGTCTATTGATTTTTAATACAGGAAATAAAGTCTGATAGAGTCTAAAAAAACAAACATCATTCTGTGTGGTCTTACAAGTTTATTTTGATGATTGGTGATGTGTTTACAACATTTTAAAACATTTTATGGCATGGACATTCAGTATATGCCAACCTTTCCAGTATTTGACTGTGTGGAACAAATTCTAGATTATTTTTTTTCAAAAGGTTTGGAAGCTGTACAAATTATATGACTTAGACAGTTCTGTTTTGAAACATGTTCCACTGCTTTCTTTATTGCTCATCCACCCTGTTCATCTAAACAGCATCTGTATTGCACATAAATGATGAGATGGTCTATGTGGATGATGAAACTTAGGATCTCTTAGTACTTTGTAACAGAGATTAATCATTAAGGCTTTGGTGGAGGTAACTTGTCTTAAACATTAAAATTATCTTTATTATAATTGTCCAACAATATACATTTGTTTTAAAATTTTTAACTTTTCAGTTACCTGAAGTAACTAATGGCGCTGCTTTGTAAGGGGACGGCAGACATATTTCTGCATTATTAATGAGGCCGTTTCTGCTGAACTCAATGAGGACAGAACTAAATGAGAACAGGAAAGCATAACAAGTTATTAAGGATAACATTTACATTTTCAGATGGTTTGCACAAAACAAGCACGGTATACTAGAGAAACTTAAATATTCATACAGTTACTAATCCTTTGCTATGAAAATGTGTATTAGGAGGCAGGTGTTGAAAGAAATATTGCTTCTGGAACATGAATTGACTAATTTATGCACAGCTGACCTGGGGGTATTTATGAAAGGAATGATTGCTCCAACAGATTTCAAGAGGATGACGTAAAAGAGGTGGAAACCCTCGGGGTTAAAGAGCTGGAGGGGGAGTGTTGAGGGCGGGATAAGGAAAGAACATCGAGGAGGACTGATGGCTGGGAGAAACGCAGGGTCAGATAGCAGCGACGTTTGTATGTGCTGTGAGGAGTGGAGGGGGTCGAGGTGGAGGGGTGGGCGGATGAAGAATGGGCGCACGAAATAAAGAGGCATGTTGACCAGCGGTGGGAGGGGCTCTAGACATCTTGGCGGCGAAGTCGGCCACTAATATCAGTGAGGCAGAATGATCGGTTATCGCTCGTGGTTAGACCACCTCTTGCTAATACTCATCGTTGGTTGTTGAATAGCCTCATTTTCAGACCGAAAAAAAACCCGTGGTTCTTCTTTTTTCTTTTATTTAGATACGATTTTCTTCTTTTATTTTGGTGTCTTAACAAAAGCTGTGCGTCAGTGGTATCTTTTCGTGTCGAAATGAAATGTGTCCATTCTTCAATTTATGAAATTAATGTTGCAAATACTTGCTAACGAAACGTTGAAAATAAGGAAATGGGCTGTCTGGAAGATGCATTAGTGAGACATGTTCTCTTTATAGTGAGGTAACAACTGCGCAAATCCTCCATCACAGAAAAGTGCCTTTTTCAAACTACTTTTGTGTAGGCTGTCAGGAAGATTGTCTGGAAAACACCTTGTAGAGGAGCTTCTTTGACAACTTCTGTCGCTGCCGTTTGCCGTTTTGATCCAATCTTCGATGACATGTTTCCTGAATTTGACAAGTATTTTCTGAGGCAGTTATTCAATTTCGACAATTTACGTTAAATTTATTTCTGGCATTTTTTTTAACATTGTCCCATGTGATTGGTTTTTTTTAACAGTTGTTCGTAGAGGTGTTTGCCATTGTTTACAATGTGAACTGTCTGTGGTGTAAACAAAAAACAAAACAAAAAAAAACAAAAAAAAACCAAGCAAATAAAAAAACCTAAAAGAAAGAGAAAGAGGCGTTTAACGCGCTCGTGACATTTGGATAAATATGCAAATGGGCGCGTTCAGAGTGTCGTTTTTCAGGCTTGATGCCGCACGTTGCACCATTTCCAGTTCTTGTAAAGCGCACATACTGACCTGTTTTGCAGGCAATGAGGATCTGAGAGGCCAGGATGAAGACCGTCTTACAGAGCTGTGTGTTGCTGACCTTGCTGGCGGTGTTTTCTGTCACTGAGGGCAGACCTAGCAAAGACAACGCAAAGGTTTGATTTTCTTGCTATTATGAGTAACGCTGTCAACACTCCCCCACCCTCTCTCTCTGTGTCCACAGTTTCACTTTATTTGAGTTATGGTTAAGAACATACTTAACATGTTTAAAGATTCTTTTATAGACTTTTCGCTCTGATTTCCTGATGCACAGTAGTATTTCTCTGGCATAGTCAAATAAAATTCGATTACCCCGACAGACAATTTTTTTCCCCTGCTGCATAACCCGCATGTTACACCGTCAGTATAACATGTAGAAATCGGTGGTTGCGGTGGAGAATTGGAAAGTAACTATTGTTTGCTGATTGTCTATGTTTTATTGCTGACTCAAACCATGTTGCATATAGGACAAAAGGTCAAACTGTTGGAAGGAAATGAGAAAGAAAAGGGTGATGGTATGCAGCCATGACATAAACATTTACGTAGTCATTCATGGCACAATATTCTACGTAAAAATATGTTAATTTTTGCCGCTCCTTTTACACCATCCTTCGCTGGCCTGCTGGTAGTCATGTCGCAGTGAAAGCAGACCACTTCTGCAAATGGGGAACAAGCAAAATTAGATAAAAATAGAAATAAAAAAGCCGACCACGTCCTTCGGCCTTGCAGAAAATGTCGCTTCAAATTAGCGTTGAAATGAACTTATTATCCGCGGATAGCAGGCGACCTAGTCGAATGCGAAGCGAACAAGTTTTTGCATCGATGGTCGTACAAAAGTTCGACGTTTAAGCGAAGTTTGACCTTGGGGACCCTTTGGGACGGTCATGCTAACGACTTTTGACGAGAAGCGTCTCTGCGGCAGCGACCTGCAGCTGTGCGGTCATTGCGGAGGGGAAAAGGTAGGGGGGGGGCTGTAATGGCGTTCTTCTGCAGGAGGCCATGCAGGTTGCTGCAGCCTCGGGGGAGAACGACATGGCCAGATCGATCTGTATACACGTGCACTTTCCGCACGCCCCATATTTCACGCCGCAACAGGCAGGGAAGGTAATCGAACCGTGGTTCTACCAAACCCGTCGTGCCAAAAGCAACAGTACGCAGTTTGCTTGCTCGCCTTTCTTTCGTATATTACATTATTATTTAAACAAGTCTCCTGGAACCTGCGCGCTTTCAGCGAGGACGATCAGTACCTTTACTGGGTCGTGGTTGGTTCGTATACACCTCACTCACCCCTCGCCCCCATCTCCTCCCTACGACCTTGCAGCAGTTCGTTCGGAGCGACGATCGATGGCGTGAACGCTTGGCACCTGGGTGACGTCATCGGTGTGATAATGGAATTCAGGTTACAAGCACGAGAGATGCACGAGCAAAGATGGTGCTGTCGACAGAATCATGGAGGCACCAGAGAGGGACGAAGACGAAGGAGAGGGACGGATTGGATGGGTCAGGAGGGAGGGTGGTGGTGCAGAACATCTTTGGACCGTAGGAAGAGAATGGTTTCGCTGCTGGGAGGGAAGGTAGGAGTACGCGCGGTGCTGACTACTAGCGGTCAGTCGCCTCCAATTACTACATTGACAGGTGGGCGGGGTAAAGGCACTGCCGACCACCCTAGCAATAAAACGTCTTCCTCAACAGACTAGTACTGGTAGCGTCTGAGAAAGGTGAGGCGAAACGGCTTCAGTCTGAATATACTGTCATGGTAAGGACTGAATGAATTCTCCCCCCCCAAAAAAAAACAAACAAACAAACAACAAATGACAGAAACATAAAGACAACTGAATTTTTAAAACTGTATTTTTATTGCTTTTTTCTTTATTTTGCTCTGTTTTTCCTTATCATTCTTTACTTACTAGTGGGGATATCAATAAGTGGTTTAATTTTTGTTTCTTCGATTTACTGTTTCAAACTCCTTCACTTTTCATCTCATGATTTATGTAACATTACAAGAAATTCATAGTTTCGTGTTGGCATAGGTGAAGTAGAGATACGCAATCAAAATCAATGGTTGTAGGCACTGTCATACACGTTGATATATCACAAACCAAAATCGCCAGTATAACAATGGAAACAAAAATTAACACTGTTACTGATCCTATAATCGATACCACAGGATAATAAACCTAAAGTGAATAAGACAATATGCGTTATAACATATGATTGGGTCTTAAAGTTTTAGACTGGAATGAACATGTCTCATGTCTATAGATACAATAAATTTGTCAGCGTGGAACTGTGCCGTCGGTTAACATTATGTTCAGTTGCAAACCGTTTCACCTCAGCTTTCTCAACGCCAACAACTAGTACTCGGGTGAGAAAGACATTTGTTTTGCTCGGGTAGTCGGCACCGCCTGTAATCGCCACCCTGCCTTTTGTCGGGGTAGCAATTAGGGAAGACTGACCGCGTGTAAAAGTCTTCATCACGGGTCACCTACCTTCCCTCGCCCGGGCGAAACCATTTTAAAAACTGCCCACAAGAAAATCCGGGGGAAGCGTGAGGTGCGTGTGGGGTGGATGGCACTATGTTTCAAGCGTTCCAATCCACTAGCTAACTGTACATTGTATAAAGTGATTAAGATCAGCCCAGAGGATAAAGTATGCACGACGCCATTTTTGTACCCACACTTTCAACCTTTGAGGTCCGAGACAGATACTTTATTCGAAAGGTGCACGGAATATTGCTGTGTATGTTGATGTTCGAAAGTGCAGAGAACGTTGTCACATGTGATTTCTCAGAAACTGTCAGACGTGTTGCTGCACGTGGAATTTCGTAGCCGATGACTGCCAGTATTTGATGGCGCACTAACAGGGAAGTCACCTCGCCCCCCCATGCGCGAATTGAACGCTACATTGAAAGCCCAGTCCTAATCGTGTTTCTCGTGATGAAGCGCGCGTGTAGGGGGTTGGTTCCATCCCAAGATGATTTGGTCGCGAGAAGAATAATGCGTCTGGCTTGAGTTCCAATGCCATGGCGTTATCAGCGGCCACCGAGGTATGATTCACGCCGCAGCAAAGGCCAATCGGTCGTAACGTCACGGCCGGTTTGTTGGTGCGGCTGCTGCAGTGCTGGAACACGATTCATGCCTTTGTGAAGGTCTGCTGAAGCCGAAAGACTCTAAAGTTGCCCTTTGCAGCGTGATGCTTTAAAACGGGGTGGGGGTGGGGAAGGCAGTTACATTGGAACGCGCGCGCACACACACGCGCGCACGCATTTTTGGCCTCACGTCCGTCCATTCCGGAGGCAGTGTTTCTAGATGTTGTCTTGAAATCCGACAAACAGCGGAAACCCAAGTGCAAAGTCCGATCGAAGCGCTGAGCCGTCTTGTCAACAGCCGTGGAAACTTGGCGGGTAAACGCGAGGGTGACAGCTGGTACGGCAGGGACAAGTGCCGACTCTATTGATGTCAAGAGCCAGACCTCGTTTCCGGTTTATCCAGTTACCCGACTGAGAGATCTAGTGTCTGAAGTTAATAAGTTTTCCGACTTGGTGTACAGTGTCTGCATAGAAATGTCCTCTGGACGCCGGATAATTTATCCAGAAATGCAGCATCTCGGTGGCCCGCGATTTTTATCCTGCAGAGAATAGTCACAGCGTCTGTCATGTAGGTAATGAATTTAAAACAAAATTATCACTTTCCCTGTTGATCAAGTCTAAATAAACGTAGCCTTTTACTGATCACTTTATTTGCTTTGCCGTGCAAAGTCTTAACTCGCGGGGTTTTACGGTATAGTTTAGTCCAAGTTCTCATGATTTTTTGTTACTATTGACTTTAAAAAAATTTTGTTTGAGCAAAATTCCAGCACGAATTTAAGGAGGCGAATTGTTGAACTCGTGTGGAGAGTCTCATATTTCCCTCATTTTAAAGATACTTAAATGGAGAGGCTAAAGTATTTTTCTGCACAATATCATATTGACGTAGTCGTCGTAGTGAATCCTACTTACCAGCTCATTGTGACTCATTTTCTAATCTTTTTTTCTGATCTTCTTTCGTGATGTTTTTGAAAGCGATTTCTTGTAAGCGGAGTCTGTTTGAATACTTATGATCCTTACTGAAACTTTTTCATCTTTTAATGTATTCAGTGTGGTTACATATTCACTGGAAACAGCACAATGATAGCTCTTAATATGTCACTGTTACATTTTTTTCTTTTTTTTTTTTTTTTTGATTTGTTTCTTTTTTCGTCTTTTCCATGTAACGGCGAGAAAGTCGAAGTAACCCTTTCCTCCCTCTTAAAGTGAAACCTAAATACAACGTCGTAATCTACTTCTTCATTTTTTTTCTGTCACCCCTTCACCTCTTGAAACTCATCCGGGTTAGCGAGCTGCTGGTCGCTGTGCTTCGTGCAAGATTTATGTCGGAAACAACTTCGGCAAATGGAACGTGCGCAGTATTCCGCTTTTAAGTGTTTGCAAGATGCTCCAAGACATTTCCTTTGTCGAGTAATGGAACTACATTTTGTTTCGTTTTATGAAACGAAATGGCAGCACTGCCACAAGTCAGTCTTTCTCGTAATCTTTTGGCATTTCTCTCTCGCACACGCCCCCTCCCCCTCTCTCTCTCTCTCTCTTTTTCTTTTATCCGTCTTTTTTTCCTTACATTTTGTATGGATTTAAAAAAATTTCTTTCAGCGGGGCCTAGTAGCGTACAAGAAGTTCCATTTCCTATAAACCATTAAAAATAAATGTTTAAAATTGTAATATCACCAGGCAGAATGATACAGTAGTCTAAATATAGTCAGCAACTGAAAGCTTACTTATGGAACTTCTCTTTTATCAGAAGACTGGCGATACAATCCTTGAGAACTTGGCTAACATCGGATGTCAGGGGATTCTTTACAGAGATCTTAAATCGCCAGGAGCTGTGGCATGCATATTGAAATGTAGATAAAAACCAGTCTTTAGATGTTTTTGTCTTTAGTCTCGAATCCGGACGGGGAACTCAGTGGATGGATAACTGACCTCTTTATTTATGTGGCGCATTTCCTTTCTTACTCTGTCAAAATTGATTTTGTCGCCACGATAATAATTCTTGTAATGTAGAAATCCTGTCGCAAATATACTTTACAGCTTTGCGCTGGAGGCTCTCACTCGACTATGAATGTATTATAAATGTAGTTACCAGCGCTGCTGTTTGTATCTTCAAGGCAGCGCTGTGTCAAATGGGATGGTCAACAGTCAGGCTGGAAGAGGAAGAAGGAAATTTAATTTCAGAGAGTGCTAAGGAGGAACCTCTCCCCCCTCCTCTTTAAAACCGGTTGCTGTAAATGTAAGTGGGTATGAAAAAGTACGGTGGGAGGGGGGGTCTGCAAAAAAAAGCACAAAAAAAGAAAGAAACAGGAAAGAGGGAAACCGAAGTGGGGAGATTTAGTGTAAACAAAATAATCATATTGGTTTGTATTAATTGTGATGCCTGGTTTTCGCGTTGCAGTTCAAAGCAAATGTTAGCTCAGGAGCAAAGCATGTATCTGGCAAGTGGGTCAGAGGATATCAGAGAATGACGTTTGGTGCGCCCACGCATTGCTCGTGCGTTTCTTCTTTTTTTAAAATATTTTCACTTAATTCGTGGACAGTTCTTATGCGAAAGCTCAGCTTTGAAAATAGACCTAGGCTTAGAAATGTACCCATACTCACCCATCCACCAACATAGCATCTAGTTGCAGGATGTGACAGAACGACTTTTACGTTGTTCTTTGGTTTCTTTCTTTTTCTTTTTCTTTTTTTTTTGTTTTTTGTTTGTTTGACATTTTCATTTAATTCGTCTGCAGTTCGTATGCGAAAGTTCAGCTTTAAAACCAGGCTTTCGATCAAGTCGTTACAAACACCGCCCGCCATGTCCTCTTCCCTCCCTTCCCCAACAACAAAGCATCTAGTATGCTTCGTGTTGCGTGTTTCTTTAAAGTTACTAGAATCCGTGACCCCCTGGACGAGCAAAGACGTGTTCCCACATCCATTCCCCTTCCCCCGCCCATTTCCCTCTCCCTCTTCCCGCTGCCGCTGCACTGCTGTTGTGACGCTGGTGTGTGGCATGCAATGTCTGTGATGAAGCCAGCGGTGATCGGCATTGCGGAAACGACCGCTGGGGTCGTTGTTAACCAAACTTCCGATGCAGGGAGAATTTAAGACTAGTGTTTTCAAAAATCAATCCTTTCCAGAAAGTGCAGAGCTTACTAGACCGAGCTTTGCCTAGTGTTTCTTATTCGCTCGCTCCCCCTCCCACCTCCATAACGCTTATTTTGCGTTAGTCGTGTTTGACGCTGCAATGTCTTAAGTCCTGAAAGTCTCATTTTCAGTTGCTTATTCGTTTCTTTTCTGCCTAAGCATCCACCCACCCCCTAAACCCGTTTAAAGTGTTTTTCTTTTGTTCCACTTCGGCTTTCTTCGGGATCCTTAACGTGTCCATTAGATGCCCAGACAGCTAACAGGCTTGGGAGCCCTTGGCTATTTCTGTGGATCCGGCTGCCAACTATTTTTTTTATTATCAAACTCCATGTAAGGTTCGATGAATAGCGTAAAAAATTGTCCGGTGTCATTGTCCCTTTGCGCTCGTGGTTGTCCTGTCGGCTTTGGACAACGGTGCATCCATCCGGAAAAAAAATCAATCAGCCCGGGGCAGGTTAACGCGTCACTTGGCATGGCTTTGAGCGGCATTTTTTTCTTTATTTCGAGGGCAGGTTTTCTTTTTGACATCTTGAGGAGATGAATAGTGCGTTAAAATGACGTCAAGCAGCAGGCAAATTAAGATGCATAGATTACACTATTTTGATACCTCAGATGGAAGGGATTAGAAGGGGACGAGCAGGTTTTTTGGCCTTTGGAATCTTTCGGCATAAGTTTACAAAGAGTGGGCGAAGCGCCACAGTGAAATATTCGCTATCATTAGTTGACGTTAACGGTTACCATTCAGTTGGTGTTTGAATCACATTTTGGAAAAAAAATCCCTTTATTTTTGTGAAGCATTCGAGCAAACAGTGTGTTAGCAGTATTTCTCAAAGATTCGTCACCCTGGAGTAGGGTGTACGAAACTCTTCGTCGTATATCTGCATCGTAACACACTGTGTCGTCCCACCGACTCATCAACAGGCAAGAAATGCATTCGCTAGATTGAGACATTAGCGGCACTGACAATCAACGCTGTGATCAGGACTGACGGAGTGTTGTGACATTGTCATGAGCAGCCTTGTCTTGTTTTTGATCAGCTGTGTCGGCGCATCGTTGCATCAACTTAATTTTCAGGCGACCTTTAAACTATCAGGTGAATGGGTGACGGTGCCAAATATACTAACGTGCGGGAAGCCGAGATTTAGTTTTATGTGGACGTATGAGTGTTGTACTTACCAGGTGTGCGCGTGTAAGCGTTGTGTGGCTTCATACTTGCACTTGTGCATACATTCTTAACTAGTTTTGATGGAATATTCTCTGAAAATGACCTGCTCCATCCCGAGATGCTATATGAACAATAACAACAACAACAACAACAACAACAAAAACTACAAACTACTAATGTTGTGGCCTTGCCGGACCCAGTTTCCACACTTGCATCAACAGGTATTCTCTTCTTTAGTGACTGCTTAGGCGGAAGCGTAACCAACGAAACAGCCGGCTGCTAACGACAACCATGTACTGGTGACAGTGGCTTGTTTGTGGACCTGGAAACGCCGACAGCTTCTGCATGCCACACAGGCTGAAATCACGCCCCGTCTGAAGGGGAAAGAAGAGGAAAGCTTCTGCAAGGGAAGAATCAGGCCCGTCATTAGCTCGGTCGGCTGATATTGCCCGGGATCTTGGCCACACCAGGAGGCCGACAATTTTCGTCCCTTTTTGGAGCTTGATCGTCTTTCTGATTGGTCCGTTGTCACTCGCGGTCGCAGACAAGTTGCTTCCTCCACCACCCGGAAGCACGTGATCAGACGGTGTTGGTCCTTGGGCTTGTGGTCTGAGGTGTCTGGGGAAGAGAATGAGCTGCGCACCGCGGTCCGAGTCAGCATTACTTTTGCTGTCACCGCATTACACATCCTCTCTGTAGGTCGTTGACAGCAGCATTAAAGCCTTTTTTCAGCGTCATAGCTCTTACTTTCCTTTCTACCCCGCAAATACACCTGCAGCTCCGGTCTCTTTCCCTTTTTTTCACTCTTTCTCGACGAATTTCAGATTAACGTGGAAGACGCACATATTTTTCTCTGACTGGTTGGAGCTTTTTTCTTTTTTTTTTTTTGCAATTATGCCTCTACCGCGACCACCTAAGCCTGGCATTATGCGATATTCTGGTCCCGTGGATTAATCCTAATTATCTCCCATTATGAATTTCGCGACGTGGGTGCTATTTGGAACGGTGTTCTAATAACTGCCGTCAGCAGATGACCTTTCCAGGCCGCGACGGGCAGCAGAAAGGAACCATCTGACCCTGCCAAACAAATGTACCGTTTTTCTTCCATTCCCCTATTTTATTTTAACTGTTCAGCACTAATTGCATGTCGTCCTTCACCTCAACACAAGGTCACTTCTTCATCTTTATTTTTTTTTTAAAACTCGAGTGCATTTTCTTCTGGAATGCTCTTCCCTCCTTGAAATGTTTTTCTTACGCTGAGAGACGATGTAGGCCCCTCGTCTTTTAAGACGGCTCAGATAATTGTCAGCTGACGATGGCAAAGCTGCTTTGGGGTGTAAAAAAAAACCCCCACAAAAATGGAAAAAGAAAAATTAAGTAGCACGATGACTAGCAGATCCTCAGTTTGATTGAAGCCATTTATGGGGACTGGGCATATCAATTCAGTTTCTGGAATCAGTGATCGAATCAACAAACTTTTCGGACCATACCATGTTTCAAAAGATGGAATGAGATGACAGCATTTCAATATTTTTCGCGTAGTTTCGTGCGAATACTTTTGTAAGTCAGTGTGTACATTTCACGCTTAAAATAGGAAAAATGTATACATAAAACCTGTTGTTTGTATTCAGATGAAAGTATTATTTAACATTTGACTGGCTGAACTTGTAGGCAAACAGTCCTTCTTTACCACTGCAGTATCACATTTCTATAAGAGCTCATTATTATTTTTTCTTAAATATTTTGCAGCCGAAAAGATTACAGTTGTGTTCATTTCAATCTTAAATAACACGACTGTACATATAATGATACAAAATCTAACTCCATCCGCTCTTTCCGTACTGTAGTTGTGGAAATGCTCCACTCTCACCTTTTGAAAACTTTGTTTAAACCTCTTTTGACGTCAGTGAGAGCTGATAAGAAAAACTCCAAACAATAATTAAGCCGGACTTTGAGATGTTTCACCACCTAACGAAAAAATTCAAACGATCCAAATACGGGAAGAAACAGAAGTAACGTGTTTTGATATCACTAACCTTTTTATGCCTAAACGTTTTTGTGCGGTGTATCACCTGTTCGAACCATTATATTTTGTCCTTTTCTCTCTTTTCTCTCTCTTTTCTCAATTATAGCTGGAAATTGTTGACCCTGCCGTTGAAATGCAAATCTAAATGTTTGTTGTCTTCGTTATGCATGCTTTCACCACATTACAACCATTACTGACTCTTCTTCGTTAGCTTTTTTCCGAGCTTCGACCGCTTCTTAACAATGTTGACGCTCTGTGACAAATTTGCTTGCGATAACAGTGCCCAGGAACGTGAAAGAATCCACTGTTTCCCCAGCTCTCTTCACCAGTTTTCAGTTTCACGCTCACCTCCCAAACCTGCTGAAACGTCTGCTTAACGTTCAGAGCTAGCTGTTTTCGCGAAGTTATAAAATATGAAAATCTAGTATCTGGAACGAAAACTCAGCACCTTGCATTCGGTGCGTTAAGCCAAGAAGGATGTCTACCTCCCCCGCTTCACGTGGGCACCGAGTCGCTTGGTAGGGTAGTTGTGGGCGGGAGGGGGGGTGGGATGTAAATTTGTTGCACGGGCTGTCCAAATTATGCCATGGTTATAGATTATTTGTTAGAATTTTATTTCAGGCATGATGTCCCGAGGGGGTTGGGGGAATGTTCTTTTTACATTTCATTATCAGGGCGGACCACTCTGGAGCGCCCAGTCATTTCGTTCCCAGTTTACGATGGAGCGTTTTTATTTAATTTAGTTTGGTGGCGAGCGAAGAAAGGAGACATTCAGCTTTTTGTGTTCCTGTATATGAAACAAGTTTGTGAAGAGAGCTGGGTGCATTTCATTTGCGACATGAAATTTATGTAACAGTTTCTCTCCCCCCCCCCGCCCCAACCGAACTTGCATAAGGCATGAATGACTTGAACCTTTTTGTAATATATCGTGATACCACGAAAGTAAACTTCCTGTAGATGTAAGTAAATGATTTCATTGTACATTTATTTTACTGTACCTTCTATTTTATCTTATTCCTTTTGGTATCATAGTAAGTTGACAGCAGTTAAGCATACTTTTGCCGTTTCATGGGGAGGTCTAGTTGTAAAAACGAAAGTCACACTTCGCTGTTTAGGTCATGTCTGCTCTTGGGTTGTCCAGGCTAGATTAACACAATTCTCTACTTGTCGATTTCCTTAACCACCTACAGGACAAACTTCAGATGACTCACAATAACGGTGTTTTTATTGTCTTCTGTATGCGACAAGCCAGTTCAGCTCGCATTGATTTACAAGATCGCCACACTGTGCTACCCACGGACCTTCGTTCACTGGATAAGTGTCTCTCATTCGTTTCCTCTTTGCTCTATCATAGGAGTGACCAATCGTAATAAACCCTACAAACGAAGAGCTTTCGCTTCCGTTTTCTGTCAAAATGGCGGATATTCCTAACGTAGAAGAAATGTTAGAAGTGAGTAATTAAGCTTTTCTGTCATCATAACTTTGTTAAAGAATATTGATTGCAAAATAAACAGTATTTTCTGTAGAATGTATTCTGTTTGTTTATAGAAAACGCATTTAGATTTTTCGACAGTTTTATAATATAAAAAAATCGTCACGACAGATGCTATTGACTTCTTTTACCACTAACAATTAAAAAAAATACATTGTTTCTGATTTTTTGGAAATAATTGTATAGATTGTTATGTTACGAAAATAAAACATCTACTTTAAGAATTTATTTAAGGTATGCAAACAAACAACCGGAAACACGAGGCCTGTCTAAAGGAAAGCCGAGACTTACACCGGACATGAACCTGAGTCGCTTATCCAGTAATGAAGGTCCGTGGTGCTACCGTTGTCTTCACAGCTTTGCCCCGGCATACCTGTATGAGGTACAGACTCCTTACGACCCGAGTCTATCTCTTGGGTCTGCTTGTCTTGCTCTCCTCTCTGTGTCACACATCAGACGGGAGAAATTCGCCAGACGATCCTCCTGCTACTCTGGACACAACGTATAGAATTCTCTGCCCCTTTCTATTTAAACTGTTTCTACGTTCGAAGCCTCAAAACCCACCTCTTTAAGAAAATATTTTTCAAAGTCAAGCAAACTGTTTTGTACACTCGACTCTTTTATCGTCTTCCATACACTTTGTTCATGTTTGTCACAGTGTCATCGATTGGCTGACACCTGTGTATGTGTTTCGGTTAGTGCGTTGTCTTTCGTGCACAGTGCTTTGAGCTCGCCTCTGTGCGTGGAAATGCGCTTTGCTAGTTCAATTATTATTATTAAACAAAAATTATCGGTCATTTTTCCCCTTCCCTTCATTTCAAAGCAGAAGCCACCGAACTGAGAAAATAATTTTGTGATTTAACGTCACAGTTAAAGGACCTCATTATCAGCATGAGAAAATATTTGCACTTCAACATTTCATCCAAATGAAGCTCTTTTGGTGGTTGTGGTGTTTGAAATTCTTTAACTTGATTGTTAATTATGCGCTGCTTGGAATATTTCACGGACTTCACATATTAACACCGCAGTGAACGCCGTTCTCGAACGAGAGAAGATTAGAGGATTAAATGACAAGAGAAAAGGAGAAATGATTCCAACTGTGTGGTCCGCTTGTAAGGAATCATGAAACCTTTCAATAAGGCAGCAGGTCTGGATGTCCTCCATCCGTTTCCTTCTCCAATGCTCCTCTCCCCCTCCAACCCATTTGCCAACACTAGCGACACAGCGACCTGTCCACTAGGGACATCAGGTCAGAATCTGACGTAATACGTGGCAAAACCGAAAATGAATAGCCATAATGGACAAAATACAGCAGCGTTTTTTTCGGGAGTTGGATGGGGCTAGATGAGAAAACGAAAGGCTAAGCACTTGGCACTGTTCCAGGGTGCATCATCTCTTCCGACCGTTTCCTTGGACGAACAGGTTGTATGGTCGGTCTTGCTATCACCAGGCCGGTATTGTCATCATGTTTTTGTTTTTAAATCCCTATGGAACTGCGTGCACAATCTCGTCCACAAAGTCGTTTCGGCAACGCTTATGTGCGGGAGCGTCCGTGACCCGTTTCTTGGCCCCTCCATTTTTTTTAAAAGGAAGTTGAGGGTTGGGGAATTTAGCCTCTGTGTGGTTGATGTTTACACCAGCACCAGACTGACGTGTAAATTGTGGTGAAAATGTTCGAAATCTTCCACGTTTGCATAACTTTCATTTTTCAGACCGCCAGAAAATGGGACCAGATATTACCTCCAAACTTTATTGGGTCTAGCAACCATTTTTTCAGATTTTGCATTGTTTGGTGGCTGGATGGATGGAAGCACGCAGTTTGGAAAGAATTGGATTTGATGTGGCTTGAAAAATTGAAATGGAGCCCACGCTTTGGTGTGTTAAATATTCCATCCCATAAAAGAGGACAGAGCTTATACTAAATCTCTCTCTCTCTTTCCTCCCGTTCCCCCAACACACAAGCACATACCGCAACCTTAAGTGTGACCTGCGTCATCTACAGTAGTTTCGAGTAAACCGTCTCCGGTGGACGTATGGACAGAAACGTAGCTGAGGGCATTTTTACCACTCGTCGGTCGATTCCACACAAAGTGCCTTTACCGGATATTACGGGTCTGGTCTCACCTTTGTCTCCTTGGCAAACGCTCAATAAGCTATTGTATCATCCGTAATTTCTCTCGGTAGCGCTTACTCCTATTTCAACAGGCGCGACAAATAGTAGTTTTATTCGTCTGGGTCACACAGCGACTTTTTTTTTCTCTCGAATGTATTCTGTTGTGCTTAGGCGGTACTTTGTACATTTAGCCTGTTAATCTCTCTCTCTCTCTCTCCCCCCCCCAACTCTACTTCGTCTTTTTTTTAAAGCAAGTACTCAGGGATTCTTGATGACGTAGGAGCGTTCGATTCCACGCTATATTTGGAGAATTTTGTCCCTTTTATTATTATTTTTTCGTTTTGTTAAGGCACCGTAATTTATCCCCTACTCTGCCCTCTGCACCATGGGCAATGTTGCTAGACCGTCACTGCAGTCATTGCTTTTACGGGATATGGATGTCTGGACGCTCCCCACACATTCAAATGCTTCCTCGTTCACCGTAAAGAATACAAGGAAACATTAACACATATATCAGCATGCATCTTCCAAAACTACGTTTCTGCAGTTCGGCCATTAGTCCACTATGTTAATGTTGTGGATGTTAATACTGGTATGTTGCGGTTGTACGTATAACACTGGATTGATATGTTTCACTAGTACCTGTAACACTAGGCTTCGAGAATGGTTTTCTCGTTTCCATACGTTTCGTTACAAATAAGCGTTTTCATTTTCAGTGTTAATTCCCTATTAGGGAAATCAACCAGTCTGCTTTCATTCCATGGCTTCAAACACTTTTATAAATTAGTGTTCATTTACTTAAATGTTGGAAATAAAGTTCTTTAAATCATTCGTAGAACTTTGTTCAAACCACACATAGCTTTGTTGGTAATATTTGACATTAGTAGCTTCTTGTGTCATGGGACATCGTCTTTTAGACTTGATTTTACTCTCGGTGTTGGGACGATGCAGTCAAACTAGGGGCGATATAGTTTTAGGGTAAGCAATGAACTTTGACCCAATATCAAGTACTCTTTTTCAAAATGTACTTAATAAGTTATTTTACGTTATATATGCAGAAATCGTTTCGGCAAAAAACGATCTGTTTTAAAATGTACTAATTCTTTTCAGCACGCAACTTCTGCAAAAAAAAGTCGTAACAGAGCACAAACTGTCGGTCGTAAGTCGCCTTGGGAAGGTAGTCGCAGTAGAAATGTCGTTTTCATAGCTTAATGCCTCCGTGAAAAAAATTGGGTCCTCTCTAAGAAGAGATCGCATTACGGACTCAGACGTAGGCATGACGTGCCGGTGACGTGAGCGTGCTGTTGGAAGGGGCCTCTGACCTGGCGGTCACAAATGTGATCGTAATCGGAGAGCCGGCCCATGATTGAGCAGGGCCTTAGCATGCACCGTGTGGCTCTGAAGAAAGTAGGATGTTCTGGGGATCCATTACTCGAAGCTTAGTGCTGCTGATACAGAATTCTAACTTTTGGACTCTGCCGTGTACAAGACTTAGCCGCGGGCCAATCACCGTTACCACCTCTGATCTGTTTTACGTTGGCTTTTACGGTTTTTCCCGGGGAAACGTCTACGTTTCGTCGTCAGACGGAAAACGTGGCGGGTGTGGGTAGATGTGAGGCGGGGAGGGGGGGGATCTAGGACGTGGGGCTGGCGCGACTTATCGTGCGCCAGATAGGAAACGTGCTTCCGGACAAGACTTTGTCCTGTGAGACCGTTAACTGAGTCTAATCGAATGATTTCACACGGTTTCACTTGTGACGAGCTGTTCTTCATGCCGCTGTCTTTCATAATCCATCTTTTACAGCTGTGCTCGTCGCAGGTTCACTCAGCGGTGGCAGTCAGACAGCTGTTGGAGAGAGTGGGTGCTGATATTGAAGAATGTAGCGTGCAATAAATAATATCGATTTAACTCGGTGGTGGAGAATTGTGCGCACTTGACAAGCAGTTTTAGGCTCTTTCAGATTTGGTGAGAAATCGGGCGCCTTGTCCGAACACATGGTTCCTGACATGGCTGACGCAACCGTCTGCCAGAAATTGTAATTTATGCTGCTACGTGAGTGTGCCGGTGCGTAATTCGCGCTGTGGCTCAAACAGTGGATGCCCTTGCATGTAAGGCCCGTCAAAGACGGAGCCAGGCTCTGGTTCCAACGTTTGGGCCTGACCTCCCTTGACCGGTTGCGGGGGGGGCTTCTGTATGTAGGTTGCAAGCTAGTCTGTGGTCTCGACAGCAGCAGTCCAAGTGTCTGGCGCACCAGACAGGACAAACATGGCGGCCGCGTGTGTCCCAGACGAGGTGCGCGATAGCGACACGATCCATAAGAGTGGCCAGGGAGATGCTGCTCGATAGATCGTGTCTGGTGCGCCAGAGGCTGCCGCGGAAGAAGACGTCATGCGCGAAACAGCCTCCGCGACCAAGGAAATAGTCTTTGATGCTGTAGGTCCCCTTGTGGAGGTTCTGTGCCATTACTTTGGCGAAAAAGAACATGTAATGAGAATTTTGTGTGTATATCTGTGTGTGTCTGGTCGTGTGCGCGCGCTTGTTTATATATATATATAGCGAGATGTAATAGAGTAGAAGAGGAGGATGGCTATAAAGACGACAAAAAGGAAGGCATCGTTCCCTCCCGCTACCCCTGTCATTGCCTGGGAACCTTCTTTCCATCTTGCCTTCCTGCTTTC
Source organism: Marisa cornuarietis (assembly GCA_004794655.1). Lineage (NCBI taxonomy): Eukaryota > Metazoa > Mollusca > Gastropoda > Architaenioglossa > Ampullariidae > Marisa > Marisa cornuarietis. The sequence continues at coordinate 11,612,190 of SMMW01000622.1, forward strand.
TCCTGCCTGTTGTTCACTTTTCACTGGCTTTCAGTTGGGACGCTATGCAAGAGCAACGTTTGTAAAGGTTGCAGAGGAGCTCAAGAGTGGGCATGAATAGAGCTTTTCCTGTTCACGCCGCTTTTGATGTGGGGGAAAAAAATCAGCGTTCTGATGCTGCAAACAGCCAGTGAATGAAAGTTCATTAGCAGGACCTGCGGCGTGGCAGAGGAATAGAGGAATAGCACCACAGCACGAAGACGTGATAAACATCAGAAATGAGGCAAACGCTGGAAACTGCTAGAACGGTGGGAATTCCTGGGATAGCTTATTGTCGCTATCTGTAAGGCCGACCACACGCAGTTTGGCGCCGTCGAGTGAAGCATGTGGTCAATGAATAGTCCAGCAGTCTGCAACCCAAACTCTGATTTTATTTCGGTCGAAATTGATCTTCGCTGAATCTTCTCCTTCGCTGAAGCTCCGAGGCGAGGATGCTGTCTTTCACCGAAAATCAAATCTTCGTTGCAGACGGATTGATTGGTTGTTGAAAACCTTGTTTCATTTCTGTCCAACCCGCATAAATTTCAGCACTTTTGGGACGAATTTATCATTTTATTTAGAAAAAATGCATTAAAGATTTGACAGTGTGCATTTAATTTGTGTGTGATTTTATTTTAAAAGAAAACTAAGACTTTTTTGGAAGAGTGAGAGTCAAACTATAATTTACTTTTACAAAAAAATGGTAAAATCCGTGATCTCGACATTTCAAATGGCTTTATTATGATACTGATGTTATCACTAGTTTAAGACGTAGCTTATATTATGTGGAGACCCCGCCAAGTAAAATGAAGCCTGTTAAACCTTGAGTGTCCACTTCACATGTCTGCTTGTTTACACAAAGTTTGGAAGGTGACACAGGTCTTTTAACTCATGGAGATGTATGTCATTGTAATCACATTCGTCAGATATTTACAGAATGATGGATCTGGTAGAAATCAGTGACATAAAGTAGGAATTTTGTAAACATCGCTTGCTTTGATTTAAAGCAACCCCCCCCCCAATCATTAGGCTGTTGGGATGGTAGTTGCATTATGGTAAAACAGCGTTGATATGCAGTGTGGGAAATGATAGGAACTACATGCAACATTGAAAACCACCCAGCGAGCTGTACATATAGCATTTTCAAGCCATCATAATAAAAGGAAAAATAAAACCATGCGGACGACGTTTATGGGAGAGAACTCGCCAAAATTAAGAAAAAGCCGTGTTTTTATTAATTTTGCAGTTTTACAACTTTACTCTAAATTCATGGTCTAATATTACATTTTCGATTCGTCGCTGCAAGTGCCTAAAATTGCAAGCTTGGGAAGATGAAGTGCAAAGTTTGAGAGAGTCTAGCATAAAATTCTACATTTTTTAAAAGAACATGATTATTTGTAAGCTTTTTAAATATTAAATGCAGTGACGCTGTTCTGACACTTCTTGCAACGTCGTAATCAGAAGAAAAGAAAACTTTTAACTGTATAACCTTCAGTCTTATTCTTCATAAAAATCTTTGGTGCTCAGCAGCGACAATATTGGGAAGCAAACCAAACTCACTTGCAATGTAAACTGCTCAGTGTAGACACATGTATGTCAAATCCATCCATAAGTGTTGTAGGTATACACACGTCTACGGCAGCTTGCTTGCTTTTTAGTCACTTGCCTCCACCCAGTCACCCTCACACACTTATTTTGGAGACATAAATTTACTGAGATATTTACTATGAATATTCCGTAGCATTTCTACCTTTAGGATGCATGCCTTTAAAAAAAAAAAAAACAAACAAAGACATGGGAAAATGCATTTTTAAAGAGCGATTTCTGCCACAAACCGCACGTTTTTCGTCGTCATTTTGAGTAGTCATGGCATAGACATTTATGATTACGTACTTATATTGTTCACCCCCTCCCCCATGGGTAGTGGAGAACAATAATTACTAAATAAATGATAAAATGCTGTAAGATATTTTGCAGCTTGCGATATCGGCTGCACGCACACGTCAAGGTCCTGCGTCACATGGCCCTCTTCGTGCTGCTGCCCATTTTAGATAGTGGCATCGGTGCTGACTCCCGTGCGATTATTTAGATGTTATCTCAACCAGGCGGCTGCTTTATGCAAGCAGAATTCAAATCTAACCACGGAACATCACTGCGCAAGCGGATGTCCTCGACCCGTGGTGGCCCTTGGGACGGGGCCTGGTGGTCGCGACTTGGCAGCGACAAGATACGACAGTATGTATTGGGGAGGGCAAGGGGGGTGAATAAACTGAACAAACTTTCCATTTCTAAAAGATGTACTCGTATCATTTTGCATTGCGTGGCATGCACTTAGATTTGTCGTCTGCGTGACTTGAGGTTGGGGCTTGTCCCGCAGACGTCTCTCGGTCTCCTGAGGCTAGTGCAGTGTTTGATCGATTAGCTGTCTGTGTGCCGTTGGCGGGCTCTAAAGCGAAGGTAGAATGTGTCGGGATTCCCCCCCCCTCTCCCTTGTTATTGAGTAGCATGTCATAGTGCGATGTCGCCCTTTCTTCCCCGTCATTCATTTCGGCCTTGGTTCCAGAAGACAATGTTTGTCATCCCGTTTCTGAAAGATCTACAGCTCAAAAGACCAGTTGCGAAATTGCTCCGGGCTTTAAATCAAAACACAAATAGTCAATAACAGTGACGCAAAAAAACATTTGCTGTATATATTAATGAAATTAATAATAACAGACTTCATTGATAAAAATAATTTATTTCAATTGCACGATTTGCTTATTTTGATAGCTATAACCTATTTTTTTACAAACAAAAATCAAGCAGTTGAGCCACCGACGAAACAGTGCCCTTCCACTGGTTCACTTGATGCTGCTGCATGGCATTCTGGAAGACTCTAACCCACTGTGGTCTGGTGTTGTCTTGAACAGCTAGTCCCATAGCCAGTACTGCTGGGAGTACAACAGGCAGCAAAATGTTAGCCCAAACCAATGCCTTGCAGTCTTTCAACAGCTCAATTCTGCTGTGTCTTTCATAGGCGGTTGATCGGCACCCGTCTTCGTGCATTTAAAAAAAAATTATTTTCGGCTGATTCCTGTGACTTTCAAAAAAATGGATAGATTTGATTTGAGAGTCAATTTAAAGCGTGCACCAAAGTGCCAAAGAAATCTTTCGACAATTTTTTGCGTTATTTAAAAGACACATTCTAATAAACGGATCCAAACTGTGAAGGTGGTCTTTCCGTTGCATCTGTTGGTGCATTTGTTTGCCTGTTTCGTCATCACTTTTCCTGCGTTCCCTGCGTTTTCTCCCTCTTGCTTCTTATTTATTATTTGTGCTTTAAAAAAAACCTTTCTTTTCACGTTTCCAGTTTGATGTTGGCCGTTTCCGGTTATCCGCATGCTGAACGTGTGGCCACAGCATCCGGACCGCCAACAGACTCCGCTCTTACCATCCCCCTACCAAACATCTCTTCTCCCCCCCCCCCCCGAGCAATACTGTGAAGTAGCATACACGTGCACGAAAATTGCTCAGGAGAACCGTTGAAATGAGAAAGGCTTTTTGTTAAAAATGCAGTTGATGCTAGGAAAACCTGTTGTTTTTTTTAATTTGTTTTGTTTTTTAAGAGTCGTCTTTTCTTTATTTCATTCCCACTTGCTCAGTAACCTACCACACCCCGCAATTTTTATCGATACTGCAGCAGTTTTTATTGCGCAGAGGTAGCGCACTGTTTGATACCAAAACTGTTGCCTTTTGTTCCTAATTTCCTGTTAGAACGCATTTAGGCGGAACCATCCATTCCCCTCTGCCTCCCCCCGACTCACATTTTTCGCTGCCGTAGACTTGTTTCCCTTAACGACTGCCTGCATCGGTGACTTTGTCATCGTCTCGCTTGGCGAGGGCAGTGGGGGTGGCAGCCTAGCGATATAAAGATGTTGATCGATAGTGTGCAGCCAGCAACACTGTGCTGGTGCTTTTATTTTTAATTCTTTTTTTGTGCCGTGGCAGCTACACGTCGCCATGGCAGCCTTCTTATGCTAGTGACATTCCTGCATGTGATCATCAACTCTAAACAGAAACCATTGTTTTCCATTTCCGCAGTCGCCGCATCCCTTTCTTTCTCTATCTCACTACCCACTCGCTGAACAGACCACCTCACTTGTAGATGTGTTCCACCCGCACGTAATATTGAATTGATAGCTAATAATAACAATAATAATACTAATAATAACTAGAAGAAGAAGATCATTAATATGACCCCATAACGCAGGCCTGTGGACGAGCTCACTGCGCTATATACATCACGTTACATCCACGAGAACAGGCAGTAATAAAAGAGAAATCACAGTGGAAAAACGACGAAGCAGTTCGAAGACTCGACACAAAAACACAGCAGGAAAAGGTTAACTAGTCCCGGCGAGGCAGTCTCTACAGTCGTTGTTGAACGATTCGAAGAATCTCAGCAGACAGAGAACAGTTATAGTGTGCGCAAATGTAATCAGACTAATCACCCACAGCAAGTGGAGATGCATGTCCAAACGACAACGGACGATGCAGACAGTGAGGCTCGCTTCTGTCCATTTTTGGCGTTCACGCAGATTACTAGATATATATATATATATAAGTGCAGAACAATGCACAGGCAACGAAAGGATTACGGTCACACGTAGGCTTGACACACGTAGATCCAGTATTGAAAGCCGCAGAAAATGTAGCGAGCAAGTCAGTGGTCTGGAGATGAGAGTAAAACTTGGCGAGTGGAAAAGATAGCACTGATGTGGCTGTAGCGACCGTTAATCAGCGAATAATACAAGCTGCCGTGGGCATAAGAAAAAAATTGTGGCCAAAGGAGGTGGCAAAACAAACGCGCATATGAACAGACGACATCAAAGTTGACGAAAATCCACAGGCAACGAAAGAAAGAAGAATGAAGGTGTAGGGGGGGGGGATGGACAGAGAGCAGTCACCATCAAGCTAGTTAGTTGAAGGGACTTCACTCTATTCTTCGTAGAATCAAACTAGTAAATATGCTTGCTGCAATCTAAAACGACAGATGATATTGAAATTTGCGTCTCGGTAACTTTAAAAAAAACATAAACATGAAATATTATCGACAGAAATTATTGGCATTCAGCGACAAAGGTCATTCATTGGAGCACACAGCTAGCGTGCAATTGTGTGCTTAGGACGCGAACGATGTCAACAGCTCCCAGGGGTTTTAGGGTTTATTTTTAAATCCACTTTGCCTCATCCCCTCCCGACACACACTCTCTCTTCAAACATTAATTATGCTTGCAGTTGGAAGAATTTTTTTCTCGTTCTTCTGTTATCTTCTACTAACATTATCGATGAATCATTTCTTTCGAATGCGTGTTTGAAACCATCATGATATTGATCTATTAAATTATTAGATATGTGTTCATATTCATACGTGTGTGAGAGAGGGAGTTCATTGAGCACGCGATCGTGTGTGTTATCTATAACATTTCCACTAATTTCATCGCTAGCAATTATTATCTTCCTTTGGCTAGAATCAAGGCACAGACAGTGAGAGAGGTGAAGAAAAAAATGGAAAGAATTAATGGATTGATAATTAATTAAGAGAACTGGAATTAGGCTGTGGGATGCAAAATAAAATAAAAGCTTGCCGCTTTGGAGTAGTTGGACGGTACCAGTTACTACCCGGAGAAAACCTTTCTTCAAAGTAAGCCGGTCCTGTGGAGGTATGTCGGCAGTCGTGTAGATAGGATACGCCTGAAATACAAAGAGGCCTGCTTCGTATCCATATCTTGCATGTCAACCTAACAGACATTTCAGGCTTGCCCTATAATTAGTCCAGGCCTCGTGGGCTTCCGATGTCAGAAATTTAGACTTGCTCGATTATCAAGCTTTCTTTTTAGAGAATGGAGGATATACTTTGATTTAGCCTTAGCGAACGTAGACAGTGCCCCATAGAGGAAGATGGCAGCAAGGAAGATTACCTTATAATAGTGCCTGTCTTCTTTCGCGCATTCTTTCGTTTATGTCCTTTAGTAGGTACCTCCGTGTCTGTACCAGCTTGGACTCCTTCGCCTTCTCTCTCTCTCCTCTCTTTTCCTCTTCCTCCCCCATCCCTTCATTCCCCAGCTTCCTTGCTTGCACACTCTATTCTCCATCCTGCCCGCCAACAAATGAGGTGATCAACGAAGGCTAAGCCACTGTAGACAAGTTTTGACAGTTTTGAAGATAACATGATTTGTTGATAGGAGAGAGGTTCTCATAGAACTTTCGGGGATAATGGGGGGGTCGCCAGCTTAAGGCGGCAGTTCCTCTTGTCGAATTCTGAATGAAGAAAAATGTTGACCATACGATAAAGAAATATGTCGATAAATAACACCCGTCTTACTTGCGTGCAAAGCCGCTGTCGAGACAGTGTGAAGGAAGCTTATAGGGATAGCGACCTGCTTATTGTGGCTGTTTAAGATGGGAATGTAGAGAAGCACATGGCTGTGGACTGTCTTTTGGGGCCTGGAAATCATAAAGAGAGGCTGCTAGCCGACCGCTGATGATATGGCTAATTCCGCAGTCAAGGGAGCAAGGGACAGAACATCGGAGTGCTGAATACCTTTAAACTTTTGTGGGAATGTGTTATCCTTAAAAAGTCGTTCAGAACGTCGTAACACTTTCTTTTTAGATGAAAGTCTTCTGGAACTGTCAACGCGCGTATGGCTAACCTTTAGCTTTCAGACACTTGAAAAACAGGCGAAAGCTTGTTTTCATTGTTCCGCTTTCTTCCATTCACAGGCTTTGTATTATTTTTTTTACTGGTGTCGTTAAATGAAGTTTATTGGTCATCGAAGGAGATTCATTTCACTCCTGCTGTCTGGTGAATGAGGCTCGCAGCCTGTGCTTGCTGACTCACGGTTCTCACACCCCGTCAAAAAATGTCTGGACGTAAAATCGTTAGTTCTACTGTCTGTTATTGCTAACGAATTGAAACAAGAGACTGAACACAAAAAGGAATGGCGTCGATCGATGGCGTCTAAAAGTGGGGATGTAGATTCACAGCCAGCGGTGGTCCTTGATCGGGCGATCGTAACCGTCTGCTGGCACCAGCAGCAAACAGCGCCATGGAAACAGGCCCTCACAAATTGACCGCGGAGATGGTGTGTGTTTGTTATTGTGGAGGGGAAAAGGGGATGGAACGCGACATATAAAACCTCTTCTTCATTATTACCTTCCCCTCGTTTTCGCTTTTTTCCTTCCTCCCGCATTCTTTGTTTCATTTTTTATTGACCACCCCCCCCCCTCAACCGTCCGAAAAAAGGTGTTTGTTAGAGCTGTGTAATTTTTCATCTTTTCTTGGTTTTCCGCGAAGACAGCTTCTTAAAAGAGGGGCTCCCTAAACCCTCAGTGCAACGCCTTCCCAGCTGTGAGCCTAAATACAATTGCGACGTCTATCTTTGCACGAAATGTAACCATTATTTTTCCTAAGATTTTTTAAACCTCTTTATCTTCGCCTGATCCACGCAGGAAGAAAGACAAGACAGTGTCAGGGTTTGTCAGTCCAATTTGTATTTGTCGGACATTGTCTCAGATTCTTTGGCGATTGTATCTGATGCTGGAGCATTCTATGACGTTCGACTTGCCATTAACCCTTTTACTCTCAAATAATTACAAAAAAAAATATCGTTCACTGTCCATGAAGTAGAAATGATGGTATAAATGTACAAATGGTTCAAATTATTACGTGGAATCATTCTAGTTATTTAAAATGTTAACGTTTTCCGACGGTGTAAGCTGAGAATACGTGAACAAAATTAATGACTTCATTTGGGGTCATTGGGAGCAAGGAGTTATTGAAGTAGAGAGCGAGAACTGTTCAGAAATTCAATCTTCAATCAGTTTCGTTTAATAAGATTATGACTGGACCTTGAGAATGCTGTTCATGGTTGGAAGGAGGCGGTGGAGGCGGAAGAACCTGATGCTTTCTGCAAGCCCTCTGACGTCTCATGCTGAATGGCGCTCACTTTTGTCTGGGATGATGGTTTGTCAGCATCACATCACTCCTTCAGAGAAAGGTGGCTAGTGGCGGTTCAGCTCTGAGCTGTTGTTTCTGCTCAACACCAGCTGCATCCGGTTCTCTGTGGTTCTTTGGAGACGCCTCAAGATTTTTCTTTCTTTTGCTACATCCATACCCCTAAGCACACAGCTAGACTGACAATACTGTACAAAGGGAGTTTATCGGCGTGTGCATTAGTATAGTAGGATGGCAGATTCCTTGCGCAAGAAATCGAGCAAGTGAATTGGGAGGCTTTGCGTTAATGGAGTCTGGAAATGTTTAGAAATTTCTAGAATATGTAGAAATCCGCAGGAATCATGAAGGGTTTTTTTTTTTTTTTTTTTGGTCTGTTGTTGTCTTTCCATTATGGTTCCTGTTTGTCGCTTTTAAGTGGGGAAGCGAAGTAATTTGACAGCGATGTATTACGGTTATAGGGGATTTAAGTGGAGCATCAGTGGGCCTCGACAAGTGGGCGAGAAGACAGAACAGAAAGTCGTAGCTGCGTCAGAGCTGAAAATGGCATCCTGACAGCCGCGGCTCAGTGCGGAAATAGTAAAGTGTTCGCACCGTCATTGGAGGGAAATGAAGATCTGTTTGTTTTTTCTTCTTTGTCCTGCTGTCCGCAAGCTTCCAACGATGGTTTTGTCGCCGATCTAGCATTGGGCACCAAGGCTTCGCGCTGACAGTCATTAATGCCCTGTACTTGTAGCCCCTTGGCCGTGATTTTAGACTAAGACCTTTTGCTGTTGCCTCCTTCGATCCGCTCTCCTTTTGCTTCACTTGGTTTTGCGTGCGTGCATCTCTTTCCCTCTCTCTCTCTCTCTCTGCATGCGTGTGCTCGTTTGTGCTTTCACTGCCTCAAGTGACATTTATGCAGAGGGGTTGCCGGACTTAGTAGCGCAGCCTCCAAGGCTCTGGCGCCACTTGACCTAGCTCACGAGGTCAGAGCAGTACCAGCGGTAAACTGATTACCTCACGGGCATAGAGCGATGATAGTGCACTTAGCACCAGCCTGGCGATGACAGCCGATGTGTGAAAGTTCTTTTGTGAGATATTCCCGAAGAAGTTGTCAATCGGCGATGGGTTTTTTTTTTTCAAGCCAGCAAAAACGAGAAGAAAAGAGGGACGAAGAAGGGAGAAAGTGGAGTTTAGTGAATGATTTACCGAGCAGTTTGTGAAGCATCATCTTCGTTTTGACACCGGGAAAGCGAAGGGAAGATCAATACAGTTTGACTGTCGCGACTTTGTGTAAGCAGAGTGGCATTTTGCTGATTTGAATAATGTGTTTAGACATCAAATCAGCGGCAGCCATCAGGCCTCTCTGTTCAGCTACAGTGACAGACAAGACAGTATGGGTTTTGTTCTCCCTGTACCAATAACTGCACGCCACCTCATGGACATGGGGATAAAGTGGGTCAGTCAGGAGTGACATGGGTTGGCATGGCATCCAACTTCCTAAAACAATCGATGAGCTTTTTGTTTTTCATCTGTCCGTCTTTTATGAGTTTTCTGTATTGTAAATTTAAAAAAATGCCTTGAAACCATAATCCTATACATGTGTTTACTGTTAGTGAATAATGGTAGGAGGCGCTATACAGGACGGATTTTTTTCAAAAAAGGTTGTGTCTGGTCTGCATAGATCTCTTAAAGGCTTTTTTGCTCCAAGTGTATGGATACATATGCAGATGACAAAACTAATACTCGAGGACCTCAAGTATGCATGCACCCACAACAAGAAAGAAAGAGAGATATCAAGCTGTGCTTTTTGTTTCAATAATGAGAAAGAATTTAGATCAAAATCTGCACCACAACCAAACCGCACACATTAGCACATTTCTAGAAAATAATTTATTTTAAAGAAGTTTCCTTGAAGAGAAAACTATTTTGAAGAAACACAGACTTCACTTCCCATCTGTTTGGTGCATACTTGATGGCAGGTTGAAGGAATCAAGGGTATGTTGTGAAGGTGTTTGCTAACTTTGACTGACATTAGTATCGTGGTGACTATAAGGCTTGATGGCAGCAGTATCAATATGATGACTAGCACCATCAAAGCAGCATTAGCTGACAGCAGTAAGTTTCAAGATGGTGCTAATTCGTATGCTTGGGAGATGATCTCGCAGCAATTATAACATTTGTATTCCATGCACGGAAGTCATTGAAGATCCTCTGTCAGTGCTGGAATGAAGAGCTGGTGAGGCTTTTAACTCTTGAAGTGGCTGATTTGCATTAAAGGTCTGAATTATCTAATTTGAAACTCATTGAGGAAATTTGGTATGCTATGAAGGAATGGAAAGCTGCCATGAAGAGAAGCAGTGTAGTAAGGCAAGAAGAACAGAAATGTGCAATAACAAAGAAATAACAGTGTAAACAATGTTGCAGGTTTTCAATGTTCAATGTTGCAGAGAAGGAAGTGGCCACTGAATGTTTTGTACTTTGTTACTTTCCCACTTTCCCAAGTGTCTTGCCCTTTTCCAAGGCAGTGATATCCACACCAAATAAAAAACCCCACAATTTCATAAAAATGGGTTAAAATGAAATAGCAACAATAATGGATGTGCAATATCTAATTTTTTTGTTGTTAGAAACAAGTGACCAAAGCAAATGGTGACATTGACTGGCAGTCTAAGTGGTGGACCTCTGAAAGCAAGAAGGAAACTGAAGATTCCAAAGATGGTTGGAAAATTTTCAAACTAGAGGTAAGTTCATTGAATTTTTGCCATAGGTAATGTCAGCATAGTCTGAGAAAAAAGTTATATTAAATTCTTAAGTATTTCTTTTACTTTGCCTTGGTGAATTATGCGTGTGGGTGAGAGAGAGAGTGGGAAAGTGAGTGTGGCTTATTCTTTACTCCCTGGGTACCACAATGAGGGTAATATTGTATTCCTTTTATCACTTCTCCTTTCAAATCATCATCCCACATTGTTTTCTACATCGCTATCTGTCTCTTCTGCTATTTTCATCTTTACATCTGGCTACCGAAATAGCAATCCTTCATGGTGTTTCATTCAAACATTAAAATTATCTTAAGCATGCACATTTTCCTGTATTTTTGTCTAGAAACCATCTGTATGGCAACGATGGTGGGAAAAATACTGGGAAGAAGATGACTGGTGGGCACCTAAAGAAAGCAGCACAGTCAGCAGTAAAGCAGGTGAGCACCAGACCCTCCCCTCTGTGGACACCAGCAAACAACAGAGTAAAGATGTCCCACAGCTTCCTAACCAGCAAAATGCAGATGAAAAGCCTTCAGCTCAAAATGAGGAGACAACCACTGTGCCAGAGCCCTATGCTTTGCCTCTCATCAGCGAGTCCAAACTGCAAGGAACTAAAGATTCTGAAGCTGCTAGCAGCTCGGAGAACCAAGCCTTCCCAGCAGCAGAAACACCACGAGAAAAGATGGACCCAGCCTTCGTCAAAGACACCATCAGTCCCTTTGAAGATCCTAGCCCTAGTCAACATGGTAGTCCAAAAGATGAGGTTGCCGGTGAAAAGGATTGGGGCTACCACTCTTATGGGGGCTTGGGCAAATATGTCAGCAATGATGTGGACACTAAACCTGAGTCCATGGTTTCCGAAAAGAAAGCAGAGAATCTGACCAAAAAGGAGGATCTTGTGGTTGAGAAGGGGAAAATAGAGTTGCAGATACAAAAGGAAGACAAGGAAAGAGTTATATCAGAGGACAAAGAGAGTGTTGTCGATCAGTTTTATGGCTTTGGCTTGGAGGCTGACCCACTTCTTCCTTTGGAGAAGAGAATTGGGGTTAAAACGAAGCAAACTGCCACTGCAGAGCCTAAGACAGAGAAGCCAGCACACTTGCACAACAAAGAAAACTACAACCAGGGTGTGATTTTTGACAAGATCCCTGGCGATGCAGAGGAGAAAACTCACTCGGTGAAGAAGGATCTGGGAAATCAGGACTATATGAAGGACTTTGTCAACACCAAAGCCAATCCACACACCAGTCCAAACCCTGCGCCTCCAGGCCTTGCCAACAAAAATGCCACGCAGGAGGAGACAACAACACTGATCCAGACAACTCACCAACAGCCTGACAGAAGTGGGGAGGACACCAAGAAGGAACCAGCTTACTTTATCAAGTCACACCCACTAAGTATTTCATGTTTTCTCATGATGTTGGTTTAAGCTCACTTTTGTGTTAAAGTTCTTTCACCTGTGTCAGCAGTTTACTTTTTGTTTGAGTAGCTGCTGTTATATACCTTACATACAAAACCAGTCTTCAGTCATGTGTTTATTTTGTATTTAAATCTGTTCCACAACAGTCTGTTGCTTCAATTTGCTTCCATTGTAGTTTTCCCAGGTTCATTGTTTCAGTTTGCCCAGCACCAAAGACACAATGATGTATAAATATAAACCTCTAAAGCTGCATGTAATTTGAGAATAATGAAATTATCTTATGTCTGTATAACCTTTTTGATGTTTTTCTTTGTTTTTATTTGTACGCATTTTACTTTTTTTGTCTGTATCATATTTCTTCATGATGTTCACTTTGCAAAAGATGTTTGCATGTTTTCGTTTAAGCTGCAATTTTAAAACCTTGTTTTACTGCTTCTACACTTGTTACAATATTTTAGAAAGTGTGATCTTGTTTTCATGTCAAACATGTCTGGTTGTTTTACTGAAATAGAGGCTTATTTGCACTTTCGTCTACCACAGTGGTTTTAGTGTCTTGGGTTACATATCACAGAAACAAGGTCAGAAACAATAGGGATATAATATTCAGCTTGATCAAAAATGTAATTTTGTAAGGATGATAATTTTTGTAGTTGTGACTATAGCAACGAATCAAAATGAAGTTCCATAGTGACACCTTTCAGTACCATCCTTTGGCTTCTGTTCTTGCATGGGCATGCAAAATTCAGTTGATACAGTTTAAGCAAAATTATAATAAATTTGATTGACATTCATACGAGGCAACTCTGGAACAACCAAAAACACAACTCGACACCAAATTTTGAAAACAATTTTTGGCATAAAAATGGAACTGTATGCTTTTTTATTTGGTTGGTATGTTTTGCATTTGTTTTTTATACAGTTTTGAAATCTGTTGAATGTTTGCTTGTTTAGTGCCACATTAAAAGGTTACTTAGAATGCTTGTATCTCATTTATCTTTGGGTAAGAAAAAAATAAGTTTAGTTATCCTGTTTCTTTGATAGTCTCTAAGATTCTGATGAGTATGTTGATCATGAAGTATGTATACTGTATAAAGATTCTTCTATGTCTTGGCTCTCTGTCTATTGGATACATAGTCAATGAAAAATGGTGAATATTTATTGTTGAGATCTTGTATTTTGAGGAAATAACAGTAAATTCAATAAATAAATAAATTCTGCATACTAGGGAAAAAGTGAAGAAATGAGAGAGCTGTTACTACAGACTTTTAAAAAAGATATGTTAGTATTTGTGTTTCCTTTTTTAATGCTTGAAAGGAGGCTCTCAGAATCAGAAATAATAATAATGAATTGAAAGACTGTTCATTTGGTGCTATGGATCATAATGCAAAATCTTATGCATTCTTTTCTCCAGCTTACTGCAAGTTTGATGGAGAGTGTCGCAGTGGCCGAATGTGCAAAGAGAGCCTTTGTGTATGTCTGTCTGAGGATGGGTGCAAAGGTCACTGGAAGCCGGTGTGTGGATCTGATGGTGTGAAGTACTCCAGCCATTGTGAGTTGCACCGCACGGCTTGCGTCAAGGCTGTCCACATCAAAGTGGATATGTCCAACAGGTGTATGGCCTCACGTGAGTGTCACTTGCTACCTAATCTGTAATGGATATTCTTGTTTACCCAAAATGATTTGCTCGTGTAAACACCATTGCATTCAGTATTCTGGGTTGAAACAATTTCCCATAAATGTTTCTTCTGTTCAGGACATTTTACAGACTTAACTGGCTTGGAAGCTTAAGAACCTGTCATAACTTTTCTGTCCTGTTCTGTATGATGTACACATGTTTTTGTTTATTTTTCCAAACTGTATGACATGAACACATTCCTACCAACATCTAGATGAGGCCATCGATAAAATGAAGCAGATTGAGGAACTTCAGCAACAGAAGCACCTGCTCCCACAGGCTAGTAAGAAGAATGAGGACAGCACTAGCAAGAGCAAAGATGATGATGATGATAGCGATGATGAGGAAGAAGATGACTTTGATGATGAATGGTTTAAGGACAATAGTGATGATGATTCAGAGGAGACAGTCATTGATTCTAGCAAAATCTATAACTACACAAAAGATTTGAAAAAAGGTGAGGCCTTAATTTTTGTTTCTTTGTTTCCTTTTGGGGTAATTTTGTAATTGGGTGTGGGGGCTAAGTAAGCTTTATGGTTATTTCTGTTATTAAAGTTGACAGATTTATATGTGAGTGTGTAGATATTGGCAGTGCTTATGTAAAACTTGCAGACTGGTGGATTCTGTCAGTGCATGCTGATTGATTTTGATGTGGTGAGTCAAAGAATAACAGTGTAACCCACTGCTCCCTCGGTACATTTAGAGAAGCAGCTCATGCACTTACTCCATGTCTCTGATTTTCTGTCACATGCAGTCTCCAGCACCACAAGTGCAACCACCAAGAAACCTGCTAAAACACAAAAGGACTTTGCTCCTTGGGATTATGTGAAAGAAGAAACTGGGGAAGAGTTTGAGCCAGTAAAAAGCAAGGAAGACCACGAGGACAAAGAGGGCTACCAACAGGATGCCAGTGTCAAGACCTGCGATGAGAAGGAGCTGGCCAAATTCAAAGAAGAGTTGCTAGCATTCCACTGTAAACGCTTTGAGGAGCCTGACTGTAAACTGGAACTACAACAGGGTAGGAGGCACTTAAGAGAGAGCAGCCACATGCCAGCTGATGTGCTTTTATATGGCATATATATATATGTGTGTGTGTGTAACATGTTAAGTTACCCCAAGAAGTACATTAATTTTGAGTTTTGTTTTGGTATAAATTACCATTTTGTGCATGCAAAGCTTTAATGACGATAATTTCATTTTGAAGCATATGATTTTGAGTTTTTTAAGGTACATTAACAGCATAGTTGTACAACTTAATTGTACATATTTCAAGCCTTGTTTTATTATAACATATTTTTTTGAAGTGTCAAAGTAATCTCTCCATCCCCCTCCTTATTTGTCCTTATGCCAATGTTTCAGAGAGAGAATACCTGTCTAAGCTGATGTTCAGTTACCTGGACAAGAACACAGATTATCAGCTTGACTACAATGAGCTTAACAAGCAGAAGAAGGAAAGCTTCAAGGAGCTGAGTCCGGTGTGTGTTTTAACTGATCTGATTTGGTACGAGGACACTGCTAATGCTGACGGACAGCTCTCACTTGATGAGTTCATCGCAGCTTTCAGTAAGTACAATCTGTTATGAAAATTTATGCAATAACTCACAAACTATGTGCACTATACATTTTGGAGAAATCTGTCCCTATGAATGATGCTGCTTCAGCAAATTTATGTGGCTGCCTACAGAAATTTTTCATTTCAGACAACCTATAAACCTCTATGATGGGCAGGATCTTATAAGTTTCACAATAATCTCACAAGCATAATAGCTAGTATTGTAAATAGCTGCCTATTCTAGATTTTGGGTAGGTTCAAATCCTCTTTTGAAGTGTGTATTGTTAAGCACTGAGGTCCATTTTATTTCTGTTTAGTAAATAATTTTTTAAAGTACTAAGTTGGGAAGTTTTTAAAAGCAATTAATTTATTGATTTTGCAAAGAGCATTAAGGGTATGGCAGCTGTATGGTTCATAATATGTAACAGGGTAAATCACTTGGATGAAAAGCAGTTGAGTGTACCATTAGAAGATTGTCTTAATATATACATTGTTAAAAATCATATTTATCTTATGCTTTTTAGTATAAAAAAATCTTAAAGAGTGGAGGAAACTGTGTGCAGGAGCAAGAAGCCTCAGTGTATTCAGTCTATTGTTGAATTTCATGTTTTCCAGACCATAAACCAGTGGTTCATAATGCACCAGAGCCAGTCAAAACAACAGCTGCCGCTCCTGTGGTTTACATAATCCCAACCCTAGCAACTGTTGGCAACGGGCTGGAGCTCAAGTGTGGACTGGCTTCTGACAGTTCCAGTATCATGTGGCGTCGTCATGGGGTCAACATTCGTGACCTGTCCATGATCGAACTTTTGGTAAGTTCTCAGAAGAGCCGATATGTTAATATTACAGTGATACCTTTTATTTATTTTTTTGTAATCCATCTTGGCAAATGATGGTCTTGTTGAAAGTACTTTTAGCTGGGTATTGCTTTACATTCCTCTACTTTTTCAGAAAAAATTTTGTTTTTGTGACAGGTTTTGGATGACGGCTCTCTATTCTTCAGCAAGATGGGGGTACACCATATGGGAAACTACTCTTGTGAGGATTCTTCCAACCCCTCTGTCATACAGGTTCATGCACTCAAAGTACAGAGTGAGTTCAAGTATATTTAGCTTTCTTTAATGTTAGATTTTGAAACCAGAGTGTAGTATGCTAAAATATTAAACTCAGTCCTCCCATTATCAAAGTACCTGCATCCCTTATATGTGTTTGTAGTGATTTGATTTTGATTGCATGCACTGCTGTCTCGTTTAACTGTTACAATTTTTTTATCACAATCTGCAACCACTTTTAAGAATGTTTCATGTACCATTTTTCCTCTTATCATTTGCCTTATGGAAATGTTTGAGGTGCTGAAAAAAATGATGCATGTTCGTACAACATTTTTCTTTCTCAGTGCCTCCAATTGTGAAAGTTTCTCCTCACTCCCTGATCAAGCCATCCAAAGTGGATGAGAAGATAAAGTGTCATGCAGAAGGGGTTCCTAAGCCTACCATTTCCTGGCAGATTAACGGCATGGACCTCCCCAATGAGCCTGATCATTACACCACTGCAGGTACAGTTGCAGTGTCATTATTCATTTCAGTGCCCTTCAACAATGTGTATAGCCTAAAGATGTTCAAACCAGTCAAGCTCAGTGATTTTTGTTCTTCAGAGTGAAAATTACTTCTTTTAAACACTTGTGCTTTTAGATGTTTTTTTCTCCCTTTAGATAAAGACAAGGAATCCTTGTAGAATTTACAATTAAAAAATTACAATTAAAATAAAAATTAAAAAATTAAAATTTAAAGATTTGCATGTGATGTTTGTAAAATCATGAATATGGGTAATTTTCATGAAAGTATATGTTCTTTGCCATTTGTTTATGACAACAAAACTATGTTGTGAGTAATGTTTCCCAAACACTGTCTTAAGTCATGTGTGAAGAGTATTATTGGGATAGTTAACTCATTCAACACAGACAAAAAGTGATGGGATTGAACATTTAGAATGGTAGTGGTGGCATGAAGTATGTGTTCCAATATTTACCCCTATTAACCTGCAACAAGGACAACCATCATTGACACACCGTATTAAAGAGCATTTTTTAAACATTTTAATGAATTTATTTACAAGAAATATTCTTTTTGTTTTCTTGTAATAAATTTAAATGAAAGATGATAACTATATTGAAAAGAAAGCTCCTGTCATAAATGCAGGTTACAAGGCAGAAATTAAACAAAAAGTTATGTATGCAATATATAAAAACATAAAGTGCCAAACAATGAAATAATTTATTAGAATATACATTAGACTTTAAATATTACTTACTGCTATCTTGTCATTTTTGGCTGTTGGAGTACAAATCCATGTCAAATTGAGAAACCAGTAACCGTCTCAAACCCTGAGCAACTGACTCATTGCATAATTTCAAATATAGTAAAGTACTTGACTGGTCGACTATTTTATAGCAGCTTATAGTAAATCAATCCCTGAAGGAGCCAACAGGTTCTTCCCTTATGTATTCATTTATTTACGCACAGCATCATGTGTTTTGTGGCACTACCCAGTTTGCATTACGACATGCGAAACACACTGTAGCTGTGAAGACGTTCACTTCTACTGGAGCAAAGCTTATAGAAATCTTTAATCTTTAACATGCACTTCACGTCCTTATCTTATATCTAGAAGAGCTTTTACATTGTGCAGTTAGCTTTGACATATTTGAATTTAGCTCAGTTTTAACCTGTAGAACTAGCCATGCTGGTTTGTTTTTTATGTCAGAAATGTTTGCTTAAATATCACCCTAAAAACTAAATTGAAACCTGCTGGAGATGCACATGTGCCATTCTGGTGGTGCCATAATATCTCCAGTTAGGTGAGATATAATATGCTTCATCTCAATAACTGTTGGTTTCTGACTCAATCCTCCCCATCCCCAATCGCTCTCATTCTCTTAAAAAAGAAATGAAAAAAAACATCTTCCTTCAAGAACTAAAAGAACAACAAGACTTCTGACTGTTCCAGTCTTACAGTTTGATGTGGCATAAATATTTCTCAGGTGATCACTGAGCCCATGTCCCTTTTTATGATCATTTGCAGATGGTGGTGAGATACTGACCATCCACAAGACAGATTATGAACGTGACACTGGTGCCTATAAGTGTCTTGCCAAGAACCAGGCTGGCTCTGCAGAAGACATTGCCTCACTGTTTGTCATTGGTGATAAAGAGAGAACAGTGAACAGTATGTTCAGTTCAGGATTTTTCATTAAAGATCTTGTAAAACAGAGTGCTGTGTCCTGAGTAAAGTGGAACAGATTTTCTGTACTAGAACTACTTGTGCCTTGAATTTTCTTTGGACCACAAAGCATGCCAAGTGGTGAAGACAAAACATCATTCTAATGTAATATATGTTTAATATATATGAATAATGTTTGCACACCAAGAAATGCTGTCTACATTTCTTGTGTCAAAAGTTAAGAAACAGTGCTTTGCCACATCTGACTTTTTTCATTTTACAAACATGAGAGTGACCTCCTGTAGAAAGAAGAACTTCTAACGCATACTTTGTTGTAATTCTTTTCCAGTGGGATTCTCGGAAGAAAGCTCAGGTACATTTGTAGTGTTCCATGACCAAGGTTACACTGCTTATGATCCAGACAGCTGCCTCCAGCATAGAAATGTACATGGAGATTTTGGCTACTTCAAGTTTATCCCTGACAACCTAGATACTCCCCTGCGACTGTGTGAGGAAAACAAGGCCTGTGAGTGGGGTGGGGCTGTCAACGTCCGAAACAGTTTTGTGTATGTGACTCAACCAGCACTGAACCGGGTGGTTGTCATTGAGACCACAAAGAACTGGATTCCCATTCAGGTCTGTGGAAGTGATGCAATATTGGAATTTAAAAACTAGTGTGTTGTGTTTCATTTAGTGTCACATAAATGTAATCTCCTTTTATGGTTACTAATATACACATGATTTAACAGGGGCTCACGTCTTCTCTTCCATCTCATTGCTGGTGTTCAAAGTATTTCTTTCTTTTTTTTACATAATTTTGTGTTGTGCTTGCTAGAAAGATGACAGGATAGAAGAATAAGTGGATAAAATAACACAAGAAAAGCTTGTTGAAAATGCATACCGAAGATTCATTACGAAAAATGCCAGTAGACAGGAAAGATGTGGCCTGGTCAATATTTTCAGAACTCACTCATAAGACTAATGTGTTTCCATCTCATGTTTTGTTTCACCCTACTCTGCATGTCTGCTGTGTGCAGGTCATTGCCACAGACAAACGACCGATGCAGGTGCACTTTGTGGAGCATTTGGACCAGGTGTGGGTCCTGTGCTGGAACGGGGAGGAGGATGACAGCAGCAAGACCATCATCGTTGTGCGCGATGCAAGCAAGTTTGTACAGCATCGGGCTGTCCATACACAACCTGTAGGAAATCGTTTTGATCAGGTAAAGCTGAATGGGTCTTTTTTATGATAGGGTGCTTTGAAGATGTAAGATAAAAACCAGAAACTTGGGTAGAAAGAAGTGTCATTATTTTCCCCTTGATTGTAATGAATATTAGTCATTTCTTTTTAACAAGGGGATTTCAGCAGTGGCTTAATTTTTTTTTTCTCTATTAGCTGCCTGTTAATGTGGTGTCATTTATTTTAAGATTGAAATCATGTTCCTGTTAATGTGGTGTCATTGATTTTAAGATTGTAATCATGTTCCTAGGTGCAAGATCTCTTTATTCCACCACCCAATGACTTGCACCATAGTTACAACTATGGGTACATAACACACAGTGGCCAGCGTGCTCTTACAAAACTTGACCTGGACAACATGCGCTATGTCAAGGCTGTGGACCTGTCTCCTTACGACTGTGTGCCACATGCTCTTGCATTTGTGCCAGTTGGTAAGCTGGATGTAATATTTGTTTAGCATATTTTGAACCAGCTATCCCCTAAAGTTGACATGATGCAAGTATACTGACCACTTCAGCTATCATGCTGGAACAAGCAGAATGTTCCAGAATCCTTTTTTCTCAGTTTTCTTTTTTAATATTTAAAGATCAATGCACGCATGCATACACACCATCTTAAATAGCTGTTCTTGCCAAGGGACCCAACTGTAAAGGTGTGCCCAGTCGGATTGCTTTACAGTGTGCTGAATAAAAGTGCTTTTTAACATTAGCTTACATTATTACTTGTTTTTCAAACTGTCTGTTTAAATTTTTGAGGTAGCTGTTGTAGGGGTCCTTTAGTATTGATGAAGAGCTAATCTTGGGATCTGTAATGATTTCTTCTTCTTTGGAACAGGTGGCCATGTAGTTGTTCAGTGCACATCACCTGTAAACCATCAGATGCTGCAGCTGGTTCTCGACTACATAACAGATGCTGTAATTTCCACAACAGTGCTGCCGGGCCGCCCTTATGTATCTCCAGATTCTCGTCACGTGGTCACGGTGGATGACCTGACTGGCAAAGTTTCAGTCACCGGTGTTTCTAATGAGGGTGTGTAGTATTTCAGTTTTATTTAACGAGTTTATAAGCTGTTACCAGACTAGCCTTTTTTGTTTAGGGTTTTTTTTTAAAATTGTCTTTACCGTTGTCCTTTTCTGTATAAAAAGATCATGGAAGACTGTTAGTAGGCTTTAAAAAAAAAGGTTAACAAGCATTTTTTGAACTTTTGTACCTGTAGGTGTACTGGAGCCAGCATATGAGGTGACGGTGTCGGCCAGCATTAGCGATGTTGACTTTTTCCCTCTGACTGGCCATGGCTACCTACTGGTGTTGACCTCAGCTGATGATGATGATATCATCATAATCAATCTGGCAACAGGCAAAGTGGAGAAGACCAAAGGTGAGAAGTTTTTTTTAATGAGCTGTAGTATTAACTGGTTGTTGTCATCGCCAAGTTAAAACCAGGACAGGGTGTAATGTAGGTTACAGTGCAAGTAATTCTAGGAGGAGATGAAAAAGATTTGAGCATTTTGTGGATCAGTTCAGTCTCTTGACCTGTGCTGGTTGTCAGTGGTGATTGTTTAGACACCAGAGTTTTCCACAGTGCTGTCCACAATCCTTTAGTGAGTTTTTTTTTGGGGGGGAGTTGGGGGGTGATAATGAATATCATATTGCATTCTGGGTTTATGGCTGCATTCATCACTGTTTTTAATCTGTTTTTTTTTCTTCTTTAGGAACAACCAAGACCGACACCTCTTCAGACTGGCATCCCTCTCCAGTCACACGTACCATTGTCAGTGGGGATGTATTTAGTGACTTCCTCCTTGCGCCCTCAAAGTCCTCCCTGAGCATAGTGGACATAAAGTTCCGCAAGGTGCAGTGTGAATACTCAGATATCCAGCATGGTAGCGTCATGGCATTCGTTGGGCAGCAGTAAACACGCTTTTGCATGACACATCTGAGTACTATGTGGGGTTAGCAAGTTTGAATGCTGTATCGTAAAACACAAAGAAAAAAATGTCGCTTACTCATGCTTATGTTTAGGGAACTCAAGGAATTCATCTTGAAAATGCTGCAGCTTCATAGACACAAAAATGTGTCATACATATACTTAGAACACAAGACATAATATTCCAGAAACTCTCTTTTTTAAAGGGTGATAGTGTTTACCTGTGTCCCCATTTGTGCTTTTGTGCCACTATGCAGATACTTGGGAAAATTACTTTTTATGTAATTTGTAATAGAGAAAGACAGGGTAGGTTGCACTGGAGATATCAGCTTAAACAAGAGTCAGAGAACACGTTCTAATTTTTTGCATGTTTCATATTACGATGTGTGTGAGCCATGCAGCAGAGATTCCTGTTGCTTGTGCATGAATTACTGTACAGCTGGTTGTGATGGCTCATTTGAACTTAGCATTGCATGTATGTCTACAGACATTGCTTTAGCATATTCCCATCCTTTTTAATTAGGTCATTGATGCATTGTATTTTAGCATTAGCTTAAAGGTTGGTGATCAGTTAATACTGCCTCACATCCTAGTCCTAAGCGATTTGAGACAATGTATGAGTTCCCACTTTTGAAACAGACCTACCCTACCCACACCTACACCCACAACCTCCCTCTCCTCGAAAAACACACAAATACACATGTTACGAATGAAATGTTTTAGTTATGCATAACGTTATGCATATGGTTTTAGTGAGCATTGAGAGTGAAGAAGCAAGCTTGGAAGAGTACTGTAGGCATGTGCTCTCTTGCTTGAACATTTCAGACATCACAGCTTGCGTCATTTATCAAGACTTGAGTCATTCACCAAGGCTCACATCATTCACACTCGCTCACATGCTCGCTAGAATGACCTAGACCCACTAAAACATTTCATTCTAACAACACACACAGATTTACTTGCTCATGTCAGCACAGCCTCATGCAAACATTATCTTAGATGAAAATGCCTGTGTTTTTTTTATTATATGGTATGATTGTTGACATATGAGAGATCTTTTGGGGAGCATGTTTATTGAAGCAACTATTTGTTTCACAGTAGTCGCAATGGTTACCTGTAAAACTGACTCATCAGCATATTTCTCTTTTAATTTGTATTTTCTTTGTCTACAAACAAAACTTGTACTTATGTACACAGATACACATATACATACAGGTACATAAATACACATTTATTTATTTTCTCATTCTCTTGTCATCAGTATCTTGGAGTAGTTACATTTGTACGTCATAAGTCTTCAGTACTTAACAATGTACAGCCTTGCTTTGAGCTTTTTATGTGAGAACAAGAAAAATTTATTGAGGTTTGAACTACAGAACTCATATTGACTCTTTCAGATAATAGATTGTATGAAACTATTTATTTTAGATTGTTTGAAGTTATTTTGAGCTGAAATGCAGAGGTATTAAACCTGTCATATCAGCATCTTGTTTAGGCTGTTGTCACCATAAATAGGTTTGCAGTTTTCAATACTGTGCTTTCCATGTGTAGTTGTTGTGACAGATCACTGTGCCAACAATTTGCACATAATAAGGTCAGGCATGGGCTGCATTATCATGAAATGTAAACTTGCAGTTTTATGTTCTTGAGTTGGTTACCTTAAAATATTTATGTTTGGATGGGTTTATATTTTACGTTTTATCTCAAGGTGCCATTGTGTCAGTTCTGCATTGTTATATATTTTCCTCAGATCTAAAGGTCAGCATATATGCTTAGCTGTATATGGATTTTGAAAACTTGTTTTAGTCATCAAATTTATTGTCGGGTTGTACCAGTGTTAAGTACCCAGCAACAGTTGGGTCAGTCTCTGATGTCATTTGTTAGCCTTCCCATAGAAACCTTGAAGCAGCAGTAACACAACATTCTGGTTGATGAGATCTATAACGGATCTGAGATTAGAGCAGCATTTTATTTTTCTTGGCGGTGGTTGAAGGAGGGGTAAAGGAAAAAGTACTGAGCTATGAAGGTGCTTTTCATCTCAAATAATGATAATGTGTAGCTGCAGTCATTTCAAGATGAACAATAGTGAATGCTTCAGGATAAGTACTATGTCAGATATCAGGTATTGTCACGAGTTGCGGCTAAGCGTCAGAATCAGAACTGAAAAACCGCAGAGTTGCTCCAGAACAGTGTGCAGAGAAGCGTGTTTTTCAGACTAAGTTTAGCCTGTAACTGTACGCAGCTGTGAAATGCTGAGCTGCACTGGTGGTGTTGGTGTATAGCATTGCATTGTCTCAAGGGTACTGGGTGGAAAACGCCGGTTAAATTGCTGATGAAAGCCTGCTCCTGGTCTTTTCAGATTTGTTTTGTTCTTGTTGTGATATGTTTACAGGGACTGAAGCGGAAGAAAAACAAGAAAGCAGATTGTTTGACATTTTGATTTTTTTCGGCTAACTGTAAAAAGTTGCTGTGATTAGCATACCAGGATTTGTGTACATTAACCATTCCTGTTTTACCATGGGCAATCATTGTTGCGATGGATGTTTCGATTTTAACATGTGCCTTTTTGTAGCACTTTTTTGTTTGATGTTGTGAACAAGTTGACCTTCCTTGGCAGTTTTAACAGCCAGCTCCTTGTGTGCAGACTGCACTGTTGACCTTTTTTAGTTTTATTTGGTTTGATAGCAAGTATTCCACCAGATGAATTTTTTTCCCACAATGCATTTATTATATTTCCAGTCTGTTGTGGTTTTTGTCAATTTAACCTCCCATAACCTCTTGACTTATACAGAGCTTATTTGCTTGTGAGAGGCTTTTTTTAATGACAGCAGTTTTACATAGAATTAAGGGAGCTTTTAATACATTCCTTGATTTTCACTAGCAAAGCTTTAAAGGGCGAATGCAAATGTGCATTCCTGAGTCACCTAAAGTCTCACCGTGTGTACTGTGTCCCTTTATCGGCACAAATGGTGTATTCGTCAATAATTCCCCTTGCTACGCTTCTCTCACACTTGTAAACAAAGTGTACGTTTGTTGTGTCGTGTTCGCATCCACTTGGCATATGCATGACGTCTTTGACCACAGATGTTCATTGGGCCCTCGCCATTCATCGCAGTCACTTTCGGTTTTTCCCGCTCAACACTTGCACAAACCCTCTCTCTTACATCACCCTCCTCCCTTTTTTAGTTGTCCCTCACTTTCTTTCTCTCTTCTATCTTCCTGACCTGCTCACATCTCTATTTTTTACTTTGAAGAGGTTCTGAGGCCTTTTTTATAAGATGGACAGTTGGAAATCATTTGTGAACAGATACGACAGTAAATTTGTGACTGTGTTCATAATTCGCTAAAGAAATGAAAGGGAGGCATGTGCAAATAGCATTGTTGTGCTCAAAAGTCGTTTCTTAAAGGAGCGCTATTACAAGTCATTGTACAAGGTCCTCAACCGTTTACTTCTAAAACTGACTTTTTGGCGAAGGTCATTATGACGTCAGAGAGTCATTAGGTGGACGCAAATGAGTTCTAGTCAGTATGATCGTATTCACAAACTTGATGCATTTCTCGGCTATAAATCACAGTATGTTTTTAAGTTATCACATGGACTTGTTCAGCAGTGTTTCGCATGTTATTCAGAACACACCTGGATTTGTTTCCTTTTTGCTTCCAAAGAAAAAGATCCAACCTCATCGAAACGATCTGTGTGTGCACCTCTTGAAAGGGTGCTTCTGTTCTTCTTTTCTCCCAATACCTTTGTTTAGACGGATAACAGTTTGCTTAGAACACTGCGTTTATACTGTTCACAAGTGTTTACCCCTGTCGTAATAATGACGGTTTCTCACGCAGGACACCCTTCTGTCCGACCCTGACTTGTCGCTTGAACATGGCGTCTTTACAACTTTCTCTCTCGTTCCGTTTAAGGTGGCCGTCTTATGCAACTCTTCCTTACTCTGCTCCTGTTGTCAGATCACTACTACTCGGCTTCACATATCGCCCTTTTAACCGTTCACTTTCACTCTTGTGTGTGAAACTCCATGAATTCAGTGTGAAATAAAATTCATTGGTTTTCGAAAATCTTTTTGTGTTGCTATGAATGCTGAGAGGGAATGCGTGTTATGTCTGCCTCACAGCCCCTTTAACTTCTCGTTAACGATGTGCTGCTACTTTCACTTTGTCTCCCCCACCCCCGTTGTCTCTCCCATCTCTTCTTACCACCACTGTCTGTCAGTCAGTCAGTCAGTAGGCTCGTATGTACTGTTGTTGCGAAGGGTGAAGTCCTGAAAGGAGCACCCGAATAATCGAAGAACCTTTGGGGGGAAAAAAAACCTTATCGCATCAAGAGATGAGGTAGGGAGAAATCTCCAGGCGACGTTATGTCGACCGATGTAATGAATGGCGACTGTAGCTGTAGCAGTCTGGGAACAGCGACTCTTGCTGTTCGTACACCGGAGCTGCAGATGTTCTGTGATGTCGGTCTCCTCAGCACCAGTTTCACTAGTGTGCTGCAAAAGTCAGCAATAGTCAGTGTTCAGTAACAGTAATGAGCTGACGGCAACATTTTGGCTGGGGTATTCTTCGATAATAGAAATCTGCTCTGTGTGTGTGTGTGTGTGTGTGAGTGCACCTTACCTTTTGAAACCCGCGATTCGCAGCCCTAGGACTCCACAAACGACCCACTTGAAACTTTCGCTCCTCGGTGTTTTTGTTAGCGATGACAACTGCAGTCATGCATGTAGTATACTATAGTGTCCAACTTTTTTTTTTTAAGTTTGGCTACTTTACACTCTCTCAACATATATATTGGATGATTTTGCATCGTCACTGCTATTAACATCAAAACGAGGAAACATCTTTAGGCAGGTTAAAGAGTAGTATTTACACTTAATTTGAGTTAATGTTTTAATTAATCTCCTTGGTCGTTTAGGTTGCAGTCTAGTACAACGTGTGGAGCTAAATCCATCTCCTCGAGTCCGTGTTAATGAGTCTTAGTTCGCAGTGTTCACCATTTGATCACATTCTGTGTAATTTGGTTCGACTGGATCTACGTGATTTGTGAAAAAGGACGGAATGACTGGGGTGTTCTGATTACTCTTTTGTTATTCTGACTGAACTTTTATTGGTAGTTTTCTGGCTGCTTTTTTTTTCTTCTGGTGAAATTGGTAAATTTTGTGGTAATGGGAGGTGCAGGCACAGACTTTCGTGCGCTGTTTATGCTGAAATCGGGGTGCTGTGTGCCCCTATCTGTAAGGCTACCAGTTTGTCCCTCAATCACTCCTCGTATGACCGCATACGATACAGAGAAGCGGGTAGCGTATGACGGCGGAGACCAGTCGGCGGCTGCGTGCCATTTCGCTATAAAGTACATTTACACATTCAAAAGGAGCCTGCGAGAGTTGATATCTTGATGCAGCCAACAGGTATTTCGTAAGGTCCATGCTGGAACAAATAATTTTGATTCCACAGAAGAAGCAAATGTGGGAACTTGAGAACCAGAGTCTTGCTCGCTAGTGTCACTACCAGAAGCCAAGATCATCTGCACGCACTCTTGGCCACGTGACCTCAAGACCCTGTCCCGTGGCAGTCCTTGCGTTCCTTGTGGTTTTAAAACTTCACCTGTGTCGTGTTTAAGCTCTCAGTCAAAGCAGCAAGTTAAGAAGCATGTCACATTCCATGCTCAAAGCGTAAACAGAGCGAGGCAAGACTGACAAGCGACAATCATCTGTGTGAAGAGGGACGTTGTAAGAAAAAGACAGGTAAGGCCGGTCTGTGTCTTGCAAACGTGAGTCGTCATCTTTTTCGTTGAAGCGTTTATCGTCTTCCCCCCCCCCCACCTCACCCACGGTTTCCTTGGGGACTCCCAGCATGTGGGGTTGATTAGATCACTGCCTTTGTTGCATAAAATCCACTGAAAACGGTAAAAGAATGAATCCCTCGCACCCTCCCTCCCTTTCCCTCCCACTTAATTTTTAGTGTGTGCGTATTCGTGCCTGCACACGTGTATGTGTGTGCGTATGTTTGTGCGCGCGTGTAAAGAGAGAGAGCTTGATTGACTGGGTGGTTTATTCCAGGGCCATTGCCCTACAGAAGGGAGAGAACAAAATGATAAAGCGCAGTTATCATAGATATTTTACAAAATATTGAAATTAGCCTATACCAAAAGGACTGTTTCTAACTTTAAATGCATAAAATAGATATAATTGCAATTTCATTACAAAGCTTTTGTTTGTTGAAGTTAACAGTATATTAAACTTAAATAAATTTGGTTAAGTGCAAAATTGTCTAAAAATATATCTTACTCTAAGATGCAGGTAAACTTCACACAAAATACATAATTAACTTTATCTTATTCAACTATTTGATGTAAGGGGCACATTAAACTGTGTACAGTATGTTGTTTGTAATGAACACAATAAACAGCACGACCACACGACTTTATGATTATTATGGATTACCTTCGAGGACAAATGTTTTGATTTCGCAATTTATTAGCCAACAGACATTTGTTTTTCAAGTCGCCCGTCTTTTTTTATAGTGAATTTAGTGTGTAAGGGGATTGAGGAGGCTTACAGAACGAATGCGTTTGATCAAGCAGATCCTTTACTGTGTTGTGTATTGCACACCATCTGTGTTTTGTTTCTGTTTCTTGCTTTTTGTACACCAAAGTGTATCATACCGAAAGCAAACGTTAAAGCAGTCTGACATGTGCAATGCAATGTGCATCGCATGCTATTTGAATGAAGGTCGAGTGAGTATAGAATTTCTGCCAAAACAGCTCTACCTGCGGTGTGGGGCATGATGTCTATCAGATGATTCAGAGCGTGAAGACGTCTAACTAAAGCAAAGAACAAAATCTATGCGCTAGATATACCACTG
This sequence comes from Marisa cornuarietis, assembly GCA_004794655.1. Taxonomy (NCBI): domain Eukaryota; kingdom Metazoa; phylum Mollusca; class Gastropoda; order Architaenioglossa; family Ampullariidae; genus Marisa; species Marisa cornuarietis. The sequence goes on from SMMW01000622.1 coordinate 11,640,845, forward strand.
ATCGAGTTTCAGGCGAAGACCCAATTTTAGTTACTTTTCACCTGACAGTTTACTGCGCTGTGTAATTCAACACTGTAAGGCCAACATAAGTAGATAATGTTTCGAAATAAAATATGCATTGCTGCCGACGAACGAAAGATTCGATAAACAGCACATAATGGAACAAGACGAGTCATGCAGCTGTTTATTTTTTTTTGTCTCAGACACGTGTGATGGTTCTATCGTTGAATTTTGTTGTCTGCAACGTCTCCTTGTCTCATAAACTTTCACGATTTTCTGTTTTCAATGGTTTCTCACTCTCTCTCTCTCTCACACACCATTCAAGTCCTTCAGATTGTTTCATCTCAGATCGTAGTTTCCATATTTCCACAATTCCGTGACTGAATCGGAAATTTGGATTTCGTCGTCGCTTAAATATGAGTTCACATACACCCAATTCATCCTGGGAATGGTAGCCGAGGGAAGCGAGAAACTTTGTGGTGTATTGGTGCCTTGAGTAGGCTCTTAGTTTTGCTTACTTATTGCTGCTTACGTTTGTGAAGCACCAGTTTATGGTGACGTGATCTCAAGACTCTTCAAGACTAAGTAAAACAGGTAACGTCACAAAGCTTCAGACCAAACAGCAAGTCTCATGTTACGTTACGCAGACAAAAAAGTCAAACTCTGCCCGTGAAAATGTAACAGGTCGTTTTACGTCCTTCTAAGTAAATAAATAAACAGAGTTTATCTTCTACTTCTATCAAACAGAATACAACCGGGCTTATCATCTACTTCCCCAAACAAAATATAGCAGGTAATAAAGTGTGTACCTCTACCACACAAAATATAACAGGTGATAGATTACCTCTTCTAGAGAAAACAGGTGGCATCGTGTTGCACCAGATAAAATGTAAAGGTGATATAATGTACTCCTACCAAACAAAACGTAACAGGTAATATCATGTATCTCTGCAAGACAACATGTAAAATGTGACATTATGTATCTCTACCAAGACAGATGGCTGATGTCTTGGAGTGGATTAAGGGGCTGGTGGGACCCACATCCGGGATAGTGGCAGTGGGCTCCACTGCCGTGGGTCTGCTAGGCTTCGCTGCCTACCTGCGGAGCAGACCTAAGCCTCTCAGTTTTGGTTTGGATTACGACAGTCAAAGTGTCATTCTAGAGGTCAGTGATTCTTACTCTGTTGTCACGAACGACAGTTTTTAAGTAGGCAATGTAGGGTAAGACTTGTTTATGTCTTATAAACGGTCTTGTATATGTCATATACGGTCGTGGATATATGTAATAGACGGTCTAAAATATAAAGTCATATACAGTGTAGTTGATGTCTTATGTACGATCAAGAGTCATAGGGACAGTTACCTGTAAGTGGTTCACTGTGTCAACGGCATGGCTTATGGATGCCAAACATCAGGTATACTAACCACTAGTAGCCTCCCCTGAAGCGTTTACGTCTGTTAGAACGTAGTTAGAACTTCGTCTCCTGTTGCATAAATAAAATATACCTAGTGAAATCCAGCAGTGAATTCGATGATTTTGGCATCCATTAGGCTATTGGTCTTCCCATGTAGGTTTCATTACGTTTTTCTGTTGAATCTATCATTCAGTGAATTTAAAATTAATCAGTCAGTTACGTCTGATAGAAAGAACCTTTGGAGGATTATGTGTTCTGCTACAGAAAAAGCCTGTGTTTCTAATGATTCGATCGATCACCTCTACTTTCTGTCTTTTCTCAGTCTGTTGCCAGAGGATGGTTATCAGTTGCATAATTAGGGTATCTTTTTCCCGCAATGTGTGATACCATCTGCTGTCTCCATACAGGGCGGAGTCCGCGCATCGCGGTGGACGGGGCAAACTGGGAAGCTGATGGAGTATCTCTATGACGATGCCAAGACTGTCTACGAATGTTTCTTGCGCGGAAGACGAATCACAGGTCAGTGGTCTAGACACTGAATGGGGTCCTGCCGGGAGGTCGTGTACTTTCAAGACAAGCTCTAAATTTACGCTGTTTTCACGTCATTTGTACGTTGTATATCTGTTGCTTCTTACGTTCTGCAGACGCCACTGTATAAAACACTGGGTAAGTGAAGAAGAGCGTCTTTTCCCCCCAGTACACCTCACGGAGGAATGGTGTCGCGTGATCGGATTTGCGCTTACGTAAAACAATGTGTACAGCATTGTTATAGCCTCGTTTAAGCTGTTCGAGCAAGTTGTTGGGAAGCTCAACGAAAAGGGAGTTGGAATAATTTAGCCGGGACAACAGTACAAACGCAGACATGTTAGAGCGCTGGTGTCCGAGCAGAGAGCGCGCTGGTTCAATACCCGATTAGCGCAGCAAACTTCCCCCAGTTGACCCAGCTGTTGGGAACGGGTACCTGACTCCATAGAGGATTGGGGAAGGTAAGGGCAGCGAGGGAGAGGAGATGGGCACCGCCCTCACAGACAGCTGGCCTCGAGAAAAGTGAGGTCTCTAACACCTCACCCCCCAACGACCTGAAAAGGCTAGGGGATGACCTTTACCTTACCTTTTTACGTAATCATTGTCACGTAGCCATCTGGAATCGCTACAGCAGCAACACAACGTCCGCGATGCTGCAGCGCAATGTTGTCCATCAGTAAAACTATAGCAGCACGTCCTCATCGTCACTGCCGATGGCGACCAGGGCAACCAAGACGACCATGGCAAGCATGGCAAGAGCTAGATACGCGATTCTCTACATCATTTCGCTATAGCTTGCAGGAGAAAAGAGAATGCCAGTACAAAGAGTTTCGTCACTTCCAGAGACTATAGTGTTGCTAGATGTTCTTGTCACTACCATCAGATGTCCGATAATACAGCTTTGTTTACTCTTTTTGCTACTTTCAGGAGACGGGAAGTGCCTGGGGACCAGGTCTGGGCCTAATCGAGAGTACGAGTGGATGAGCTATAACCAAGTATGTTTCATGACAGACGAGCACTTTGTGTACCCAACTCAAATATTTTCTGATTTTAAAACGTTTAAGTTACGTTTACTCATTTACTCACCCATTCACTCTGTGTCAAATATATTGCCCTGATTTTAGGAAAACTTGTTACCCTGTTAACAAATTTCCTACGAAAATCTTTTTCAGTTGGGTTATAAACTGCATAATACGCCTGTGTGAAGTGTATCTGTTGAAGGGCAAGCAATGAAGCGAATCGCTCTGCCGCATATTTAACACGAACGAAAATATTTGACGCTATACCTCTCCGGTGTTACTGCTACTGTACCTTTGGGCTTAAAATTTTAAGGGCGGGGAGTACAGACATAATTACAGGTCCCTCTGTCATTGTGCTCGTTCAAAAGGTTTTTTGTCGTCTGTGCAGGTGTTTGACAAGATTCAGGCTTTTGGGTCGGGGTTAAGTCAGCTTGGACTGAAGCCTGGACAAAAAAGTATTCTTGGTATTTTCGCCCAGAACAGACCTGAGGTATACATTGGACTCAGCTGAATCATACATATCTCTCTCTTATCACTGGCAAACCATGTCTAAAGACACAGTATACACATTGAACTTTCAAGTGAATAAATTTTATAAACATTTTAAAAAATACTTAATGACTTTACGTTCATGTTCTTCCTGTAAATAGTAGGGCGGGCCAATGGCGCAACAGTTAGCATCTGTCACTAATACGTACAGTGAGGATCGCTGTCCTGGGTTCACATCTCTACTCAGACAAGCTATTCTGTCCCTGCATGTGGCATCTGTTTACAGGGCTGGCTGCTCTGCCGTGATATAACCTTAGTTGCTGGTTTGGCGTAAAACACAAATTTTTCTCATCCCTTCCTCCTGTAAATACTACCACTTTTACTACTTAATTGTAACTACTGCCTTTGTTCATTTTATTTCATCTTTCTATTTTGTGACTTTTTTCTTGTAGTAGTCTAACAGATCAGCATAGATTTCTCTTTTTAGAATGAGAGCTAAAGCTGTAAAAATTCACACCATTTGTCAACTCTTTAAAACAAACACACACACTCTCTCCATTTTGGAAATGGATTATTTAGCTTTACCAAAACTAGTTAGCTGAATTATTAATTTATATTTTCATCAACACAAGAGTGGCACATGCTTCTGCCATCCCTTTTGATATAGATAACTTACATTGACATGTGAAGTGTGTGTGAATCTACATCTAAGACTTACACTGGATGCAACATCTTGGCATAGTCCCGTTTCTGGACTTTGGCCTAAGTTCACATGCAGATTCACGATGTGTTCCGTGATTATTCGACAAGTTCTTGGCAGATCATAACCTACAAACCTACAATACCATTTTCCGCAAACACCATTTCCTAAACAATAAAACTATTCATTCTGCATGAAAGAATTTCTTCTAATCATTTCTGTGCCACAGTGGACGATTGCTGACATGTCCAACCAGATGTTCTCAAGGATTACTGTGGCCCTGTACGAAACACTAGGTGTGGACGCGGTCACTTATACCATCAATCTGTGTGAGCAGCTGGGTTTTGTTTTCATTTGTCTCTTCATCACTCATGTGCACATGCACATGCGTGATATTTTTACTAATTAATTTATTTTGAAGGGAGAGGCTGTGTGCTATCCATCCTGAATTGTAGGCTTGAATTTTGTATTCATGTTATGATGGAGAAGGTTTTTTCCTTTTTGCTTATTTTTCAATTTTATTTATGTATAATGTTTTGTAAACTCCCGTTAACAGAGTTCGATTCCATTCTAACATTTCAGAAACATAGGTTTAGGGGTAGGGGTGTGGACAAACGCTGTAAACTAGTATGACAAATGACTAATTGCGAGCGAACTCATGTCCACAGGCGAGATCAGCACTGTTGTCTGTGACACGGTTCAGCGGGCAGCTATTCTTTTGAACAAGGCCATGTCCATACCCTGCCTCAAAGTCATCGTCTTAATTGAAGACATCACCGAGGGGCTTCAAGATGTGGCTGTGGCGGCAGGTGTCAAGCTTGCGAGGTTCTCTGATGTGGAGGTAGAATTCTATAGTTCATTTATGAGATCAGCTACCCAACATACATATGTAATGTTGGTCCAGGAGCTGAACCTGTCCTTGCCTATAGTATTGAGGAGTCATTGGTAGCCAGCATCGTTGTTCCATTCTGGAACCAAGTTTAGCTAATACCTCCTACTCTTTTACACGCACCATTGGGATGGGCCAATATGTGTTACATACCTAACATCTCTGTGAATTTTGATTTTCTCTCCATGGTTTTCTCTCATATTTCTCCATCTTAAATCTTTTGCTCTCTCCTCTAAATATTTTAGTTAACCCTCTTAGAAACGCTGGATACAAAGTTATTACATATAGTGATTCCCCTTTTTAAAAAAATCCTTATCTAGTGTGTGTGAGTGCAGACATGCACATGTGCATGTATGTCCCCATAAGCATATCACATTTTTAATTATTCTGTGTAGAAAGCAAGTTTTAGATTGAATCATGTTAAATAATTATTCTTAATTTTTCTACAGGAAATGGGCAAAAATGATTTACAGAACCCTGTGGTAAGTTGCATTGACAATAAAATCATTTTGAATTTGCTACACAATTTTAACATTTAGATAGTTTGAAATATTTTAAGTCCCTAATTAGATATGTTTCATGCAGTTCAGTACTTGATCTTGCAGTGATATAGCCTTTAGTTACACTTACTGTTATTCAACACTGAAACCATATCAGATGATTGATATATTGTGTATTTGTATTTAGAAATTTAAAAAGTTGCATAGCTGGGAGATGGAGGAGGAAAATGAGATAGTGACAGTGGTATAGAGACAATCTTTAATGACAATCATGACAATCCTGTGCTTAAATTTATGGTTCAAAAATGTTGTAATTTAAATGCATCAAGACCTCCAACAGAAAAAACACCAATCTCAGAAAATCCAGAGCTGCATGTGTGTGGGTACTTATGTTGTTTACATTAGAGATCATCTAATCATGTATAGAACTGATGATTATTATTTTTCTATGCTATGCAGCATCCAAAGCCTTCTGATTGCAGTACCATTGTGTTTACGAGTGGTACAACAGGTAAAAGAATTGTGGACAGCTGCACTTGTAATGAAATGGATTCGAAGCTGTTCTATGGATTCCATTTTGTTACCTTCTTTCTCTCTAGATTCTTCTTAACAATCTTTCTTAACCTTCTCACTGTGTTGGGATGTCTCTATCACCACCCTAAAATTGGTCTTTTGTGTGTATGTGTGTGAGTAGCAGTAACGCCATATATGTATTGACTAAGAGTAGTAATATGTTGTGAACCCATATACTTTTCTAGCTCTTTGCAACCTTTTTGTGTTACTGCGTACATGAGAGTTATGTGTATACATGTGCTGTCATGCACCATGACTTTAAAGACCCTGACTTTCAGAGAACCATCTGTTTCACATTCCTGCGCTCAGCTTCCAGCTTCAAATATTAAAAAATTTCCTTGCATTCTGTGATGACAAACAGGTGATCCGAAAGGTGTAATCATCTCTCATCTCAACATTGTGTCAAATGTGTCTGCAGGCTGCTTAAATCTGAAGGTGAGTTTCTCATCCACCTTTCTTCAAGTGCAGAAAACATTGAGATAATCATTCAGTTCTTTGACATTCAGCAACTGCAGATTAGTACAAGTATGTAGAAGAACTTTTATAGCAAAAAGTCAATCGAAAAAGAAATACCAGCTCGATATTTTTACTTGTTCACAAAAAGAGATTAACATTTTGTTACTCCAGATAAATTGTGCTCTTGATTTATACTAGTTTAGAAGATCTTTGTGAAGTCTGATGATTTCTGTGAGTTTAGTTATTTGTACTTCTTGTGTTTCTTATTTGCAGCCATTTCAAGACTTTACTCCTGATGATTGTCACCTGTCCTATTTGCCTCTGGCTCATGCCTATGAAAGAATAAACATGGTAAGAGATGTCCACCACTCAATGAACCAGCAAAGATAATGGCATTATTTGAATCTATCTGATGATGACATAATGCTTGTCATTTTTTATCCTACTTGTAAACAAATAAATTTTGCTGGATTATTCTTTTCATTAGACAAAGAGGTACACAGTACTTTTGTAGTATTATTATGGTTACCAGACAAAGACCAGACAGGTGAAAGCCTATAATCAGGTGTAATGAGATTTGCATGATTTCAAATATCCTTTCCTACTTTAAGAGTGCCATCTTTAAGTCATAATAATAGATACATTGAAAAATAATAAAAGGGGCAAAGCCTACTCTCCATGTGAGTGGTTCGTCATGCCTAGAGCAAAGCATGTGGAAAGATGGATTTGAACCTTCTCTCTGCTGCCCTTTACCCTTGCCTGGACCTTGTCTGCTGGGTAGGCAGGAGAGTGGAGTTTCCACGTTGCATACTCAGGACAAGCCTTAAACTAATAAAAAAGTTGAGCTCATTAATCCCCAGGATATGGCAGATGCCTCCTACACCATTTAGGGGGCAGTACATTACTTCCTCTTGTATATTTTTTTTTTTCAGTTTCCTTTCTTAGTGTTTCATTCTCCAGGATGTTTGAACATTTTGTTAAACAAATTTTCTGCTCATTCTTTTCATTTCCAGACTGCACTTTTATGCCATGGATGTCATGTGGGCTTTTTTTCTAGGGACATTAAACTGTTAATAAATGACCTGCAGGCACTGAAGCCAACCTACTTTTTAACTGTACCACGCCTGCTCAATAAAATCAGGGATAAGGTAAAATAATAATATGAAAACCAGTTACACTATGTGGTATGAATGTGCATTTGCATGATCGGACTGAAGACCCAGTTAATTGTTGAGAAGTATTGTTTAGCAAATTGAGACTATTGTTGACTGATAAAAGAAACTTAATGGCAAATGTCAGTCTGTTGACACTACAATGGAAAAGATCTGGATTGTACAGGTGGTCAGCAGTGCTGAAAGCAGCAACGTCAAGTCGTTCCTTCTCAACTGGGCTCTCAGAAGACCCAGTTAATTGTTGAGAAGTATTGTTTAGCAAATTGAGACTATTGTTGACTGATAAAAGAAACTTATCAATAGCAAATGTCAGTCTGTTGACACTACAATGGAAAAGATCTGGATTGTACAGGTGGTCAGCAGTGCTGAAAGCAGCAACGTCAAGTCGTTCCTTCTCAACTGGGCTCTCAGAAGCAAATTAGCAGAAGTCAAAAGGTTACTATCTATAATTTTTTTTACTCTATTATTTTCAAAAATGTTTCAAGTACAGGTAAGCTTGGAAAGGATGCCAGATGATGATTCTTTGAAAAACAACCTCATCAAAGACAGTCACATCAGGGCTTAATCTGTGTTCATTTTGAATGGGTTACAAGAACTGAAGTAATATTTCTTTCAATTCTTCATATACATTACTATTTATTATTACTATTATCTTGTTCTTCAGTTTCTGACATTCTTTGTTAAAATCTTAAAATTGTTAAAATTAGATTATATATTATATATTACATATCTTCGTTGTCAAGAGGAAACCTTTTCTCCATTACAGGGGCATCATTCGAAGGAACAGCATCTGGGACAAGCTGCTATTTTGCAAAATTCAAGAGCTGCTTGGTGGGCGTGTTAAAATTGTCCTCAGTGGTTCTGCCCCTTTGTCCCAAGACGTTAACAACTTTGTGCGTTGTGCCTTTGGATGCCAGGTTAGTTACAGCTGTCAAAAATTGAACCACGGTGACTGATAAATCAGATTCAAAAACAATTATAGTATCGTTGAAAGTATGTAATAAAGAATCACATAGTTTGATGTCATACTATTTTACAGGTGGTTGAAGGCTATGGGCAGTCTGAGTGTACTGCTGCTGCGACAGTTCAATATCCAGGTGACCCTGTCTCAGGTACATTTTTTAATCACTTGTATTACATACTAATGCACGTGGATAAATCGGTGAAATTCTTGTTCTGATCAAATTTATCAAATAGTTCAAAACTCAGTAATCAGAGGTTTAAAATAATATCAGCTTTCTGCCGTACAGGTCATGTTGGAGGACCCATAGCTTGTAACTACGTGAAACTCATTGATGTGCCAGAAATGGAATACAGTGCCAAAGATGGCATCGGGGAGGTAAAATGATACTGTGAGGCAGTTTTCCTGTCAAATAAAGACAAAATCACCATGCATCTAGCTTGTTGCCAGTGAATATGTACATCAAAACTGTCATTCTATTCATATCACAATTACAGCACTATCATCATAAACAGTTGCCTGTATGGTGTTTTCTGATGGGTGGACCATTGAACATATCTCTCAATAACAGTTCTTTTACTGCATCAACAGTCTGCAACTGCGGGGATTGTTTCTTTAAATAGGTTTTTATTTTCAGGTGTGTGTTAAAGGTAACAACGTGACTTCTGGTTACTACCGCAATGCACAGAAGACATTTGAGGCATTTACATCTGATGGCTGGCTACGTACTGGAGATATTGGTGTCTTTCATCCTGTATGTAAATGAGAATGTAACTCTCTCCTATATACTCTGTCTTTAAGCTAACTTTTCTTTGTTTTGATTGCTAAATGTGGCAGCTAATGGTACATTTCTGAATACTGTGATGGCAGTAAAATCAAAGAACATTTTAAATTTAAACAAAGATCAAGAAGAGCTACAGCAATAGCTGCCTGTCAGGCCACCCAATAAAAAATGATGACATCAATGACACTTGTTACCTTATGAGGACAGATTATTTGAAGACCAAGAACATATAAAGCATTTGCAATTTATTGTTAAATTTAAAATGCAAGAAGCCTCGACACAGATGTATTTTTCTCTCTCTCTTTCTCTCACACACACACATTTACATATATGAAAATTCATAAAAATTCTTTATCTTCAAGTGGTGACTTTTATTCTGGTATCATGGGCTATCATATATTGGTTATTTTGCAGAATGGAACCCTGTCAATTATTGACCGCTGCAAAAACATCTTTAAACTTTCTCAGGTCTGTGCAAGTAATTGTTCCACCATGTCATTTGTCTAAAAATGCAACATCATCCTGCCCACCAGCATGGTTGTCCATCAATCTTACGAGTGAAATGTGACACCTACCTTTAAGCATGTTACAGCTGTCTGTTTCACTCGCTTATAACTGTATTTTGCATTCTGAGTATCATTTGAGTTTAAGAAAAACCAAAAATTATTAATGTTGTTTGCTGAAATTTATGTGTGTTGTACCCATAAGTTGCTTTCAGATTGGTTTAAGGACATATGGACAGGTTAAAGCAAACTGAAATGAATATTTATCATTTACAGGGAGAGTACATTGCACCAGAAAGACTGGAAACAATCTACTCACATAGCAAATATGTAGCACAGTGCTTTGTGGATGGCAACAGTTTAAGGGTAAATATTACTTCATAATGAACTCTTTAATGCTTAGATCTGTTACTCAGGCAGAACAACAGCAATGTAACTTTTAATCTTTCCTGGTAAAAAGAAGAGATTTAAACAGAAACAAACAAAATTAAACATTGATTTGATCAGCCTGTACACTTAAATAATAATAATAATAATGTCAACTTATATAGCATATCATATCCCAGCCCTATGGGCAAGCTCACTGGAATTTAAAAAAAAACAACCCCAAAAGCTGTAATCGAGGCTGCAAATGCTCCTATTCACACAACTGTTCTAGTCATAGAATAGATCATACAGATGTGAATCATTCTTTGCTGCTCATAGTCTGCAGAATACCTCTTTGAACAAGGCCATTATGACTTCACAAACCAAAGAAAAGAGTGCGCACCGATGTAATAGTTTACACAAGTTCAACTTACCTTCATCCTTCGTGTATTGCAGATCCATTTGCTTACATACATCGTTCTGGTCTGGTGCTTTCGGGATTGTCAAAACATTGCTAGAATCTTTTGCGGAAAATTATATTGTTGAAGACAAATTTTTGTTTCTTTCCTGCAAGAGTACCAAATGAGTTCAGCTGATTATAATAGGCCAGAAAAGCAAATTCAATAATGTAGCATCTTTTCACAGAATAAGATGTTTAGGAGTTCCACAGCTCCAAGAAGAGGCAGGCAGTCCATGGGTCATTAGGAAGTAGTAGACTAAAAAATAAAAATCTGTCATAAAAATCAATAATGCTAAGATAAAATATTTACATCAACATCAATATATCTGTATAGTTTTGCATGAAGTTTTACTTCTACTCCATTCAAAATAGAAAAAGACATCTTTGATAGTTTTAATACTTCAACTTTTCTAATGCATGTTTTTTTATTTTTAACAACTATAATAAGTGATTCATTTTTTTTAGACATAAATGTAAACTTTTGCTTTGTTTGTATAGTTTAAAAACCTATGTAATTACTGCATAAATATTGTGTACATAATTATTCTTATACCAAATCATTCAATTCCATTCTTCTTCTTTGATTATCCAGATTTTGTTCATATGTGATTCTTATTTTCATGAAGTCCATTAGCATTATATAGTACAGTTTAGTCATATTCCCCCTTTCTCAAGATGTTTTGCATTATGCACAGAGTTACTGTGTGGCAGTTGTTGTGCCTGATCCCGATGTTGCTCAAGTGTGGGCTAATAGTAACAACTGTCCAGCAGATATAAAACAACTGTGCAAAAACAAGGTTGTGTTATTAGTATACCTGGTTTTATAACATGGCTTAATATAAAATCTAGTTACACTAGTTGTAATAGCAAACTCTAGTTGATTCTAAGAAAACAATTTTCAAAAAAAGGAGTTATTCCAAAAAAGTGAAAGATAATAAGGTGCATGTAGTTTGGAGTAGGTAGAAGTGAAAAAGAGAAACAATTAGACCATAACATTTTTCATTTTTACTTCGCAGTTTGGCACCTGATGAAAGTGCTCACCATATAGTGTATGTTAATGAAAGCCTGAGAGTGGCACTTGCAAAAAAGTTTCTGCATGTTTAAACTGAATGTGTGTGTTTTATATACATATAGTGAACATATTTTTCCATCTCTTGTATTTAAATGCAACCAAATGAGGTCAATTTTCACTTTAAATATACTAAAATATCTTCTATTCATTGCATTTGCAACAGAGTGTTTTTTAAATGTCTTAAATTTTGATTCTTTAGAACCTGAAGGACACCATTTTGAAAGATATGCTGGATGTTGGGCATAATGCTGCCTTGAAAGGGTTTGAACAGGTATTGCATTTGCTGTTTATTTAATTATTATGCCACCGCACTACTTTTCTTGTAAAAGATAATACATACTTGACAGAAAACTTACCACTTAGGTAAAATCTAAATCACAGCAGATTCAGCTTGAGTATTTTAGAAATGGAGATAACAATGGTTTGTTCTAACAATAAAAGGGATCAATCAGTAAATATTATTAATGTAGTACTATGCAATGTAGCACAAATTTTTGTAAGCATGCACAAAACTAGTGCCATCAATGCAAAGTCACAGGAATACAAGATGAATGTTCAAATCCCACATCTAGATCTGATTAGTGCAAACTATAATAATCTTTCTAATAATTTTTCCTTTCTTTGCAGGTGTTGGATATCTATTTAGAGCCTGATTCTTTTAGTGTTGAATCTGGTCTTCTGACTCCAACATTCAAAAACAGACGCCCACAACTGCGCAAACACTTTGCTGACAAAGTGGCTGCAATGTATGCAAAACGTGCAGAATGAAAATGTTTTTATCCATGAAATCTAACTTCCACCTAATTATGGGCAGCAAGATTCAGATTTGTCAATATCTTCTCTTTTTGTTGAAGCTTGAAATCCATCTTAACTCATTAATATTTGGTGACTGAGGTTTTCATGCTAGCATATTCAGTTAGTCTGCATCGACTTCAATTACTTTATAGACATATACAGATTGCAGTAGATAAGACCTCTTCCAACACAATTTCCACCTTTCATTTAACATTGTACAAAGTGTATCCTAGGCAAGACAATGTCTAATGTCATAGAAAAAATATATACACACGTATTTGAAAAAAGTATCCAGCCTTTGAAGAAGCTGCACCACAGTACAAGTATATGCTTCATTTTTCAGTTCTGTATAATCTAAGAATCAGGATCAAACCAGAGAAAGCAAGTATAATTTCAGCATTTGTTGACTTCAGCTCACAAGAACATAAACATTTGAAGGTAGTCATTCCATTTGCATCCAAGTTCTTGGCTTTCAGGCAAAGAAACAGTACAAGCAGTGGTCAGTTTTCGTTCTGCATTTTTTCCCCCCTTGTGTTGAATAAACATGATTACAGACTGATACTTTAAGTACATCATAGATGATTGCAGGGACTTAACTGTTGTCTCACTTCTACCCACACCATGCAGATGGAAGCATTCTTGATTCAGTGGTCAGTTACTCTTAGAATGAAGAGCACATCATTGATACTAGGATGCATCTCTTGTGCTATAGAAGAAGACATCCACCGTCGCTCGTCAGTCTGCCCAATCACATCAAGGTGGGTGAAACCAACATCACCTTCACGTCATCCGTTAGGAATCTGGGATTTATTGTCACTGATGACATGACACTCGATAGAGATGTAGCAGGTGCCTGTCAGTCTGCCTACTTTGAGCTCCGTAAGATCAATGCCATCCGTCATTTTCTCTCTACACGCGCTACAAACACTCTTGTCTGTGCGTTTGTTCTTTCTCGACTTGACTACTGCAACTCCTTGCTGGCAGGCTGCCCCTCATCCCTCATTCGGAGACTCCAGAAAGTACAGAACTCCGCTGCACGTCTGGTGCTTAGAGTCACGAAAAGGGACCATGTCACTCCTCTCCTTCGTTTTCTACATTGGCTACCCGTCCGTTCTCACATCCAGTACAAACTGTCTGTGCTGTGTTTTAATTTCTTTGCAGGCTCCTGTCCTGATTATTTCTCTGAACTTCTCATCCCTTACGTTCCGGCCAGACAACTACGCTCTTCGTCGTCGGATGACCGTATCCTCAGTTCCTGTCACCAGAACAACAACATATGGTCACAGGATTTTTGGTTACTGTGCAGCAAAATAATGGAACTCTCTCCCTTTCCATATCCGCCACTTTCCTACAATTGAATCCTTCAAATCTGCACTGAAAACGCACCTCTTCCTTGAGCATTACTTCTAACACAGTCCACACAATGCTCGTCCTTCTTACCCTCCGCCCTTGCTCATTTTCTACCATCTTTCTCTGCAGAATCCCTATATTTTCTATGCTCTGTTGCTTGGTGTCTTTTTGTGTTTTCTATCTTTGTTTTCTGTTTGTCGTCAGTACTGTCGTTTATTCTTACGCCCCTCGTGGTTCTATCCATTTAGTTCATGTCTCTTCCTTGTTTTTAAGCGCTAAGAGCATGCTCTCTATGAGTGTGAATATACGGTATACAAATCTTCATTTATTATTATTATTATCTCAATCTGGTTAAGTCAGTTGCAAGCATACTGTGCTTATAAGCAAGCTTTGTCGAGTCCCAATAAAATTTAATTTTCCCATATGCTTTAGTTAGAAGCATGACATGTTTATAAGCAGATTGAAAAGTATGAAAACTGATTTTTTGCTGGTGAAACTATGTCTATACTGAAATGCACTATTCCTGATGTTTCTGCTTTTCTGCGTATTTGCAAAAAAATGTTTCTAGTACCAAAGAGTAGTGCTTTAAAAATATTTACATTCATATCACAATGATTATAAACACACTATTATTACAAAAGTAAAAATTCCTATAAATATTCTCTTTTTTTTAATTACATTCTTCAGTAAATAATAAAACTCTTTAAGAAATTTCAACTATCACACATGTTTTTTTTTAAAAAATCACATGAATGTTGTTTCACATTTTTTATCTTGTTTTATTCCCTTCAGATATCGAAACATTCAAATACATTCCAAAAATGCATTTTCTTAGTCTGCAAAAGACACATGGAAAATGTATGTTCATATGGCTGCTATCAGCATTATGCACTTTCAGGAAGCTGCGTGACGCTAGAAATAATTTTTTCTGCAAGTTTGCATAGTTTCTGCCAGGCTTTCATAAATGTACATGCATTGCTCATAAAGTTATAAAACTATTCTTAACTGCGTTATAAGCTTTCAAAGCTGTATTTGCCTCAGTGAAAAAATTGTTGCAAGTGAAATTCCAAAACTTTATTGAAAACTTCAAGAACTGCTTTGAAAAATATATTTTTATGACTGGCTTAACACTCGCATAGCAAAGTATGAACATTTTCCTGACAAGCCTTATTACATTCCCACAGATAAATAAAATTCACACTTGCATTCACATTCCCTGCCCCTCCTCCCCTACTCTCTCCCTCTCTGAAACGTACTCTCGTACACATACATCTATATATATATATATACACACACACACCCCACCACCAAAATGTCTTTAAAAATTGATGATGACTTTTTCTTGGGAGAAATGACAGTTTTAAAGGAAACTATTCGATAAACCTTCAGTTCAAAGGTATAATAGCTACAGTTTCCTTAAATTTCTTTAAAAGAGGTTTAACATTTTTGATAAAATTAGATGTCAAAGCTTACAGCCATATGAAGGAACCTGTACATGTGAAGGTACAAGCAAATCTTTACAGGCGATGCTAGTAAAAGATCGGAGTACATCACAACCATATTGCTGCAGTTTGAAATGGTGGTCCCATGTACAAGTATTTCTATAGTTTGTTTTTTGTTTTTTTACAAAGGTTGTGTATACATGATAGGGTTTGTGTTGTAACATAGAAGAATGGTATGCGAATGCCAGTGCAACAGTCATTTTACATTACCAAATTATGCTTTACAAGAGCTCATTACCATCATCACTCCAAAAGCAAATGATTTATGTGGTGACAGAAAATTCTTGGGGGTGGTGAAATAAATCTCTAACTTCTGATGACAAAATACATGGAATACTTCATGCAATCAGAAATTCTACACACACACACACACACACACACACACACACACACACAAAAGACCCATAAAGTTGAAACGTACATGTATCTGCATGACCAAATAAACTGTTGTACATACCATATTATATGGATACATTCTCTCCCCTGCCTCCTCCACAACCATCATCATCTCTCCTACCCAGCTCAAAAAAATACAAAATCGTTGTAGCAGCAACATTAAAATATTGTATAACTTTGACATCCCAGCATACCAGTAAGTTGTTTTGAAGCAAAGTTGATTAAAAAGATTAGAAGTCTGTTAAAAGTTTTATTTACATTTTTACTAATGAAGATGGAGGATTTCTGAGCCATATGGACAAGAAATGATGTATGACCCACTAGATGTAACCTCTGGATGGAATATGCAGTTACCTGCTTTCATTTGACACAAAAAGCATACTCCGCATACATACAATATATTTACACAGTGACTTCATAAACTGCTTGTTAAACCTCTGACATTTAGACCAGCATGAAAAGAGTGATTTATAAATAAATTCATCCTCACTGCATATGTGTGTGCATGCGCACACAATATGAATTCACATATATGTGCATGGTTTTGCAGCACCTGCTAAAATATTAGAGATCTTCTACAGCATTATTTTGTGGCCACTTTTAAAAAAAAACAGATTTTAGTCAATTATTCCATAATAGCCCTTATGGTCAACATTTTTTTTTAAATAAAGACTTAATTATTATCACTCTATTCCCTGACATTTCATCCAACTGACCAAAAGATAAACTTATGATATTGGCAATCTAAACTCTTAACACTAAATTGAAATGCAAAGCTGAACTTCCAATGGAACCAAATAAAATATTAAAAGAAATGAAATTTTAGATAATGTGTCATGGATTATGCATTTTAAAAATTCTCCAAAATCTTTTAGTCATCAAATAAACTTTTCAGTCTTATTTTCTTGAGAGCACAAGTAATCATTGCAGGAAAACATGTGACAGTTTTCACTGAACCTTGTAAGTTTCATAAAGCAGCATACTGGCAAAAAATGCCTTCTGGAATTATTAACATCTGTAAAACTTGGATATTTTTCTTATGAAAAACTGAAGAGGCATTTTTAGTTTTTATTTTTATTTTAAAGACCTTGTAAAATGTGAGTGCTTCTTTTTAATTTTCTTATGCTACAATACTCATGAAAAATATGAATGGGAATGCTTGTGATTTAAAGCCAAAAATAAGGGGCAGCAATCTGATATCAATGCAGATCAAGAGCATAACTTGCCATGCATCCAGCAATGGGCTTGCACAGATCACTGCATTTTCAGGAGGGACAGTCATGTCAAATCTGAATCTACATGGCTCCTTGGAATGCAGAAGTGTCACTATCATCCTATACTGCAGTCACACTACACGGACCCTAACAGACACAAAACTTCGCATGCTATCACCTTATCTCATCCTTGCAGCTAATTCTGATCAACTGCTTACGTTCAATCTCATCTGCACTAACAAATGTATCGTCCCATTCGAGATCACTGGAATGCATTGAGTTACTAGTTTCTGCCCGTGTCTTGTACACAAGTTCAGTCAAATCTTCTTCAGTGTGTGAACGAGGTTTTATGTCAGGCTCCACCCCTATACAGCAACAGAAAAAAATAAAATCTGACATGACAAAATACTCTTTAATAATTATAATAATACTAGTGAGCATTTGTATGCCACCTAAACCAAGGATTAAGGTATGCATACACCCAGTCAAGATAGCTGAGTGGTTAGAGCACTGGCATCTTCACTGAGAAGCGCGACTTTCCCCACTTGATTCAGCTGGCAAGATAGGGACAACCTGAAAAGGTCAGGGGACAACCTTTACCTTTTACTTTTTTTTTACACCCAGTCACAGAAGAGTAAATAAAAATAAAAAGAAGTGCATCTTTAGTGATGATTTGTAAGCAAAAACAGACATAAATGTATCAGTTCATATGTCCTGGCTGGTTGGTTTTGTGGGAAAATGCATCGACCATTTTACAGTTGGGAAGGGGAGAAAACTAGAGCACCCAAATAAACCCCCAAAACTGGTCCTAGGAACAGCTATAACAGAGAGTGTCCCGATATGAGATCTGAACCCAGGGCCTCTCACTGCAGATGTGAGAAGCAAGTGTTTTAACCACCACACTACCTGGCACACCAGTTCATTACTGTACTGTATATAATGACAATGATGTAAATTTACAGTGTTTTAATAGACAATAATGTTTTGATAGACAATCTCACTAACAGTTTGACCACTAATGTTAAATCAGAGAAAATTTGTTTTAAATGCCACATTTCCCTTTATCTCATGAACTTTGTCTTGTGTCAAATTGAACTCAATCAAGACCCTTCCACACTGAAAAGATGAACATTAACAACCAATTTGCACACCCTGACATCTTATAGCTGCACTGCATTGCTATGAACTCTGCAGCTGTTTTTTCATAAAAGTTCTACAGGCTTCAGTCACATTTAAAAAGAGATTACAATCACACCGCTTAGTAGAAAATAATTTTTTTGATGTTCTAGAACTTGCATATCCCTCTAATTTTATATCGTTTGCTTCTCTACATCTATGATGATGAAGATAATAAATGTCATTTAACAGTAGTAGCAGAGTTCTGAAACTATATATCTCATTTGTAGGTGTCGCTGGTTAAAAAGTATTATTATTATTAAAGAGCATGTATATAGCATTACATAAGCAGAAAATGTTTAAAAGGAAACATTAAGGGCCCTTAAAAATCACAAATAAGACAAATACAAAATGACCAGATTTATGTAGGTAAATGAGATCTTAAAGGAGACAACTATTACCTAAATTATGTTGAGATTACAATTGAAGAAAGCATGCATATGTATATAATAAATGAAGATATACACAGAAACCCAAATCCACAAGCTTAAGTGTTCATGCAAAAAGAAATTGTAGGGAAAGAAAGCAATAATAAAAAAATCCCCTAAAAAGCAGTTCATATAATACATATTATCAAGGTGTGTATCATCCTCAGAAGAAAAGTATTAACAATAACTAAAGTTTTGATGCAGGCATGCGTGCTGACAGGTTTTCATAGCAAAATAAAGTTGTGTACCTGTTAGGCCGCGATTCACAAAGAATTTCACTCAGCCAATAACTATTTCATTTAATTTTGGCTAAAATGATACCTATCAAATATACTTTGATGCCAAAATTGAAAAATTTCTGTCGATTATTATTTGTCAAGATAAAGAAGAAATCTGCAAACTCTATATACTGTCCCCTTAAAAGGTCTTAACATTAAGCGTTCTTTACTTTAACAGCTGACATTGCAAGTTTGTGCCCTTCTAGATGTTGTATTTACCTCAAATTTCTCTTTAATCCTTCTATCACTTTTATTTCTCCTCTAAACATTATTTCTGTTCCATGTGCAAGAATGCAAGTCAGAGTATTCTCCTCATCGATCCTCTTTGCTCTAAACTGACACGCGGTGATGTATGTGGTCGACTGTGGCCTAGAGAAGAGAGAGAGGTAGGGTGTATAGTTTAGCAGTATAGCATGATGCACAGTATTCACTTGGTAAAATATCGATAAGCATCCAGATAGGGTAGCACTGTCTACAGCAGAAGACAACAGTCTGTGAGTATTCAACAGCTGTAGACAGCAGGTCTGAAGGAGGGAAGCCTGTTCTTTTAGAACGTAGATCACTACCTGCTGATACTTATGATGTGGTTTGTGCAAAGAAGAAGTGTATTGCAAAAGTGAGTTGCTCCATCTCTTGTGACAATGAGTGAAGAAGTAAAGTGCGCTGACACCGGTCAACTGTATTACCACTACTGTCGTTTCTTGCTGGTACCAAGCGATGCCAGGCAGTGGATGGTGAATTCCATTGTGCCA
Source organism: Marisa cornuarietis (assembly GCA_004794655.1). Taxonomy (NCBI): domain Eukaryota; kingdom Metazoa; phylum Mollusca; class Gastropoda; order Architaenioglossa; family Ampullariidae; genus Marisa; species Marisa cornuarietis. Next base: position 11,660,620 of record SMMW01000622.1, read on the forward strand.
CCAGCCCAACACCTTGTTGTCTGCAGGAGATACCTATCGGATCATTGCTGTTGTTCAGATCATCATTGCTTGAAGCAATTGATTTGAGGCAGCGGCAGGCGACAATTGAGCCCAGGAGGGGTTTGTCAGCGGTGACCATTTATGACCATTTATGTGCTACGATCGACTTGCCTACTGTCTATCTATGAAGCATCAAGAGGCAGGTAGCTGAGTGGCACTACCATTTTCTCTGCGAGAGGCTGAACTGACCACGTCCCGGGGGCATGCAAGTATGAATTCAGAGAGCCATGAACCTTTGGTTCAGGGAGAGACCCTGAGTCCAGGCATATGTATTTATATATATATATATAGATATATGACACTTACTGTTAATATTTGCCACTGAACATTATGTGTGTAACTGTTTGATTTCATGTTAACCTACTTAGTTTAATAATATTCATTTACACTGGTTCACGTGTTGTTAAGCACGCAAGTGGGGAGAGAGTGTTAATTTGGGTGAGTGCATGCGGAGATGCGAAATCAGGTTAGTGGGAGTAAAAGGGTGAAAGGAGGGTGAGGCGACCCTACAGAGGTGACCCCTTCCCCCTTAGGCTATCTAGCCATCCCTTCTCCTCACAGTTTCTCCACACAGAGTTGTTGACAAAAACAATCTAAAACTAATTCTTTACTTATTTTTACTATTTTATATAATTTTACAAAAAGTGCTGCCATGCAGCACTGGTTTAAGCTGTGTTTAGTTTATTAACAATAAAAAAAGCAGACAGTCTAGCCTACTCTAGGCCACTTGTAACAAATGCTTCCCACTCACTACTTCATACACCCTGACGGAGCTCTTTTAAACCAACCCTCTCCCTCCATTTAGTAAGCCTGTAGTTAGATACCAAACTAACAACATTAGTAAGCAGGCACACATTCTGATCCCCAGCCACAGATGAGAAGATTAGTCTGCAGGCAGATAATTTGATCCCCAGTCAAAGACGCAGTAAAAGAGAAAGTTTATGATTAACTTACCATCAACAAAAACAGAAACTTTGAAAAAAATGTTGCACTTATTGCCCATCTAAAAAGTACATAAAAATGACCAAGTTGCATCAAATAAACCTGAAACCTGAAAACACATTGTTTAAATTCTGACATTGAGAAAAATTTGAGAAAAGTAATACAGAGCAAAGATGTTTTTATACAATAAAAAAATATGCAACACCAAAACATTAAAATTAGGCTCTGCATACAGTAAAATCACAACTGACATATCCACATCCAATGTTAAGCAACTAGTAATTCAACTATTAGCGATTTTATTTTTATTTTGAAAATGATCTCTTTGGGTGTATAGTGCTCTATCAAAGTTCTACAAGGTATAAGTTATTTATATGCTTTACAAAAAGAACTGCACACTAAATACAAAAAGAAAAGTTCAAAAGAAACTTAAGCCAAGACTCACCTGCCTCATGGTCCCATTCGAGCTCAAGGGAAGATCCTTCTGTCAGAGACCGATCTTTTGTTTGTGCTGTGCTACTACTTGAGCTGTTTACATCCCCTGAAGGTGAGCAGAAGAGAAAAAGAGTTTTTCAATATAAACTATATGAGCTTATTTATTACAATATGATCGGTGTTTACATGCCATTTAAGCCAACAATCAAAAACAGTGCCTATGTACCTGAAGGAATGAACAATCTCAACAGGTCTGTCATGTATTATGCTGGGAACAACAGCGCCATCTTTTATTTTCCTGAAATCTATGTATCTCTTTTGTCTTATCTTATTTATTCCTGAAAATTCTTATCACGCCAATGTAGAAAATTTGATAAGGCATTGCCGTGATCTTGCTTATGACCTGCAAAAAAGTCAATAATGCACTATCATCGGAAAATTTAATGAGACAGCTATTCTCTTTGGTAATAATGCAGCTGTCTGTATACATAATATACAACAGGGGTGATAGAAAACATCACTGTGGAGATTCAGTTATTGATGAAGAAATCTTATTCAGTGCATAGTGGCATTAAAAATGTGGTTACTGTTAACACTCTTCTTCTAACAAAGCAGAGATGATAACCTTAATACTGAATTTGTGAGACATACCATAACTTGCATGGATCTGTGCACGTGCAGCTAAGGATCTTGCTTTGACATTTGCCAGAAAAATTTCAAAATCATCCTCTCCTCCTGCACTAGAAAAACAAAAGCAGATTGTTTTAGCACTGGATTTACTGAAACCACCCTTAAGAAGGCAATATTTTTCATAATTACATAAGCAGCATGCCTTTGAACATATCAATTGGGAAATATCCTGAAGATTTTTATATTTTTGCAACACATTTTAAAAAATGTTAGCCATTCTTTCTGCCTTATTCAATTCCACTGCTTTATCCACAAGCAAGAACTTGAAATGACAACTGTGCTCTTGCAAAGAGAGAACAAGAAGAATAAGGTGCACGCACACTTCCCATTCCTCATCATCACCCAGCCATGAGCGAGACCCGTTAATGGAGGCATTCTTTATGGCAGTCTTCTCCTTGGCTCGCTGGAGTTTGGCAATGTAAGCTGCTTCTCGCTTGGCCTCAAAATAGGCCTCTTCTTCTCTTTTCAGCTCCTCTTCTTGATGAGACAGCTTTAAGCAAACAGGTAACAACATTTTAATGTTGGTTTTGCTATAAAATTTTCCATTATCTGAATTATGCACTTCCTCATTTCTTGAAATACAAAGTCGGAATTTTAAAAAGTTAAGCTCAAAGTCATTATTAATATGCATTAATGTCCTAAGGGTACCTTTCAATTTCAAAGTGTAGGCTTTAAGTAACAAAGATGAATGTTTAAAAATAATCCATGTCAGAATCACTGTTTCCTCTTCATGTCATTACACGTGGGCTCTTTCAGCTGAACTCACTTGGAACTCATGCTATATTGATATGGGGTAATTTTAGAATTTGTCTACCAATCTCAAAAAGTATGAAAGTTATTGTAGTTCATTAAACACATCTTTATCTAATAATACATAACTGAGATGCCAACAGAAGAGATTAAAATAACAAAATGTTTAAGTACTTTTGTTAAATAAAAGAAAATTCACAATCAAAATCAACGCACAAATCTTTGATACTCTTAGAAACAGGAAAGAGTTAATGACATTTGCATTGTGAACTTTAACATTCATTCACAAATTTCAGGGAGCCAGATGAGTCACTGTGTGAATCACACTGACAGAGATGCATTGACATCAACCTCTGAATGAGAATCAGACTGGCTGCTTCATCACGTTCGCTGCAAACATGATGCTATATAAATATGTACACACCAATGTAAGTACTCTCTGTTACAAAGCAGTTCTCTACACTTGAAGACAGCTTGTGTGTGGTATGACTTTGTTTAGTCTACTATGTTGGTCATCTGCTAACAAAGACTCAAGCCAAAAAGCAGGTCAAACAGATCAGTATCATAAGCTTTGTGCAGCTAAACTGCACTATCAAATGCTCAAAATGGAAAAGGTATATGAAGCAATCTGAATTTCCTACTCTTTCAAATTGTGATAAAGGCTAAACCATGTCAAATATAAACTTAAGCTGAAAGTTGCTGGCATGTTAGCAGAATGTAGTGCCATCATTCTTAATACAAAAATGTGCTGAGAATTTATCAATTAGAAAACATTTTATGTACTGGTCTAAATTCTAACTACTGACAGCACTGAAATCTGCTTCCATGCAAGAGTTTCAAGCATATACTAGTGAGACATTGCTCAGTCAGCAAGCCTACAGCCTGCAATGATACTACGTAATATTTGCAGAAAATGTGGTGCTGAATAAAGTATGAATAATATGAATAGCTGGGAGTTAGGACATTAAAAAACCATGAATACTTTGCAATCTTTTAAGCTAATTAGTAAGAAAACCAGGAAATACAGAAAGAAAGCAATTTGTTTTCATAAAGATAAAAAACAGGAAATATGCATCCTCACTACACATGCAGACACATGCAAATACTTCCCAAGATGGTTATTTTAAAATTATGAAAGCATGTAAACTATTTTGGACAGTAACTCTACAGTCAGTAAAAGTTTTATTCAGATATGAGGAATAAACATTCACAAATTTAACGCAATAATTTATAGTCTGATTCAAGTCACACTTTATTTAGGCAACACTGGCTGTTATTACATGTATCTATCTATAAGCAAAGAGATTCACCAAAACAGGACAATATTATCTGAGTGGTTGAAACCAGATGTTTGCCACTATCCATTCAGCGAAGTATATAGGGATAGCTGCTTAGGCACATTTGTTCTACTGTTTGTGTGCTGGCGACTTTGGTTGACAATGAAATACAGAGAAAGCACACCCACACACACTGAGGTAAAATGGCAACAGCATGCACATGCACTTGCATACATATCAGAAATAAAACTTGGAAATAGCTTGCTTGATTGTTAGGATCTCTTTTACTGTTTGCTTTAGTTTTTTGTCATTTTTTCTTGACACTAAATTTTGACAACTCCATATAGAACACAAACTACATCCTTGCATGAAAGAAAAGAAGGGGGTGTCCACATTGGAAAACGGAGCAGCCCAGCCTTACTTTCCCTCATGGTGAATCTCTCTGCTATAAGTCTATCCTGGAATAATGGAGTTTTACATATTTTCTCAAAATTCTGTAAAATTTAGTTTTTTAGAGTTGACTCCATATCATTTTGGAAACAAATGTGAAATGAATGTAAGCTACATATCCTTGTCTGGACTAGCTCTCTACAGAGAGCTTATAATATTCACAGGAGTAGAAAGAGGCATGCATTTCCAGCATATAAACTATTATTTAACAAAGATGAGAAAGGACATGAAGGCTGTGATCAAAGTAGCCAAACATATATAAGCATACCTTTATCTCTAACTCTTGATCAATTCGCTTTTGTTCATGCACTATGACATCAAACTGTCGGGACTTCAGCAGCTGTACCTCTCGGTCAGTCAACAGTCTTGACCAAAAACAAGTTAAAAACAAAACTCAGCTCAAAAATTATACAAAAAGAAATGTGAAAACTAGTAAAAGAAAAGTAGAACATCAATAGTGGTAGGTACAGAAAAGGAAAGGTAACTCAAGGACTTTCAGAAAATGAAAGCGTTAACAAATTGTGCAGGCAATTGAGGCTAGTTTAAAAAAAAAAGGGGGGGCGGCACTTTTCCTGTGTTCTGTGTCTTGATTTTGTTTTCGAAGATGGGGTGGGAAAACACAATGTAAAAAGATGGTGTGCCATGAGGGTGGACAGGGAATGTGCGTGGATGTAAGCAGGAGAAAACATCTCCATGGATTTCAACAGAACTTGTCATTTACATATCTTACGAAAAGTAAAAAAGAAAAGGGTTGATCCTGGAAACATGACGCAAACAGAAAATTACATCATGAAGATTGAAAAAAAAACTGACGGCAAACCCAAGATAAGCAGGAACACATAACATAAAGACAACAAATATAGAAGGGTAATAGCAACAACAATCTTTTAAATTTGCACATCAACATATCAACATTTCATGAGAAAAAGAGTATGTCAAACAATTTGGCTTTTTTAATGCTATGACTTTCCATGCCAAGACATACCCACTGCACATAGGAAGACACTGTGAAAGGTGCTGAAGTAAGTTCTAGCTGTCCTCTGGCAGCCACATTTTTAAAAATATTTGTATAATTAGTGTGCTACTATACATTGTATAGTATTAAGAATGTGCATGGAAAACAGGTAAGATAAAGATGTGTAAACATATTTATACAAAAGAATACTAATTATTAAACTTGCAGTTAGGATTAAAGCAATAGTCAGCTCCTAGTGCTCACTGCATCGTATTGTGTTTCTCTTATGACTGGTAGCTCCAGTACCAGTTTGGGATGAGAAGATCAAAAAGAAGAATCCCCTACTATGTGCAGTTTCACAAATTTCTACCTCCCACTGGGTTTAGTGTATATATATATATAAAGTCCAGAATGTTCTGGAAGGTTCTAGATGTTTTGTAGTGGGGCTGAAGGCTGCTTACCACTCCATGATTGCGATTCGTTCATGAACCGTAAGTGCATTTGGAATTGAATCATCAACATCAATATATTTCAATAAAATTCACGAAAGATGTTCCAAAGTTTAGTGGCTCTAGGAGCACCAAACTCTTAGTGGTTCACTCTATTGTGTACAGCACAACTCTCTACCAGCCAACAACCATTAAATGGGCTGACACAGCTATCAAACATATTGACCAAAAGACTTACCCAAACAATTTAAAGGATGGACAGAGAAAATGGACAGCATTAGTGTGAAAATAGACTGTAATAATATCAAATAAATTATTATAAAGAACAACTAAGAAATAAAATGACTACTTGCTTAATGGGAAGATTATATAAGAGTTGTCTTAATCATGTCTGTTAATTAGATTTTGAATGTTTACTGAGTAGATCTTGGAGCTTGGCCTTTGCAAACTGAGAGACAAGTAAATGTTCTACATTACCCAACCAATATAAAAAAAATAAAATTAAGCAGAAAAATGTTTGAGTAAAACATCCTGCCACCCACAATTTATGAGCTGGACTCACCGGCTCATCTCATTCTGCGGTGTATCCTGCAAAAAAAAAAAAAAAGTTTGTTAAAAATTATAAGCATGAAGAAACCAAAATTTGCACTATACTTTCCAGAAAACTTAAATGAATGCTACATACATTCACTTTTAAAAAATGTCTCTCTCTCTCTCACATATACTATATGGAAAAGGAAATGAGCCACTGCAATAATACAGTATTTGCTAATACTTACATCATCCATCAAGTTTTCAAACTGAAATAAAATAATAACAACTTTTAAATGAATGGAAAACAGATACTTGCTAAGTTCCAATACAAACAAGTAAAATCTACTTAAAATAATTTTAAGTAATTGTACTACGTCTGCGATAAGCCTTTGTTCTTGAATAACTACTGAGCTTCCAAGCTCAAAGTTAATTAGACTTAAGACACTAAGGGGACACTGCCCTCTTCATTTGTAAGATCTCCTTCTGGTAAATTCATTTACAAAGTGACCACTTCCCCTTTTGCTAATAAACTGATAAGTAAATAAGCAATATGGTTTTAAAAAAACTTTACCCTAATTGGAAATATCTATTCGAATATTTACAAAGCATATATATATATATATAGTCTATATGTATATAGTACTCAGAATGAATGAAGTTTTTTGTATTTCTATGCCAAAACACTTAACTCCTTAAAGGACTAGTGGGCTTCATAATTTTCTACTAATGATTGAGTAAAGATCACCGCTAGATACTATTTCCCCAATCTGGGCAAATACACTCTTTCTATTCTTTTAAATACTTATCTACAAACATCATCATGCGTAGAATGAGGTCAAAATTGTTGTCAGATTTGTACACAGATACACCTGAATAACCTATGGTCCTATCTCTTCCACTGGCTGAAGCCTTTACAAGGTAAACATAATTATTCATGTACAATCCTGATGCCTGTGTTGGTGACCTCTTCCTGAGCATGGTGATCTACCTTGAAAACAGAAGAGGAGTATCCCCAGACTTGGGGAAATAGTATCTCATGGTGAACTCAGAGGAAAATTTTGTACCTAAATAATCCTTTAAATAATAAAATTCCTGCAGCACCACAGCAAGTGAAACTAACATTTCTGGAAGTGAAGGTAGGGAAGAACAGCCAGAAAGAGGGCAAGATGGTCTGATGGCAAATGGATGAATGGATGGACACATATTCACTTAAATTTACATCTAGCAAGTAGAACAGCTATATTTCAGTGGTGCTAGATATTTATTGGAACAGAAAGGACAAATAAATAAAAGCATGCAGGTCTGTCCGGCTTGTAGTATAATTATGTCAAAGCTATAGTGATGATGGGCTGGTAGGAATGGTTGGCATCTGCACAGTCAGAAGTGCTGCAGAAGTAAATGACAATGAAATTCCAAGAAAAAAAAACCCCAAGATAAATATCGCATTTTCTAAGCTGTCAGAAAATGTTGGAGAACACCCAGAAAAGACAATTTTGCAACAAAATATGATAAACGTGTTTTCTCAGTTTCAGAAATGAATTTATGGTTAAGAACCAAACAAATATTTTTTAAATAAAAATATTAAAAACGAATAAAGGTGACTTCAAGGCTAAAGCTCCAAGAATCTCTGTACAATCACTGATTCTTTTTTGTTTCCACAGTTCTATTTGTTTTCATCATAGACTACATAAGCATAAATATGGACTACAGACTTCTTGGCAGACAGGGAAATGCAACAGTGGTAACTGGCCAAAACTTTGCACAATGGTATAATAAAGGTATAAAAGAAAGGCTTATATTTGTCCCAATCACTTAGAATGTAGCCAAGCAAACAGTAATTATTTTAATTAAAAAACTACAATAATCTAAATATAAATAAATAAATAATCAAAGCTTTAAATGCATACAAAAAAATCCCTTTTATACAAGTGCATCAGTAATTTTTAATATGCCAGGTATTCAAGGACTTGAATGTGCAAAGCAAAACTATTCTGCATGTATGGAAGGTTGCAAAACATATCAGGAATAGACTACATACACTTGATGCAACCTGCAGCAAAGGAAAAACAAAAATGAAGATTACACTGTGCATTACTTTGGCTTCTGGTACCATAATTCAGATTGGTTTGCCTGGTTCTGGTGGACAAGTCTAGTAACACAATGCATCAAAACCTGATGGTGATTGTAGTATGTCTACATGTACTCAGAGACGTTTAGTAGCTTGTATATATGCTTTGGTTACTTTTAGAATAAAGTTATGTGATATTCACAATAGTATCTTGCCAAAATTTGAATACATGTTTTGATGTAAAGCACACATCCACATTTGGGTGAGGAAGGAGAGATTTTATATTGCTGCAACAATATGTTATTACAATGACAGTAAGGTAATAGCACAAATATGACAGGTCAAGTATAAATGTGCTGCACACTGGTTTAAACAACAGCATGAGATTTTAGGTGAAAAGCTTTGTCAATAAATAAATGCATTAAAACATCTTCAGGAACATAAAAACACTAACAAGTAGCATATCTACAAATTATACAGACCATGCATAATAGCACATACAAGCATTTATTTATTAATTTTAAAAAGTAGGGGAGGCTCTGAAACCTAGTGGTTTGTGTGTGCCAAACTGGAGGGGAAGTCACTGTTTTGATGCTTTTTTTTTGAAGCTTCCCCTGCCCACCTGCTGCTGCTAAGCAGAAAAAGACACATGTAACAATATATCAGAAAGGAAAAAGACAGTGACAGGTGAGGGTCAGGCTCTGCCTTTTATATGCTTTGACTCTTAGACACTGCCCTTAAGGCCACTAGACTATATGTAATCCTTTTTACGTTGTAATAAAATCTACAATAACTCACCTCTATTGACTGAAACTGGTCTGTACTGTCTCTTGACTTAAAGTAACTTCTCCTGAAATAATAATATCTTATTAAGTAAACATTTTTTATGTCTATATCATATATGTATTCCATTTGAAATCACTTTCTCAGAAATAAAAAAAAAGCTTGTGATGGATTTAAAATATTGTTTGAAGATATGGTGAGAAAAAGAACAAATGGAGTTTTAAAAAATGGAGAAGGGCTACAAAAAGTGAGAGAGAGAGAGAGAAAGACAGAAAAAGATAGAGAGTAAGGTGAGGAGATATGAAAGAACAGATCTATATATCCCATTCTATAATTATGAAACAGGATGTAGGCCTAATTAATTTCCATACATAGTACAATTACAACTGTTCCCCTTCTATGGTATCCCCAACAAGGCTGTCACAATTAATACTTATGATCTTCATTTAATTTTAAAGTGGGTCACGCTGTAAACGCTTGTCGTCTTAAAATCAAGTCTTGCAATACGAACTACTGCCCTGTTACGTCTAGGGCTTTTTTTGTCCTTTACAAAGTTGCATCTTTGTCACGCAAAGAAAAAATTGTTGTAAGTACTATTTTCAAACTTGTATGTTACAACTTAAAGTTGTGCACAGTATAACTCAGCACTTTTCAGGATGTTACACTGATCGATTGAGTAAAAATTCAGATGACGACATAACATTGATCCTCAGTATCATCACAAAGTGTTCACTGAAAAGAGCTGTACTGAACGAATTGTAACATGCAGTCACGTTGCCACTAATATGAATTTACAGTCAAAGCGATGATAAATGACACTTCATGAAGTATATGTAGGTATGTACGATTCGGATGTAAACGATGGCTTGGGAGGCGTGTCGAGTCGAACTCTTGTTCTACATACACTTTACAGTTACAAGGTATGGCAGTGAGAAAAAAATCTCACCTCCTGTCTAGCTTGCCACAGCATCTTGCTAAACAGTTTCCCATTTTGACAAGTTGGTGGCCTGGTTCATAATAGGCCACATTTGCTTGTCGCTTACTCGTCACATGCCAATGATACTTCCTTCGTCAGTAACGCAGACTTTCGAAAGCGGAAGCTCGTACTGGGGAGAACTCCTTGCACGTCAACCCGAAAGGGAGCCGATAAAGGTTTTACAAAAGCACGTATTGTCAATTTCACAAAAAAACAAAACAACTGTTGTAGCCGTAAGCACTGTGGCAGAAAGCGGTGTCAGTTGATTTGTAGATGTACGCCGAAGCTGAGTAATCTTGACACCTGCAAGAATATTTCGGGAGACCCTTTCATTTCGTTCCCAATGTCCATGGTACTGATTTTCTAAGCTAAAGTTTCTCAATAAGAACCTCCATAACTTTAATTTAGTTTATAAATTCATCTGTTTTGTTCACCAAGCATCCGACAATTTGAGGAAGTTCTTCTGACTTACAATTTTTCATTATAGCAGTAGAGGGACTAGTTATTAGCCAAGGACACACGGCCTTCCTCCCCTCGCTCGGTACTTGCTTTTCACCACTGCAGTGAGAGGCTTTGGGCTTAGATCTCGTCTCGGGACACTCTCTGTATGTGATGCGACACTTTCTGCGGTCTCCTTCCTTTACCCCCTCCCCCCGAAATAAAAGTGTAAAATCACTTCAGGGTGGAAACACTTCCTACTAAACCAACAAATAACCTGCATATATGGGACGCGCGGTACTGCAGTGGTTGAAACACTAACACCGCAGCGAGAGGTACTGGATTAAGATCTCATCTTGGAAGTAAAACACTCTGTATATGACACCTGTTTGCACGGGTGGGCGTCGGGGAACTGCATCCCCCAGAGTGCGAAATCACCGCAAGGTAGAAGTGCTTTCCTACTAAATCAATCAACCAACCCATCATCTCTTAAAAATTGTCTGGGCCTGAGTTTCACATTATATTTTATTAACCATCTGTAGAATAGTTCTATAAATTTCAGAATGTTATCTAGAGTTATTCAGATTTGGTGCATATTTAACATTAGTTGGAAGTTAGTTCCCAATTTGCAGTAATACTTGCCTTTAATAGTTGAATAATATCTGATAAACACTTTTCCTTCTGAATTTCTAGTAATATTTGTGATGAGAAAAATACATACAAAGTACTTAAGTCTATCATAATAATATATATATCTTTACATCCTACAAGTTATTTAGTAGCACATCTTTGTACTCTGTCCACTAATATCAATTGCCTCTTTAAGAACTAACACCATATCACATTGGCATATTCCAATTAATGTGGGTGCAGAAGTCTTTTGTACAATTTTTAAAATGTCTATCAAAATGCCTTAGTCCTCCTAATAATGCCAACCATTTGATTTGCCTTTACCACTCAATCAAAATTTACCCTGAAGTCCTTCGCATCACAGGCTTTTATTATCTGCACCTCATCGCCCATTTTTATATTACACATGCATCTTGGATTATTCTTACCTACATGCTTTACTCCACCCATTGATGATATATTCAAATATTCTTTGTATCATTTGCAAAGTGCATCCTGCAACATGTTTTCAGCAATTTTGCACAAAGCCTCGAGATGTATGTATAATTTGAATTATACAACAAATCAAACATACTTATTCTTTGAAATTTGCTGTAGATGATTTCAACAAATTTTTATATGGCAGCAGGATCCTTTACACCATGTCTACAAGTAACAGGCACTCCGAAATGTTCATTTAGAAAACTTGAAAAAGTCATTTTCTTTGAAATGACATAAAAGTCTTACTCAATTCTCACACACGTTGCGGCATAGAGTGCATCATAGTACATGTATTTCATGTACTGCTACTGTATAACTGAATGGATTACTTTGGAATTTGTGGTTTTGGACTTTGGTAACATTGCACTGTTTTTAAGTTAGAACAAATGAACTTATATATTAAACATATAACACAAGGAGTCATATTTTACCCTTTTTATTATTATAAACAAAATATTTAGGACTCACTAAATATCTTATAAATAAACATTGCGTACTTATGTATCTTGTGTTGTGATACATGTAATGATGAATGAGAAATATGCCAGTTTTTGTATGTGCATATAGAAATAAAGAGTGATATTGCACAATTTTAAGTTTGTCTCAAATGCATCATGCAAGTACAGTGTATTGCCCTTTCAATGAAAGATAGGAAGTGGCTGACTGAGCTGTGCTTTTACAACCACACAGTTTTTGATTCTGTTTATTAGCAGCGGGTATGTTGGCCATGCCTTGTCTCTAGTGTGTGGTTGTGCATGAATGGTGAGAGGGGAAAACATGTGTGATTTAAAATGAACTTGCATGCATCTGTATGTGTATTTCTTTGTGCTTATGTGTTTGTAGCAAATTGTTCAGCAGTTAAACAGTCATAGTAAGACAATCTAAGTCTCTGTGTTTAATACCTTTTACAATAAAGAACCTAATCGGCATATGTCACTAATTCTTCTAGAGGATTCTTTGTAAATATTAAATCTTTGCAGTTCTGTCCTATTTTTCAACATTTTTTTTCCTGTTTGCATTTTACACTCAATTTGTTCATTTATCTCTATTCTATGGTATAAAAGTGAGCACCATACACACATCTTTAAAGTATTTGTCTTTGAAAACAGTATCTAGGCTCTATGAATGGATATAAACTTTACACTCAAGATGGCTACTAGCACACAAATTAGCACAAGATTCTAAGGGCTGATGCTAATAATTTTTCATTATTTTCTTCAATGATGAAATAAAATTATTTACTCCTGGAAGATTGAAAAGAGCCTCTTCTCCACTGATATGCAATAAAGCAAGTCTTGATCCCAGCTATTTTATAGCTCATTGAAAGCACCATGGAACAACAGGTAATATTAAGCCTAAAATGCGAACAAAACTAGGCACCACAACTATAGCTTAGAATGAAATATTTGAGCAAATAATAACTGAAATTACAGAAGAGAACCAATTCAAATTTTTGTAATGTTGCTACAGCCAAAACAGTTGGTTGTACTGACAAAGAGTGACAGTAAAATGAATGGCCACACCAGAGCTAACTAAAATGCCCAGTTCAATTACTGTCCTTCTGGAGTGCACAGTGTATTTTAAATAAATGATTAATACTTTACTGAAGTGCTTTATAAGCAAGTACCAAAAAATCTTATTCCAGCCATAGTGTGACCAAAATAATCCTAGAGAACAAAAATAAATTTCTACAGTTTATATAAAAGAAAATATGTGACTGTTGATGTCAAATAATATTGCATTTATATTCCAGCAAGCAGACTTTAGACATCAGTCAAACATACAACTCTAATTACACAGAATCTGCAAGAGGAAATCCACAAATTGAATTTCCTTTAAGGAAAACTGATATTTTTGAGGACTGAAATCATCTAATACTGTTATGCACAATAAAGAGGGATTCACACAATACTTCAATGACTGGCTTCTTCAGATGATCACTTTGAAAGATCATTTGTTCCTATCAAAAATCAAAGCATAAAGAAACAGTATTTTTAAAAAACCAACAAACAGATTGAAAACATATTTAAATATCAAACTTTCTGCTGGAACAAAAAGCGTCTGAAGTAAAAATATTTCCTCACCTACCATTCATTTACACAACCACACAAAAAGTGATTCCACAAACAGCAACTCTTTTCCTAGCATATAAACTGATAAACCAGACCCACAAAGACTCAGTTTCAGATGGATATGAAGACTGGTGCACTTAAGTGAACATGATTAGCACCACACAGTTTTTTTTTTAATCTTTGCTGATGTTTGCAAGATACAAAGTTCTAGAATGTTAATACTAATTAAACATTAATTATTTGTACTGTGTAAATTATTTTTATCACAATGTAGGAGGGAGAATAGAGAAGACATACAATCTAGCAAATTGGTGTTTGAAGAAGACAAAGTTAAGAATGCATCTAAAAGAGTTGTCAATGAATAGGCTGGTATGCTTATTTGGACCTAGAAGACGTAACTAAAATATGGAATTTGCTACAAAACAGTCCTTGTCTTATTTCAATTCATGCTCCCTAAATGGGGCCGAATTCCACAAAATGTAAGGGTGCAAGACAAGTATGGCATGTATGTAACAAGATCTCCATAGTACCATATATTGTCAGATTGCCAAGACTGCATTTAAAAACTAAACTTATATGAAAATATGGCTTTTTATTTTGCTCCTGAAAATATTCAGATCTCCCTGCAAGGCTGTGGTGTCAATTATTATTAAACTTTTGTTCTGAAAGCATTCTCAAATGCTTAAATATTCTGCAAGTCTTTAACTTGTAAAAGAATGTCACTAAAAACATTACAATATCTACATGTATATGTCTAAACAAGCGGATTTATGTTCGTTGCTTCTTTGTCCAAACTATCTTTTCTTTCAAAAGAGATTCATTAATCCAGAAATCAAAAATCCCTTCTGGCAGAATGATGCAAAATATATATCCTCACTGACTTAGCAGAAGACAAAACACTTACAGTATTCACTTCTTGTAATGAATATCAAAATCAAAAATAGCTGTTCCCCAACCTCCCTAAAATTTGTGTCAGAACTTTTATGTAGGCATAAAATATAAATTAATTCTCTCCTTTCTCTTTCTCACATCTACAAACACTTTCTCTCTCACACACAAGTGCACTTATATCTACAGACTGTGCAAGTACACATGCATACATACAATGCAAATAAAAAGGAGCACACATGCACTCAGCACACTTATTTGCACCTTATTTGCTGAGCTTAGACCTCTCTGAACACATGCAATTTATCCCAGATGTTTCTGAAGACTTTCAATAAGCATCCTTGGCTATAAAGTCGGCTTCTCTATGATTGCCACACCGGCATAGCTCCGCTTGGTCATCATGGAACTGTTCAGCAATGTCCATGTGTTAGACTGGGGATCAAACATTTCCACAGACCCAAGATTGGATGAACCATCATCTCCACCTACCACATACAGGTAGCCACCTGTTGCCACCACACCTGAAGGAATGACCAATTTGGAATAAAGCAGGTTGAAAACAGAAGAAAGTAGAAATCATTCATGGACTTGCACATAAAAGTAACACATATAAAATAAAGGTTAATAAAACATCCAATTATCATTAATTTGTCACAATAATGTCATTTTTGCTTTTCTGGCCAATGACATACCTGTCGCTTAAGTAAATGCCGTTCATGTGAGAGGCTTAATAATACATTTCCATGGCAGCTTTTCTACTTGTGATGTCACATTAACTAGTATTCTCAACCCTTTTCAAGCAGTTGAGAATGGCAAATATACAAAGGCTTATACGTGCTATATGTACTTATATGTACTAAATTAAATAGTATCATTTGAAAACAATTTAGCCCTCACGACCTTTAACTTTTATATCAGTTCATTATCCTTATTATGAATTTTTTATCACCAAAAACAGCACTCATGCACTGATTAATCTGTATATTTATAAGGGTTCAGAGACAAATATAAAGCTTGAACAGCATGTTTGCAATGAGTTAAACAAAACTTTGTTTTGACCACAGTGACAAAGGAAATGGTCAAATAGAAAGATGTAAATTAGCACTGATGTATTTATAGGAGTGCCTATAGTGGAATCGAAATTCTAGAATGCATTTAACTATGAATTCCTTGTTCTGCATCCATTTAACTCAAAAGATATTATAAAGTATGCTTAACTATGAAGATTTCTATTCTACCAAAACCAAACTATTCAAACTTCTATGGTCTGCCTGTTGCAGCCAATGTATCTTTATCGTGGCTGGCAAAGAAAACTCTGAAGAATTGTTTCACATTGGTAACAATATTAACAGCACTTGACACACCTGCATTCCTGCGACAAGTGTGCATGTCAGCCACCTGTGACCAGCAGTTGGTGTCTGGGTTGTAAACTTCCACACTCTTTCTGACAAGAGGTCCATCATGGCCGCCTACTGCGTACAGCAGACCATTGACAACACCAACACCTTGTGACCATAACAGAACAGAAATGAAAGCTTATTTTGGTGTTGTTTTTTTTAAAACTAAATGTTCCTGTTTTTGCATTCCCATATGCAATCGCTCTCTTTGAAAGTGAAAAGTACAAGTAATGGTTACTTTCTATGAACATAAAACTAACCTGAGGCCATAGTTATGTACCAAGCATTTTGTCTTCGTAGTTATAAAGTCTGGACACTGGAGATGTAGCTTTATACTTGGGGCTGTAGTTATAAAGCAGTGGCAAAGATGCCCTAGGGTAAAGTAGTAAAGCAATGTCTGTGGGGGTCTGCACACTGCTTTTCAACTTGAGAGACAAGACAATTACTCTTTGTTTCCCTACTTTGCTCCCGAACAATGTTTCATCTCACTTCATAGCTATGGCCACAGCTGAGAAACTTGTTTATGGTGAAACCCAGTCAAGACACACCTGCTCCACTTCGTCGACATGACATATCTGCCACCATCATCCACAAGTCACTCAAAGGATTGTAACACTCGACTGAACTTAGACACTGTCTTGATGCACCATCATATCCTCCAACAGCATAGAGAAGATCTGGGAAAGTGTAAAAACCCTTTTAAAACATCTGGCACACAGTACCGAGTAATAAAATTTCACCAAATGAACCAGACGTAGGAATGACATATTGCAACATTACTGCCTGTAACACTTTAAGTACTTTTTGGGATATGTGTGCAAATTGAGCTTTTCACTAACTTAATGACAAAGATAATGGGAGAAAAGTCACTGCACAAAATGAAGCACAAAACATGCATACATGAGAGCAAAATGTTCGTAATCCAATAAACATCTGGTAAAGTTGATAGGAGTTTCACATAGGTTTTAAATGCATGGAATGAAAACTATTTCCCAAAGCTCATGGCACAAAAGAAACTTCAGGCATTCAGGATAGTAAATGAACATTAATAAGTACAGAAACCAGCAGATTAAAGCAGTCCAATCAGTTTCATTAGGAAGGTCAGAAGAAAATTAAAAAGCATAACTCTGTTTTTAATAGAAATATGAAGATCCATGACTTACTTCCAACAACTCCAACACCCACACTACTGCGTCGCACACTCATGCAAGCTATTGTCTTCCATTCTCCTGTACGTGGATCAAAATACTCTGCAGAGTCTAGACCTGGGAAAGATGGGAGTCAAACATCACATACACATACACAACCACACATAAAGTCTGTCTTTCCATGTAACAATGTATAGATTATCTAAATAAAAAATATGCATTAGAAATTCTGGTGACAAAATCTGCAATAATTTTCTTGTTATTTCTTTCAAACTACATGTAATTTTACAATTTATGAACTCTTAAAAAAAAATAAAACCAAATAAAAGAACAGAATGAAAATTGGTATCATGTAAATAAAATATAAACATAAGTCAAGCTTTAATACCTGTGGCCCCATCAAAACCTCCGACAGCATAAATATGGCCATTGAGAACAGCCACCCCTAAAGTACTTCGTCTGGCTTCCATACTTGGACATGAATTCCAGGTGTCATTTGCTGGGTCATATACATCAATGCTCCTCACTCTTAAAGAACCATTAAATCCACCAACTGCATAAACCAAGCCATTTAAAACTGCCAGTCCTGCAAGAAGGCAACAATATTTTATATTCTTAAACAAAAGGTTCTCCACAAAGAAAAACTTTAGAGAAAACAATAAAAGTATGTTTTGTCAGAAAGCTTTCATGACGAAATGACAAGACCGGCTTAATTTGTTGAAACATATTATTTGTGAGAAATTCAAAAAACATCTACCAGCAAATTAAAGTGATCTATACTCTGACCATTTTCAACTTTTAAGTTGGAACCAATCACACAATTTTTAAATATGTCTACTCTCTTTGCTGAAATAAGATTATAGGTGTGTTGACAGCCTTAAGGTTAATGGGAATTTAAAAAAATCTCCTGAACAAATTTCAATAACTCAATAACTTTGCAGCCTGCAAAAACTTTCAGTCATGCTCAGCAATAGTAATCACCAAGTACCCAAAGAACATCAGCATATACAATTTCTTACCACAACGACAACGTCTGGATGGCATGTCTGCCAGCTGATGCCACTTATCCTCACTGAAGTCATAGCATTCTACACTGCGGATGGCTTTTGGTGCTTGACCACCAACAACAAGGAGAACCTTTACACAAGCAGATCATAATAATAATAAAAACTTATTTAAATAATACATTTCTTTAGCTTGGCATGGCGCTTAATGTTTTAACAAAAGAGTAGTACAGACAACAAATACAGCAGAACAGCTTGCAAACATCAAAAAAGAAGTTAGGTGATGTAAGTGTGGGGAGAGATGGTGAGAAATGGTAGGACTACGAGACGACCAGTTATTGGAGGTATTCATAAAATAGGTGGGTCTTAAAATGAGTTATGAAGAGGAAAGTGTCAATAGTGAAGACTGTGCAAAGCAGTAAAGGCAAAAGGACTGTAGACAATGGGGCCAGTGAAAGTAAAGGGGCTACACACAAATGTGCCATCAGCTATGTGTGTGTGTGCATGCACATGCACATATTTATGCATGTGTGTGCATAACAGACTCATAAAGACGGTTGTTCGAAGATACCAATGGAAGAGGGACTAGAACACTTCACCAACAGTTCCCTGATGTTTCAAATGTGCAATTGACAGACTAGAGCTTTTCCCATAACCTTTTTTTCTTACCGCCCTTATGAAGCATTGTCACCGACCATAATTACCCATAAGGAAAACAAAATCAAGTACAAACACATCATTCTTCCAATTAAGCTATTGTGAGGCGCAAAACTATCAATCCCACAAGCCAGCAGTCATTAAAACGTTCATAAATGATGACTTGATACATTTTAAAATACTAGTACCAGCTATCTGGCACTTCTACTTCCCTTCCCACTACAAGATAGTTCTGAAAGTTTTGAGAAGTCCCTTATTGTGCATATGTATGCACTTACATGTACTGTCATTAACACAAGAGACTGGTGAAGGAGGAAACATACAATGATCTTTTAAATTTTATAAAGTAATTCACAGAATCTAATTTAACTTGCGTAGATTTATGTTTGTTATAAAGAGGTATTAGTAGGAGTTCAAAGACAAATAAGTGTTGTAAAAACAGAAAACTGTACACCAGTTATCTTTTCTTCAAAAACAAACCTTTGGAAGTCCAATAGGATTTCGTGGTTGAGTCCTCGGAGTCTTAAAAAGAATTTTCTGCTCAACTTTCAGCAAGTGATACTTCATGGCTTCAATCAAAAAGTCCTTGCAGCGAGAATTTCCTTTGATAAGTGGTTCCTCTTCTACCCGTTGCACTATGTAGTCCTGTGCCATTAGTGGCAGTCGTACATGCTCAAGCAATCTCTCAAGGTGTTCCTGGCGCCTGTGTAAGTCATGATTTACCCAGGACATCACAGCCTCGTAAACCTGGGCGGTAAAATACACGTACAGATTATATATTACACAACACACAAAAAGTGAAAAATGTTAATTACTTTTTTCCAGACCAATGATATCCATTTACGTAAAACTTACAGGAATATGTCTGTCTAATGACCATTGACTCTAACCTCTTACTCTGTTAAGTTAATAATAACAATGAACCCTTACAAAATGAATACAAAAATAAATGAAAATGGAACTGCTTCAATAATTTTTACGAGATTCAAAATATAAAATGCTATATATGCAAACCCTTTCCTCAGCATTTGCTAGATAGCCTTACTTGCTCCTCTGCAGAAACAGTCAGTCTGTCACTAGATATTAACTTGGCAACGCGTTCTGCATTCAGGGACAAAAACTCATCATAATGCACCAGCTCCCTGGGTAAAAAGGTCATAAAGACATGATTACTGTTACTTCATTACTATATATATATTCATAGAACATTAAAGCAGCTAAGAAAACCAGGAAGGAAACTATACTTTTCAAGTCATGCAGCTATTGCTGTTTTAACTATTATGAAGTTTCAAAGTTAAAGTGCTATGCATATAAATTTATGTATAATATATATATATATACACACACAAACACTCATATATATATATACACACACACATGCAAAACAAATGTGTTTTAGGAGTGTTGTATGTTGTAGCTTAATGCCATGTCAACAACAAAGGCCACATCATGGCGAATAATTTATGAGAAATGAACGAATTTACCATTAATAATTTTGTTTTTTAAATGACATACGTAAAATGTTGTTCAATGTATGTCTGTGCGTGGTGGAGAAGATCATTGCAAGCATGGATGTCAGCAAAATCACAAATCCCCAAACAATTAGAAGGATGAAGCTGGGTTGTCAGAAATTCACAGCAAGCATCATGTACCTCTGTAATCTGTAAAAGGTTTGCTGCTGGCAGCAGTGTCTGAAAAATAAAATAAATAATACAACATAAAATATAACAAGAAGTAAAGATGCTTCAATAAAGTGTGTATTGTTCATCTGTTTTGGTATTTATTAGCAACAGAGTACAAAATAGTTTTGTTTACCTATTTATGTTAAAATCTGAAACATCATTTTCAATCTTCTTTTAACAACAGAATCATAAATTGTAAATGCTAGGAGCATGTTTATACCTGTACATTTTCTTCTGTGACATGAATTTCTGATGTGTAGATGAAATCAACAAGGAGTAAAAGTGCCTTAGGGTCAATGGCCTGCAAGGTGATACAATCAGACTTCGACTCAGCCATCTCCCCTGTGAACATGGCATAAAAATACTGGCTGCATGCTGAAAGAACATTCTTGTGAGCCAAGATTTCTACGTCCCCTGCAACCAAGGTTACATCACACAGCAAGCCAGATCTGAAAAACATAAAAGCAAAACATGAAAATAAATATCTAGTAACTAAATTAATTATATACTTCAATCCACTAACCACTTTATTCATGACATCTATCTTTATTTATATTTTAGAAGCTCGGCTATTAAAAAACTTATGATCCAATTTTACCACCAAAAGCACTTAATAAAATTTTTTCAAAAAGTAATGCTCCATCTTTGCTCCGATATCCAGGCAAAATATAAATAAACTACAATTTTACAATTCCTGTTTAAAAGACCTTGGAAACAAAGACTTCACACTTACTTTCTCATCTGATTTAGCAGTTCAAACGCTTTTTGAGCGTGTTGTGGGTGTTTGTAAGCTGGATGCTCCCTTCCTGTGGCAATCTTTGGACGAACTGTATCCATTTGGTACACAACTGTGCTGACTTTCAATTTGAATCATATGTCATCTCCCACGTCGAAAAGAAAATAAATTTACAGCCTTTCTCATTCCTTTTTTTTGTTGCTAAACTGCAGCACAGCATCTTAAATGAAAGAATTTTTTAGCCATGGCTGGAATTTACTTTTAAATCACCATGTTTGCTGTGGAAGGGAAGTTAATGGTCCTGGAAAAAATGTTATTAAATGTTAAAATATTAAATGTATTTATATGTCTGTCAAGTCATCTATCAAGCTTCAAGGCATAATTTTTAATGATAATCTTGTAAACTCAACACTATGATCAAAGTGCAAAAATAAACTCTGAACATAAACATAGCTGCAACGATTCACAAGAATATTAAGGCACAAACTGAGTTGTTTCCTAACTGTCTACAACAAACATTAGTTTGAAGCCACAACATTGTAACTTTTCAATAACCATAATCGATTTGCCAATGGGACAAGGATAGAAATTTTATGTGAAAGCAAATGTTATTCTACTAGTTTAGGGTCCCCCAGTTACTTAGTGCACATTATTATATCCGATACTGCAATGAATTTATTTGAAGTTAATTCTTTAAAAAGAATCAGATTGCGAGTATTACTAGTATTATTACTATTGGTCCCTAAAACGTAAAATGTAGTTCTGTTAACCGTCGTCTGAGTTATGTGTGAAGTCTCGGAGTGCAGACAAGACAAAATAGTAGCATTGATAGAATCATTACAGAGAACAACATGCTGAATACAGAGCAAATAATACAATACATTTATAACTATTAGCATTCACTTTCATATTATTATTCACCCTGGCCGTCCAGCCATACCACACAGCGCTAATACTAATACTGATATATTACATACAGACCTGGTCGTATCAAATCTAATGTTAACACTCTTCTGGCGCAAAATTGGTTACATTTCTCAAACCTAAAAATACTAAGCAAACACCTGGCACCTTACCATCAGCTTTTTAGGTTCTTTTTCCTTGTCAAAACCGAAAACCAATAAAATAAAATCGATTGTACTGAAGCCACAGTATACACAAACTTATTAGAAATCTACCATTTGAGGATTGTGAAACTTTTTGAGAATATTACAGGAAGTTGACAAGCTAATTTGATTTATGGCTCTTTTACTGTACATGCTGACGCATTATATAATTATATAGAATCTGATTGTCCTATTTGTAGGGATTCCTCTGGGTCCAGGGAAAAACAAATGTTTATAATGACTAGTAACATGTTGAACTTGGCTAGTTTTCATCAGTGTGTAATTGAAGTGATATCTATGTGTATATAATGTATGCTTATATTATATTGTGCGAAAAAATTAACGACAGCTTACTTGAAAAAAACTTTGAGTTGCTAATGAAAATAATGACAGGATAAGTAGATGCTGCAGGCACACCCGGCCGTAAGTTATGTCGTCTGCTGCCGAAGGAGCAACGTCACGCATGCGCAAATAAATGGTAGTCATGCAAGTGCAAGAGCTTGGCGTCTGCTGCTACGCGCCTGCTCTGCCTGCTAACTGTATGGTTTCAAACCAACCTGCACGACAGATGTAGTGTCTATCATTAGCGAGAATGTCAGTGCTACAAGTAAGTAGTAAATTTCTACTTTTAGTGCAGTTTTTAGACCGTAGTAGAACTTTGAGCTCTTATTTAACAGCGTTTACTTCCAAGCTTGTTGCAACACGTTCGATCATGTAGGAGTAATTCTTTATCGAGTCTGACCGGGCACCGATAAGCGCGGGGGTATTCAGGGTTAGATTTTTAATAACAAGGTGTCCAACTATGTACCAAAATCATGCCCAGGCGTCTGTTCTCGAATTGTCATTTAGGTAGCAATTAATTAATAGAATCTTGGAATGATATATAACAGCAATTAAAAAAACATATCGTTCTGATCGAGTCAAAATGCAATTAAGTGGGTAAAGTATTTTCCCTCTGATTTAAACTGTGTAAAACGTAAAACGCACAGGAAGGCAAGAACAGATATGCTTCGCCTTGTGTGTGGAGATCGGAACAAAAGCCTTTAAATTCTGTATACGTTCAGAATGGCCATATATCTCGATCGTAAATGGTTCATAAATTTCCCATATACATTTACGATTTATTTTACCACTGACATACAGGTGCTCTCACTGATGTTCCAAGCAGTAAATGTGACGCTTTTGATAAGCTACTGAAGAAAAATTGTGAACAAGTCAGCGTGGCTATGAATAATTGTAAATGTGTGAAGTTTTAGTACTATTGAATAGTAGATAAAAAGCTAATAGGCTTTGGAGTATCTAAAGCATAAATCAAACCCAACTTCTAAAGTTCTTTTATTTGTTCACAGTTTCAGATACTTTCTTTAATAGCAAAGTTTATACATGTATATATTTTTATCGCTTTAGTTACTGTGGTTCCCTTTAACTACTATATATAGTTATAACTATGGTTAGCACTATTATGCACCGTGAAAATACTCCTCTGATTAGCCTTTATGCCTATAGTATTTGGTGATAAATGCATAGTAAAATCTATATCATTAGTTTATTTAGGTACATACATTTTGTACCTTGTCTATTTATTTACATTTGTGTGAGTGTGCACGGATGCATACAGGTGTGTGTATAGGTGAGAGAGGGCCAAAGAGAGGAGAAGGAGATAAAAAAAAAGAGAGACATTCTTGTCTAGTTGACAATAATATTGTATATTTTATATAATATATTATACATATAAATATATAAAACCATGTATAGTATATGTTGCTTTGTTGTATGCACAAACTGAACATTCAAGACTAATAAATGAAGTGAACCTCTCATCTCAGGAGAAAACCTTTGCAAATGAATTTACAACTAATACACTTAAAATATAGCAAAAAACAAAAAAATTATTCATGTTAATTCCTATCGGAAATGTAGTTTCTTAATCAAAAGCATTTTTGTAGTTATTTAGGCTATTTGTGGGACAATAATAATATTTTTCTGGCTGTCTGTTTGGTCTTGTAAAAAGCTTTTAGTATATCATGCTGTGTTTTAACATGTACCTTATGCTTCACAAAAATAGTGAATATATGGACTTGTCAAAGTTATGGATATGTCACATTCTTGGGTTCTAAATCCAATTTTTACGCTTGCTGCCTATTTTCTTGAACGAATTCAGGTGGCTATATTTAAAAAAAAGTTTTGAAGCGGTTGAATACCCACATCACCCACAAAAACGAGCGGTGTGTCATACAATGGAATAATGCAATAGCAGACAAAACCGTTCATATAGTAATACTAGCCGTCGTCCAGCTATGTTCACTACTTTCGATCTGCGGCGTCATTTGAGTCTAGCTTAGTCATGCGCGACGTCGGTACAGCGAAATAGTGCAACACGTGTACTCTTGATGCCTCGATCATAATCTGAGATCATTTTCGTCAACGGCGACACGACGTTCTGAATCGCTCACTCTCATCTCTATATCTCTCGTTTTCTCTCTCATACATGTGCTATAAACAAGAAGTTTGCATGGTATGTTGCTTGCGTCTGTGAATGTGTGTACGTGTGCGTGCGTGCGTACGCGCGCGTGTGTGATGTATCTCATTACGTCATTGTCCGTGTTAATTTTGCGTAAAAATTATTTCAGCATAATTTAATCTGGAGACATCGGTAATATTTTAGAACGCGGAAAATAAACATAAGCCCTCGAACAACGTACACCTACCAAACACAACTCACGACCGAACGTTATCAAAGCGAACATTCCTGCTACGTTCGGTGGGGATCAGACAAACAGTGTTAATTATAAACGGCTTTATTTATATAGCCAGGTATAAACGTTCGTGCTGTGGACAAGCTTTCACGCTGCTCGATGGGTCAAGACCTACACTACCTGATACTGATCGAACTTTGTGAACCAGCCAGAGACTAAAGAGCAAACGGTTAATAAAAAAAAGGCCATCATGAAGTGGAGAAAGTACACTTCTGGATCGTATTCGGTTCATTGCCACTTAATGGGAGTTGGTACCCGAGTTAAGAGCGCCTGGAGGAAAACCTGACTTGCAGTCTTATTGATCGAGCCTTTCAGTTCGTCGACGTGTGCTTGTCTTTGTATACTTGCAGTGGTGGGCATCGGAGGTAGAAATAAAAATATCAGAAAGAGAGAACAGACAGTGAATGCTAAGCAAAACAAAAGCAGTTACCACCCAGACATACATTTAGACCGTTTAACGCTAACCTCTGTCTTTCCCTCCCTCCCGTTTTCGTGGTCCATCTAATTAAGTGTCAATTTTTTTATTTCCTTCTCCATTCGTTCTTTTCTCACTCTATCATAGACGCGTGCGCACAAAGAAAGCACATGTACACCACCCACTGTCTAAATTGCTGCAATAAAGTCAGCTTCTATATCTTGTTTAGTTATTTACGTTACGAAGATCTCTAACTCGATCCTGCCCCTGTTTTGAAACGCCGAAACTCTTGCTGGGTAACCGGTTACTACAGTTTGATAAAAACCTCTAGTCTTTGCTTATATCTATGGACACCAACGTTAGTGAAACTGCCGATAAGGTTGAACAAATACATGCATCTCACCTTGTAGTCTTGAATGAACATTTGTCAGGGTTGACAGACATTTATTGACACCTGACTCGGTAACCGCCAGAGAGAAAGCAGTCCTTTTGCACAATTCCGTTTGAGCAATTGTGAGTGAAAAGGCAGCCATGGGTTCCATTGAGAAAAGCAGTTTTTAAAAGCAATAAATTAAACGAAACTAAAAGCGCGGTGCCATATGTATAAAGCTTAATTTCATTCACTAAACAGCACAGGCGCTTTCAAAATGCATCAAATAAAAGACCCTGATGCATTTTGTGCGTGCTTTTGTTTGCGTTATAACTATAAACTTGTCTATATACTTGCTTCCTCAGATGAATGATAGTAAAGATCCATTTACATGTTGTAAACAGAGGGCGTCTTCCATAACGTCAGTTTGTCAGTACGGTAAATTTTCGATCGTTTGGTTTAAGTTCACATTACTGCTTTAAAGAAAGTGTCTTTATGACAGTATAGCATAATTCAATAACTTTATAGTCATAATGCAAGAAGGGAGAAGAGGAAGAGGATAAAAGGGATGGCAGTTTCATTATTCATCAGAATGCGCGTGTGGTCTTTTGCCACTCAACCACTGTGAAAGCTGTGCTGCACATGTAGCACAGCATATATGCGGGGCCCAAGGCTTGTCTTGGTCACCAATCTTGCATCTGAAGTAAAGATGATATGCTTTCTTTACTTAAGAAGGGTTACTTTTCTTCTGATTGGCAAATGTCACTTCCCCACAAATATAGCAAACATTGTCCACGGTATTAACGCACTTTCGAGGCATCAGTGTTCTGTATTGTAACTAAATGGATAAAATAATAACAGTTTTATGTAACAGTAGCTTAAACTGTATCCCACGAAGTCTGAAATAGTTTAAATGCTCAACCTTTCTGCCTGGGCTCTATGTAGTACACTGCTGACGTCAGCTTACTTCAGCAGCCGCCTGGCAGTAGTACTGCATTGGATCAGAAAATGATGCAATAAATTCTGGATGATGTGTGCATGATAGTATTATGCAATGTAATGCAATATTACATCATTCTATGCATATTTAGGATGTTTATTGTTACAGTTCTACTGGATAAATTTACACGGTGAAACAAAAAAATGAACTATATCAAATATCTTCAAAACTAGAGCCAATAAAAATTGTTCATGGTCATATTCGTGTTCAGCAGACCAAGAGACTACTGATTAGGACCCTTTTAAGTCAGTCATAATGTTAGTGTTGACCAGTGATAATAGAGACGAGCGAAGGCATGCCAAAGTCTATGCTGACGCTGACGTTGACAAGGCAGTGGTCCTGTGCTGTGTTCCGATTTGAACACATCGTCTCTACGTCCCTACCTAGCTCTCACTATCGGCCAGGAACTGCAGTTCAGGGCCCACGAACTCGATCATTACCGGCCGAAAAGCGAATTAGATTTAGGGCACTGCATACCCCACAATAATATTGACGAGCGACGACAAACAAGGTGCATTTTGTAGGTCTCTTCAAACGGCATTGAAAGAAGGATATGAATATCCAGGAATTTGTCCAGGAAACTATGCTCAAACTTTTGTAAGCAGAACTTCATAATTCTTCTCAGCCCAATGCATAGCCAGGGATTTCTGCCACAGACTTCAGAGGGAGATCGACGTCCCTCTCTTTCTTTCTCTCTCTCTCCTTCTCATATGGTAGCTTTGATATGATATCCCTTATCAGTCTGAGAATATTCGACTTTTACTAGTTGATGGTGTGTTAGTTTTTAACGTTCTTTGTTTTACAGGTCCACGAGAGTGAACATTAGTGGCCCACTCTAATCAGTACACACGTAAGACACTTTTATGACATGGCTTTTACCACCAACTGGACTGGTAAATACAGCATTCAAAAATTCCATTCTGTATGTCAGCAGGTCGCAAGGGAATTGTCATAAGTCCACAGAAGCTCATACAAATTTTTAAGCCCTCCTTTTATCCTTTCCCTCACGCAAGCCATTACGGCGCAAGAGTGAGGTGCATATGTCTATGTATTTCTTTGCGCATTGTATTGAACTCGATCGACCACACTATACATGCGTGCTTAGTGTTTTTAAACCGTATCAGTCTAATTTCAACGAGAAAGTTGGACGGTGTGTTAACACAAATCGTCGTTAAAAGTGCTCCACTATGTCAAACATCGTCGTCGCTGAAGGCGCAGTCGAGGATCGATACAAATTTTATTTGAGCAGCCAAAGTCAGACTGCGTAGATTCACGTCGATTATGCATAACCAGTGGCGTAGGAAGATGCTCGGCTTTGAGGGGGGGGGGGGGGCAAGCTCCATGCTGACAATGAATAACGTTCACATTCTTGCCTTCCCAGCATCTATTTGGGGGCGGCTGCCCCCTTGCCCCCCCGGTTCCTACGCCACTGATAACACAGGGTCTAACCGTAGCATGTCGAGTAACACGTCAGATGAGCCATCACTAGTGGCACAGTAGCACATGTAGAAATAAAACAAGATGCAACTGATTTTTCAGGTTTATTAAAGCTTATGGCTGCTGGAAGAAATTTGATCTCATCTGCTGTTTAGAAGTGTGTGTAGATTCAATCTGTTTCTTTCTCTTCCCTACCATCCCCATATATATATATATATATTGCGTGAGTACTATTCTTTATGAAGTAGTCTTTAATTTTCATGGAGCTCCTATTATTCTGTCAGGAATGTTTCTGTTTGTGCAGCAAAAAAGAAGAGAGAGAGAAAAAAAGAGAAAAGCTAATGCGTGCTATTGGTACAAGCAGTCAAAATTTAAAACATAATAATTAACTGTTATTAGCTTCCTGCAGTCTTTCTTAGAAAAAAACCTGTATTTAAGTGTGTAACGTAATACTTCCCTTTGGGACCACACAGATAGTTGGTAATTTTGTTGATAGTCGGCAGCTATACAGACGTGTTTACGGAGGCTAAAGGAGCACAGTGGCTAGGGTATAAAGAAGTGTGTGTGTGTGTGCAGACGTGTCATCGTGTGCAAACACTACATAAGCGCTTGTGTCTTTGTAGGCAAGAATGACCAGGAGACTCAACTTCTACACTGCAAAGGCTTGCCTCCTTTTTGTGTGATGATTTTTAAATAACTTGTAATGTTGTTGAGATATTGTTACACGTAGTAAAAAGTGTCTGTAGACCGCCTGTTTTTTTACCTCCACTGTCTTCGAGAAGTCTCTTATAGGTTTAGCTCAGAACAACACATACAACTTTGACAACTCAAAGTGATTGATTGGAAATAATTTGCTAAAACGTCCGAAGGAAAAGGCGTAGTCGGTGTTGGAGATGGTTATGAGGGCTGCCAGCAGTAGGCAGGAGTCTCGCAGTACTTTTTAATATCATTCCATACGTGCTTCAGTTTATTTTAATTACCCAACAAAAATAATAAAGCCTATATAAGAACCAGGAATAGCTACTTTTGTGACGCCCACTTGTTATTTACCCTTGAGTTTGACATAGGGGATACGTCGGTTATAGCTAAATTGTTCGATAAACCTTATCCTGTGTACACAAGCAAGATATCAGTAGGCAGTATATATATATATCTTTTACTAACAATGTTTCTCGTGAAAATGGCAGTCTCAAGGGTATATTGGGCATACTCTTCTGGCATTTACAAGATCGATTGATAGTCCTCTCTTATCCAAGCACATTTTCGCTCATAATTTGTACGTCGCACTTGAAGAATCGGCACATTTATTAACAGTCATCTGTTAATTGTCTTGATATGGCTCCTGTGTCAGAGCCTTTAGTGTACTATATAGAAGAGAAGAAGGGGGGCAAGTCAGCATCGACAAAGAGGATATACTTTATCATGCATTTACACTCGAGAAAGAATTGAGCAATCGAGAGATAGAGAGAGAGAGAGAGCGTGAACCAGCTAAGCGTGCTTGATTACATGTGCATCTCATTTTTGGAGCTAGAGTTTTTTTTTTATATTTTGCTACACTGACGCTCCGCGTGGCAATAAGCCCGCCTCATAGAAACCAGTCAATCCATAGTTGACAATAACATCACGGAAGAGTTCGCGAGAGAAATCAACCCAGGCAACTCTGGTAGTGCAGTACATCAGGCAGATTTACGCATGCTCACACGTACCTACAGACGCATATCCATTTCAAAATACAAGTACAGATCTAAGGGCTCACACACTAACGCACGCGCACTTATGTTCGCTCACACATGTACCATTTTCATGACCGCCACATCACTGGCTCGTAACACGGGCATGTGAACAAAAGCAATTAAAGTGCTGCCTTAGAGCCCTCGCTGTAGACGGACTTTTATCCGTCAATCTTCGAAGACTATATTCCCCATTGCCCATATCGAGTTCAGTGGATAAAGCTACCGCCAATGTAATTGTACATA
The DNA here is from genome assembly GCA_004794655.1 of Marisa cornuarietis. Classification (NCBI taxonomy): domain Eukaryota; kingdom Metazoa; phylum Mollusca; class Gastropoda; order Architaenioglossa; family Ampullariidae; genus Marisa; species Marisa cornuarietis. The sequence continues at coordinate 11,691,181 of SMMW01000622.1, forward strand.
ATAATCGGCCAATAGCTAGGCCGCTGATCATAATTAACCAACTGTTGTGTATGACTTTTGTAATTGCCGATGTTTTTAGTACTGCACTTTTTTCCCGCGTTGTTGATGTACTTCGGCGGTGATGGTGATGATAGAAGTAGTGAAAAGAGCAACAGCAGTGAATTCATCGACCCTGAAGAGCAAGCATGGATTGTCTTGTACACAGGTGTACCTGAGCTGGGTCAACTCAGTTCTCCGCGAGTCTAGCCGGCCAGTGGACAATGTGGCAGCTTTACAGGATGGACGCATTATGTGTGAGCTCATCGATGCCCTCGCACCGAACGCCAACCTCATGGCCAAAGTACAGGTAATTGTTGAATGATTAGACCTCCGCTGTGCTGAGTTGTGAGCTGGTTATTTTTTTTTCCAGGACATTTTTATAGACGAACCCAGTCGCAGGTGTCTCAGTCTGCTACGTACATTAATATTTTGTCTCGTTGCTTACAAGATTTGCGTGTTTATGTAACTATTTTGTGATTATAGCTAGTTCTAATTCTACGTCACAGAGGAAGTTTAACGTTTGATGTTACTAGTTTGACTAGATTTATGTTTTAAATCTGTTTCCATATAACCCGATTAGTTTTTGATAATCAATTAAGCTGCTTGGAAATGTGGAAAAAATCCAGCGACAGCTATACATACACTGCTATATGATATTTCATGGCAACTCATGACTATATCTCATATACAAATAAATATTGATCTTTTATCCTTCTGGATGGTCTATGGGAAGTAAACACCGTAGCCTCATATGCAGGCCCCACCACCCTCATAAACTCTTATTACTTTAACTCTTTACGAGTTATCGAATGTCGATAATCTATAAACCATGCTTACTTGGTTGATGATCTAGAAACTCTGAAGTATGGAGGAGTGTACATTTTAGCTGTCCTTTGGAAGAAATTATCTGCTTTCTTTCGTCTCTAATCAGGCGAGAGATAGAATGGAGGTTGGCGGGTTGGTTAACCGAGAAAAGTGAGAACGTCTAAAGCACAGAGTGCTTACACAGGGTCGTAGGAAGCTGCTCTGGGAAGGAGAGGGGCAAACTCCATAACTGACAGTGAACGACGTTCGCACTCGCACATTACATAAAAAAACGAGGAGGTGCGCGTGAGTGCAGCCATGCACACACGCGCGCATACACGGTGGTAGCATTACAACATATGCTGCTTTCAGTGTTCAACAAAACAACACTTAACAAGAAATAAAACGCATAGAAAAAGGACGCATCCACTTATCACAGTCACAAGAAATTGTGTAATATTCATTACAAACTTTATAATCAAAACAATCATATTAATTCGAGGGTTGGAAGTGTCACCCCCCCCACACTTTTCCTGTCTTTTTCATTAATGCCTTTGTTTTTTTTTTTAGCAATGTAATGTTTCTTTATCCTTTCTTTAGATAAGGGTCAAATGTGAAAAAGCATATAACGTTTGCTTATTCTGTTACCCTCGTAAATAAAGATTTGTCATTTCTCTCTCTCTCTGCTCCACTACTTTTTTTTGTACTTTGTGAAGAATTATATCTCAAGCATTGGTCGAGGGGGGAGGGCAAAAGGATATTCTTGCCCCCACCCTCAGAAGTTTTTGAGGGGGTGGGGCACCCCTTGTCCCCTGGTTCCTACCCATATAATGGGTTAAGAAAAGAAAAAAAATGCAGCGTTGAATTAAGAAACACAAGCAAAATTGATTAAATTTCATCTATAAGTTTACCCTTAAAATAATAAATAAATTGAAACAAAGTCCTCTGCGTGGAGGAAAACTGGGTGATCAATGGTACCAACTGAAGTTGTTTTAAAACGGATTGACTTTCGCTTAGACGTAGCTGGGCTGCACAACGAATTGCTGCCCGAACCTTTTTACCTCAAGTTCAGTTTCCGTGCAGCACATTTTATGTCGGTGTTGAATTTCGTCTGATAAAGAATCCTAAGGCCAGTACGATTTCTTAGATAACCTCACTGAATAAATTGTTCTTAAACAGCACTGACAAATTGCCTTACCCTTGTTCCGTTCATTGATACCTTACAAAGAACCCCCGGACCCTCGAGTCTCTTTCCTTTGCGCGAGCACTCCCGAACATGGCAGTAGGCGTACGTACGTGGCCAAGTGTTTTGAGAAAGGTACCACAGAAAAGGGGCAGGAATGGGGTACGCGGGGGATGAGAGGAAAAATAGAGAGGGTACGTATAGGAGAATTGCGAAGAAAGAAAGACAAAAAGGAGGACCCCTTTTTCTTCGAAGACAGAAAAAAGGAGGCAGACAGGAAGGAGAGAAAAAAATGAAACAGTTTTTTTGTTGTTGAGTACATCGAAATTAAACTTTCTGCAGCTGCAAACTTCTTTTTACATCTGATTTCGATAAACCTTATAATACGGACGTCAAGAGGTCAGGTACAGACTATATATATAAAGCTGCGTACACACCTTACGGCCAGTTTAAATAAATCAATCAAACCTCTATATACATTTCTAAAACCAAATAATAATCGGTTTTACACCAAAATCATCATATATCTGGTGCCACATGTCGCTCGTTCGTGCAGTTCCTTGTTGAACAGTTTGAATACTGTCTTGATATGTGAAAGCCCTCCAATCCCGATCTTTTCTCCAATGATTAAGTGCATGCCAGTTGTTTTGAACAAGAGCGATGTGACCGTGCTGTTTATATCCTTGTCGACCGTCGACAAGCTGTAGTGTTTGGGCTTAAATGGCCAACTTGGCTTTGCATTGCGCACGGTGCAGATTAAAGTTGGCACGAAGCACGTCTGTATAATTTGTAGGTTACTCGCGACCCTAACATTTCTCATCTGGCTTTTGCCAAGAGCTTTCTGTTATTTCTTCTCCAAAACTGCTCTACCCCAACGATTTTCAATGCAGCTATAACCAGATAATGGTTTGACTGACGAGGCAGACCTCACCCTTATAATGTCCTTCTATAAAATCTGTCAATGTCTTCACTGAATTAAATAGGCCTATAAATATAAAAAAATAAAAATCCTTAACACCGTCCCTTTTCATTTAGAAAAATCTCATGAAAACACGGAATGAGCTTTATACAGGATGATGGACTCGTACTTTATAATTAATGCCCTCCAACAATCTTGGAAATGATGTGTCACTGATCTTTGCCAGTGGTGTGTACTATATGTGGGAGCTTGGCACAGTTCTGTGCAAGAGGCAATACGGTCAGTACAATAATTCATATACAGGGGTCAGTAAAGTAGTACCTAAATAGTACATAGTAATTTGCATAATAAATATTTGAAACACTTAATAAACATTTGGTAAACATATTTAAAACTTATAGCATCAGCACTCTTAGGTAGTTAACATTAGTTTGTGACTTTGATTAAGTTATCTGGCTAAGTGTGGCAAAGAGATCTAGTTGCACATTTATATGCAGTTATTTAAGGAAATATTTATTTGTTGTATTTATCTTCCCTTTCCCTGAAGGGCTCAGGATCTTCACACCAACAAGTTTACATTCAGATGGTCTTGAACCACATGAAGGAAAATGACATTAAAGTCACTGTATCTGCACAGGGTCAGTCACTGAAATTCATACATCTAGCTCATGAATTGTAAGGTTGCTACGACTTGATTCAGACAGTTTAAATGTGTGTGTGTGTGTGAACATGTGTGCATGCACATGCATAATAGGAAGTGAGTGAGTGCATGAGAGTGAGAAAAAAGAATGTGTGTGCATGCCTGCCGTGTGTCTGTATATGTGTAATTCTTAAGAACTTAATGCAACACTACATAAGTTGTAAATACTTTTATTAGTTCCTTTCTGACTATTTAAACTTACTGATGTAGCTTTACATCAATAATAGCTAGAAATTACTGTTCATAAAAATAAAAAAACTATAACTTTTTATGCATTTGTTATTAACTTCTGTGTGTTCATTAAATGTGAAAATTTAGAATTTTTTGGACAAATAGTCTTTGATTTTGTTTTCTAAATGCAGATGTAATTGATGGTGACATAAAGTCAATTCTTGATCTGATGTGGCTTCTGATTCTTAACTATGGAGTTCATTCTATTGGTGAGTAAATGTGAAAGCAAAAACTCACATGAAATTTGTCTAGAATTCTGCAAGAAAAAATATATAATCACTCCCTCTGTGTGTTATTCTTCAGAATGACTTGAAACAGATCAAGATAAATGAAGTTTTCTTGGTGAAAATGTTTTGGTCAATGACTTTTATACCAGGTAATATTAAGGTCATTTTCTTAAGAGGAGTTTGTGTGTGTGTGTGTGTAGTGGGGGGGGGGGATGGTGTTTTATGTTGAACCAACAAGTGAGTCTATATCATGAAAAATGGTCCTGTAAACAGATGCCAAATACAGCAGAGAAAGAATAGCATGCCTGAGATGAGATTTGAACCCAGGACAGAAAATCCTCACTGTATCGGTGACAGGTGCTAAACGTTGCACAATCGGACTGCTCTCAAGGGAAGTGTGACTGAAAACTAAACTGAAAGCAGAAGAGAACAAGAATCAAGACAAAATCCTATGGACCTAACTTACGAAAATTATTGTTTCAAATAATTTCAGGTCAGAATGCCTATCAACGTAGTGTAGGCATTGGCAAAAGGAATCTTCTTGAGTGGTGTCAAAAAGAACTGGACGTTGCCTTTGATCATAGGAATACCTTGACATTAAAGTAAGTTACTGGTTTAAAATAATATCATAGAACTTAAAAGAATCCTTTACAAATGTGGATGAAATATTGTTCAAAGGCGATATGCTACAGGATTAAAGATAAAAGACAACATGCATACAGAAGAAAAAAAGTTTTGGATGATTAAAATACTCAAATGAAAGAAATGAAGCTTATGGGAAAATGTGCAAGTTAAGTTATCATACATTTAGTATAAAGATATGAAATTATAATTATGTTTATAGGTACTGAGTCATAAAATCACTGTATGACTGACAAATGAATTCCTCACTGTTACACTTGTTTCTTTATATCAAACCACAAGGATCAAGGAACCGTACTATTGAATCAGTGATGTTTAGAAAGCTAAAATTTACCTTTGTTGGTAAACTATTATTTTTAGCTTAAATAGCATTTATATGATTTGTTTAAAATGGAAAAAATTTGTAACAGCCTCTGCACAGGAAACTGGTTTATCAAACTGCTGCATGCATTTGCAGGATACCACATCCAAGAGTCAGAGGTTTGTAAATCATGGAGAGTAAAGTCTATAATGTACTGTAGCTTCTTATCTTATGAGAATATAGCATACATCTGTTCAGAATGTGCACATATTTGCAACACAAGTAATTATTATAGTAAATTAATAATTTATTAAAAATTACACACTACATTATTATTATTGCAGCAAAAGTATTGTTGTTTTTCAATTAAGTTTTTAAAAATTAATTGTCAAAAAATGAAACTTTGTTCAAAAAAGAATTCAGCTATAGTAAGAAAGGGATCTTTTTGTATACTACAATATTTCTTCCCTGACAGGACAAAGTATCTTATTTATATAAGCTGCTAGAAGAGATAGAGGAGCGATATGGCATTCGACGTACCATCATCAGGTAATTTATTCATCAGTGCTATTTGAAGAAAAAGGAATTTTTTTTGCATATATCATGCATTATTGAAATAAGTTGGTTATAAAATCACCGCAGTGTGCTACTGATGTCTTCATGACCTTATCCAAAACAGCCTGTTTGTGATTCTGAGGTGGTCTCTTCATACATATTGTGGTCAGCAAATATCATATTTTCTTTGCAAGCTGGATAGTTTTTCAATCAACACAATAGTCTTGAACCATTTTTATCAGTCATTCATTGAACATTTTTTTTTACCTTTTTCCTTTGTATGCTGGTTCTACAGTCTGTCTGTCCATGATAGGAACAGTATTGTTCATATTTGTTCTAAGGTCATTGGTGCAAAGGGATTAGGCTTCTTTTTGTGATCAGCAAATTGTCAGAAAAGCTTTCAGCATTTTGTCCATATCAGAACATACTAATGGGAGAATTTGTTTTTTTGAGTTCCGGCAAATGTTATGCTATGCCTGTATGCAGAATTAACAGACACTTGAAACTGCTTGTATCCTGTGCAATACAGTTGCTCAACCATAGATGAACAGTCAGTTGTGTGTGCACATAGGTGTGTGATGTAGGTGTGCCTTAAGAATGATTTTAGACATAATTTTGTGTTTTGCTATAATGCACCATTTGCCTCATCCTTGTCTTGTAACTAACTGTTCTCGTTTTTTTCCCCCTTTTTTTGTAACTTTCGCAACTGAGCACACTTTCCAAGTTGTAATTGCCCATTGGGATTAAAAGAGTTGGTCTTTTCTCATTTTTGTAAATTTCTTGATGCTTGTGAATAAATAATTAAGAGTATGTTTTTCATTAAGACATGAACTTTAATAGGCCTCTCCTTGTTCGAGCTTCTTTCCACCTGTCCATACATTACTTGTTTCAGCCCTAATGACATTGTTGATGGCACAGTTGATGAACACGCTTTGATGATTTACTTGTCATTGCTAAAGAAAAGGGTAGGTGCACATATTTAAGCCTTGATTTAAGCTTTTCTAATACAAATGTATATCCTTAAGACATGAAAACAAACCAAATCATCCAGACAAATAAAGATTTGTGTGAAAAACACTACTGATGGGTAAAATAAACAGTTTTTCTTCCCTTGTTTGTTTAGTGAGTGAGGAAGAGAGGGAAAGAGAATAATTTTCTTGTTTTGATGTACAGGTTTACAGTGCTGGCAGACAGTCAAGACGAGAGATGTTTAGCCTAGACGGAAAAGAAGCAGCAATGTCTCGGGTATGTACTTACATAGATCCATTTAAGGATTTTTTTTTTTTTAAGCAGACGTGAACTCTGAACATTGTATGTAAAAGCATTACTGGCAAAAATTTGAGTAGATTTCAATATTGACTGGTTGATTGCAGATTCAGGAGAGGAACCGATCCCTTTCATCAGAGCCAGAACAGTCCAGGAAACAAATGGATGACTCATCCAGTCCAGAACGTGAAGACACATCTGACAGAGTCTCCTCACGAGATAACTCCCTCTCCCCACCACCCCCCAAAGAAAACATACCCAGTCAAAGTCAGGACTCTGCAGAAACTTCTGATTGGCTTTCTTCTTCCCCTAATTCCTTGGTCTCAATCAAGGACAGGGTAGCTGCAAACGAACGCAGCAGCTCTCTGCAAGCAGATGCTGAACAGGTGCTGCAGCAGACCATCAGTGAACGGGTCAAGCAGCACTTTCCACAGTTCGACAGAGATGATGATAAGGATACTGAGGATACTGACGCTACTCGCAATCACAGTGAAAGAGAAACCGAGACTCTGTCGGAGTTTTCTAGCAGCGCCTTGGATGAAGCCTACAGCTCTGCAAGGAAAGAGAAAGCTAGGAGCAAGCCCTCTTTCAAAGAGTCTTCAAGATACAGAGCGGATGGCAGTTCCACGCAGTCACTGGGGAAGGGTGAATCTGTTAATGGTGAGCAGAAGAACTCAACTGAAGTGGCAAGCAGTGAAAGCAGAGAAGAGAAGTGTGTCCGGATTAAGATTAAGAGACCAAAGGATTATTACCTGCAGTGGGAGGACACGATGGATCGTCTCTCATATGGACCAACAGTATCGCCTACTGTGACAGACTTGTCACCGCGATCAACCCAAGAAATGTTATATGACACTGGAGGGGCTAGAAATAAAACAGCACGTTCTTTGTCAAGTGATTCTGATTTCTATCGTGGAACAAAAATGCATAAAAAAGAACAAAGGGACAGTTATGACAGACAAGCTAGTGATGAAAATGATCCCACAATTTTCAACAGACAAAACAGAGAATATCTGGCTGGGGGCAGAAGTTCATCTTGGGGTTATGCATCTTTTGAACAAGACAGAAGAGAAAAAAGAAGCCCCAGCAGCCATGGAAAGAATCGTCTAAAATCTTCAGTAGAACATTCAAAGGACCACAGTGGCTTGAAAATTTTAGGTGGCAGAAAAGGGCAGGTAAGAGATAGTTCTGAAGAGATGAGCAGCTATTCTGTGGGTCTGACCAAAAAGGAACTAACCGGACAACCCAGCAGCAGCCTTGTATCTGAAAAATTTGATCCTGGGAGACAGAATAGGTTAGAAACACTTCCTTCTTTTATAACTGTTGAAACAGCGACGATGAAGTCAGGACAGGATCAGGAAAGCTTAGCCCTTTTTGAAGCTTTAAGACAAGCACGGCTTGACGTTGATATAAACATGTCCAGGGACAGTAATGGTAGAAACACATCACAAACTGGTAAACAAGAGAAGAAAGAGTCTGAAGAGACAGACCAGAAGGTGCTTGATAAAAGTGAATCACATGAAACTTCTCAGCGCTCAGTGTCTGCCTGTGCTGAAGATGGTGGAAATTCTATGAACCCTTTAAGCATGACTCAAAGCATTTATCTCTCCCCACAAGAAGAACCTGGTATAGGCAGATCTAGAGATCCACAAAGAAATCTGCCTTTTTCAGAGAGAAAAAATAAGAAACCTCGCTCAGTCATTTCCCACTATCTTAGGCATCCATCCACATCACCACATCAAGAAAATGAGATTGGGAGCAGAACAATTTTATCAAGCAAATCTCCTGTGGGCAGATACAGCATGTCTTCACACATTAGCCCATCATACAGAAGCAGAAAAGAATATTTATCCCATTCCAGAGGAGAAACACCCACAAGGCAAACTTATTCCCCTGGAAGAGATTCTTTATCTTCTTCTTTGTCACCAAGCCATGAATCTAGTCCTGCTGGTTATCGCACCAGTTCTTCACCTCTGCCTTCATCATGCAAACAAAATGGTGGTGTCAGTTTTCCAGTCACTAGTCTCAGGCTTGCACTGTCACCGGAAGGCAGTCCATGCTTTGGCGGCACACCGGACAGGATATCCCCACTTCACTGGTCAGATGAAACCATGTTTGCAGCCACTAGGACTGGGGGTCTTGGAAGAGTACCTCGACGAGAAGCTTGGGAGCGTCAGAGGCAATGCCAAGATGGTGCATGGGTCAAAACCAGAAATGTTAACTCGCTTGCTCAGACAAAGTTTATTGAAGTCCTTTGCAAGGAAATTGAAGAGCTGAAGCAGAAGATTGAAAACATGGAGGAGGCTCATGTTGACACCTTACCCATTGGAAGACAGTCCAGTTCTAGCAGAGACAGAAAAGCACCTGAAAGCCCAGACCATAGACATCACACTGGACAAAATTCTCTCAGGAATTCTTTCTCTTTTCACAGGGAAATTCAGGAAACAGATAACAAGATGATTCTAGCACCAAAAGATAATGCAGCATCTGCTGGTACAGAGAATCTAGAAAATTCTTCAAAAACTAGACTTGGAAGTCTCAGTCCACAACCACGATTCTCACCTAGACTGCAGCAGCTGAACTCTGGATCATTCCAAAGGCATAACCAGGAAGAAATTATAGGTGACAGACGTGTTTTCTCTCCAGTGCGCTCTAAGCCTGGCAGTGACTCATCCCCAAAAAAGCATATCTTAAATTCTCAGGGGGTGGCAGACCACTCAGATCTTTTGCATGATGACAGCGACAGAGCTGTGCATAACCCATCAACATCAAGAGAAACAGAACTAGCACAGCAGACCAGTCCCAAGAAGAAGGCCATCAGCCTTGGGTACAAGAGTCCTATCCGCAGCGTAATGCAGGATATCTGGGGAAATGATCTCACTGGTGTTGAAGGACTTGATCCCAATCGCCATGAGAGATATAAGCAGTTGATTGCTTCCCACACTCTCAGCGACGAAGATACTATTGAACTGAAGCAGGCACTAGCATCAGCCATTGTTGAAAATGACATTCTGCAGGCCAAACTCAACAATGCTCGTCATGAAATTCAGGGCAAACTTGGAAAGACAAATGAAGTAAGCAACAGGCTTTTCTTTAAAATCATCTGCACTGCAAAAAACAAAATAAATAAACAATTATGATAGAATCATTTTAATGTTTCTTCTGTACCTTTCAAGTGCATTTTAATGTGTTTTGAAAAAACAGTCTATTGTGCATTTGTATCAATAATAACAATCCAAACGTCATTGTCTATGACCTAAGTATCTCTGTTTAGGTCCTTGATGACTGCAGAAAACATCTGGCAAAGTCTCAAGCTGAGAATATGGAGCTGCGTACAGCTCTGGAGCAAGAACGTGAGCAATCACAAGCAATGGAGGAGCGTATTCATGAATTGGAGCTTTTGGTACAGCAGGTTCGAGCTGACAATGAAGAATTGGAAGAAGAATTGGACCACACACTGTCTCTGCTGGACAGGTCCATATCAGAGAATAAGCCTGACATCTCTGCTCTCAAAGAGCAGAATGCAGAACTCCATGGTCGAGCTTCAGTTATAGAGACTGAGAACAGCTCACTGAAGAAGGTAGTGGGCCTTAATGCTCACATTAATTTGAAGTATTTAAAAACTTTTTACTATGAAATGGTGCAAAACTAGACATGTTTCAGTTTTACACAAAAGTAATGAAGGTGTCATATTTGAGCACATTCTGTGTCAGAGTGAAATGCCAAAGGAAAAGCTCCACTGGAAAACATTTGTCTACTGCAGTGCATGCTCTTTTTGTCAAGTGACTGGGTTGAGCTCAAGGCAAGATATTTCCCAAAATATGAGCGAATGCCATCTCCTTTATTTGTTCTTTAGACAGATTTTTCATGCACAGAGATAGATTATATGTGTGATGTGTGATATTACAGTCCATGGATATGTCTACATCCTCAAGGCTACAACCAGTTGGAAACTGAGGATATATGGCATATTTTAATTCAGAAGGCGTTTTCATGGTCTTTCAGTCATGCTTTGAACCTCTTCCTTTGAATAGTATAGTGTCTGGAGATTATTCACACAGATTTTTGGAAATAGTTATCTTGCTCAATTTAGTAAGTGGAAACAAGATCTATTCTGATAAACTTTAAAATCCTTACACTGGGATTTCTTATGCTGGAATTAAGGCCTTACTGTTATTAAAGATTTAAAATCATAACAAGTGCCACAGTCATTTGGGTAGTTTATTTTTTCCTTTAATTACATAAAAAACTTAAAGTGGATGTTACAAAAAATTCATAAATAAAATTAAAAGATGTTTCATTTTCTCTTCCAGGAGATGGATGACCTAAAGAAGAGCCACTCTAAGTCTGTACATACAATCAGGGAGTTGCGGGAATGTTTGGATAAAGTTCGTGAGGAACGGACTGATCTTCTTCATAAACTTAAATGCATGGAGCAGACACACAATGAGTCTAAAGTCAAAACTATCATCAGCAACTACCAGGAGAAGGGAGCCATCGATGAGGCTGAACGTGAATATCAATCCAACAGCCTAAATCGGTCTAATGGCCATCTGTCACCTGGTCACCACCGAAGCAGCACTCGCAACGACAACATTGTTTCCCTTAATACACCATCTAAAGCTGGCACACCCAACATTTCTAGTATCACACCAGTTGCTCTAAGTCCTACACGTAGCTCAAACTACAGCATGGAAGACCTGTCTCCAACAGTTCCATCAAATTATCGAGAAATTTACCCACACAGAAAATCAAGGTATCAGAGTCTAACCTCTGATAGGTGCAACAGTCCAGATCCACATGAGTCACCAGTAAACTTTATCACCTACCCAGATCTGCAGCACTATCCAACCAAGCTAGATCTAAATGAGGACTTCAAAAGAAGACTGCAAAGCCCGCCACCAATCAGCAGATCAGGTCCAGCTGCCTCCATAGATGAGTCTCCCATAAAGAAACCCATTCCCTATCGCCCTTACCACAGTAGAAATGAAACAGCCAGCTCTCTGCACGCTAAGCATTCAGCTAGTCCAGCCAGAAAGGAAGATGTTTCAGCTGGTATTCATGAAGATTCCCCAACAAGAACATCACAAAGTCTCAGAGAAAGTCGGACTGTGAGCAGAAGTCCAGGTCACAGTGTTACAGCTGACAGGTTAAATGTGTCCTTTAATGATGTGCTCGACATCAAAAAGAGACAGATAAGCCCAAGCCCTGTTTCCTTTGGTGAGAACAGAAAGGGAATCTTAAAAAATGGAAAAATGTTCAACACTCGTGGAAGAGACAGGAGTGCCAGTCCACGATTTGCCTATCGTAGTCACTCTCCACCGACTCGACTGTCTCCAGAGATTCATAAGAGCAGGGGCACCACTAACAACAAGCCTTTGTTCTCTCATGCTGGTGCAGGAGACGTCACCAGAAGCTTAAGAGACATAAGTATGGAAGACATGAAGCTGGATGGGTTTAGGAAACTTCATCGGTCCAAGTCCTGGTTTGAACTACAGCTGTAAGTATTAATGATCTATTCTGTTATGAGTGAGAAAAGTAATTCTCCTTTTTTTCACCCTCATCTTCCCCACCTAAAATATTAAAATATGATCTAGGAATTTTTGCTTCCTTTTTCACTGCATAAATATTAGTTGTAAGTGACTAGTTTAAGGTAAGTACTCAAGCTGTATTAGTTGCTGCTAGGTGTTGAAATCAAGCAAAAATACTCATTGTCTAAATGACCTATCATGCTTTTATGGTCTTCACTCTTAAACAGGTGACAATGAGGGTTGAAATTTGATACCATTTGTTATTTGCATGGCATGCCAATACAAAGCCAGATGTAAATGCCTGTTTGTAGTGCGTGTGAATTTTAATGGCTTCCGTAACAACAAGAATTATGTACTGTAAGTGAATATCATTGTATACCTGATGTAATTGTAATGGGTGGCTTATGGACTGGCAGTGAAAATGAAGAAGTTCCTAACGTGGTTGAACTTATAAAGAAGCTTAGGTAAGTATGCGCATAATATGTAAAGCTAACAACAATCTTATTATTGATGGGGGCAGTGTTGTGCTGTGCTGTTTGTATAGCATCATATCTCTACATCGCTTATGTAGCTTACTACTAGCTACCGCTACCTTTCTTTGTACTATTCTTAACACTACATGTCCTCTGTTCACATTCTCTAGTAAGCCTTTGAAAGCACTGGACCTCATTTGTGCTTCGTGGTGATGGATGTTTAGAATGTGCACCATATGTGTTGCCAGGTTCATTAGCTCACCTAAAGTAAACAAGATTACATAAATGCATCAAAAGCAAACACAAATAAAATAACTTGAATTTAAATACAGTGATGATGGAAAAGATAAATCCTATAATTATACCAGATGTAAACCTTTACCTTCAGAGGAAAGGACTGCTGATTTGATTATGTAAACTTATGATGATTCTGTAGAGAAGAGAATGATGCTGGTTTGTACTGGAAATTTCGGATAAAAATAAACAGAGGTAGAACAGATATATCTACTGCTTATCACTTTTGTAGCTGATACTATACAGAGTTTGATATAAGCATATTCTTTAAAAAAAAACTGTTATCTATGAATCTGTTGTAGTATTCTGGAATGGAAAAAAAACAGATAATTTGTGCATAAAAGAAAAGCTAAGGTATTAGCTTTTTTGTGCAGACAGAATTTGTGAAAAGCCCATGTTATATGTAGAAAACAAAATAGATTTTTTTATATTAAATTTAACACAATTCACACTGCTTATCATCCTTTTTGACATTTTCACGTCAGTTAAGTTGTATATGAGCCGGCTTATTGCTGTTATTAATGCTAACAGAGAATTGCTAACATTTCATGTGACTGATATATAAAGTAATACAATTATCTACAAATATGACTTTTTAAAGAGTAACATGTAAACTTTCATGTTTTCTAAGATTAATCAAAAATTCATTATTAATGCCATGTTTGAAAAATAATGAAAGGCATCAGTAAGTGTGTTGCATCGGCTGCAGATATGACTTTTGACTTAAGGATGTGGTTTTAATTCACCAGTCAGAGTCTATGTCTACTGTTTCTGAAGTTAAAAGTAATTCATCTGTGTACAATTTTAAGCATTCAGCTATATTTTAATTTTGAAGCATCATGTTTGAGTGCATGCATAACAAATTGTTATTATATAAAACCTGGGGAAACAAACACACCTTATAAAATGATGTGTTAATGTTTGCTTAAACTTGATTTCAGTAAACTTTCACAGGAAACTTCTCTCTGTTAAACAGTATTTAACTGAAGCAAGTTTTAATAGTGATCAAGTTTCAAGTACAATTAATGAAAACTTCCATCATATTTAAAGGAATGTAGTGGGGTGCAATTTTTTTTCCAATGATTGGGTAAAGCAGTTCAGTGCAAGATACTTTTCCCTCAAGTCTGGGTGAATTTTTGAATTATACACTTAGAATCCCCTGTCCAGTCATCACCATGCACAGAAAGAGATCAAAATCAAATCATGACATTCCTAATTAATCTATATTGGGTGAGGTCTTTACTTTGTAAATCAGGCATGTCAAACATGTGGCTTGCAGGCCACATGCGGCCCTTTGGAAGCACGCCTGCGGCCTGCACAAAGGACACTGTAGCAATTTGCAAAATCTGTTATATAGGTCTTTTCTTACCATCCTGAAAAGTTAAAAACTTCAGGAAGTTTGCCACAAGGATTATGGCAATATTCATTTCTACCTATGTGTGAACAATTATTTTTCTTCAGGAAATCATCAAACACTTCTCAGAGAACAAGACTGACTGATCAACACCTCTCATCTCTGATGAAAGTTGGAAATGCACACACATTTCAGCCAGACAGAAAAAATTGTCATTAAAATAAGGTGTCAAGCCTCAGGAAAAAACACTAAAAATATTTGTAAAATGTTCAGTTTGAACTGTGGTAATTTTTGTACAATGTATTTGTTGCAGTTGCATACAAGTCATTGTTGTTTAAAATTTCTTTTTTTCCTTTTGTTAAACTAGTTCATTACTTGGCATTCATCAATGTGGCTAGCTGCTAAACCATTTATATGCCCATTGCATGTTTCTAAGTTTAAGTAATAAAAATATTCTGACAAATTTTTATTAAATGACTTCAATTAGATGTTGTGTGCGGCCCTCATGACAACAAAATTGTGACCCATGTGGCCCTGTTTGATATGCCTGATATAAACATATCCATGTACTATCTGTGCTGACCTCTTTCTGCGCAGTAAGTGTGTATTTGAATGGAAGGGAGTACACACCCAAATATATAAAGCACTAAGCTTTATCTGATCACTAGAAAATAAAATGTGGACCCCACTATTCCTGTTTCAGTATTATTGTTTGGATAAAACACACAAATGAAAATTTCAGAATATTCCAAAATTATCACCATAATAACCATTATCTTTAAATCACTCCCCTCTCTTACCCATTTGAAGAAGCAATTGTAGTTCTTTGTCTTTCAGGATGCTAAATCACTTTCTTGACAGCATACTTTAATTTGCCTTCATTTACTGTTTTTCAAACAGTCAGGAGCCCATTGCACTTTCTGATGAACAGAGGCGCTATGCCAATGAGCTAATTAAGAAGTACACTGGTGTCAGTGTCTGAGCTGGACCAAGGTGAGTAATAATAATAATGAAGATTGCTTATAGAGCATGACACAGGATTTTACAAGAAAGAAAAACAACTCAAACCAAAACAAAACCATGTACTAAAATCATGATGGTACATAAGGCATAACAACATTCTGCATTATGTAAACAACCAAGCGCAAGGTCATCCACAGGCTTTCAGTCAAAAGAGTAATGGAAAAATGCATCTTCATCAACTGGTTAAATGCTGACAATGATGGTGCATGTCTCAGCTGGAAGGGAAGTATATTCCAGACAACTGGGGCAGTAAGTTAGTCCCAGGGACAGTTAGAAGTTTTTCTTTTGAGGATCAGAGAGACCTAGAAAGAAAATAGGCTAGACTTGCAAATAGACAGGCTAAAACTGCACCTTCAAAATAACAAAAAGATAGAGCTGCAATTTTATGCTGTATACAACACTTCACTGGGAACCATACGTTTCCTGAGCAAAGATGTGCTCATGCTTTGATTTCTGGAAAACAAGGCCTGCAAGATTGGAACAGATAAGCCCTGCAGAACAGAGTTGAAGTAGTCAAGTCATGAAGAAACTATAATGCAGAGATAAGTCCAGCAGTAGTACTTTCCAATAGATTCGACGGAATGCTTGCAACCTTGTGATGTAAGAAATCTACTCAGCAGATGGAATTAACATGCTGTTGCATGGGAAGAGGGGTGATCTCCCCTACAACTGGTACTTTTGGTAAATGAATATCTCTGGTACCAGTTTCGAGATGAAATGAAATGCATGGAAACAGCTTGATCAAGACACACACCAATATATTTGACAAAAGTTTATAAAAGTACATCAACTCCTCTAATGTCAATAAACTTACAGTCTAAAAAGGCTGAAAGAGGTGGATGAGCCAACATATATGACGTCAGGTATGTTAGTACTCCATTAAAGGTTATTGCTGTCCTCCAAGCAAGAACAGCAGTAACAAAATTCTGAACGCCAATCATGGCATTGAGGAAATGTGTGCAATGGACACTTCTGTACAAGTCTCATCAGTGTACATATAAAAGGGGCAGAAAGGGTTGAATGTATAGAGTGAAGAGCACTGAACTGAGTACTATCTGTGACCGCATGCTGAGTCTGCAGAAACACAAAGCTCAGATGACATGGAGAGTACTGAATGCCATCTACAACACACCATACACAACTATGCAGATAAGCGCAAAATCAGTCAAGAACTAAACCATCAACACCAGAATTTAGCAGTGAGTCTCTCGAACAAGATAGCATGGTCTGTATAAAACTATAATGTTTATAGTGTTAAACAATCACTCAAATCAAGTAAAGCCAGTACAGGCACTAAACATTTGTCAGTCTTCTCAAGCAGGCCACAGAGAACAGACGGTATGGTGGTCTCCATACTATGGTTTTGATGGTAGGCAGATTGAATAAGCATAAGCACATCAGTGAGATGCTGAATCGATCTCATCCACCATACTTACCTGACGTACCACCAGCTGCACAACTTCATGTCAACACCAGCCCTCCCACTAAGCTATCAAAAGCATGAAAAATGGCAAAGCAGCAGGCCCGGAACGGTATAACCCCAGAAGCACTAAAGACAGACCTAGAAACAACAGCAACAATTTTACAGACCCTCCTACACAAGATCTGGGAACAAGAGCTAGTCACAACAGACTGGAAATTAGGTCACCTGGTCAAACTACCAAAGAAAGGAGACCTCTCCCTGTGCAACAACTGCTGTCCATCCCAGCAAAGTCCTGACAAGGATAATACTAGAGAGACTGAAGAAGGCACTAGACAAGAGACTTAGACCAGAACAAGCATGGTTTTGCCAGGATAAGTCATGCACTGACCACATTGCAACCCTCCGTATCATCATAGAACAGTCCATCGAATGGCAATCCTCCCTTTATATAACTCTTGTGGATTTTGAGAAGGCCTTTGACAGTGAAGACAGGGACGTCATCTGGAGGCTGATGAACCACTATGGTATTCTGCCTAAATTTATAAACATCATCTAGGAATTGTATGAAGACTCATCCTGCCAAGCTATCCATAACGGCAAACTCACTAAACCTTTTGTAATGAAGACTGGCGTTAGACAAGGTTGCATATTATCACCGACAATGATGGTCATAGACTGGATTATGTGTAAGACAACAACACCAGCATCCAGTGGACCTTCACCAAACAGCTTGAAGACCTTTGCAGATGACATTAGTCTTCTGTCTCATCGGCAGCAGCATGCACAAACCAAACTGAGTAAGCTAGCAGAGGAAGCAGAGGGGGGGGGGAATTGGTGTTTTACGCCGAGCCAGCAACTAAGGCAAGCAGCCAGCCCTGTAAACAAATGTCACATGCAGAGAAAGAACAGTGTGCCCAAGATGAGAGCTGAACCCAGGACAGCCAACCTTCACTGTATTGGTGACAGGCGCTAACCATTGCGCCACTTGACCGCCCTAGAGGAAGCAGAGAAGACAGGCTTAAAGATCAACAGAAAGAAGACCAAAGTGATGAAAATCAACAACAAGCAGGAACTTACAATCCATCTTCAAGGAGAGAACATCCTAGAAACAGACTGCTTCACATATCTGGGGAGCATCGTTAGCAAGGACGGTGGAGTGGACGATGACATCAGAAGCCGCATAAACAAGGCCAGGCATGCTTTTAACATCTTACGCCCCATCTGGAACTCCCGAGGATTATCCCTCTGCAGTAAGACCCGCATCTTCAAAACCAATGTGAAACCAGTCCTACTGTATGGCTCTGAAACCTGGAGAGTGACAAACATCATCAACAACAAGCTCCAGACCTTTACCAACTGATGCCTTCGCCATATTTTGGGAATAAGAAGGCCTGAAATGTAACCAGAATGCCACTAGTCAAGGCATCAAAAAGTGCAAGTGGGGCTGGATAGGACACACCCTGCGCAAACCACCTGACACTATTGCCAGGCCGGCACATGACTGGAACCCTCAGGGGAAGAGGAGAGTTGTGAGGCCAAAACAGACTTGGAGAAGATCAGTAGAGAACGAGGCAAAGGATGCTGGAACCACATGGGCCCAACTGAGGGGGACTGCCCAAAACCAGGTCTGCTGGCAAGGTGTTGTTGCGGCCCTATGCTCCTCGAGGTGTAGCAAGGAATAATGATGATGACATCAGTACTTTTTTTCCAGATAAATCTCAAAGGAGAAGATAAGCCTACTTTAATTTTTCAAAGCCTTACAAAGATTTGATGTGACAAGAAACATAAAACCTCTTTGAAAATATTTTTGTGTATCTTTTTTCAGGAAAATTCATGTCACTTGACAAGACTCAGTTGCGGGTCTTTGAAAATGGAGGAACGCTAAATATTATCAGCTGCTTTCCAATGAAACAGAAGACAGACTGATCATTATGAGCTACATACAATAATCTTTTTCAGTTTTTCTGCTGTTTTTTGTACCTTGAAAATTTAGTGCATTTCAGAAAGTATTATTATTGAAATGCCATTTAGATTAATGTAACAAACTTTTCTTAAGTGAATTCACCAGAATGATTTTACTTGTTTTTCTTTATTTATTTAATTTAAAAGAAAAAAATGTGTTTTCCTGAAAAAATACCAAAACATGTTCCTTTGCTCTGTACTATTTGTTGCCCTTTCAAAAGTTTAAGGTGGAAAATAGATATGTAAGAATTGAGGAATGATCATTAAATATTACTTATGCAGAAACGTTAGTGCTACCAATATATGTGATTTTTAAATTTATGAGCTATAATTAGTAAAAATCTCCTTGCAACCTGGCACTGAACAATGGAATGATACTTATACTACATTAATTTAGCAGAATTATTATATTTACCTTAATTTAGACGAATGGTATGTATGGACATTTTTCTCTATATGCCAGTATGATTCCTGAATTATGGTATCTTGAATTATTTTTACGTTTCTTTATTAGAAATTCAGAGTGATTAGAAATTTGCTGTTTTCTTTGGCGATGTTATACAACACATATCGATTTCCTGTAATTTAAAAATAGACTAAAACAAAAATGTCTTTTAACTTTACCATATGGATTTTCTGTTTTTACATTGACCACACCCAAGTTAACATAAGATAAATCTAGTCCCTTTTATTCAGTATTACCACCTCACCATTTGATTTTGGGGGGATATTTGGGTTGGTGAAAGAAAATATATTCAGTGTGTTTTTTGCAAGCAAAATTATGTATACTTGATACATAGCTGCAAGGTTATAAGTGTCCTTAATAATATTGACAAAATATGCTTTTTTATTCATTGGTTCACAATTTCTAATTTAAGAAGGTTCAAATAAAATGAAACTATTTGATTTACAATAATTTAAAATAAAAATGTAAGAAATGCACTTGCCCAATTCAGTTGACATATTTTAGTGCCTTTTTAGCACAATGAATTTTAAAACACACACACATTTGTGTCAAATAATATATATATATATATATTCTTGAAGGCTCCATGCTACTTACAGAATAATTACTTAGTACTGAACATGACTGTGATGCCGTTTTCCTTAGTTTTGTATTTATTTTATAAAAAGTACTTAATCTAGTTTGTTTGTTGTCAAGGTTACTTAAGGTATGACCTATAAGAAAATCAAACACATATTTAAGAACATACCTCTGTCAGCACAACAAATCCAAGTGCCTCTTTGTATAGTCTGTGTTGGGAATGGCAATTTCCACAGCAAATAATCAATTATTGCTCTAAGATGTTATGAATTAGTGAGAACTTGTACATGTGCATGCCTGTGAACACACATTTACATGTCCATTCTGTTCATGAAAAGGTAAAGTGTGGCTGCATGTAGGTGGTAAAAGGTCAGATGCCTGTTTACATGTCTACATGAACATATGCTAATAGAAGCACAAATTAATATTTATATGCATGTGCATTAAGACACACATGTGCATGAATGCACACACAAAAGTGACAAGCACAAAAAGTTTGGTACAGAGCACAATATCCTGAATATTGGTTGCCATTTAACTAAAACAAAATTTTGGGCTTAAAGACTGTTTTCATAGCTGTAGAAAAATTAGAATGTACTGACAAAAAAATGTTAATGTGATTACAAGGAATGCAGAACACTGCAGAGTATGATGCTACTTTTTAACAGTTGCAGATCACCACCTCAAATGGGGATTGGAAAATTAAATTGTAAATAGATGTGCAGGTTTGTCCTTCTCATACTGCAAATTTTTACTGTGATTTTGTCTTTTTCAACCCTAGACCAGTTTATAGCAGCAGAACATCACAGCTGATGTGTTTTGTATGATAAAATGTAAATGGATATTTGCAGTTTGTTCCATTATATTGCAAAGCTTTACTGTGATCTAGTACATTTCACTACAATCTTAGATCAGTTTATAGCAGAGCTAGGTGTAATTAATTTTAATATTTGCTATACATTTTCATATTCTTTCTATATTTTGTTTTTAGTACCACAGTTTGCTTTAGCTTTGGCATTCCTTTTTGATTCCATTCAAATTTAACAATAAAAAATAAGAAGACAAAAAACTTAAATAGATGTTATATATCTGTGCTGCAACTTATAAAAGCCTGAGAGCAGAATGCTGCGACCAAGTATTTTGATGGAGAATTTTTTTTTTTTTACATACATGTACGCTTAAATAAATTACAATTGGACCTAAACTGTAACGAGTATGCAATTCTACATCTATCTTCCAAAAAAAAAACTTGTGTATATGTGTCACCATATGCAGTGAAAATGTTTAAAACAAAAGAAGAAAATTTATGATGCATAAATAAAGAAATTTCAGGTCTCCATTGGCTAACTACCTCTGTATGCAATGCAGCATAAAGTGATATGGGCATGGAAGTAAATGAATTTCTTATCAACCTTAATTACCTGTATTATGGCTTTCAAATTATTTTCCCACAACTAAAGTGTCTGTCAAAATGTTTCTGTAATAAAAGAAATACATAGTTGGTTTGTAGATTTGAAGAGTATATTAAGTATATCATCTGGAATACATTATTATTTATCCTTTTAAAAAGAAGCAACTTAAAATGCTTGTATTTAAAAACAGCTTTACTCGCCAACTTTCATTTATAGAAAAAGTTTGTTTCAGATCTTTTTATTGATATACTGGCATTTTAGAAGATTACATGAATACAAGTTTTTGATGCTTTGGGTCTTATGGGTGACAAGAAATTGGAAAACAAAGCCGATAAACGACATTTTCAAAGAAAATAGCATAAATAAGACAAAGAGCTTATTCTGATTCAAGATATAATTTCATAAATGATCGCTTCCAGCATTTTCTAGCCGATGTCAATCACCAAAAAATATCAGCTGAACTATGCAGCCTTCACATAACAGCAGGACAAACATCACAAGTGATAATACACATTAAAATGTTCTGGAGGCACACTTTGGTCAAATAGCCTTTTTCCTTTTTTTAATCCATCTTGTCTATTTACCTATTTTTTTTGTTTAATTTGTTGTGCCTGTGATATATAAATAAGAACATTTAAACCATTTGAAGTTATGTTTTTATTTGTAAATGATTGAATACATTCATCAAACATTTATGTTATTCAGTGCTTACATACCATCTAACACTTTCTTATTCTTTGATTTTCTTTCTTTTTATTTCTTTTAGTTTAAATAGAAAATTTAAACACAACTGCAAACAAGAGTGATCATTTTTTCTGAAAAGACGGTGTAACAGAATTGAAACTCTTAGATTAGAGACTGGCTTTGACTTTTCAGAACTACAAAGCATCTAGACATGCATAAATTATGTCTTTTAAGTGACAATACCTTCATTATCTTATCGCAATGTCCTCTGACTGCAACAGTAATTTATATGGATATTTGAAAAGCTTTTTGGCTATGGTATAAAGCAGCTGCCACATGTCTACAACTTGTGGAATTTAATCTGTGCAAACATAATTAACGTAACGTAGAACAGATGAGTAACAAGTATTTCTTCAGTTACTCAGAGCAAATGTGTGTCTGGTACCTGCCAGTCTACATCTCTTTTTAGCGATAGATTGTCAAATGCCTCCTCGAATGCTGTGCAACATATAATATTTCTAGTGTTGTCATGGTCTAGCCCTTACAGGCAATTTTCATTTCCTACTCAAAAAATACCAAGGTAAAAGACCACAACTTCATGAAGGTGAATAATAAAATCCACATAAGTAGTTTAATATTGTTTCCTTGTGTGACTGTCCCCCCTTTCCTCCTGAGTAAGAGAAAAGATAAACTGATAACATTTTCTGGCGCATAATGTGCAAAGAGGCAGGAAGAATTTACAACTCTATGTAGAGACTTACCTGGGTTGTTGCTAGCAGTGGTGTAGGAACCAGGGGTGGGGGGCAAGAGGGACAGGTCCCCTCTCAGAAAAGATACTTAGGGCACAAGAATGTGAATGCCATTCACTGTCAGCATGGAGTTTGCGCTCCCACCCAAATCCAAGCATTTTCCTATGCTAATGGTTTGGTCTCTACATAGAGCTATAAGTTCTTTGCCTCTTTGCACAACTATCTCCACATTAGGCACCAGAAATGTAACCCCTACTAAGCATGAGCCAGATAAGCAAAATAAAAAACCCCAAAGAAGGAGAAAATTAGTTGTATTGTCCACACACTATGGGGCAATGAAAAACACAATTCTCTATCAAGGCTAAGGCCATTACTCTTTTCACAATAATTAAAAGAAAATATCTCAATTCTTTATGGAGTCAAATCTTACAGAACAGTAAAAGCAAGAAATCTTTTGATCAGATGGTCTGATGGAAAAGTCTTGATGAAAATCCCCCCCCCCAGATACTGCCTACCATTGTAGTAGAAGAAATGTCTCCCATTGAAAACTATCACTATATGATAGCAAACAAAATAATAATAATAAATGATTTTTATAGCGCATATTCACACTCATGGAGAGCATGCTCTTAGTGCTTAAAACGGGGAAGAGACATTATTGGTAGTAATGTACCAGAGTATAATAGACCTCTTCATGCATGATAGCGGTAAACTTGCATGAAATGCATCATAAAACTATTCAATGATCCCCAAGCTTGCTTAATATTTGCAAATTTCCTCTTATTTTTCTTTTAGGCATTGTCTAGTCGATACTTATTGGAAAATCTCATAACCTAATATATTTAATTTTAGATTACATACATTACTCGGTGGGCATGCTAAATCAGTTAGATGTTTAGTATTACTATTTATTGATAGAAATACAATATCATACATACAGTTTTTAATGCACAGAAATATCTGTGGTAAGTAGAATGCTTAAGTCTTTATTTTAAAGGAAAATTGTTATGGAACAAAGTATCACAGACAAGCACCAGATATATTCTATAAAATACAAAACCATTATTAAGGGTTTAATTATTATTTACCTCTACCATTCCATACTAACAGGGAATAACAACTAATATTGAAGGGTTGAGCTCACTCACAAATGTACAGTCCTAGAATGTTAACCTTTCCATGGAGCTACTACTGGATCCCAGCCACTGGGTTTCTCTGGAAAAGATTCCTGCAGACAAAAATGGGCAACAATGTACTGTCTTTCTGATGAAGGTAAATTGAGTTTATCTCAAAAGTAAGTCTACTTAAGTCTCTTTTCTTGTTGTATATGTCATTTCCCTTACTTTTTTTGCTATTTAAATACAGCAGCTGCGTGACTGGATGGCTGGGCCTTGGTAACATGAATGTTAATATCACCATCTGAATAACAAATGCTGCTTTCCTGGAGTGATTGGTGAGAGAAAAGCATGGACAAATAAGTGAAAAAAAAACTGATTTAACAGAAATCACTTTTGATTTCTAAAAGCAAAGATGAAATAGATCTAGACTTGTCTGCTTATGTCAAGAATTTCTTTTATTTTTACATTTTACAGGACACTTACAACATTGTAAAGTTTACTTATGTGAGTTTTGTTTATAGCCCTTTTTTTAGTGTTCTGAAAAATCTCAGCTTCACACAAAACTGAATCAGCTTTATCAGATCTGGAATTCATTCTGTAACCAACTTAGAGGCTGGTCAAGCCAACATAACCTCATATACATATATGTACCAAAAGAATGTGTGCAATCAAAATGATAGGCCTGTGTGTGACCCATTTGTTATGCCCCCATGCACAATACGCCTTATTAGCTTGAGAAAACTATGAGTAATTGACAAGAATTCTAGTACAAGCCTTCAAAAAACAATTTTAGACTTGCTTATGAAGGAGTCCTTTTCCTAACTGCTACTAATGTGATACATTGTAATTGTTAACATTGAAACATACCAGTTTTTTCATGTACTCCTCAGGAATTGCCCAGTCAAAAACATCTGCATTTTCAACAATGTGCTTAGGGTTGGTGGACTTTGGTATGGTAATATAGCCTTTCTGGACACTGTAGCGTATCAGCAACTGACCAACAGTCTTGTTGAGGCTTTAGATAGAATAAACAAGAATGCTAAAACTGCAACATTAAAAGCTAAAAAGTAAAATTAATTAGAAGGCGACTTGTTTTCATATTTATCGACCTATCTTTTTTTAAAGAAGAAAAATGAACAGGTGAGAAAATTCTGCTCTACCATCTATGAACTAAGCAAAGACAGTAATTATCTCCCTTTTGCACCATGACACTCTTTGACTGCCTTTTTATAATTTTTTTTAATTAGTTCATGAATTTTAATTGCCTACACAACAATGGATTTGACATAATTTTTCCCCAGCAATTATCCTGCAGTACAGTTTTTATAAATGAACAATTCTACACAATGAAATAAAATGCATATGCAACTCTTTTTGTGATCTGGAAGAAGAAAAGACTGCAAGAAAGTTCCAGACTAATTTACTGCTTCCTTACCTCTTAGCCATTTCAGCCACTGTAGTATCACTTGTTTTTCCACCCCTGTACAAAGGGGAATAGCCCATGACAGCAACTCCATTATCTTTGCAGTACTGCACAAGATCTGATCGTCTCATCCAAGGATTCAGTTCAATCTGGTTGACTGATGGTGTAGGCATGCCGGCCTTTCTCATCCCTTCGAGGTGGTGGATGCCAAAATTGGAAACACCAATCGATCTTGTATGCAAAATTTATAACAGGCAAAATAACAATTATAATGCCAGAGTCAAATAATTGTTTCAAAAGAGATACCACTACTTAAGAACAAAACCTAGATTTGACAGCTTCCATCTATGAGTACCATCCACTCCATATTGTATTATTGTTATTAGGCTTCCATTAAAATAATAAACTTTTTTTCCACAGTTAAACAGCTGAAGCAATTTGCTACAATGCATATCAGTAAACACCGTTTAGCAAAATATATGAACTATATCAGAATAAAATAGCCAAGATACACCCTACTTAAAAAAAAGAAGCCAAAGTGATGTCCTTTTTAAGCCAGCAGTAATCAGTGTTCAATACCATGAAAATTTATTTAAATCAGATTTTTTGATCAACAGTTATCAGAGTCCATTACAAAGAAAATCAGTGGAAGCAGATTTTATAACTTTTCAGAATGATTCTAGTCTTGTCAAGAAGCAGCAGTCAAAGCAACTGACTACAAATGTCGGAGAAACAGTGGGATTAAGAGTTGAATTTCCCACCCACCCCTGACAAACCCTTGTCTAAACTGTTACCTTATGAGTCCTTTCTGCTGGAATTCAACCATAGCCTTGTATGCTTCCAAAACAGGACCATTAGATGGAGAGTGAATAAGATAAAGATCCACATAGTCACAGTTTAATCTGTCAAGGTGACAAAAAAATTTGTGTAATAGTTTTTGACTATTTTACATTTAACTTTTTTATATTAATTTACTTTTTTACATGTTCAAAATGAAAATGAATGCTCTTTATGGTAACTGTTATTGCTGGCAGGTTTTCTTTTAATTTGAAGGTGCAAGATGTTTTGAGGTTCATCGTCCACAATATGCTATCAACACTGTCAAGCAGAAAAAAATACATCATTATTTTAATCCCACATATATTCCCTTAAAGACCAACCTCCTGCAGTAGGGTAGAAGTCTGGCCTTTACACCTTTATTGGGTTGCACCTAATGACCTCACAGTTCCTCTTTTTGCTAATGGATAGCCCTTGAGGTTAATGCTATAAATGGTTATGCAAAAAAAGTAAATGAAAGGAAAGAGAGGGAGTGATGAATTACAGATTATATCAAGAGCATAAAAAAGAAGAGAAATAAGACAATGTGGTGACCTACTGTTCAAGACTATTGCTCAATTCATCTCGACAAGTCTCATAGCCATTCTTCCAGAGCTTTGTGACAATAAAGACTTCCTCTCGCTTTATACCAGATTTCTTAATGCCTGCACCCACATCTGCCTGGTTGCTGAAACAGTAAAACACACAAAGGTTAACTACTAAATGTAAATGTAGCATGTACATTACTAAAAATTATGACATAGACCACATCTAAAGGTAAAAGACTGTGAAAAAACTGCAAGTACAAAAATATAAACAGCTAATCAAAATAAACAATCAAAGGAAAAAGACCGAATAGTAAACTACATATTTATGTCATAATGAAAGATTGTCAGCATGTGTAAATGAAGATACATGAACACGTAATTTCTAGGGAATAATTTAAGGAACTACCTAGTGGTCATAGTTATAAAGTGAGAGTAAGTTAATTCCCCAGGGAAAATGAGAAGCTGAAAACGAAACGTCTTGTTTCCAAAGTTATAAAGTGATCTCTGGACTAAAATCACTACTTCATGCTTCTTTACCCTAGACATATTTGCCACCACTTTATAATTTGTTCCAGAGGTAAAACAACATCTGCAGAGTCTAGACACTGCTTTATTGATTTGGAAACAAATTATAAGAGACTTGTCCTTGAGTTCTCCATGCTGCCCCAGGGTAGAGACTTACCCTTGCATCATAAGGAAGATGTTTGCGGATCCCTTCATAAGTTTATTTCTTAATGTGCAGATAATAGATGGATCTGGTGTTATTAGCAAGAGAGAAATCCTAATAAAGTCTGCATGTGTGTGTTTGTGTGTTTAAATTAGGAGGATTGGTGAGATGGGCAGAATTCCAACATATTCATTACATCTTTTGTTAAACTGGTTGAAACTTCCACCTTACCCATATATTGTTGCAGTGTCAACCATTCGGTAACCGTTCTGCAAGGCACAAGTCACTGCTCTTTCTGCTGGCCCACTCTGCCCTGCCTCAGATCGAAACACCCCCAACCCAAACATGGGCATTTCTATGCCATTACTCAGCTTAATGGTGCTGGTCAAACCTGTAGCCACTGTTGCCATGCTTCTTTTCACAAGTGTCAGTACACTTCTGAAAAGAACAATTCAGATCACTAAAAATGTTAGCTAAATGGTGATTTGTCTGCAGAAGGAAATACTAATATAATGAAATATGAAGATGAAACAATATCAACAAACTGATGGTGAATATAAACAATCCACCCATTTTATGAGCGCCTACACTGACTATATAAGCATCAAAATAACCAAGCAGCATCCACAACATTTCTTATAGTGTGGCAGCTGATAAAAAGGGTCAAGACAGTTTCTTGCTAAACCTATAAGGAGGACAACTATACCGTTGACAAATATGTTAAATACTAAGATTATAGTGTTTTTAATAGTGATATGTTTTACAACGTTCTGCACTATAGCGTACTTGTATGTTTTTTTTTATTTGTCGTTGCCTATAATACTTGATACGTACTTATATACATGTCAACAAATAACGATTTTTCCCCAACAAATGTTTACTTTCTTTCTCGAGCTTTTTTGAACGATGAATTTATTTTACTTCCGCTGTGTGTGCTGTGGATATCCGATACGTGTTTTTTAATGTTTGTAAATCTTGACTTTGGCAGCTTGATTGTAATTTACGTAAATAGGATCATTGATCCCAAAAGAATTATTGTAAATAGTTAATGCAGAGCTTAGTGCGATAAGTTTCAAATCAAGCGCGTGCTACCATATTTAATCGTCTTTTACACTTCTTACGATCACTTACCTACAACTAAAACTGTTATAAAACATAAACTGCCTCAGATCACTGATCGAGTCAAACGAAAACAGTCGATCTTCGATCAGCACTGCAGAGGATAAAGTTGGATCTTAACTATAGTAAATTTCCAGACCCCTGTCACAGAACATGTCTGTTGTGATTCAGTTTGGATTTGCCGGTTTTACTTCCTACTGTGTTCATGTCCCTTGACGAGATGATCGGTAGTCTTCCACGACATCGCGATGATATGCTATAGTGACGCAAGGTATACTTTCTCTGTTGTTACGGATTATTTGAGACCTGTCGACATGCTGTACATTTGAATGCTTTTGTTGGAATCCTTCTGGTGTGCTGGTCAATATTAAGATATATATTTTTTGAATTTTTTTCAAACATGGACGTCTATTTCTTTTTAATTTTAGGACAGGACATGCAGTTACTTTCACGTTCACATTTTCATTTTGCATGTATAGTTAAGCGAATATCCACGAGCTATATATTTTATTAATTTTTGAGCCCTTACACTGGGAATTTGTATGTGAAGCTCAATATACGAAACTCAACGGGCCGAAGCTAGAACTTGCGGTTACATATATATATATATAGGCCCCACCTATATAACACTGTGACAAAAGTTCGTCCCCTAAAATGGGGGGTAAAATTAATTTTAATATTCTTGTTTGTCTGGCTATATTTGTTGAAAGTATGTGGCATGAAGTGTCCATAAATGTGGTTTAAAAGATAACTGCGCATCTAGGTGATTTATACATTTTAGTGTGACATCACTACCGGCCGCATATAGGGGACAAAGTCCAGTCCTCTAATTGTTCCACACTCTGTGCTAGTTATAGGTCCGTCAAAGCAATAACTTTTTTCCGACCAGTTCTCGAAGTAGAAACAGCCAACCACTAACACAAGTTTACGCAGCCACAGTGAGCAAGCTGGCTATCAGTCGAAAATGAGCGAATCTAATGGATTTATCCTGGCGGCCACTTTGATATGACGCCCGTGACCACTATCACTCTTAGGGCCACGAACTTGTATTACGTCCGTGTTTAGGACAAAGTGTGAAACACCACTGTCTGGAAAAGGCTATTTTTCGCGTGAAGGACTGCACGACGTTATATGTGACATCACGTTGTCCAGGTTACGCACGTGTAAAATGTTGAAACGGAATTTATGGAAAAGAGTATTATTACAAAAAAGTGAACGATGATGCCCGTGACCTTTGGACAATGTCTTTCAGTTTCCAGACAAATGTATATATTGCTGTAAATCTGTTCGTGTTTCTGAGATTCTTGGCATATATTTAATAACATTAGCGTTAGGGCAACCATTTATTACACATTATTCCGTCTTCTATCAGTGGCGTAGGAAGATGCTCAGCTTTGGGGGGGGGGGGCAAACTCCATGCTGACAATGAATAACGTTCACATTCTTGCCTTCCCAGCATCTTTATTGGGGGGGGGGGCGGCTGCCCCCCTTGCCCCCCCCGGTTTCTACGCCACTGTCTATTAGACAAAAGCGTTTATCTCGGTGCTCAAAATTTCCGTAAATTGGGGACAAAGTGCCATCAGTATGAATTCAGATCGCATTAGTTTTTTGCAGGAATATGTTGACAAATACTGTTTGTATGGAAAATGTAGAGCTTTGTTAGGTGAAAAGTTTCAGTGCACCCAGAATGTTTAACACTGATCGTGGTGTGAGTAGAATTACGTCAAACATGACGCCACCTCCATCGGCCATTTTTACTCGTCAGAAATGACTCAATTCACGCATTAAAACACACAAAACATGCAAACAACAACAACAACACACAGCAGGCCAGTATTAACATATATATCTCTTCAAACCTTTCTTCATTCATTGATATCGTTTTAGGTTCAGCCCAGAAAAAAAATAAAGAAGTTGTAAGCAAAGTCCGACTGTATGCAAGAGGCGAACTTTTGTCACTGTGTCATGTGTTACTTGATGCTGCACATACGCTAAAATTCGTCTGCTCGTCTTCCCTAGCACACACGCACTCGAGCCTCAGAGTCGGGCCTAATTAAAATACCTCAGTCACCAGGCTCACAAGACAGATAATTATAATGACTGATTCCAATCCTAGTGTTATGAATATGTTATTTATGCTTCTGCATGGATACCTGCGCATTGTAAATGGACATCATCATCATCATCGTAATGGTTGAATAATAGATTGAAAACAGCACGGACGTGTTATACAAGTCGATCCGTGGAAACCAACAACAAATGACAAATCTTTATTTACGAGGGTTACAACAAAAGCAAAAGTTATGCTTTTTTTTTACATCTAGTCCTCGTGGCAGAGAAACAAACTTTACATTAACTCAAATCAAGGCAATGAAACCACAGAGAGAAATTATGATATGTACAAAAAGCGGTTGATAACTGAATTAACAGGGCTAAATTGTTGGCTGTAGAGGACTGGCTTTTTTGGTGCGATTATAGACGATTAAGCTGGGTGGGAAGCCTCTGTACGTATTCAAAGGGTTTGGAAAAGAGGTTGTAGGAGTCCCACTTTGAACCTGTCATATTTATAGCGGCGTGTACGAGGAGTTGTGTGCTGTTGATGAACTGCATGCCTTTCATGTATCCATGAACGTTGATCTACGTTCACGATATATCGGATGAAAGGGTAGTGTTTTTTTTATCCATTATATATTAGCGGTTGGTTTAGAGTTGTTTGTCGATAATGAACTGCCTATAATGAACTGAGTGTTAGGGATATATATATATTTTTTTGGTACATCGGTTAAAATAACGCCTGACTGGGGTAAGCAGACGACAGAAGTGTAGTGACGTCACAGACGTCTATGATCTCTGTGACTGTGAACGCTTCCGTTCGGTACGCCCTGTTTGTAACGGCCGTCGGCTGTTATTCGAGAAGAAAAACTGCATCTTTTTATTATTTATTAAGCCGTTACAATGGAAGTTTGTATGTGCTTTGTATGTATATTAGTCTTTGCTGAATGTTAAACAACGGGCCGCATTGCAAACTTCGTCTGCTCGTTTTCTGCGCACACACACACACACACGATCTTAGCAAAGCAAAGCAATAAAGCTTTTGCATAAGGGTTGAGATCTTCTAGTCATAGTTTTCAAAAGCGTCAAGTATTTATTATAGTTTTACTAATGTTTTGGGGTTATTTGTATGGGAATTCACTAAAGTTTTCTGTGATCTATGTTAGAACTTGACCAGTTGCCGCAATAGTGCATGAGGAAATCAACAGCTAGGATGGTAACTATAGCAAGAAGTCTGTCCAGCACTATTCGCCTGAATGATGGGGTGGAAATGCCTATGTTTGGTTTGGGCATGTGGCTGGCTAAATCAGGTCCCAATGGACCAGCAGAGAAAGCTGTGATTCATGCTCTTCAGAATAACTACAAAATGATAGATACTGCAACACTTTATGGGTGAGTTTAACAAATATTATCTTCTTGCTCATTTTACCTTGCTGTATGACCATGCATATCAGATGGAAAAGAGTGTTTATTGGTCTTGATAATATTTTTTGGTCATTGACCTGGGAGGCCAAGTTTTTTTGTATGTCACTGCAGAAATGTCTTTGCTCACGCTTGTAATGAGTTATAATCCATTATGTAATGATTCTTTCAAACGGTGGCTTAATAAATTATTTCAATGTCTTATACACTCAGGCTAAATAAAAGTGGCTGTCTTTTTCTCTCTCCAGCAGTTTAGCATGATGTATAAGTTGGCAATGGCCATACCATGTTGACTGCACTTGTTGTCATCCATTTAACAGAGCTGAGTAATGTGTCAGGCTGTATAATAAAATCCTTACACGTATGCAGTTTTGTGTGCAGCCCACTATTAAACCCATAAAATAGCAATCAGTTGCTACAATCAGCACAAAATGCTAAGTGCGTCATCTTTTACATTGTCTTTTACACCTATCATGTGTCACCCACTGGCCAAAGAAAAAAAAAAAAAAAAAAACCCCAACCCCTTATGGTCTTCATCTTAATGCGATGATTCACACACGTCATACTGGCAACATGTTGGGGTTGTCAGAAAGCCAGTTTAGGGGAAGCTCCATAGTAATGTCTTTAGTTTGCTCGATTTTGGTGATGGTTGCAGGTGGAATCTTGATAAGCCGGATAATTCTCTCTGCTGACCCAGCAGAGATAGGTACCTTACTTGAAAAGGGAAAAGACCAGGAAGGAGAAGGCAATTTTTGTCTTCCACATCCTGTGCCTTTGACTAAATGCTTTATTAGACTCAATAATTTCAGTTTCAGGACTGACTTTCTGTAAAATAAAAATAGAATAAAAATGCCAGACAAATGTAGTTTTTTTTTAAATATGTAAGTGTCTCAAAGTCACCAGGAAGTGTTTCCTACGAATATTTACAGGCATTTACAGACTTACCCTATGAAGGGATCTTAACAGCTGACTACAGACTTCTTGTCATATTATCGTTCATCTCATGAACTTTCGGTGGCCTACACTTTTTCATTCTCACTCTAACATGTCCAGTTTTAGTTAATGCAATATATATATATATATATACATTATAGTACTGTTGTTACATTTATTCCTCACGCTATTGTGTCAAGCTTGTGTTTGAAATAACTTAGTTTCCTTAGTGACATCTTATGAAAAGTCTGTTTTTTTAGTAACACCAGGATTTTGGTATTTTGTGAGTCTTAAATAAAATAAACAGCATATAAGATGCTGCAATATCATATGACTTTAAGGTCAGTGAACTTATGCATTTTTTTCTGCTCACAGAAATCAGGCAGAGGTTGGAGCAGGAATTAAGAAGTCGGGAGTCAAAAGAGAAGATGTCTTTCTGGTGACCAAACTGTGGACCAATGGCTATGAGTCATGTAAGGATGAATTCAACAGAAGCCTAAAAGAGTAAGATTTGGTTTCTGAAAGGTTTCTTTTTGCATTATTTGTTTATATAAAGAATTATGAAATGAAATGTGATTAAATAAGCTTGTATCTTTCTCTTTTCAAAGTATAATCCTTGTTGCATTTTTATGAAAGGAAAAACCTTACCAGCAATGGGTATCTCCATGATTGCCTCTAAAAAAATAGCATCAAGAAATAAATTAAACCTCCTAGGGAGTGCTGCAGTCTGGATGCAAGTGAGTTTTGAATAATTGTTCAGGGTGACACTTTTTTCCAGGTTAGACTCAGGATACATTGACCTTTACCTCATCCATTCACCATCAGATGGATATGTGTTGGAGTCATATAAAGCTATGATGGAGTTCCAGCAGAAGGGTCTAGTCAGGTGCATATCTCATATATTATAGCACTGCATCTCTTAAAGATTTGACGTAATGATATAATTAGTATCACAAGCAAGTTAGTGTTGATGTGTTTCTCTCAAAACATATTGTGTAGATATTCTTATCAGTATCTAGGGGCTGCTGCTGCTCACAGTCACTCATTCCTTGCTGCAGTACCGTGGAACACATTAAGGCCACGGTTCTCAATCTGTGAACGAATTGCTGACAAAGGGGTTTATACAGATGATTGATAAAGTGCAAGGAAAGTGTTTGCGATGATAAAAAGATTCCACCTGCAACCATCACCAAGCGATGATAAAAATTAGCACTATATATAAATATGTGCACTAATTTTCACATATGTGTTAATGTTTACAAATAATCATGCATGATCAATTATGCATTTGTGTAACCTAGCATATATATTACCACAACATTACAACAGGAAGTAGAGATTACAAAAGTTTAAGATGAAAGATCTGACTTCTGTTTTAGAGCATTCTCAGTTTGTTTGTTTTTTTTTGTTTTTTTTTTTTAGTGACCAATGGATTCATCAGCATTTATTATTCTTTTGAAGAAATAATGTGTTAATGGTCAGGTGAAGCTGCCAAACAAGAGAATGACATCCTCTCTTTATGTCATGATCATCATTATGATCCTCACAGTTATTATCACTACCTCCCTGACCAGCATTATTCTTCTCTTCTTCACCTTCATCTTCATTGTCATTGCTGTGTTTATCATTTTTTATGTCATGTAAAATGCTCCCCCGTCTAAAGTTTGTTCATTGGATTCAAGGTCCATCGGGGTTTCCAATTTTGGCATCCACCATTTAGAGGAGATGAAGAAGGCTGGAGTTCCTACACCTGCTGTTAATCAAATAGAGTTGCATCCATGGATGAAGAGATATGAACTGGTGAAATACTGCCGACATAATGGAATAGCAGTCATGGGTTATTCGCCACTAGTGAAAGCTGAAAGGATGAAAGATCATACCATTGTCAGTGTGGCAAAAACGTAAGTGCATGTGTACAATAAGACAAGCAATGGAATCTGCTGTGAAACAGATAAAATAGTAGTGGTACATCCCACTGTGGTATTTTTAGTGAGAATTTTAAAATATTAAAAATGGCAAGAAGTTATAGCAGCATGTCTGTCACATGAAATGTTTCTTCAATTTTTACCAGTTATATTTTTGATAAACCAAACTGTGTTATGTTCCCTTTTTTTTAAAAACTGTAATGCCACAGTCACTTAAGGCTTTTTAACACCTTTCTGTGAAAGAAGTATTTTGAAACTGAATGCATGCTGCATCCTATTTTTGCACTGAACTGTGATATTTTGATGTCAGCACACTGGTGCATATCTGTGATTATCTATGTCTCTCACATTCTATATCATGTGTGGACTTTATCCATGTCACTCTTTTTCCACTCTGTATGAATGCCAAGTCCTTTTTTTGTTTTTTGTTGTTTTCCAGAATAGGTAAAACAGTTGGCCAGACACTAATTCGTTACAGTGTCCAAATGGGATATATTACCATTCCAAAAACAGTGAAGTCAGCGCGCATCATTGAAAATGCAGATGTCTTTGAATGGTCTATACCAGAGGAAGAAATGGCAAAACTGGTGAGACTAATGTGTCTGATATTCTTGCTAAAGTTAGTTCGGGGGAACAGAGGAGTGCTTTTCACTTGTAAAGTGCATTGACCTTGTCTCTTTGTAGCCAAATGTGTTTTACAGATCACTTCAGTATATTAAATGGTCATTGAATCTGCTGCCAGGGAAGTCATTTTTCTGTACTTCTATTTTATTTAAAGCACATTATTCAATAAATTCCTGAACCTGTCACTGGCAGCCTACCAAAGAAATTTCACAGATGTCATGAAAACAGATGTCATGGCACATGTTAAACTGTTGTCTATTGCTCAAAGTTGATGTGAATGTTAAACTACAGAAATAATAATAAAACTCATCATGTAAAAAAAATTTTTTTGAGTGAGAGGTATTTTGTTACTCTTTAGATGTCATTTTCGTATTTGATTCAATCTAAACATTCTCTAACATTAACGTCAAATGTTTTTTTCTCCAGAATTCTTTGCCCGAAAACTCTTGTACATGGAATCCAGCTATGAGTCCTTGGAAGGGA
The DNA here is from genome assembly GCA_004794655.1 of Marisa cornuarietis. NCBI lineage: Eukaryota > Metazoa > Mollusca > Gastropoda > Architaenioglossa > Ampullariidae > Marisa > Marisa cornuarietis. The sequence goes on from SMMW01000622.1 coordinate 11,727,128, forward strand.
TAAAAGAAAAACTTCAAGTTTTAACGTTTACAGCAGCATTATCATGATCTACATTATTATACAGCAGTATAGATGTACTTTGAGCCATTTGTCCTCAAAATAATGCTTCATGTTGACATGTTTTGCTGTAGATTTGTTTTTTAATAATGACCTTATTGTTGCTTGCCACAAAGTGTGCCAAAGATTAAAAAAGAAATTTTGAATTTTTGAAAACAAAAGTTTGCTTATTTTTTAATTTGCCATTTATTAATTTTGAAACTCAGGATTTCACAGAAGAGTTCTAATTCTTGGGCAAATTATTTCTCACACAATAGTCAGCTACTTATATCCTAAAGTATGAAGTCTGACATGTTTCCCCCCCAATTTTTTTTTTTTTGTTCAAATAGCTTTAAGTGTTGTATTTGAATACTTTTGTGTTTTCCTATAGGTATAACTTTTATAGCTGCTTTGCGACCGCTGTACAGCGATTGTTTAATTGAAGGGAGGTAATTTAGCTGGTTACAGCGTTCGTTTATTTATAGTTCCTTCTCTTTGACTACAATTCTTGGTGAATGACGTTACCCTGAACGATCATTTTCCGTGGAAAATACTTGTCCACTTGATTTTAGAGCAGTCGAGTGTCTCTCTTGTGATTGTGAAATCTGTGATACTTCTTGTTTTTAATTTTTGTGGCGGGCGAGAGGGGGTGGTATCAACGTGTACAAAGGAAATGGAGAAACAGGATACGACAAGGGTAAAGGTATATAGTACGTCTTTCTCGGCATCTGGGTAGTGAAGCACTTATATCTCGGACCAGCTTTGACAGTGTGGGCGGTGCCCAGCTCATCTCTCTGTCTTTTCTTACAAGACCATATATGATCGTCACTTGCCATTTCTTTCGACAACTGGGGCAAGTCGCAACGCCACTTGTAAGGTATCGAACTGTTGAGTTCCACCGGCGTTGGATCCCGGTGTTGACCGCTTTCCCAGACAGGATAGATGCAGCAAAAAAAGAAAAAAAGGATTTTGACTACCTCGGGGAACAAGTCTATGTGCCGTGAACAAATCTGTGACCTGACATCTGTGCGTGCGTGTGTCCTCGCACAGCGACCTTGCCATCAGTCATGTCCATAACACGAAAAAAAAAAAAAAAAACTAAGTCGAGAGAGTTTCGGGCTGCATAAACAAATCTCTTTATACGTATATAGTTTCGTGTGAAGCTCGCCCTTAAAACCATGAAATAGCAATCGGCTGTTAAATTCGTTGATGCTAAGTGCAAATAGCAGCTTTCTGTCACATTATCATTCTGTCATCGACTGGCCAAAAAAATGGAGAATAACCCCCAAGGTTTTCGTCTTTGTGTGGTGATTCACCGTTATGTGACCTACAAAGGAATGTCAGATGACTGAACGAGTTGAAAAAAAGGTATAACGATCAGAAGAGAAACGAAGACGAGAACACGTAATCGTTTTTTGATGACCTGACATCAAAGCGGTTCCTGGGTGCAGCATACGTAATGCAGCGGACTCCGTTGCGTGTAAACTTTATTTCCTGTTGCGTTTCCGTGCAAACAGTCTAACAATACTCGCGTGTCCCGAAACGTTTCACACGACTAGGGAGTCGACTGCAGTTTTGTGGCATGAACGGTGCTCAACATTTTCTCCTGAATGCAGCGGAAGCCTGTTTTTGTCGTGTTACTGACTCCGGGGCAAAGGTCAGATGCCATTCTCGTACAGAGACCAGTGACATAGGTTGGCTGGTTTGGTTAATTTAGTAGGAAAGTGCTTCCACCTTGAGGTTATTTCGCACTATGGGGGGGGGGAAGGAAACCGGAGTATCCGGACCCCCCACCCAAGCTCTGCTCAGCAAACATGTGTAACGTACATAGTGTCCGAGACGAGATCTGAACCTAGAGCCTCTCGCTGCACTGGTGACAAGGATGTGTTTTAACCACAACGCTACCGTGCGGCTCCCAGTGACGTAGAACGGCGGACAGAGAGCGTCGAGAGAACGAACGCTCATCATCAGCGATTAATTATGTGACGTCCGCTCATCCATTCATCTGCAGCACGTGCTGCTGCCAGATATGTTTTTCCAGCATTCGAGATGACAGGCTGCCAACTGGATAAAGCAAGACCGATGTGAGCGCCTCCTCCACTTTCTTCTTAAACCTTTTTCGTGGATGAAGAAATTGTTGTCAGTCATTATTACTGAAATTAAGTTTCAGCCAATGTTTTTAATTTTGTTTTCACTTCACTACAGAGTCGTCGTCTCCAAGATGTTAAGCAATAATGGGGCGTGTATACAATCAGTCCGCAGCAAGCAATACGGCTTTCCTAAATAGAAATTAAATTAAAAGCTTTCACTAGATTACTTCCTGTCAGACGCTGGTCCTCAAAGAGCGAGAACGAAAAAAATAGTGTGTGTGTGTGTGTGAGAGAGAGAGAGAGAGAGAGAGGTGATGGAACTAGAACTAGCATCATACAAGCTGTTGGTGTAAGAAAAACAAAATAACAAAAGACGAAAGCCAAAACACCAGCTGCAACTTAAGATCTTCAAAAAAATGTTCATCCAGGAGGTGCATTTAGGGGGAAGAAAAAATGGACCGGAAGTTAAGAGCACTCGGGCATTTCGTCGAAATGTGATTGCTTTGCTGACACGAGCAACTGCCACTGCGCATGCAACCAAAATAATTGCAACTGTAGCTTTGACATTGCAGTATGCTGACGAAACAAGACGACGATGACGATTGATTGACATTGGTGGTGAAGACGTCAGCGATAACGGGGTTTGGTATTGAGCCAGTAGACCCTTGATACGCTAACTCTCAATGCAATTAGAATTTGAAGTAAGCAGAAACAGAAAGACTGACAGAATTTCAAGAGCAATAACATCAGCTTTATATATATATATATATATTGTTTACGTTGTCTGGATGTCGATGCACAAACAACTATAATGTTCCAATAAATCATCAGTTCCTTAGCCCGAAAGGGCCACTAGGGAATCTGACAATATGATCACCAATTCTCGGCATCACTCTCTCCGTTTTCCGCCTTTCTTTGGACCTTGCGAGGACAGAACAGGTTCCTCTTGGATATTGTCTACCTATTTCTTCTTTTGTCTGCCTCTTTTTACCTCCTTGGGCTGTTCCCTGTAGAATCGTTTTTGCAAGTTAGATGTGAAAATCTTTTGGAGCGAACGTTCGGGACATTGAAACTAGCATCATACAAGCTGTCGGCATAAGAAAAACAAAATAACACAAAATGCAAGTTCGCACTTGCTTACAATACAAAGGTTATTTTTTGACGCTTTGTCACTTAAGGAAAGCTTGTAGTTTGCTTTAAACCGCTAGAAAGTTTAATTTAGAACTTTTTGTCAGTCACGGTAGTGGAATTACACGACGTCAAAACCCTTGAGTACGAGGAAGATTATAAAAATTTGTTACAGCTATAGATGTAAATCCTGCTTAAAGGCAAATACACTTTGAAAGAGGAATTCACGACACCACATGGCCACTGTTGTTATAAAGTAAAATGCACAAGGAATATTACAGAGGTATTTACAACAGGGAATGCCAGGTTGCCCCGCAAAGGAACTGAGCAGCGGCAATAAAAAGGAATGTGTTAAAAAGCAAAAATTCAATATTTTAGTCCTCTTTGAACTCGGAAGTAAAAACAATTTTTTTCTGGACCTGAAGTGGGGTCAAACTACAACACTTTTAGAGATCTCGTGTCTTCCTATCTTCGTATCTAAAATTGACAAGATCTGACAACAAAATTAAAGCACATGATTTATTTGCAGACTGACGTATCTCAGTCCATGTTCATACCCTGTATGACCGAACAATTACTGAATTTTAAAAAGTCCTGCCTACGAGAATCTCCTTTTTATTACTATTGCGTAATTTCAAGATTGGATAGATTATCTGATACTATCAGGTTTCTCTTTTGTATATCAGAGAATCAGCGACTGTTTATCATAAAATTGTAAAAATAGAACACGTTGATTATTCTGTTTATATTATTGCTTTATCTGTTTATCCCACGGACCTTCATCTACTGGATAAGTGTCTCAGGTTTATATCCGGTGTAAGTCTCGGCTTTCTTTATCAGCGAGCCCGTGTTTCCGGTTCTGGTTTGCTGTTGCGAAGAGACACGGACCTTCATTTAATTTTAATAAAGGTCAGTGGTTTGCAGACATAAATGGATTCAAAAAAATGGACAGGTGCAAATTGTTGCATTGTTTTATGTCATACCAATAAAGCGAGATGTCATTATCCTCAACAAAAAGTAAACATATATCCTCGTCGCCATCATAGCTTACAATACCAACCGACCTTTAGCAACGGGGGACTTCCCTATTGTCGTCTGCTAGTGAACTCAGTGCTACCACGGACCTTCATCTGTGGCATTTATTAAATTAATTCTTAAAGTATAGGCTTTTTGTAACAGAATAATCTATATAATTGTTTCCAAAAATAAAAAACAATGCTTTAAAAAAAAATAGTGGTAGAGCAAGTCAATAGCATCTGTTGTGACGATGTTTTTATATGATAAAATCAACGATAAACCCACATGCGTTTTCTATAAACAACCAAACTACATTTTACAGAAAATACTACTGTTGATTTTGCAATCAGTCTTCTTTAACAAGGTTCTTATGACAGAAAAGCTCAATTACTTCTAAAATTTCTTCGACGTTAGGAAAACCCGCCATTTTGAAATCGGAAACGGAAGTGAAAACCTAACGTTTGTAGGGTTTGTTACAATTGGTCACTCCTATGATAGCGCAAAGAGGCAACGAATGAGAGACACTCATCCAGTAGATGAAGGTCCGTGGTTTATCCACTATAGCTCGGCTCACTCTTACATGACCTGTTTCACTGTGATGTAGTGTAACTCTGGCGTCTTTTTATTTCTTTGGTCAAAGCGCAACTGTTTGGGATTATCGCAATAACCTAAGCACATCTGGACCATTAACAATTTGTATTCTGTCCATATCTGTTGTCAATTTTGTTCTCGAACCGGAGAACGCATTTTCACAACAATATCTGGTAACAGAAGAAGAGTGTACGATAATTATAATGCTTCCTCAAATGCAGTTGGGAGCGATGTGTTTACTGTATTTTCATTACGGAAGACAAGTTCGTATGCCATGTATTCTCAAGGCTTTCACACTCATATTGTCATGTTAACATCGTCAACCCATATAATATAGCCTCATTTCCGAAGTGCGCCATATTTGCATCGCATGTTGATTTTGTGGTCACGAAAACGCTAATAATCCAACGCAGAGTTTCGTCTGAGAGAACTTGAAAGTAGCAAACTCTAGCACTTTGAAACACCTTTTGAAAAACTCAGCTGAGGCAAGGAATACAGAATGTAATAATGGCTCACTGGGAGAAAACAGAGGTACTAAGGCGGTGCAAGGTGTGACAAATGAAGAAGGGGAAAATGCACGCGCAGAATGTTTTTCCCCCCTTTTTTTTTAAAACCGTGACTGTTCAAAAGGATAGTAAAATCGATCCAGCTGAGATTTCGAATTGTGTGATCGTTAGAGTCGATGACTATACTTTCAGTCGGTAATTTTTCTTTTCTTAACTCGAGATGCGACTTTGACAAGTGTTGCTTAATTTACTCTCGGGGAATACAAGTAACACCGACTCAGCATACTTGCTTTACAGTATGGCGGTGACAAAATACCCCTCTTTATTCGGGATGGAGGGATAGTGTTTAACGCCGAGCCAGCAACTAAAGCTATATCACGGCAAGGCAGCCAGCCCTGTAAACAGATGCCACGTGCAGAGAAAGAACATCCTGCCCGAGACGAGAGCTGAACCCTGGACAGTCAACCTTCACTGTATTGGTGACAGGCGTTAACCGCTGTGCCTCTGGACCGCCCCTTTTTTGGGTTGGGGGGGGGGGGGAGGCGTGCGGGCAAAATTACAACTTATTTAGAAATACGTGAATTTTTTTGTTGTTGCTGAAGACAAAGATTCTGATTTCCTTAGGCAACATCTACATAAAATACATTTTGAAAATCTCTCCAAAGGAAAAAAAAAAAGCGTGATTAATGGAAATTTGTGCTCCCACCTGTCATTTCTGTTCAACATCATCGATCAACGCCATTCACTTTCCGGATCAGCTTTCTTGTACTTATATATGACCTTGCACCGAGCAGCCTCTAATTTCTTTTGATTTGTCTCACTTTTTATTTAAGTCTGTCTCTGGTGTGTGTGTGTGTGTGTGTGTGTGTGTGTGTGTGTGTGTGTGTGTGTGTGTGTGCGAACGTGAGTATGTGTTCTTGTAGGGATAGACCTATGTGTATATATATATATATCAGTGTGTGTGCCTCTGTGTCTGTGTGTGTGAGGGGGTCTTACTCTATCTTGTCCTTATTAAATACCTCTCATTATGTTTTGTCTGCCTGCTTGGCTGTTACGTTGGTTGACATTGACTGGGTATATCGCCCCCGTTCTTTCACATCGTTCATAGTATCAAGTACGGAAACTCCAGTGTTTTTTCACTCTTCCCAATATTCAAGATAACACGTATCTGCCCGACGAGACAAGCTGTCTGTCTGTCTGCCTGACTGCTACTCCCACTTGTGCATGATGCAGTTTTATGGATGGGCAGGCTACAGAACCCGATTTCACGGGGACCGAAGCATTTTATGCAAGAGCAAGAAAAACTGTTATAGCCATGACTCACGGTCACAGTTCAGTGAGTTTTGTAGGCCGTGATGCGGTGCAGAAGCAGAGAAGAAATGAATGTCACGACGAACTGATACACTGAGAACACGAGTTGAATTTGCTAAAGGGTGAGTAGGTGGGTAGGTGGCTGATTTGGTGGGTAGGGAGGTGATGTGGTAGGTTGTTGGGTGGATAAGCGGGTTACCGTAAACTCATTCGTTGACTTTGGAGACGACAGGCCACGGTCCTTAAGGCAGAGACAGACGACTTGTTGCTGTCCCCAAACAGTTTCAGTCATCTTAACCTAACACATTTCGTCGAACATCTGACTATGAATTTCTTTTAAATGATAATCACGAAACAAATATTCCAAACATCGACAGGATGTGTATGATTAAAAGGAACACAATCTGGCTATGTGTGTGTGTGGGGGGGGGAGGGGGTGTGCGCGCGCTCATGTGTAAACTTTCATAGAGCACTTCAGCAGATTTTGGGCAGCTTTTAAAGGCCTTCCCTTGTGGTGACTCATATCACGCTCAAAATATTCCTTCCGTATCACTTATCAATGCTTTGAACAAGAAATCGCAAGGAGAAGCTCGAATCTCGAGAAATTAGGTAAAGACTATTTCCCCCACCTGCTCAAATCTCCACCTGAGCGCGAACCCAAGTATGACGTCATATGCGGTGTATGACTGAGCACAGCATCTCTGTTGATACAGGCTGCACAGAAAATACAGTCAGTACCTCGAACGCGCAATGGATACACGTGCCGTATATGAATGCGCAGGAAAGAATTCCTACTTTTCCTTAAATGATTCGACCTGAGAAGACAGCGGGTCAACTTCGTTCGTATGTCGAGGGCTGACGTGATCGTAACTGTGTGATGATATATCCGTACGTGCACAGTCTGTCGTGATAAAACAACGACGCTTTGCTCCTGACTGTTACCGCAACACACACACACACACACACACACACACACACACACACACACACACACACACACACACACACACACACACACAAAAGAATACACAAATGCACTCTTTTAGATACCTACAGTGAATATTACACTAGGAAACAGTTTTGAAAACACGTCACAGCTAACTATAAAAAATCCGACAAATCAATTCAGTATGTTACAGCTGATGTTATCGTGGCACTCCTTTGTGACGTACTACAGAGGCAACAGGACTGCACGTTTGTGGACAGGAAAATTTAACTTCTTGAGGACACTGGCGTGTCCTCTGGTTTTAAGCATCAGGCGCCGGGTTTGCGGCACACCGTTATGCACGCATTAGCTGGAAGTAGTAGCTAAAGGTTCATTTTCCAAAATACTCAATTTAGCTAACTGGCTGACGTTAGCCATTCAGCTTGCATCTAGTTACCTGATATGCTCGCGGGCCTGGGCTGCTAACACCGTGATGACCAGCCGACTGTAACTCATTCAGCGATGAGTAATATAAGGAAGAGATTCTTTTTTCCTTCAGCGAGTTTCCTTTCCACATCCACACTGCGCTGCTTATAATGAACAGGGTCGGTGGGCTGAGGGTAGGCGGGATGGCAGTGGATGTCGTGAGGCAGATAGCCGAGTGGTTAAGACACTGTTCTCCTAACCTGGAGAAACGCACACTAACTGGTTCGATATACATGTAGCGCAACGTAGTTAACCCAGGGTTTTTTGGTTGTTGTATGAGGGGAAAAAAACTGCTTTCACACTTCCAAAGTGGATTTTTGAAGGTTGGGAAACTGGGGAATATGGAGGAGGGGGTGAAGGGAGGAGGAGGAGGAGGTGTAGTGGTTAGGGTAGGTGTGGGAATATGGTCGCTGTTCCGTGATGCCGCAAACGTCGGTTATTGTTGCCGGTGCCGTCTTACCGTTCTTATTCCTTGCTCTTATGGTCCAAGTACGCAGTGGTAGTATTTTATACTCCTTGCCAGATCCATTATGTTGTACTGTTCGTATATTCTAGACTACTATTTAGTTTTCGTTTATATTTGAATCTGCATTGTTTATAATGTAGTTTCACTATTATTTTCCTGTTATTCTTCGTTAATGTTATGAGTTTGTGAGTTATAATTGTTTAGTGCATTTAGCGCCTTTCTTACAGTATCATCGAGCTTTTTCAATTTACGCAGTATTCTATCCAAGTCTCAATCATTTTATTTATTGTGCGCAGCAACAGCCAGCATCACACACTCGAGCCTAGTGGCGCCACCCTCGACGCTTTTTTTTCAGGGAGAGACAATCATGCTTCTTTCATTGCATATATATATATATACACACACACACATACACGTGTGTGTGTGTGTGTGTGTGTGTGTGTGTGTGTGTGTGTGTGTGTGTGTGTGCCCTTGATGACTCGAGCTGTGTCCTGACAATCTTGCCCCTGGGCTCAGGTTGACGATTTTTGGTTATCCTGCCGTCGTACTTGAGAAGATGTGACATTTGCTTTACTCCTACAGTATGACAGAGTAGATGGTATATTGTACAAAGTGTACGAAGAAATATCGAGCGGATATAATAATAGTAATAGGAAAATAAAGAAAAAAGTATAAATAATAATTTATGACGACACAGAACACATACTGCATGCTTGATGCTGAATAACTGTATTTGTATATACTCTTCTCTTTTCTTCTGAGACAGAAAGGTAAAGGAAATTCCGTAACCTTTCGGTTGTTGGTGTTGGTTTGGGGCTGGGTAAAAGACAACACTTTTTTTCGGAAACATTGTGTGTGTGTGTGAGAGAGAGAGAGAGAGAGAGGGTGGGTGATGTCCATCCTTTTTTTGAGGCGGAGTGGGGTGTTTTGGAGGGGTACCCATTCAGCAGAGACAAGGGGGAGCTACGCTGCATCATCAGAGTGGTATCGGTGACTGACACACTAACGACATGTTTGTGATATATTGTCCTTGTGATGCTTGCTTTACCGACCAAAAAAATCTCCTTTGAACAGGGATCAGCTTCTATTCCTGTTCGTCCTTATATGTTGAACACGGCATTTTGGTTGTGTGTAAAGGGCAAATTTAGCAAACGTCTACATGATTTTTTTACGCGATAGTTATATAACAACATTGCCAGACTTGACTTGACTGTATTTGCCAGACCTGGTGATCTTTTTCTTCTGTTTTTGTCCGATTTGGTCTAATTTTCTTCCATATTTGCGAAACGTTGACGAATGTTTATACTTTTCTATATTGTTCGTCTGTATTTGCGAGACTTAGTCCAACGTCCATGTATGTCAGATTTTGTTCGTCAGTATTTGTGTTGGAAAGACCTTTACTCCGCCACGAGTGTCATAAAATTCACCATCCCTCATTTGTCCATTAATGTCTAGATTTTCTTCCGTACATTTTCATTCATCTTTTGACGTTTGTGCAAGATAGTTTTTTACCTACACTTTACCGGCTTAGGCCTTCATCGATAGTGTCAAGACTCAAGTACCGCATAACTGTCATTCTGACTTCGCATAGGGCTACTCTTCTGAGTTTTATAAGGGCACAAATTCTTTGATAATGTGACAGATATTGATTTCCCCTGTCGGTCGTTCCAAATCACTCCATTACGAGCCATAAAAACTATCCTTGACACAGATACGAGTGAAATCTGTTCATTTTCTGCAAAAATGTCTTATAGTTTTGAGCATGATTAGCATGTGATCGGTCATTTGGCTTGGTTGTATATCGAGAAACATGAATTACTCTGTAGCGCGCATGCACACACACACACACACATCCCTTAGCCCTTGGTGCAAATGCAGACTACAGCGTTTAACACTTCATTTTTGTCCTCCACGAGTACTGACACACACAAATTATACAGACAGCCAAAAAGACATGATAGCTCACCCGCTGACAAATACACGCACGCACGCACCCACCCACACACCCACACACATTCTCTGATCGGTCCTCGTCTGATGCTCTCGTCGAAGACAAGCAGCAGGCGGTGAGAAAAGCGAAGCGAAGACAGCTGAACCCTTCCCATAAGATGATGACTGCACACACAGAGGACTAAAAGTCACAGTTCGCCACGTCTTGCAAGGGGCTTTCCAAGAGACATGCGGGCAAATAGATTTTTTCGCCTTTGGCAAATTCTGCCGCAGTCAGGTCCGCCTTCGTGCGCGTCTCCTCTCTGACCGCAGCGTTTGACCTCCTGTGGAGTTCACACGGCGCCCGCTGACTCGCAGCCTGGTCTGTCAACAGATTTCAAGGGGGTAAAGAGGGCTGGACAGTTGTTATGTGTGGGCCAGCTTTGTTGCTGACTCCGGCCCCTTGTCTCTTTGCTGTATTAACAAGAAAATGCGAGCAACAGCTCAGTTACTATATCTGACGTTCTTCCGTCTGAAATGGGATAAAAGTCCGCAAATGGAAAACAGGTTGGGGGAGGGATGGAGGGGATGGGGGGGGGAAGAGAGGGGAAAGAAAAAGAATGGAAAACGTGACTGCAGTTTCCGTTCACTTTCTAAAACTCGAACAATAACGTATGGAAAGAAGATATGAACGCTCTTTCGACGTGGCTCAGGTGTTGAGATCATTGTGTCACTCTGATTGAGAATAAGATTGAATCTAATAAAAGCCAGAAAGAGCAGATGTACTTTTCAGTGGAAGTTTTTCTTTGTCTTCTGATAATTTCAATTTCTTTATTTTGATTCTTCTGAAAATAGGACATGATCTTTGAGAAAGAGACAGACAGAGAGAAAGAGAGCTGGAAAATAAGTGTAAATGTAGGAGATCCTCCATTGACGCCATTATAAACTTAATAGTGCCAGGCACAAAGCTCACAAAGTGTAAATGCTGATTGATATACTTTTGTGTCAGACAAAATCTTACTATCAGGTTGCACATGCTTAATTTACTCTTAGGTCAAGAAACAGGACAAGAAGAAAAAGAAGAGGGAAAAAACGAAAATTAGACGGTAGCCTTACACTTTATCTTCTCGAAGTGCTTTCTGAGGAGATTGAAGTTGATCAGATAAATCAGATTAGACCTTTTCTTGGTGTCAGGCACATATAACTCTGACATAGCAAAGGTGATCTGAACTATAAAGCGAAAAAGTGCAACGAATGAAAAGAATTGTGGCGAAGACATTTTCAGTGCACACCTTGCACAGAAGGTTACCAACAGGAAACATTTGCGTTAAAGAAATTGTTGTTGTCGTTGTTGATGATGATGATGATGATGATGATGATGATGATGATGATGATGATGATGATGACGACGACGACGACATTCGTCCTCCTCTGCCATCTCTTTCAGCAGTAACAACATTACTAGCATTAATAATAGTCATCGTTCGGTCAACCCCTCCAGCCCTTGGCAGGTTTTATAAAACGATGATTTTCATGTTTGCCTAAACCCTTGTGACTGGCATGGCACGAGACGCTGACTGGTACTTCCTGGAGGACCAGTGGTTGTGTCGTCAGGTAGATTTTGCATTAGTGTTTTGTGTTTTTTTTATGGTGTGTGTGTGTGTGGCGAGGAATGTGGGGTGGGGGGCAACCTTTCTAAGTTAATATGGTGAACAGTGTAAAGTCTGCCGCTCTTTTGACACCTGTGCAAAACCTGGTTGTAGGCAGATGCTTTGAAAAGATGCACAGCAAACAGTACAGGAGTTTGACAAGCATTAGCAGACCACATGACGCAGGTGGCTGACTTGGAGGCTCTAATACCACCACACAAGCAAGTTCATACAAAAATCATGTACGTTATTCTGGACACTTTCGGAGACAAACTGCTTACTGATCTCAGCTTGATAAAGCACAGACTTAGAATATCCAGCATGTGGGAAAATATTCGCTTATATAGAACATGACCTGTCACGCAGGTTTTTTTTTCCCCTTGAGTACCATTAAATCTATATCTTGTGTGAAGTTGTGAAAAATGATGAATACACATGCTGAAACCAAATAAGCGATTTTGCAATTGCCGAATGGACAAAGTATACATTTGTGGGTTTACTTCGCACAATTTACGAGTAATCAAAGGAAGGAAAAGACGCAGTAGTCGGAGAAAATGACATTAAAACAAACAAAACAATCATTTACATCTCTAGTCTTTCATCCCTTCACCTACTTTTTTTGAAGTATTTAAAAATAGCGTGTTGCTCACACACACACACACACACAGCTTGTGAAACTTACTAGACAGAGAGAGTTTTTATTCTTTAGGAAGAATCTGTCATGGGAAGACAACTAAACGAACACCACGAAGCTTTTGTCAAAGAAAAGAAAACCCAGCAGAAGACAGCAACCAGCAAGCAGCAGGGTTTGGCCGTTATCGATGAATACAGATGACTATGCAAAGCAATGTATCCGCATGAGGTCAAGGTCGACTGTTCGTAGTTTTTATCACGAGGTCACGCTACGGTCAAGAGGGGAATAAAAATCGCCATTCACTTCTGTCATAAAGACACTAAGTGTGGCTATGCATTGCATATTGATTGATTAAGACGGAATGGCCCGAGGAGAGCCGAAACCGTGTCCTGACTCCCACCTTTTTTCTTTCTTCCTTTTCTTCCACTCTTCTTCTCCCCCTTCCACATCCTCTTTTGAGGTTTGGTGGTGGTGGTGGTGGGGGGGGGGGAGGGAATCGCTGCGATTATTTTTGCACAGATTTCCTCTTCATAGATCATTTAGAGTTTGTTGCCTAAAAAGTGAACGTCCGTGGTATCTTCCCCCCTTTCAACCTTCCTGTTTGCATACGTAACCAGGGTCTATAGTCTCTGTTCCAGACGACGCCTAAAAGTTCCCGGAGCCAATCAGGTCTGTCTCCAAACCCCAGCCTCTACTGGATTCTTGTTCATCATCAAGCAGAAACGTAGAGAACCAGTATCCCCGCAAAACCAAATTGTTTGTGACACTGTTCCTGTCATTCTCTCCCCCCCCCCATCTCCTGACCTCCATTGTTGGTTTTAACAAACGTACTTTTTGGTTTACAAAGTTACTTTTTTCCACTCTGCATTCATCTGCCTTAAAAACTTTCTTTCACATTTACACCTTTCTTCCTCCTGGTCAGTCTGCATCTATTTGCCCTTAACTTTTCTGATCCCGGTTATCATTTCTCTCCCCACCAGTATGCGCGAAATGTTATCTTCAAAACTCATGCATCATCACCACGCATCTTCATTCAATTCAACAAATGCATAAGCAGCGAACGAGCATTGGTTTTAGGGCATGGCATGAGAAAGCCTGAAACCAACTTTCTCCTTTCGCTGTCGTTACCTTTCTTGTTAATCAGCTTCCCCTAGGCAGTTGTCGGGCAAGCAGGGGAGGGGGAGTTTTGCTGCAACAGAGATCCGAGTAGGCCTCGAATAAGCAGACCTTCTGTTCCACCATCGAAGGCACTATGGCTTGTCTCTCCCTGTCACCGCAATTGATACGTACTCAGAAAGAATGCGCACAGACTTACAGATTAATAAGTAAATTTTACACTTCTCCATTTTAAAGCAGGCTTAACACGCTGAACTGAAATAAAAACACACAAATATACAAATAATGACTAAAACACCTTGCATAGATCAAAACATATTCAAGAAACAAATGAAGCAAAGACATACTAGAATAACATCAAAAGAAACGGGATTTCGCAGTCAAGGCGTGGTGTACAAAGGTTAGTCTGAACCACGGACGTGTATTAAATAGACTGATGACTGGTGAGACTAACACTCAGCCTCACGCCACGGACCTGTACACAAGTAAACAAGTATACAAGTGCCGTCTCGTTAAAAGTTTTGTCTTTAATAACCTTAAAGGGGCAACAGCTGAGAGTAGAGCACAGCCCTGGCACCGAGGAAGCATGAGTCAACAGAGGTTTAAAATATTCATGGAGCAAGGTGCAGGGTGCCACAAAACATGTTTTGTCATTAGGTCTGACAACATTGTTGACACGCGCAAATCCCTAATGTAATCTACGGAAAATATATTAAGAAAGAAAATGGTTTCGCAAACTGACTGCAGTTCGAGCCACTCCGACAGAAATTTTACACCCGACACATAGACAGAAGTGGTAGGTTTAGAGTTCCTAGAGCTCAATATTCACCTTATTTGTACTCATTTCTCACGGCTACAGTCCAGATATACAATCGCCTTATGGATAGAAACTATACACGAATGGAGATGACTTTACTGCTTGCCTCACTCGTTACCGCTGTCCGGTTTCCATTCATATGTCTTCGTTTCTATGATTTCCTATTTTGAGTGGCAATATAGATGTGTCCAGATTTTTAATACTTGCGAGAGAGACCGTAAGTGACAGTGTAAATGAATTGGATGTAGTCAATTTCGGTTCTTTTTATAGCCCGTTTTATGTGGAGTGATGCACTCGTGTTACCGTTGGCAGAACAAACAATTTCCTGAAAAGATTAATAAAGATATTTTGTTTTTTGTGTTTTTGTATTTTTGTATTTTGTAGATCCGAAAATAGCAAGAATTCATGGTCACTAGAGACATAAAAATTAACTTTCCAGCGGAGACAATTTCTCCCGTAAAGCGAACGTCAGAGAGAAATGATACACACACGCACACACACACACACGCACGCACGCAAACACACACACAGATGGAAACATACAGAGAGAAAGAAAGAAAAGACAGCAAGGAAGAGCAAGTTAAGATAAAAACAAATCAAGGTAACCAAAATACTAAAATTACAGCAATAAACAACAACAGGAACAAAAACAAACAAAAAACAAAATAACTAGGAAATGAAGATAAAAATAAAATGAGAAATGAAAACCTCGAAGTAAGAAAAAATAGAAAGTGCTATCGTAATGAGACTGAACAAGAACCACTGTTCTCTTAGAAACGATGCCGACATCCTGTACACCTGCCGCCACCTGAAGGTCCTGCACCATTGTTATCATAAAACAGCGCATCACACTTGTTTTGGATCGACGATAAGGAAGTAAGGTGACTGTAAAAAGTCTCTGTTGCACCCAGATATCCCCTTTCTTCCTGTCGGAGAAGAGAAAAAAGGACAAAAAAAAAATGTAGCGAGACAACAAGAGGTACCAGGTGTTTCATGTAAGTGTTGTATCAGTTCAAAAGTGCAAGCGTGGAGTGAGTAGATGGGGGCATGAAAAGTGTTCATCCTCGTGGGCAAAACGCTGCGGTGCAGCTTAGATTAATGGCCACGTCTCAGCGGCTCATTTTTTCCCCCTCAAAGTTTGCCATCGGCAAATCTAACCATCACTTTCACACTAAAATGTGACAGGCATTTTTTGTGATTAAAAAAGATTAAAAGGAAACTTCCACTATAATCTGCATACGCCTTGCTTTTTTAGGTGTTTTTTTTTTTACCTGGGCTCTTTTTTGTCTGAGGCTAGGTCATTCTGTACAACAGAAGAGCAATTCGTTTGTATTTATTTCGTTGAATCCAAACGCCCTTTCCACTAAAGTAGATGTCATGATCAGCAGGTAGACCTAACCTGCCCTTTAGGGGCTTAAAGTCTTAAATCAAGCGTGTCTTTTCGGTGCAAGATATACAGTTTTCCACCTCAGTCTACTGACGATATCTGTTAATAAGCCGAGGGAATTCAATTTACAGCAGGCATTTATAAAACAAAGAAACGCTGTTCACAACAAAAGCACACGCATTGCGTTTAGTATCAAAAGAACTGCTTATTAGTAGTCAGACATTTTAAGACATTTGTTACAGCTTGAGCGCGAGGGCCGGAAGTATGCTAGCGTCCGACGAAACGAAATAAAATCACCTGCGGCATGCTGTTCACATTAAACTGCCTTCTAGCGCGACTTTATTAGTGTAATAATAATAATAATAATAAATAATAAGAATAAGAATAATAAGAATAGTAATAATAAGCTGTGTGGTGGCGTGTTCAATGCGTTGTGCGCTTGTCTAATAAATGATGACAAGAACAAAGTGCATGGACAAAGATGAGAAATTGAGGAGTGAGCAGAAAAGTTCACTTTTATGGATTATGAATGGCATATTTATTTTTTTCTTGATGCAGGAGTTGAAAGATTTCAAAAAGTTCGAAGAATAAGGGGCAGAGAATTCCAAGCACCATGGCAGAGAAGGAGCTAGAGTAGCGTCTCTTGTCGGATTAAAAGACCTAAAAGCACAGATTATCTTATAGAACTGTTTATGACGTATTTAGAGTAGAAAGCTTCTTATAATGTGACAGTTGAAATTATAATGTGATTTATTAGTGTTCAAAGAATGAAGTGGCTTAATTAGTGTATTCGGGTGTTATCACCAACCGTTTAATACAATATAATCCGACTAAACTGTTTCATTGACAAGTTTGACTCTACCTGAACAGGCAACGCGCTCGGGGTCTGACAAATGATTCGACAAATCCCTGCGTGTAATCTAGGGGCTAACATAAAGTGACATGTGAATTGTGACCTCGTCAAACGTAGATACAGATGACGAGAACGATGAGTCGGCAGAGAGAACAAGACATATCTGCGGGCTGTGATAGTACGAGGTTTTTAGTGGCTGTCAGCGAGGACTGTTCAAGTCCCTCCCACGACAGAATGGCTCGTGTGGCTATACGCCCTGCAGTCGGAATACATTGCACGGAAAGAAGAATGCTGACAATGAGCCTTTCAGCCATTTTTGTTGTTAATTACTTGCTTTCGTGCAGGGCCCTACACTTTCGCGCTTGCTGCATTTTATGGCGGGGTAGGACTTTGTTTCTCGTGATGCCACACAAGGCTCTTTGAGCGACAATGTGGGAAAGCCTGCGAAATGGATTTTCTCTGTAAACATACCAATTACGTTGCTCGACTGCAGAGAAAGCAGTCGGACCGCGGTGCACGCTGGGAATGCGGCGGCAGTTACAGAAGATGGAACTAACGTGGCTTGGGTTGTTCCGATAAACGGCCATCCCCAGCCACGTTCATCACGTCAGTTTTACGCCATCACGTCAGCAGTCCTTCCAGGCAACAAGTCTGATAAGTCTGATAAATGCACAGTCTGTGACCCTCCCTGAAGTTTCTGATTCTCAGCCATCATTTATACCTTTACACGTGTCGTTTACAAAAGAGAAACATCGACCTTTTTTGATAAATTAACGTCCCTTTTCTAAGACACTTCTAGCGATTTTTTCCCTTAGAGATTAGGTGTTGATGGGTAAAACCCAGATGGTCGGTTCTCATGGTTTTACCTTATGATCTGTTAACGGGAACTTAAGAAAAACCGCGACTGGCGCATCGAAACTCTCAGAAAGTATGCCAATGCGTTAAAAAGCGTTTCCCTGACAAATGAAAGTTTGATGTTTTTTTTTTGTTTTTTTGTTTTTTTGTTTTGGTAATTTGGTATACGTCAGACACGTAAGCTTGGTGCCCGTCAGACAGTTGTAATTTAGTACGTCAGTCGGTTGGTGCACGTCAATTGTAATTTTGACAATTTCTTCAGGCTGACCCTGACAGCCGCTCTGCCACCTGTTGAACAGTCACGTGTTAAAAGAAATGTAATCTTAGCCGGTTCTACTTCTAGATGGGTGCACTAGACTAGTAAATCAAATCTAGCAATAACAGCTGAAGTCGGAAGTGTCATTAGTAGACGACTGAATGCGTGCGTGCGTGCGTGCGTGTGTGTGTGTGTGTGTGTGTGTGTGTGTGTGTGTGTGTGCGTTTGTGTGTTTAGTTTATTCCTTGCTACTCCTAGAGGAGCATAGGGCCGCAACAACACGTCTCCAGCGAACCCGGTTCGTAAGCCTCTCGTTTTGTATCCTATGCTAGCAGTGAGTCTGCGTTTACAGATACGGACCAACCTTAGCACGAACTGCCGAGTTGTCCGGGCCACTATTATAAGGACCTCACACTATATTGTCCACGAACTGCCCGAGTTGTCAGGGCCACTATTATAAGGACCTCACACTATATTGTCCAGACCAATATTAGAACACAACGCTGAAGTATCCAGGTCATTGTGAGGCCACAACGGTTAATAGTCAGGGCCAACAGTGGGAGCTTATGGTGCAAAGGCAGCACGTGTCGAAGATTGTAATCACCGCCAACCTGGAACATGTTATGAATGAGTGATAGTGAGGCGACAACAGTATGCGCCCGAAGGATCTGTCTTAGCCTTTCGGCTTCAGCCTGCTTTGATGCCATCAACGGCACAGAATGATCCTGCAGGAACTGCTGTCACCTGCACACCTCTCGTCTGAAGGTCGAGCGGGTTCAACTTCACAATCGTCTAGCGTCACGCAGTCACTGCTATCGCTTGACATTGTCCAGTCGACAGGTTTTCTGTGCCCATTTCAGACCTTGATGACACCGTAAGGCAGAGAGATCTGCTGACGAAAAGCAGGAATGGAACAAAGAAAACAATTGTCTTCTTCCGTTTTCAGCTTTAACGGCTTTCCATCGGCAAAACCTCCTGACGGTAGGTTCACCCTCTTTTGCTATTTACAGCACAGTCAGCTTGTTGAATGCCCACGACTACCCGAGTCAGTCCTTCAGCCATCATATTTCGTTGTGAATCTTCATGCTTTTGTTCTAGCCGCTCCCAACATGATATGCGCATTTGTAACGAGAGTGGCACCCAACCCGCATGACGTCCACTTAGAATATCTGATTCCATCTTTTTACGTGCATCTTTTTTTACGACCCAGAAAAATTAGTTTTAAAAATTACATTTTATCTGGGTAACCATATGCGGACAAAAACTTAATATTATGGCATTCGGTAATTCATGCAAACACGTGCCGTGACAGCAAATTTCAAACCCAGATGATGTATGCTACTCAGCAAGGACACTGAATTTCAAATGCAGAAGAAAAACACAACATTCGCATGACCTCACCCTTAAACAGACACAAGTACAGCGACACTAAATTTCAACTCCAGATCATGATGTATTGTGAAAATTGTCACCGTGCTTTGAATGCACACATGAAAACATATGTATATACCTTCATTTCAGAATGGACGAGGAAAGAAAGTAGCTGGTGGGGGAACACAGCGTTTGTAGGACTTGGATAGGGTGGTGTCTGAGTGGGGTTGAAGGGGAATGTCGACATCACTAAGATGGTAGTAGATGATAAGCGGCGATGGCAGCAGTAGCGATTGTAACGACGATAGGAACCATCTGAGAGTTCTTGAGCTGATGGATGCTTCAAAGACCAGACAGACTCAAGGGAACAAAGGTCCAATAAAATAGCTTGAAGATAAGGAAATGGGTTTAAGGAGTGATGACTTCTTTCATTCTTCTTTGGTATTCTGGACACTGTCGTAAACCTCGGGAAATGGGCACGCGAAATGGACAGAGGTGATTACACTCTCGATGCCTTAGCCACCCGCGCCGACATGTATGTGTACGCGAAACACTTACATTAAATTGCTATCAAAGATAATATCACGGACGTGTATAGGTGGATTGCTGTCTGTCTGCCGAGACCAACGCTTAGCCGCTTGCGAAGTCCTCTGTTGTTAGTCTCGGCGAGCTTAAACAATGAATGTGAATAAACCGGAAGCTTTGTAGTCAAAAGCCTCGTTCTAGCGACAGCGAGCCCCCAGCGTACGTCCCCACTAATGAACTCAAGACAATTTAGTGTAATAAAGAAATTGTTATTAAATCGAGAGATTTGCATAACAAGTTACAGATAATGCAATAAATTTATAGTTTCAAAATGTGTCTTCTAGGGCTCCCTTTAACAATGCCTCATCTCTAATCCAAGTAACGCGAGTCCCTGTCTAGTTACCCTAATACCCACACACAACACACTACTCTCGATCGTTTGTCACACACTTGCTACTTATCTTAACACACGAATGTCTCTCACGAGGTGGAGGGCCCTCCGCTGGTTCTTGTTGTAAGGAATCAGTTGATATCCTCGCCGGTCGTAGCTGTCTTTACACGAGCACTGAGACACAAGACAAGACCCTTGCGTCACCACGTGTCTTCCCGTTACCTCTAGGCCGTAACTACTGTTTAGAGCTTAACAGCAACTTATGAGGGGTCCATCACTTATCTAGCAGCCTCGAGAATCTGCTGTTTTCGACCAAACAGCTACTGGTATGATGAGCGGGTCTGCGCACTTCTAAGTCGTGATGCAGTTAGTCACAGTTGCAAGACTAACTGTCAGCCGAGGATCTGATATCAACCTATCTGATCAGCCTCTCTTTACAACGCTACCCATCGAGATCCAGTGGCAGAACGCCGATTTCGCGATCGTCATGATGTTAAATCCTCAGCCTCAGGGATCATCGTCTCTCACGATTGGCCAAGCATACTATACACTCACTTCCAACCATGTTACCTAGCTGCGACCAATAGCTACTTCGTACATGATGGACAGGTGGTCACTCTGACTTACTACTGCCCACTGCATCCTCTTCCCCTTCCCTCCCATCTGTAACGCAAAGAGGCGCCACCATGTCGGGCTTTTTATTCACTACCTATGTCCGGCTTGGTGGCACTAAAATCGAACGCTGTTGTGTCTGTGCTAGGTACATCATGATCATGAACTAACGGACGCGTTCCTATTAGCGGTCACTGGTTGTTTCCCCTTCCTGACAGATCTCCTGTTGAGACAATTAACGGCAGAGAAACATTCCGACAAAAAGACGATCACTGTGTTGAGTTACGTAACCTACCCTGTGCACGTCCATTCAACCGCGCGTCCGTTCGACTCGTGTGGGAAGCAGAAGTGCGACACAAACGCTGTAGTCCTGTTCCTAGTTATCTCATGACAGACACCTCCAGCCTTCTCCTACACAAAAGCACACACGCGCACACACTCTCGCTCTTTCTCTCTCTCTCCCCCCCCCCACCTACCTAACCACACATCATGAGCACTCCAAAGTGTGAAAGAAACACGGGAGTGAAAGTATAAATTCGTAGCAACATCGACCAATTACGATCGGAGCACAGGAAGCTCGTAAATTAACCTGCGCCCTCTGTGATGTCGTCTTCCATGACAGGAGGGAATGCGGCTGACACTGCACGCTTCAGTTGTGGCCTCTTTTTTTTCTTAGACGTTTTTCTCCACAGAACCTACACGTTTTTAGTTATAAATAGGCCCCTTCTTTCTCCAATACATCATCCCGAGAGAGAGAGAAAGAGAGAACGTAAGCCAAGCTGAATAAAAAAAAAGATTGAAGGACAGGCTACATGGAGGCAAGGAAGTAGTCTCCCTTTACCGGACTTTATGTCTTCTCTCTCGTGTGGATCCACTAGCTGTCAGGCCAAGGCTACTTGTCCATCGCACGTACCTCCAGGTCAGTGGTGGCTAACCGCTAAGGAATGTAATTTTATATTTCACATACATTGAAGCTGTTAGTTGTGCCACAGCAGACACAGTCATTAGTCTGTTGCCAATGTCATTATTAGTGTTGTTACTTTATTAGATCTCAGCGGAATTGTTTTCGCCAGTCTCCAAAAATCTTATGAAAACGTTTAGCAAATCTTGAATGATGAAACTGGAAAGTTCGCTGAACTAGAAAATGTTTCTCCTCCCAAGCCACCCCGCTTTAAAGACTTTGGGATAAAGAAGGTAAATAAGCAACGTTGTTTGATCTGTTTTTGGTATGCCACGTTAAAAGAAAAGACGATTCCATTAGAATTATTTAAAAGACTGATAACTTTAGTGTTTGGTTCGCTGCCCAGCATCACTTTGCTGATGGCCTGGTGTCTGTGTCTTCAACTCACACGATTGGATAAGCAAAGCCATAATCAAATCCTTCTGTTGGGTGCCTTCACATGCCGGAACACATACTGCATGATTCTTTCATGTATATAGAGTAGTCGAATGTGTTTAGCAAAACATAGGAGATCATAGTGTAAGATCCTGTCAGCGACATTAACACATTACAAACATTCATGCAGACACAAACATACATTCTCTCTCTCTCTCTCTCTCACACACACACACACACATTCACACAAATATACTTAGTTAATCACAGTGACAGTTAAGAAAAACAACTTTAAAGACGGTATGTCGTAAATTTATTGTGGTGTTCTAGTATTTAAAACTCCAACTTTCCACCTGAACCTATGTCCGGTTTTTTTTTTCTTCTTCCTTTCTTCCGTTGAGAACGGGGCGGGTCTTCATTTACGGCCACAAGTCCTCGGTAAACAACAGACCTAACGTAACCTCAATGGCATTGAGATGAATTAAATACAGATCCTGTGAACTCAGCATGGAGCTAGTGAAATCACTATGGTTTCAACAAAATCAGCGTGGCTTCTGTGAAATTAACATAGAGGTAGTGGAGTCATCGATTGAGAATCTGATGAAACCACCACGGCACCAGTGAAACCAATAATCAGGTGTTTCGAGCAGAGCACCAGGTAGTCATCTGTTTGTCTAACACATGCATAGTTTAACTTCCATCATGTGATATTTTATTTGTTTAAGATAAAAAACTATTCTATTCATTTACTCTAATGTGTAGAGGCTCTTTCTCTCTGTGAGAAAAAGGTCAGTGATTATCTATGGCACCTGTAGCTCATCGGAGGCAAAAAGTCCTCTCAGAATTCTTCAGGTCACCACTAGCAGCATTGTTAATTGGGAGAATTAAAAGTACAAGACCACAGGTGACGCTCCATCTTCCTCCATATCCTGTCCCCCCAAGAACCTCCTTCGTCGCCACGCAAAACGTTAAAGTCACCCTTGTCAAGCCACTGAAACGGGATCGATCAATCTTGCTTTGATGGTGTTTTGCCCTCCATCCGTCACGGCGCGTCACACTTCACAGGTGAGGGACCCGAAGAAGTGCCGGCAACTCGTTCAGCTATATCGCGATCCGTGATGGCTGCTTTATCAAGCTTAAAGTGTCACCGCCATCTTTTATTTAGGGCTCTTCACATATATTGAATATTAAACAGATGAAATTCACGGATTGAAATCCCGTTAATGGACATGGCGCCCTTTTCGACCCGCTCACTGATAGGGAGAGAGATAGAAAGAGAGAGACGGAGAGAAAGAAGATAGAGACCGTGTGTGTGTGTGTGTGTCCACTGACTGTAGTTGTGCCGGGGGGGGGGGCACCTCGGCAGGGAACTTTAATCTCGTTAAAAACACACACACACCCGGGCATTGGGAGGGAATCGGACACCGACACACAGGGCCTATAAGCGACAACGACAGCTTATATCACAAACGAGCTTCGTGCGGGTCGCCACCGCTCTGTTCCTCGTAATAATATCACCAGGGAAAGTTCCTGACAGTGCGGGTCTTCAAGATTGTGGCCACTGCACGCCAGATGACTGATGCTAGGTACCTTGGCTGTCCGGAGATTGCGGATATGATGCGCACAAGCAGCTTGCTGTATTTTTATTTATTTATTTATTTTTTGGCTTTGCTGTCACAAGTTAGGGACTGAAAAAAGACAACAAGGTTTTTGGGAGGTTATTTTGGGGTTGAAGTCGTGGTCCTAGCTGGTCGGAGTGACTGAGACTAAGAGACTCACCTTAGCAATTAGATAGCTGCGCGATTTTTTCAGTTTTTACGCAGATGACAGATTTGCGTAATTACCCCGGAGAGGAGAAAGAGATGAGCGAGAGAGACTATGTGTCTATATTTGTGTGTGCATGTGTGTATGTGTGTGCTCTCTCGCGTGATACAATACATTGAGAGGCAATGTGGTACTCTCCAAATGTTTGCGCCACCTGTGAAAAAGCGTCCCTCCCTTCCACCTGAACCAGTCAACGGTTAGGAACGCAACCCTCCTATCATTTCCCGATCTACACATAATCTCCCTTACTCGCTACCGGAGGCTTTCGTTACCAAAGACAAGATAGTTGAATACTTTACCGCGGTGAAAGTAGAAGCAGAAATAACTCACTAATGATTGCCCGAGTCTTGAACATTACAGAGCAAATGAACATCCAACCTACACCAGTTATCCATTGATGGGATCAGGACAATTTCACACGTGGTTTCCACGACAAATGTAAAGTCATAAAATTGCCTTTAAACATATCTACTGATGCTCTTGTGACGCAAGCTACCGGCTGAGAAATTGGAAGCCACGGGCTGTAACATCAAAGGAAATCTTTGCACGTTCCTAGACGTTTTTGGCAGTATGTGGTATTGAGTCAGATCTTCCAAATCATGCCGATCAGGTCGATTTACGAATATCGAGCTTCTGAAACGGATTGTCATAAATTAATTTTGCACTGAAATATTTAATTCAAATGCATGCCAGTTGCAGTCCAATGCTTTATCTTTGAAGTCTCTGCGTGATATGGAAACACATTGCAGGGTGTTAACGCGTTCTGCCCCATGACAACCAAGATAATGCTGACTGCATTGGAGTTCAATAGGCACTGACCAAAGGTCACTTGATGACTATAGTTGGTAACCGAGTGATGTAAAAATAGCGTCAGCATAGACGTGCATGTTGGAGTGCAATTAAACAGAAACTAAAATTTGTGAGGGTGCCAAACCTAACTAACCATCACATGAACCAATAAACGAACGAATCAGTTAACAGGTTCTTGCCAAAGTAAGTTTTTCAGCTTCAACGAAATGAAACTCATCAGTAGTCTAATCAAATTCTGAGCTGTAATAAAACGGGACATATCCTGACCACAGTGTGCATACAGGTTTAGAAAGATGAATGGATTGTCGATAAGCCGCTCAACTCCCCCTTCTCGCCTTTCTCCTACCAAAGCCTCCACCCAGCAATAGGGGTATACTGACTTCGGAGGTGTGGAGGGAGTAGGGAGGATCTGGACCCAAAGGAGGTGGGGGGGGGGAGGTGAAACCAAGTTTTTTGTGCCCGTGGCGACTTTAAGTTTATCACCAACCTACCATACGCTGTTCGCATCCTTCGCCGTGAGGCCGAAGCTGTGAGAAGAGCGAGAGAAAATCACTTCATCCGCAACACTTCCTTTCGGCATGACCGCCTTTCGGCGACTCTCGATGCACCAGGGATTAAGAAAGAGGTAGGGGTGGGGGTTTGAGGGGTTGTTTAGCGGGGTGGCCGAGTTTAAGCTGTGGTTTGAACCTTAACACGCACCATTGGCTCCGTCCCCTGACAGGCAGGAAGGAGAGCGCAGAAAGAGGCTACAGTCGAAAGTTCGCGGAGCACAGAGATCCCACACACTCATCAGCTCTCTGTCTCTTGTCTGTAAAGGGGAGCGAAGCAACAAGGTTCGTTTCGCAAGTAGGACGATTTATGTACTGATGTTCATCGCCGCCCAGCGCAGATAAAAAGTAAGACTATTTATTTATTAGTTACACTGTAATCTGGCCCCCCTTAAAAGAGGCCAAAATCTTACAGTTTCGGGGGCGGGGTTGTTTGTTTGTTGTTTATTTATCTCTCTTGCGCTGCTTTCGCAGGTACAGCACAAGGTGCCGACTTCAGCAGGCAAACTGATCTTTTACGAGGGGTGTAGGTCACCAGTGCTTGATGCATTTTTTTGAACAAAGAACAGTATAAAAATGAGTTTCATCATCATCATCATCATCATCATCATCATCATCATCATCATCATCATCATCATCATCATCATCATCATCATCATCATCATCATCATCATCATCATCATCATCATCATCATCATCATCATCATCATCATCAGAGAACGGTTGCACAAAGCTGTCTTCCCGGCTACTTTCTTCGGTTGTTTCTGTGCACCTTACAACACAACACAACTCAATTATTGTCTTACGAATTTGTAAAGCTTTCCGTGTTGACCTATAAAGCTGCCGTGTGTTTTACTGTAGGCTGTGTAATTTCTTCTGCTCCTATGTGTGCTTTAGGGGGTACGGGTCCGTGCATATGTATGCGTGCTTACATGTGTGTGTGTGTGTGTGTGTGTGTGAGAGAGAGAGAGGGAGATGGACTGCAGAGAAAAAGTAAAAGTAGAGAAATAAAACCAGAAACAAAGGTAAAAAAAGTATCGTGTGTAGGCACTTTCTTTCCAAAACTCTGTTTAATCATTAAAAACTAGAGACGTGAAAAGTTAATCTTTTCCCAGCAGCTCTCACGACAGGAGGGTAGCTCATCGTCGGCCTTTAAAAAGGCAGTAATAAAAAACAGGCTTGCCAATTACCCATTAGTAATCTTACCAGAGCCGCAATGGAAGGAAACGGAAAGAATGATAACTGTCTGGGATTATCCTGCCTCGAGCGACGCTTCGAAACAACTGCCAGCAGGCAGATAACAGGGCTGCCCACCCACAGACTTACATTGCCGTTCCTAGTCAACTCGATATGTATCCGTGGCCTCGGCTAGTTCTAGTCACTCTCTGGACATCGTTAAAAAAGGTTTCCATGCAGGAAAATACCGAGTGCAGGGGTTAACCCCTCTTCTTCGGGAAAATGTCGAGCAAGTTTGGGAAAGTTGTGTGTGAAGATCACGGGGAAAATAGTTCGGAACTTTCGGATTCAGTCAACGTACTAAGCTAAGTATGCTATATAAATACCTAATGCGCTGTATAAATCACATATTTATTATTTGTTATTAAGTACAGACTATTTGCCCGACCTTCATACATAACTTTGCCAAATCTGCTCAAACGTTCGACTACATTGCCAATAATTTGCCAGTATAATATGGACTCTAGGGCACTTCGTCCCTTTGACTCTTCGACGCTTTGTCCAGTTGAGAACGGCCGTTAAGAAGGATCTTTAGGGCCGCTCATGTACGGCGAGAGGCAAGGAGATGTCGGGTGGAGGGTACAGACGAGACTCGAATCGACAGGATTTGAATGCGTCAGTGCCGTCACAATAACGGTAAGACACCTTGCAAAGTCTGTGTTGAGTGTCTAGGATTAGTCATTCTCAAAAAGATCTCGGGTGTTTTACAACACACTCGATTTTTAGCGGTAAGACTGAATTTCTCCGTCCAAAGACAGCGGTGTCAGGTTGAAGTATGTTGTGTGATTTCTCGGGTTACATAAAATTCAGCTGTAACTTGATATTATAGTCGAACAATCACGAAACGGCACTTACTTTTCGTTTTCGCTCTTAAAATGAAGAGTATAAGATTTTTATCCTTACCTAACCCTTTCGAACTGGATTTCCAAGTCATTCACAATCACCACAATTGCAGCAAAAGGTGATGCCTCAGAAAACAAACAGCCACAACTTGACTGATTATCACAAAATGCACAGTAACTAGTAACAACAAAATTTACTGTCTGCAATCGCCCAAACATGTCCAAATGCTGGATTTAAACAGTAGCAAACAAATCTAGAGTTCACGCACATACATAATCTCTGTGACATTATCTAAGTTCACCTATCAAACACTGGATATTCCTGTAGTAAATTATCGTTGTCATGAAACTGTTTGGATGACATCATTGATTTGTTCAGTTTTGTGTTATTAATTTATGTTTGGATCAATCGACAATTGGTCACTCGTTGGCCTTTGATCTCTCTCTCTCTCTATATATATATATATTTTAAAATAGATCACTTTCTTCCAGGTTATTGCAGTAAGAAATGAGTATGTCGTCAACGTTTTATGACATCCTCAGTCTGTGATATAAGCCATGCACGTGATAAAACCCTCGTTTAATTTTGTTACTGAGGTGTTCTAAATAAGGGGTCGGCAGGTTTCTGGGGCATCACAATGGGCGGTTTGGCGAAGAAGGAGAAAAGCGTCACAGACCTGCTTAACGGGAAAATGTTTCATTTTTGTTACATATTACGTTCTAAGCAAAAGGTTTTAAAGTCCTTTTTGTTGCAAGCTGTGAACTCCATGTTCTTTTCATTAAGCTTTGTAAGTTGGTCTGAGGTGACGACTAGTCGTAAAGTTGGAATGGCATTATTAAAGGCATCTTCCCACCTTCCCCAGACGCTTTATGAATGCTGAGTCATGAGTGTTTCCTTAAAACGTCTCACGTGGCTAGTGTTCCTAATTTCATGCGTTGCCCTTTCTCGAGGGCGAAATGATGGTTAAAATCGAAACTTGACATTGCCTTGGGTCAAGGTCGGACACGTTAACCAATCAGAACGTAGCACTTAAATGCTGAGCTGCCATTTAAAATACGGTGATTAATTGAATTTACAAACGTGACAATTTCATATCTGGTTTCGTTAGAAGACATTCTCATATCGCAGAAAGTAGGTAATCACGTAGGTTAATTGATATACATAAATCCAGGGGACTCTCCTCTCGTGCACCTTCTTTGACGCGCACGCCCGCACGCACGCACGCATCCGCCCTCATAATTACACACTTCTCACTCACTTCCCCCTTCTCTCTCTCACTCACCCCCCCCTCCCCAAACATGCAAACCTCTCTCCGACCCATTAAATCTCTCTCTCTCGCAAACACACCGCCTTCTCGGTGACTATATGGTAGTACTATGACACGCGACACAGAAGAATCATGCTTACTACAAGTAGACACAGTTCCGTCTCGAGGGCGTCATTGGTCAGCAAGGGGTCCCCAGTCTGACGGCGACTGAACGCCTGTTTTCAGTGATGGATGAACATGAACTTTACCAAACGTCAGCGTTGCTAAGGAAAGTCCCCAACGAGGCGAGTGAGCTCACGAGATAACACAGGCTTGACGGAAGTCGATAGACTTGCTGTCAGTCAGCCATTGCAGGCTCAACATATTTCTCCCTGGGCTTTCTCGCTGTGTGTGTGTGTGTGTCCAGCAGACATGTGCAGCGCAGCGCGGTCAAAATTTTCTGAGTGAAAGAACGTGCGTGTGTCTGTCATTATTCATGCATGCCTACGCACGCGTGCGTGCGCGTGTGCGCGTGTGTGTGTGTGAGTGAGTGAGTGAGTGTGTGTGTGAGTGAGTGTGTGTGTGAGAGAGAGAGAAGGGTGGGGAAGGGAGGTTATCGCGTATTTGCTAGCCCAGCGTTGGGAAAAATTGTGCTGGATAAGATATACTTGAGTGTTTTGTTTTTGTTTGTTTATTGTTCCTGTTGTCATTTAGCTACACAATAAGGAAGAAGGAAGTATATAAAGCAGTGGTGGAAATATGTATGAAAGGAAAGACAGCTGTGGGAGTATGATTGTTATTAGAAAACGTTACAGCAAGCCAGCCAGGAGATCCCTCTCCCCCTCCTCACCCTCAATTCAGGCGTGGGAAAGAGACGGCCACACTCTAGTCCGTAAGATAGTTAAAAACAAAGGGTCAAGGGAGGCCGTCTCAGATACACAACATACACATAACCTTGAAAGATATAGAGATTCAGAGATATGGAAACAGGGATGGCATATAGTGGGGAAAACAGTTTGGAGGGTGATAGAAACAAACAAAGCAAGTCTCTGTGTGTGTGTGTGTGTGTGTGTGTGTGTGTGTGTGTGTGTGTGTGTGTGTGTGTGTGTGTGTGTTAGAGAGGGCGGGGACTGTTTTAAACTGTAATTGTCATGTACTGTTATTTTCTCCTTCAAACACGGTAGAGTTACGCAGAAAAGATTTGAGACAAAGGGCAAGGCATGGAAATTCACTACAAAATCCTTCATGGAAGTTGTTTTTCGTAACAACGTTTAAAGAACATTTTTGAATAAGACATTCGGCAAAAGATCTCATCTCTTCTAACTTCCTTACAGTCAGCTTTCATTTCGGAACTTCAACAACTTCTGGTGTCTTAGTAATGACTACGTGAGGGACTCACATGCGGATACAAAAAAAAAAAAAAAAAAAAAACCTGCCCGTTTCAAAACTTTGGAAATTTCGTTTCTATATTTATTCTCGGCATGCTTTTCTGTAAACACTGAAGTTTTCCTTCCTCACAAATCGATATGTGTGTCCCACTGAGATTGTGTGATATTCATACACTCAGCGGATATTTTTACAGCTAGAAATACGACTGGCGGACTTCTTCGCTAGAGGTCGTCCAGTTCACTGAACTGTAGCCGAAAATGTCTGACGTTGTACTGGGTTTTCGAGTAACGTGTAGAAATCTAGCTCTGTGATCACGAGAAATTCTTCCGGTCGTTCCGTTTGTTTCTAAAGCGAGGAGACAGTGGTGTTTCGAAAAAATAAATTCCTTTATCAGGCGCAGCTTTCGTTTCATTTGGATTTAGATGTTGAACATCAACCCAGTGTAGCTCACCAGATCGATGTTCGATCCATCATTTGAAGCTGTTGTCTTCGACACTTGATCCTATGCTCAAGGTAAGACTCGCTTTATTGTAACTGATCTTTATACCCTTAAGAACGACTGATATGTTACGTC
The DNA here is from genome assembly GCA_004794655.1 of Marisa cornuarietis. NCBI lineage: Eukaryota > Metazoa > Mollusca > Gastropoda > Architaenioglossa > Ampullariidae > Marisa > Marisa cornuarietis. Next base: position 11,757,885 of record SMMW01000622.1, read on the forward strand.
ACTTTGTCCAGCGTGTTTGACCTTTGGAGCGGGTTTCCGCCATTGCCGACACAGCACTATGTTGATTGATCTTTCTTGTATAAATTTCATTTTTGCCTTGAGACGCGTAACTCAAACTGTCCTAGTGGGCTCGGTTCAGTGCGGTTGACTTGACTGTTGACTGTCACAAATGCTTTCTTAAGATCACAAGGTTCAATTTCTTGTATACAGATCAAATAGTATCTTTGTCGATGCCCAAGTTTTTTTCCCACCTCAAATAGTTCTATTTTATGCCTGTCTTTTTTTTTTCGTTCTCATTCTCTAGCTCAAGCAAAAGTTTCTAACAACGATATGTTTAATATGGCAACAGACTGTAAACATTTAACCGCTCGGTAAATTGACATGAATACTGTAGTGATGATCCTTAGCTTCAAAATACTTTTTGTGAAAGCTGTTAGTTGAGTAAGTAGCTAGATCCTCTATCCATACAGTCCACAATGGGTCATGGAGGTGAAAGCGTGTCTGTCTGATCAGCCCGCATTTAGCTGTAGGAAGTGAATGAAAAAAAGCTCTTCAATTATTTAGTTAGAGTTTTTGTCCTGTTTCTGCAATCACCAACTGAATGTTGTGGTACCAGTGTACGTAAAACAAAGCGTCATCAAATTAACTATAACAGCTATTTCTAGTCATCTGGAAACGGAGGATAATTGTGTTATTTTGATGGTCCTGACCACAGACTTCTATAATCTTTTGTGGTCCGTACATTTGTTTCACTGGTTTGCGCATTGAGGGGCGGCCCTTTAATATCAAGCTCATTTTCCCACCTCTCACAAAAATGCATATAAATACTAAGGTAATTGACTTCGTTTGAGAAGAAAAGAAAAGGGAGGGGTAAATTATACACTAAAAAAAGAAGATTCTGGGCAATGACCGCACTTCGGGACCACTCCTTTTAACACTGTTATAAGGAAGTGTGTATCGTCGACATGCATGGCTGAACTACTCCACTTCTGTGTCGTATTGTCTGCTCAAGCAGGTAATTGTAGACGAATATACTTCTAGATGTCCAGAAGTTTCAAAACAGCGTTCTGACGGTCTGGGCCTGGCTGCATGTCCCTAGGCCCTTTAACAAACTTAAAAGTATCCTAAATTTTAGACTAGGGAATGGGCCGTACCGGTCCAGTGCATCGCAATGGTGCCGATAAAGCTAGAGAAAGTCAGAATTTTATTATTTCTATTCACGCTCTGTCATGTTAGCCGTACAACTTTGATGAAGCAACGCGTCCCTGGACCTGCTGGAGGTTGCATGCATGCAGACATTGCTGCTCACTTCATAAATAAGGCAAACAGGTGCCAACATCTGTGGTTGAAAGACATCTTGGTGATCTCCTGGGTTTGCCTCTGGTGCCTAGAACTATGGTCTCAAAAAGAAGAGTGGATTGCTGTTAGCAACGGAAAACAACACTTGCGCTGGTCTGTCTGACAATGCCCGTCTTTTTCTTTCTTTTCTTTCCCTCTTTTTTTATTTCTTTAAAGGGAATAACAAAAAGCAGCTGTGATGGCAGTAAAGGTACAGATGTGTTCCACAAAGAAACTCTTCCTAACATCAGGCGGTATCTGATTGACAAACATCGTCAGTGTAATAGAACCTCCTCCAAACAAGAATAGAATGTTGAAAAATTAGGAGTTTGAGCATGTTCTTCGATCTCCCTGTTAACTTTTTTGCACCCCTCCCATTTTTTTTTTGGTTAACAAACTTACCGTTGAGTGAGTCACGAGTTTCTGTGTAATTTTTCATTCAGCATGCGTAGTGTGTTATATCTATCAGCTGCCTCCGCACACCTCAGGCTGTATACACGCATTCCATCCAACGTCCATTTACATAATGCACCATATTATATATAGCTTCCAAACACCACCACAAAAGCATTTACAATAACAGGTCTGCTGTGTGGCAGTTTTGAGCCGTGCACAAACACTACGATCTCTCTGTTATGCAGTACAAAAGCACAAAATTTCTTGACATCGAAGAAATTCACTCCTTTATTATGTTTTGATACATCTAATTATTTTAAGAAAGAGGAAACAGAAAAGTTTCAAGTTAGCCTCTATAGCCTCTATAATTTATTTACATTTTATTCTAGGCATCTATGACGCATGCGCATTATAGAGGCGGATTTTTAATGCAAGAGGGATTTCTGAGCACATGACACCGCCATTCTGCATTTCTGCTTTCGGAAGGTCTTACCTGAAATTTTGACTGGGCATAGGTACAGAGCGGGCATTTTTAGAAGAAGGCTTTCTGCCTGAGTTTATTACTGAAAAGGAATGCATTAAAATAATAGAATTCATCTCAAATCTCCCCTTATACTGTATCTTCTCGGTCACATGAGGGAAGGCGGTCCTGATTTAACGTCTTTGATTCACAGCTTGAATCACAGCTGGTCTTTGTATGCGGGAAAAATGACAAACCTTTGTGTCAGCCTTTGCAAGCAGGGCAGCATGTAATCGCATGGTTATGTCCGGAAATCTTAAAAATAATTACGTCTGTAGCTCTGCTGCGCACTGTCTTCAACAAAACTGGAATAACCCAGTCCAGCTCGTTCGCGTCGCATGTAATCTGTTTCCGTGCGAAGGATGGCGGTGGTCCATCTGATGTAAAGTCATCGACAAGACGAACAGTATACACCTAGTGCAGTGAACACGAGTCAATAGCCTCCCAGTGTTGGCGATGTTTTCCCTTGGATTTTTGTCATAAATACAGGGCTTCCATGTCGCTTCACAAATGGCAGGTGACTCTTTACAAAACATATATATATATAGCAACTAATTGTTAAGCTGTTTAGTGTGATTTTGTTACGTGCTGAGAGACATTTGGGGGGTAAATATGTAGGTTACAGGGCACAATCCCTCGGAAATTTTGATCCAACAGTGCTCTCGTACAAGAAGAAGGGTTGTATTGATATCGATCGCCAAGAAGACTGGGTTTCAAATTAACGCTCCACGACTTTGTGAAAGAAGAATAGCGTGGCTATATATCTGTCTATTGTTGTTGTCACGTACGCTGAAGGATCGGAAAAAACTCCTCCTGATGAGGTCGGCGACGTCGTAAGGACCAACGCCGGCGGAGGCGGTGGCCTGTTGCCATGGAGACAGATAATAGTGAAATGCGCGAAGAATAACGTCGGCGCGGTGGCAGATGTCGTTGGTGTCGCCTCTCGACGTGAGCCGGGAACGTGCGACGATGTAAGTGTGACCTTGCACACTTCTTTCTTCACGTACATAAACTTCATTTCTCAGCTCTACCAGACTTCAAGAACCGAAAAGTACCCTAAAATTTGTTCCCCATCCGCGGGCCCCAACTCTCCCTTTCCAAAAGTCAAAATCTAGCAGAAGAAATAAATCTATAATTTGTGTACTGTCTTAACAATTCCTCAGCTTAACAGAAAATCAGCAGACCCAAGTTTTAAAAAGTTGTAAACTCAGGTAAAGCTAAGCATACGACAAATTGTAATAAAATAAAATAATTTTAAATCAATCAGGTTTAATGAGATACATGATAGAGTCGCTTAAAATGAAAATGAAAATGAATCAGTCTCGGACAATAGTATGCTGTTAATTTACTCCAGTAACTTGAGACTGCTTGTAGTAACTGAGGTTTTCTTATAGCTGGAGTTCTGACGCAAGGAGATTAAGTCCACCTGTTCACGGTCTTAATTTTACTTGGCTTTTTTGCGTTAGAGAATTCTAATAATTAATAAAAATTGAGAATTTATAAAGCGCAGTATCTCAGCCAAAGGCGGACTCATTGCGCTGGAACGAGATCCACGAAATAGTCACAAAGATGTAGAAGGAAGAACAATGCGAAGACTCGCTGCGTTCCGGCAGTAAAGGGCGATAACTACAGATTTAACGGCACGACTCCAGAGAAGAAAGGTTGGTGACATTAGGAGAATACTGAGAAGATATTGAGTAATCTTGAGAATTTGAAGAAATGTTATCATAGTAAACTGCAAAAGGGTGATCGTCACTTCAGTTTATTCACTGCAACTCAAGGTCCCTGCCGAAGCGAGTGAAGCACGGCGTAGTGGAATTCAGCCAATAGATCAGATCAATTTGCAATTCAAAATAATATATTATACAATCCAGCTACAAACCAGAAGATGAAGAAAACGCAGCAAAATTAGGGAGGACTTTCACATGGGTGGTTTTACTAGGTCACGGCGGGCTGTGCTATTTTGTGGAAGGGGAGACCGGGTAGGATCGATATTTTAAATTGGTGTGAGATTGGGCATTGGTTGGTGTTGTGTGTGATTTATGAAATGGGGTTTGGGTTTGGGTTTGGGTTAGGGGTGTGGGTTAGGGGTAGGGGTAGGTTTTATTGTACAGGAGAAATGTTGAGGACTGGTCGAGTGACGTGATGGTGATTGACATGAAGTTGGCTGCTTTTAGTCGTTAAATTATTGGCTAGTTTTAGTCATGTGATATTTTGCGCGGAAAAGTTTTGATTTGATGTGAGCAGACGATAGAAATTCGAGAGAATTGAAGATGGCGAGTGTGCGTGGAAATTTCGCGAAAATTTGTGGTGCAATTGTGGAATTCAAGGAAAGGTTGAGAGGTGCAGAGTCTGGAAAGTATAGCAGAAAGAAGTTTAGGATTGATGCAGAAGTGACAAGGAGAAATTCTGCATATTTTTGGATATTATTTCTCGGAAAAAGTCGAGGAAGGATTCAAAGAAGATGGGGAAGGCGACTTCAGGAAAAATTTTGTTCATTTCTGGATATTATTTCTCAGAATAATTGGAGGAAGGATTCGAAGAAGATGGGGAAGGCGACTTCAGGAAAAAAAAATTTCATTTCTGGATATTATTTATCGGAATTATTGGAGAAAGGATTTGAAGAAGATGAAGGAGACGATATAAGGGGAGTTTAGCGAGGAGAGAGAGCAGAAGATGAGTGACGTAATAGTGACGTCACTAATTTGCATAGCTCTGCCTACAGGTAAGCCATTTTTGTTATAGCGGCGCAAAACCACCCATAAGAAAGCCGTTCCCAAAAGCACAGGTAAATATGAACGTCCAACACTTTTATCCAAATCGAATCACGACCACATAACATAAATAAAATCAAGGAGAGCCGATCACCACAGCCTGTTAGGCGAAGGGACAGAACTCTCATCTAGAAACATCTGCGAGCGGTATGATAGAAATCACATTCGCGTAGCCAGTTTTTTGTAATTTTACCTTCGATTTATGTGATTATTTGGATCATACGTTACCGATAAGAAGCTGTTACATCAGGGACTGCTGTCACTTAATAAAACCTTCTAGGCCTGCAAAGCGCACAATTGGTCTGCGATTGTAAACCTTGACACAGTACTAAGAAAATCACCTTGTATGCAGATTGGATGGGTAGTTTTAAACACACACACACACACACACCCACGCATACATGCACACAAATACGTACACATACATGGGGATAAGCACATATATACACGCGCGTATACACAGTCACACCCATACACATGCAAGCATGTTAATTCTTTTGTCATCAAATTTCTATTTAAAAAGTGCAAGTGTTTTGCATTTACAATAATTAAGCGTGTTTAGAAAGAAATTTGGAAAAAATCAATATGCATGCTGGATGCATGTGTTCGCGTAGTTGTGAATTCTTTCGAGCACGGGATGCACGCAATATCTGTATACGACTTGAGAAACTGGAAAATGACACTGTATAGAAATGTACATCTGTATGTAGGTAAGATTACATGTATTTATTGTGAACTTATGTATATGTATGAGATAGAAATCCTCTGTCATTTAATTAAAAAAACGGTCACCTAACCAGCTACAGACGCTGTGGGAATCAAGAACAGAGGAAGTCACCCCTAGAATAACAGTGATACCTAGCAATCTCAAGCGTGTCCGTCATTCACGACTTTGTCACGAGTCGCTCGGAGCACTGCAGCCACCTCCCTACCCTACCACCACCCTCCACCCTCATGTCCTCTCCTGTTCGCCCTACTTCTTGCTTACCTGGCCACTCCAAACAAGACAAACCTCAAGAATTAGTGCTGCTGACGTCACACTGAAAGAAAAGCTCGCGATCTCGCATTCTTCACGTTGACAACGCGCTTTTCCGGGCTCGAAGCTCGCAGGGCCTTAATACCGAAGCGTCATGTAGAAGAACACAAGTGGGAAACTGTTCTTTGAACATGCATTTAGCTGCGCAATCTTCTGCGTTTAGTTGGGCGATCTTCTGCTTTCTCTCACTTCGACACACGCCGTGAGCCCTAAGACTCAGTCCTTCGGGTGACATCATGTCTACCTGTTTGAACAGCGCTAGCCACTTTTTTTTTTTGTCATCTGTTCCGCAACTTGGCTGGATACTTGAATTAAAATGCCGGGCCAGATTTACTAAAGGGGTTAGGCTAAGCCGGTCTGTCGCGCTGGTTTAATCTTCTGCCCACCGTTGAAGCGACGACTGGGAGGTGGTCCGCGAAGTACGAAAAGGGAGGCGAGGCGTTCAATAAGGAGGAACTAAACATGCAGGAGTAGTTTGCTTCCGCCCGTCGTGTCACGTGCAGGACGAGCATCCCACCCTGAATCTTTTACACATCAACACTCTCAAACACATTCATACGCAATTACAGAAGTTGGCACGTGCATACGACACCAGAGAAGAAAAAATCACTAACACTTTGATAAGTTAAGATGGTCAGGAAAGGCGAGTTTTATTTGTCACGCTTGACCTGTTGTAACTGAATACGTAACTGTCTTTGTTAAAAAAAGATCAAATTGAATTCTTCACTAATGCAAACAATAATTCTTTAAACGGTGATAGTCCATTTGATAAAGATTTCCAGGAAAATAACAGTATACCCTACCTGCATATCATAGAGCAGTCAGTTTCATCCACTAGTCACATTTATTGATAACGGGGATAAGGGGGGGTTGGAGAGTGCGAAATGATATGCCCAAGGGAACCTGTCTAATGTCTGCCTGCAGAGACTTGATCTCGGTAATGGGGACTGTAATTTCCTTCCATCCGTGTTATATGGCACGAATAATTGTTATCGTCGAGTCGAAGAAAAAAAAACTTGTTGACTGAAAGGTGAAGTAGGTGTCTCCCGATGGCACTGTTGAACTACATTTGAAAAAAGGAAAATTGGAGATCTAGCCTGCGAGGAAGAAGGGAAACGTTGTAGAGACCAGCTACGCTGTGACGGCGCGCCCCTCCCACCTTCATCCGCTACCCCATCCACCATCCCCGTCCTCAAGAACTGCACGACGCTTGCACCGTATGTGTGTGTGTGACCCGAGTGTGACATAGGATCCCCCCTTCCCCCACCTTCCCCGCTTCCATCACCTCCCGCCAGTCGCCACTTCTCGACCCAGGTACGGAGGGCTCCCATTTTCCTCTACCTGCTGATTTGTCAGCTTTGCTGGGCGACCTACCTGGCCGTCAGATGGTAGCACGCGAGTTCTCAGTTTTTTTGTGTTTTTTTTTTTATCTTTTCCACGGCCCTACGGCCTTCGCGCCCCTCCCAAACTCAACCCCCACTCTTCCCCGTGGCGCTGACATGCCGTCTTCAGCTTAAATCGAGACCGAGGCTGGTTCTGACCACAGCCACTCACAGTTCCTAACGAATAAAGCAAAAGGATCGATCTATCTACCGCGACGTCGAGAGCTACGAGGGGCAGTAAATAAAGTCGCTGGTATTTCAAAACCACCGCAAAGGACATCGGAGGGACTAGCTGTTATCTCAACGAGTCCGCGGGCGACAGAAAGTGTGTCTGTGTGTGTGGAAGCTGTTTCCCCTTCGAGTTTTGCACTTCAATTACTCGCTTGAAAGGGATGGGTGGTCTCCACCTTCGATCTCATCACTCAAAGCCGTAGTCAACGGGTTCAAAGACGCTCCTACGTTTGTGTCTTTGTTCGATCCCCCACCCCCAACTTACCTCCCCTGAGGCAAGTTTATAGTTTGTTTAGCAAGCAAAACACGACGTTCTTTCTACATCCTGGACATAAAATGTTCGCAGGCATCAGGTGTTAAGTATGTCATGCTGAAGTGATGTAAGCAGAGGAGAGGAAAATTCAGCACTGAAAATCGATGCAACATCGAACAGAGTTCGCTTTACGGTGTAACAACGAGATGGTTCTTGCACGTCTGTGGATTAGAGATGAAAGGGAAGATACAGCAGAGTAAGAACCGTGTAAAGGTGTGTTCCAAATTTGCTTCGGAGGTATAAGCGCTCCTTCACCTGACATAGGTATTATTCTCACCTGGCTGTTCATCGCACTGGTACGTAGCATGTTTACTCCTCTCGTTATCTTTCCACGTCTTATGTTTCTCCGTCGTGTGTGTGTGTTTTTCTCTCTTCAATGTTTGTGTAGCATTTACAGTTTTCGTTTACCTTAAATGTCTTTCTGAGTTCTGTAAGTATTTTTTTCTTTTCGGTTGTTTAAACAGCCTTTTCCTTCAAAGCGTTCGGTGCTTTGGAATAAAGTGCCGTGTTGGCGAATTATTCTGAAACATTGAACCATCACAGCAGACGCGATAAAGTTGCTCAATCGCGCATTTTTAAGTCTACGAGTTTCCATTCTTTTTGTCTGTAATTCTGCCGGTCTGTTGTAAAATGATACAGAGCATTCTTTCAGAAGCCAAGTCTACGAGTGAGAAGAATTTTTTTTTTAAGTCAACGATTTTCCACTCTCTCTCTCCCTCCGACTCCCTCTCTCTCTGTCTTACACAGGCCCACGCGCACTGGCGTGCACGCACACAAACTCACAGACACTCAGGTATCACGCACCAGTAGAGTGCATTAAGCAGCAAGACTTTTGGCCGTCACCGTAGCCTAGGTGACGTACAGCCGCCCTTCCTGTAGGTAAACAAAGCGTCTATCATCCCAGCAACAGGATGCGCGCGCTGTCACCTGCGCGTCTCACTCTCTTCCTCGTGCGGTGCAGTTGTGAGTGTACGGAACACCGTGACAAGACATGACACCCCATTGTGTGCGAGTAGGGGGATAAATTACAGCTTTGGGGGACTTCACACTAGTCGTATAATGAACAGAAACACATACACACAAACCTATGACTTGACACTTCTAATCCACATCTCTCTCTCTTTCTCTTTCCTTTCCGCCCTTGCTTTCATCCAGTCTCTATCTGTGTGTGTGTGTGTGGGAAAGAGAGAGAGCACGTAGTGAGACAACCTTTGACAATTATCAAAACTATAGTTTTAATAGAATATTTGAAAACCAGTTTTCTTTCTTTGGTAAGAAGATTTGTCTTGCACCAAAAGTTTCAGCTGCATACGATGAGCTCGAGGTACCTTTATGCAGCTCTGAAGTTGACTCGTGGGAAATGTTTTTAGTGCTGGTTCCGAGAAACACAGTGTTGCGGTCTGAAAATTAGCGAAAATATATTTTTGCAAACGAAGTCACGGTGGCTAGCAACGCCCTGGGAATTCTGCTTTTGTTCTTTCTTTCATTCTCTCTGCTAAATCTGTAACACATTCAGCTGAATCATTTTTTAAAATTATTTATTTAATACTTGACATTTACTTTGTGTTTGAAATACAAACAGGCCGTCTTTCGTTTCTTTCCTTCTGTTCGCTCAGCCATGGAATGAGATACTTTTCTTACATTTTTCTTTCTTTTCTTCTCTTGCTTTTTGCCACTTCTGTTTCGAATTAAGTCCGTGGGAGTTAGATTGGATGCTATCAGACTCAGTGTACAATGACAGAGAGATAGCACCGCATCTTGATCTTTCAAAGCAAACACTGTAAGGGCGACTTTTCCCTGTGACATTCTGCAGTCGATCTGATACAGAAAAGGGAGGAATTCTTTTGATATTTCATTCAAGTAGTAGAGAACAGGTTTTATTGCGCCCTGCTGAATCACATATTAGTATGTAAGAGCTGCGGTCCATAGCAGGAGTAAACAACTAGTGGCTGTAATTACTTCGTGGTTGTAATTACCTTTCTAGGATTCCCAAGACCAGCCGAGAAATTACTGTTCTCGGCTCTGTCACCTCGTCCGCACGTGGGACTGGAGCGAAAGTGGGTTGGAAGTTGATCCCGAGAGGCTCGATGACACCTGAGTGGAAATTATTTTCTCCTTTTCGTTCGATTGACGGCTGGTTTTTCTACTTGTGTTCCTGTTTCCGCCCCATTAACTGTGTCTCCGGTTCCCAGGGACGTCCTTCGCATCATTACAGTTAAGCTTTCTCTGTTGCCTGCTTTCCTGGATATCGATGATGCACAACCTGCTGACCTCGACGGGAATGCTAGGCAACCAAACAAGCAACCAATAGCCTCGAAAGAAAGAAACAACGAATGAATGAAGAATAGCTAAAAGAACGAATGAGTGGACGAAAGAAGAAAGAAAGGAACTGGGAAGGAGCTTAAGACAAGAATTCTTCTTAATGGCAGTCAACAAGGGACCTGGGTCTGTGCCTCGTAAATTCAGTGCATTTTGCTTCTAGTTTCAGGACAGGCGTTCGTAAGGATGGGATGGGTACTGTTTGACAATAGCCTACATGCCTATATGTAAATATAAGCCCACGTGAGAACAGTTTGCTCTAGAGTCAGAAGCAGTTGCATATACATAAGTACATACAGTATATAGCACTGACACGGCGTGTGTCCGTACACCAGACATCGCTTTATTGACACACGACATGGCGCTTGGTGGAAGAAGGATGCAAGGATGCAGAGAGACAGGAGTGAATCACAGATAACCCACGTCAGAGGCGAGTGCTGATATCTTTATTATTATTTTGTTATTGTTGTGATGCACTTTAGATTTGTAAAATACAGCGGCATGGCACTTCCACAAACAGTTACATTAACAATGATTTTAAAGATAAGTGTCTGATTAAGAAATGGAAAGATCAAATGTAAATTTTACACAAAACTCGGAGAAAATAATATTTATGTAAGGCAGTTATTCCTGTAAGTGAAGTTCACACCATGCAAATCACAGCAGAGTATAGCAATTCCATGTTGCCGTTTCTTCCTTCAGTGTCCTATTATGACCTTTAAACTCCACATTTTCAAACCACCATTCTGTTTTAAAGAAGTCGGGATTATATTATGCCACAGGAGTGGGGTTGGTAGAGGAGTGGAAGAATAAGTGTCTTATACAGTGTACCAGGACGGCAGAGAAATGCAGAAAAAAGAACTACGTGCCTTTGGTGAGATCCGAACCCAACACACCAAATCTCACTGCACTGGGGTCAAGTGCTTGACGCTTACGAGTTTTATGTTGGGGCTCACCTCACCTCACTTTCTCACCTCAGGGGTTGAGGTGTGGAAGCAACCAGATGTTTGACGCCGCAGCAGCGTTGACTCCCCTCCCAACCTCATGGTTATCCCGGCACGTGCAGTGTCCCGTGTTGTGTGGTGGCGAAAATCAGGATTAAGCTTGTTTATTTTATTTGCATGATCTCCTCCTTCCGCCAACACTAAGTCACGCTGTCTGCCATCTAAAGATCACGATGCTGAGTGTGTGTGTGTGTGTGTGTGTGTGTGTGTGTGTGTGTGTGTGTGTGTGTGTGTGTGTGACAAGAAGAGACAGGCTATTACTCTGGATTTTGTTTATTGTGTGATATTAAGAGCAGACATCTTGAGGTTATCAGTCTTAGGGTAGATGCTCCGAGGTGTCACCAGCGTCATTGTCTGTTGGAGCATGTGACGCATCTGTCACCTATGTGACGTTGATGTGATGTTACGTGGTGGCGTTAGGAAGGCTCTGTTGGCTGGTTTATTGGAAAGTGAATAGATGGTTTAGCTTGGGCCTAGAATGTTCTAAATGACCGCTTCTTGGTTGTGCTGCATTCTCAGCTCTTTTTTTTTTCTCTCTCCATAGTTTTGGTGACCGTGGACTGTTTGTATGACTGAGGCTGTTGGACTGCAGGTTTGGAGTGTACTTACAGTGATGATGATGATGTCCATTTGTAATGCGCAGGTATCCATTCGGAAGAATGCTCATTGCGCAGCAAAAACAAAATAAATAAAAAATAAGAAAAAAAGAAAATAAATAGATAAATACCAGGAAAGTAAAAATAAAGACAGAAGTGCTGCTTGGTTGTTTAGGTTTAAGTCCGTCTTAAATAAACTGATGGGTCTTCAGTCTTTTTCGAAACGTGGTTGGTGAGGTGATGGTGGACAATGACGATGGCAGAGCATTCCACAGTTTAGGTGCCGCGTTTTTGAAGGCGCAGACCACGTGATGGCTGGTAAGGAGGAACTACATCTTGTAAATATTTAGGAGCAGTTTTAAACATGCAGGACTGTGATCAATGCGCTGTGATTGGTACAGATGAATATCCTCCTTTGGGCTTGCAGTATACATTTTCATGATTTACGTACCTGATTCCAGTTGTACTGGTCATTGAAATGACTGATCTAAAGTTTCCTTTGCATTACTCCCACAGTTATTTTTCTGTCTTCGCTTCTCCGGAACTGTATCTGTGTCAGTGGTTTGCCCTCATCATTATCGCTGAACCAGCAGGAAGAAAGGTGTAATAGGTGGTTTGGTGCAGCGATTGAAGAGGTTTTGTCTTAGCGATCGCCGCCTGAGTGTACCTCCGTCGACATCCAGCAGGCGGCTTCCGTTCCCGTTTGGCGATCTGTAGGTAGCGAGAGATGCCGTCCCTTTGATGGCGATGGTCGCTCACGCCTGCTACCGCTTCTTAGTTACTTCCCCTCCTCTGTCACAATCTCCGCCAGGGTTTTAAAGGGCAGCACGTGTGCAACATGTTTTCTTTATGATTGGGTTAAGTTCATTTCATTTAAAAACAATAATTTCCAAAATATGCGTACATAATTAGGATTAATTTTCAAGATATAAGTCTTCAAACACCCGCATTCTCACCTGCCATTAGGAAAGCAGAAGAAAATTACTCTCCAACACTGAAGAGTTCTAAGTAACATTTGTAAAAGCGAGTCCAGCAACTCTAGGCATGTCTTCTAGTCAGATAAAGAAATATCGCTCAGACTGTCGTGTTTAAGAAGCCATGATTTTCCCAGAAAATGAAATGGCTGATTTTGGAATACAGACCTACAGCGTGAACTTTCTTTCTAGAAGCATTTATTAAAAATAATAATGATGAAAGGTCCAAACAGAGGTCACTCGATAGACTCGCGAGTAAATCTTCTCCAGATCAAAATTTAATAGGCAACAATCATGGTCATTGCAATCTGCATTGTATTATTATTGGTTGTCTGATACTATGTGGACAAATTTAAGTTAATTTTTGCATGTGAATTATTGTTCATAAAATACAAACACATGTTAACTTAGCGTTTGTCTAAGATAAACTCTTGTAATGTTTTCATTAGATAGTAAATTTCTAGCATTGCAATTTTATTTTATAGTTATAACTGACTGCTGATAATGACCCTTTAACCATTAAAAATATAATAACAATAGAAATTTGTATACACATTTATTGATGGTAAACTTATTTCTTCCTCATTTGGCTGCGTGTAAAATTTACTTTTTACTTACTCGCGCGTGTTCCCGTTTAAGTTCCTCATATGGTAGTCACCAATTCTTTTTTTTTTTTTTAGCTGTTCTTAGCACGCACATCAATTGTGCCCTCACATTATCAGTTGTCTTTATCATTGGATAAGGATGCGACTGATTATGTTTTGTTTGTCACTACATCACGATGTTACTTGCAGACCAGAACGGTATAGGAAGTGTCGATACTGCATATCTGGTGCTTGATCTTTCTTTATTTTTTTTTAACCAGCAATCGTAGTTGGTTTTAACAGCTCGCGCTTTTGTATAGTAAGCACTTCTGTAGGAAGAAGATCTCTTGGTTTTACTGAAAGTTCCAGACTTGCCGGTACTATATAAGTGACTGGATAACAATCGATTTTGAAATGTTTTGAGCAAATTCTTGAGTACGGTGTGGGGACGATGTCTGAACCAGAGATATGTATAATTATACAAATCTCTGGACAAATCCACTGGCATGTATAACCGTTGTCTTTAGGAATTAACTTCATCTGAGGACCGAAGAGAACATTCAGCGCCAACACAATGTTTCCTGGTCTGTTGTCTTTTACCGAGAATTGCATCTTTCTTCTTCGAACTCAGCTCATGCAGACGACGCTATTTTTAGAAACAAAACCCTTTTATTGCTTCCTGTTTTCTCGATATATCCAGGTGTGATTAAAAAGAAACATAAATACAATATTTCTACAGTCTCTTCGTCATTAAAATATCACCTGAGTTTTTAATGCTCTATTTCCAGCGATTTTTGCTGAGCGTTTGTGTTGCCCTTTAAACGTGTTCCCAAGGAAGTGAATGGTTAGAGAACTGACATCCGACTCCAGAGTCGCGTCCGCTTGATACTCGTGGGGCGCAGCGAAGTCTCCCCCCTCCATACCAGTCGACCCAGCTTTCTGTAATGGGTACCTAACTCCTAGAGGCTTGGGGAAGGGAAAAGCAAGGAAAGGTCGAGGACATGAGAAAAAAGGTTCCGAGAAAAGAGTGATCTTTAAAACAACATTCCCCACTGACCGAGAAAAGCTTAGGGATGGCCTTGACCTTTTTAAATTAACCTTTTACCTGTTGAACGCACAGTCTGTGAGCCTTGTCAGCAAGGCTAATCGTATTGCTCACGACATTCTCGAGCATCGTTTCAACATTTTCTTCATCTCTGAAACCTGACTGCCTGACGATGATGACCAGTAGTGCAAGGAGTTCATCCCGGTAGGTTCAAGAACTCTGTCCTTTTTTCAATCATAACGAGCCGGAGAGGGGTATCGTTGTCGTCTGCAAGAAATTTCTTCACAGTTCCTTCGCTTTCTGTCTATCTTCCTTCACCTACACCATCTTTTAAGGCGATAGAACACCACTTCGTCAGTCACCTTTTACCGTTCCTAGGAACAAGCAGGAAGATTTTAATTTTTTTCGATGAGTTTGTGTGTGTACTTAATCACTACAACGTCAACGCCATCAGTTCCATTATCCTTGGTGACTTCATTATTCCCTGAGACGGTCCCACTAATGTTAGTCCTCCGCGGGCAAAAGCCCTTCAGGACAGCAAGCATTTCCATGGATATACTCTGGACTGGATTGTAACCAGACCATATGATAACTTGTTCATCTGCGGCCAACTTGCTACCAGCTTTGTTGTCAGCATCGTGAGACCAACATGTGGACGTAGAATTGTTATGCAACGCAAACTGTCAACGTTGGTACGATTTCACGCACTGTCAACACGCTTCCAGCCTGATAACAGGACAACATCCGGAAACGTCTCGATTTTTAAACGTCCTCTTGTAAATGCTCACTTCTTGACGTTCGCGTTGCTCGTCAGTCCATCATCGCACGTCCCCGCCATCGTCAGATTTTTTTTATACTTTAAGTGGTCGCATCAGTGGTACCAGGTCATTGAGGGTGTGCTTCCGGAACGCTGTCCTCTTGCGCCTGCAACTTCCTTTGACCTCACGATCGAAGTTGGCATTTCTTCTCGCGAACTGTTTTGATGGTCACACGAAACTTTTTAATTAATGCTCAAGACAAATAGTAACAAGTTTCTGTTTCCTGTCACAGATAAAAGCAGAAGTCTGGATATTCAGAAGTGGTGAGACTACTTGTTCATTAAAAATAGGTTACGTGGTTTGACCTAATGACTCTAGCGACTGAACGATCATTGGGAAAGAGATTTGAAAAAAAGAAGGAAAACAGAGATGAACATATTTGGCTCACTACGTAGCCAGTTTTGTTGTGTCTGTTGCCGGAAGATTTATTGTCTTTTAACAGCTGCTGGAATTTCCTTTCATCCCCTCTAACACCCAAGCATCAGTGACATGCGCGAGCTAAGCAAAATTATCCTGAATGCATTGCGCACATGGATACCTTCAGGTCTCATTTTACCGGGTGAGAGAGAGAAGAGTGTGTTTGTGGGTGGAGGGAGGGGAAAAGGGGCGATTCATTTACTACTTTTTTAGATTTCTCGTACGATCAGGATTGGAGCAGGAGGGGTTAGAAAGAAGAGTGGAGTCATGCACGTTCGGGCAGCATGGGCGGTTACTCTATTTTCTCTTTGCACGATGATTCACCTGTTGCCCATCAACATCCCTCCTCCTCCGCTTCAGATGATGCTTAAATACTGGGATGTGAATTGCAAGCCGAATTCATGTAAATTAAGGTTGTTCGCGCGTTTTTAAAAACCTTTCTGACATTAAACATATGTTTGGTTTTGAAGTTTTGTTAGGCTTTCCTTGAGCTATTAGAGGCTATGTGTGCTTACCTTCGTTTTGGGCTCTTTCGACTGTTATGAGACATTTGACGTTTCTACAATTAAGTGTTTAATTGCAGATGGTATCCCATCCAGTAACAATTGTCGAGGAGATAGAATACACCAGCCCTGATGAGGTTAATCAGGCGATCACTGTACTCGTTCTATCAAACCTTCCACGTCTCTGGTGCTTAAAATGAGATGTGTGGCTGTCCAGTTTGACCAATGGCAGTACAGTCTTGACCCGGGCTTTTACCGTACTTAAAATATTTTGTTTCTTTTATAACCTATAGATTATTCTCCCGAAAAGGGAGAGAATCATCATGTCGTGGATAACTCATTCAAACCAGTGGTAAGCAAGTAATTTTAATCACAAAAATGTTTCCAGCCATTATTTTTACCCTACTGGATGTGACTTTAAGCCTGACACCAGCAATAACGCACAAATTAAGCCTGCCAGTCACTTGCCTTTCTGCAAAGCGCTTTTAAGCCGCAAAATAAAGTGTCGACTGTGGACTGACGTAAATGGAAAGAGAATAACGAACTGAAAATGCAGACTACATGAAGAAACAGGTCAAGGAATGGCAGTGATAAAAAGCCAGCAGACAAACAGTGACAGCATGTAAACATAATGCATTTGTTGACATCCGCATTGCCTGTGTGAAAGTGCCAATACTCGGTCAGGCGTCGTTTTCGGTCAAGGTTAAAGCTAGAATGTAGATCGAATCCCAGGTGTTGGACACACCACCAATCGTTTTTGCATCGACCAGCAAGAGCATGGGCAGGCCTGCGTTTTCCGTCTATCGGCTCCACGAAAAGTACACACAAGTTACGTGAGGTTCGCAATAGAAGGACAGACAACCCTGATGTCTTGAAAGAAGATCCCCGCTCGCTTGTTTACCCAACTCAAGTAGCCACACACCCCTTCCTTACTCTCCCACCCCCTTACTATTTTCATTGAATGTTACGCATCGCAATGTTTCCTTTCAAAAGATGTTATCGTCAATAAACGTGAGCCTTGGCAGGCGCCTTCCCCCACGAGGATCTGAGGGTCTTTGCGTAGGCAGCTACGAAACTTTGTTTGGAGAGCGTGGCGTACGCCATCTTCTTGGACTTAATGACGCTTTCGCGGTGACGTCCGGTTCAAGTTACAACCCGGAAGCGCATTGTCGGGGGCTACAGACCGGCATTCTTCGAGAGAAGTAAACAGCCATGGGACGGTTCTCTCCGTCTGTTTGCGTCCGTTTGGAAGCGTATAATGTAGGTAGTCCTAGCAAAGACTCCAAGGTTCCTGATGTAAGGGCAGCAAGTGCTCGATATAAAAAAAAAACAAACAAAAAAACAGGACGGGCATTGCGAGTGACAGCCGTGTGTAACATGTGTTGCATCTGTGATCATGACGCAGCCACATTGTAACGTGTGTTGAAAATGTAATCCTTACACTGCGGCCTTGTAATACGTGTTGCAAGTGTATTCTTGACAGAGTTTTGTAATATATGATGCAAATGTATTTTTTACAGCCACTTAGTGTGAATGTGTTGCAAGTGTAATTCAGTGCACTAGAAGTTATTTTGAACCAAAAAAAGAACATCTTGATTATTGTCCAGATTCTGAACATTTATAAAGTAATTCTTTGGGTCATATCACCTATCTTCCCGTTTTGATGATCCACTAGACTGACGAAGACAAAATTTTCTTTTCTGTGAAATGAATGACGAATTACGTTGATTACAAAAAGAAAATTCCTCGGATCTGAGAAAATATCACCATCTCCTCTTTTCCCTTTTATGAGACACAGCTTTCGAACAGAAAGATGCTAAAAAAGAGAGAGAGAGAGAGAGAAAGGTCAGCTCTAAGATTCATACAGGAACGTGGATGACTTACGCTGTCATGGTTACAAGCAGTGGGAGATGTGGAAAGGTGTGTTATTTAAGCGCAAGCATGTTCCGACATGTTCCGAGTTGACCTCTTTCGGCGCAGAGGTGAGAATGCCCTTGTTGAATAAGTTCCAAGCAAGCGAGTGTGAGAGAGAAACCACACAGAGAAAACGAGAGAGAGAGAGAGAGAGAAGTGAAAGAATAGGTAAAAGCTAATCCACGATATTACTCAGTCAGAAGAAATATCCTGAGACAAACATGGACATCACGGATCGGGGCAGACAGGGGGCACGAAAAAGAGGGAAAAGCAGTATAATTCGTGCGTGCGGCGAGGCAGAATTAACACTAAAGCGCCCGACAACATCCCACGTACCAGTCGGGCGCTGATGCATTTTCATTACACCAGCCACAGCCCCGCACAGTGCAGATGCTGTCCTCGTCCTGTTTGCACTGGGTGTGCGCAGCGACAGCCGCTCAAATCTCCCGAAGCCGCGTAATAATCTCCCCTTACACATACCTGAAAGTACCTGGACATGTTATCTTTGACTTGGAAACTAGCGTGCGCTGTCAACATTGGCCATGTCGCCTCGACCCCATTTCATAAAAAAAGAAACCCGTTTTGTTCCCGCAGCGCGTTATATGGTACACTCTGCTGTAGTATAAAGGGTTTGTTTTACTGGAAAACCCTTGACTGTTATGTAAGACAACAATTCCACGACAAATATCCGCATCGGGACTGCGACAGCAATAATGGCAATGGCTGGACAAAGTCTGGCGCAGCCATAGCATCGGGTTCACTGCGAAGTACAACCTGTACACGTTCCTCCTAGTATCAATCCTGCTTTACGGATGTAAAATGTAAACTATGTTTGCCGATATAGTTGAAAAATTTCCAGGTAAATCGAGAACAAGAGGAGGCTGCTCCGAATCTCGTACAAGGATTATAAGACCAGTGACTTTGGTCCACACTCACAGGACACCAAGAATCGCTACTTGCAACAGTCTGGCAGCATAAATTGGTCAAGTTTTTCCATCTGACCCGGCACGATACTTTGTCAAAGTCTTTCCTTCAAGGTACCTTGGAGTGGACTGGACACCGCGGTGGCCTAAGGAATATAACTGGCTTACGAAGACGAGTGGACTGGTCGACCAATGCGGTATCATTATTGCTCGAGACAGATGTGAGCGGCGAGCTTTGTCAGCTGCCGTGTATATCCTTATGTTCCTCCCCTCAACAGCCGATTCCAGTCAAAGGTAGAATGACAGAATGACAGAGTTTATTTACAACATCTACCCTTGGCTGACATGTAAAGAGTTTGATTTACTCAGCTATTCTTGTCTGTTATATAAAGGTTTGGTTTTACTTAGCAGCTCTTGGCTGTTACACGGTTTTCTTTACTTGGCTGTTATATAGAGGGTTGGCTGTATCGGCGCGCAGTCCTCATTGCTGTTATTTATCTAAAGATAACCTCTAGAAAGAATGAAAGAAATAGGTCATAAAGATTGTTGTCGTAAATTATTGCGTTTGAGATTGTTCTCCTACTTCTAGTGGTGTTTGACAAACGCGTGAAAAAAATTGCAATAATAATACCACCAGCAACTGCACAACTTCACGTCAACGCCCTCCCACTAAGACAGAAATCATCAACGCTATCAAAAGCATGAAAAACTGCAAAGCAGCAGGCCCGGACGGCATACCCCCAGAAGCACTAAAGACAGACCCAGAGACAACAGCAACAATTTTACAGCCCCTCCTACACAGGATAGGAAACAAGAGCTAGTCCCAGCAAACTGGAAATTAGCCCACCTGGTCAAATTACCACAGAAAGGAGACCTCTCCCAAAGTAACAACTGGCGGGGATCATGCTACTGTCTAGCCTCAGCAAAGTCCTGACAAGAATAATACTAGAGAGACTGAAGAAGGCACTAGACAAGAGACTGAGACCAGAACAAGCAGGGTTTTGCCAGGATAAGTCATGCACTGACCACATTGCAACCCTCCGTATCATCATAGAACAGTCTATCGAATGGCAATCCTCCCTTTATATAACTGTTGTGGATTTTGAGAAGGCCTTCGACAGTGTAGACAGGGACGTCTTCTGGAGGCTGATGAACAACTAAGGTATTCTGCCTAAATTCATAAACATCATCCAGGGATTGTGTGAAGACTCGTCCTGCCATAACGGCAAACTCACTAAACCTTTTGCCATGAAGACTGGTGTAAGACAGGGCTGCATTGTATCGCCGACAATATTCCTAATGGTCATAGACTGGATTATGCGTAAGACAGCCCAAGACAACAACACAAGCACCCAGTGGACCTTCACCAAACAGCTAGAGGACCTGGACTTCGCAGATGAAATTAGTCTCCTATATCATCGGCAGCAGAATGCACAAACCAAACTGAGTAAGCTATCAGAGGAAGCAGAGAAGACCGGTTTAAAGATCAACAGAAAGAAGACCGAAGTAATGAAACTCAACAACAAGCAGGAACTTCCAATCCATCTTCAAGGAGAGAACATCATAGAAACAGACCGCTTCGCATATCTGGGGAGCATCGTCAGCAAGGACGGTGGAGCGGACGATGACAACAGCTTACGCCCCATCTGGAACTCTCAATCATTATCCCTCCGCAATAAGACCCGGATCTTTAACACTACTGTATGGCTCTGAAACCTGGAGAGTGACAAACACTATCAACAAAAAGCTCCAGACCTTTACCAACCGATGCCTTCGCCATATTTTGGGAATAAGATGGCCTGAAAAGAGCTCCAACACCAGCCTGTGGGAAAGAACTAACTAGAATGACACTAGTCAAGACATCAAAAAGCGCAAGTGGGGCTAGATAGGACACACCCTGCGCAAACCAGCTGACACCATTGCCAGGCTAGAACTCGACTGGAACCCTCAGGGGAAAAGGAGAGTTGGGAGACCAAAACAGACTTGGAGAAGATCAGTACAGAGCGAGGCAAAGGATGCCGGAACCAAATGGGCCCAACTGAGGGGGGCTGCCCAAAACCGGGTCCGCTGGCGAGGTGTTGTTGTGGCCCTATGCTCCTCGGGGAGTAACAAGGAATGATGTTGATGAATTGTATAACCGTAGTTAGAAAGAGAAACGGTTGGTGCCCATCTCTGTAGATGTGGGCAAAATTTTGAACATCGAGTGGTTTGTGTGGTCTAAGTTCACCATTGCTAGTTTGATGCTTGATGAACCTCCTACGCGCTTGTTACTAGTAAAGGAGACTTGGGTATCCAGTGTCCATTCTTTGTATGTAAGAAAGACTGTTTTGTTGCGGCATACAATACTAAGTGCTGGTACAACAAACGTGTACCTCATATATCCATAAAGGTAAAAGAACGGAGGAAGGAAAGGAGGGTTGTGTTAGCCTTCCACATGATGGTCTGCACATTTTTCAATGTCTCTACCACCATTTTACTTTTATCTTAAATATATGAGGAATTCCTGTGCCTTAAATTTTGACTGAGACAAAAAGCCTGAAACAGTTCATTGGTTATTGATCTTTAAACTGTCTTGGTCGAGACCTACTTTAACTTGAATATTCAAATATTTTTAATTGTTTGCTTATTATTTTGGAGAAGCTTTGCTGGGAATTAAAAAGATCGAATTGACATACAGCATGATTGTTCACATCTATGTACTCGAGAAGTTCGTAAAGATAAAATCACACGCCTGCGGATAAACACAGAACGAAACCCTGATAAATATTAAACTGCCATTCTAATCCTGCCATGCAAATTTTTTTGACAGTGATGACCTGTGTTGAAATGAAGTAGAAAGATTTGTTCAATAAAGGAACCATTTGTTGTCATGATGTTCGGCAGAAGAGAAATAAGCCAGCGATAATCAGAAGACAAGGTAGTGCCTGAACCCGATAATGTCTAAGTTTCATTGTCTTTTCGGCCGTCAACTCGACGGACAAGGGAAGGGAAAATAGTGCTTGTGGTAATACCACGTGAAGGGCTATTCTAATTCTTATTCGTTTTCGCCCCCAGTGGCCATAGGGCCGCAACTACACCACGCCAGAGAACCCGGTTCTGGGCCTCCCTCCTCAGTTGGGCCCATGTCATTCCAGCTGCCTCCGCCTCGCCGTGGACCGATCTTCTCCACGTCTTTCTGGGTCTCCCATACCTGCGCATCCCCTGTGGGTTTCAGTCCAGCATTTGTCGTGTTAGATTTTTGGCTGGCTTTTGCAGGGTGTAACCGATCCAGCCCCACTTACGCTTCTTGATGTCTTGGCTGGCAGGTTTTTTGTTGGCTCTCTCCCACAGGTCTGCATTGGAGATCTTCTCGGGGCATCTGATGCTGAAAATGCGGCGCAGACATCTGTTGATGAATGTTTGGATCTTGTTGGTGATGGTGTTTGTCACACGCCATGTCTCAGAACCATATAGAAGGACAGATTTTACGTTTGTATGAAAGATGTGGATCTTGGTGTGCCGAGATAATGCCTTGAAATTCCAGATGGGTCGCAGGATGTGGAATGCTTGCCTGGCTTTATTTATTCGGCTTTTTACATCTTCATCTGTACCTCCATCCTTTGTGACTATGCTGCCTAGGTAGGTGAAGCGGTCAGTCTCTGTGATACATTCCCCGTGTAGTTGGAGTGGGGCTTCTTGCTTGTTGTTGACCCGCATTACCTCTGTCTTCTTGATGTTGATTGTCAGGCCAGTTGTCGCTGCTTCTTCTGAGAGCCGAGTGAGCTTTGTCTTTGTATGTTGTTGCTTGTGGGACAACAGGCTGATGTCATCTACAAAGTCGAGATCCTCAATTTGCATGGCAAAGGTCCATTGAATGCCTGTGTTGTTGTTAGAGGTTGTTCTTATGATCCAGTCTATGACGATCAGGAAGATTGTCGGCGAGAGCATGCAACCTTGCCTTACTCCAGTCCTCACTGCAAAGGGGTCCGTCAGCTTCCCATTGTGGATCACCTGGCATGTCGAGTCTTTATACAGCTGTTGGATGATGGCAATGAACTTTGATGGAAATCCGTAGTGCTGCATCGACTTCCAGGGGTCTCTCTGTCTACGGAGTCAAATGCCTTCTCAAAATCCACAAATGTCATGTAGAGTGGGGACTGCCATTCGATGGACTGTTCAATAATGATTCGCAGTGTAGCGATATGGTCTGTGCATGATCTACCCTGCCGAAAGCCTGCCTGTTCTTGCCGCAGTCTCTTGATGGCTTTGATGATTTTTGCCTTGGTTGGTGGGTTGGTGTTCACCTGGAGTTGCTCAGTGGCTGGGGCAATGTCCAAATTTGTTGCTGGTGGTGGCCGGTTCAGTATTTCTTTAAAATGTTCTGCCCAGCGAGATCTTTGTTCTGAATCCCCGGTAATGACGCCTCAAGTCTTATTCTTTACTGGCCTGCATGCATTGATGCTTTCCGTCCTGACAGAGTTCTTGTAATTTCATATAGTCTTTTCATGTTATTTTACATATTTCTTACTTCGGTGCGTATATGCGTATGCACGCGTGTGCATGCGCGCGCGCGTGTGTGTTTTCATGTGCTAGAATAGATAGATATAATTTTTACATGTACACGCGCCCGTGTATGTAGATATAAGCATAAATGTTTTTGACGTCTACATCGATATATATATATATATATATTGCATGCATAGTACATTTGATCTCTGCAATTCCTCTACAGCTTCCACCAAGGTTAATCAGGATAAAAGCAAAAAAAAAAAAACCCCACAAAAAACAGAATCCTCTCTAACTATTCGCGCATTGTGTGGTCCGATTTTGTGCCTGAAAGTGTCAAGGCAGAGTTGAGTCGTGGGACAACAGATGCCCACAAAAAACACAAAGGACGATGCCTTCTAGCATCCCAACTGCTCCTCGCTGCTCTCCCGTCAATCGCCCATCACTCGCAGCCAGCAGGGAAAGGTTTGAAAGGAGTTTATCCTCTGTCAAACATTCGAGGGATAGCCACTCATCCTTTTTTATAGCTTCGCAGACGCCACACGCTTAATAGTTTTTTAACTGAATGGACTGCTCTTGTTTCTTGAGAATGAGTGAATTGATGAGTGTACGTGTGCGTGTGTGTGTGTGTGTGTTTTTGTGTGTGTGTGTGTGTGTGTGTGCTCATGCGTGGGTGCGCACTTTCTGTTTTAAGTTTATGAAAAATGCAATTTTATGCTCCCCAAATTAGTAAACTTGCATCGGCCAGTCAGTATATTATACAAAAGACGACCGTGAATACAAAAGACCAGAATCTAGCTTTGAGGTTGCAAACCTTAAAGGATTTGTAAACGCGTTGTGATTGGCTCCTTTTATCTACACTTCACTTTAGGTCCAATTTTCAACACTTTACTGGAGCAGATCTGAAACAGACATTAGTATTATCAAAGTTTATATACTACGACAGTTTTTTCATTCTGTTCCATGGAAAATTATTCTTGGCCAGTGTCTTCCTTGGTTTCACAAAGAGACGTCATTGGTCAGACGATCTGACTTTCTATGCTTATGATTTCCACAGAATTATTTATTCAGTGCGCGTACACGATATTCTCCCGCACCCTTACCGACGCACTCGAAACAGGAAACTGGCATATTTTGTACCCCGCAGGTAATACAGAAATGTTACTCTTTAAGATTACCAATTGTTTCGTGCTGACATTGTCTGACTAACCTGTTTGTAGATGACAGGTGTTTCGATTTCCTCCTTCCTCCCGCTTTCTCTCCACAATATGTTTTTAAATTACTTGTAGTTGTAGCAAACGTTGTCCGCATAGAAGGACCTTTTAACTACCTTTGTCATTTTGTCACTTCTCCACACCGAGTGCCCAAGACGTTCAGTGCGCATGCGCCGGCAAACACATCCTGCACTTCAGACGCGCGAGGCGTATTTGATTGGCCCCGCCATGTAAACGACTGTTTCTCAGACCACGCTCCGTGTCAATTTAAGAGAACACTTGCAAATCGGTCACTAATGACGCGACTTGAGCGGGTTTTTTTTTTTTTTACATCATCAGCGTTACATCGGTGGTCCGGCGAGCCTGTGTGCTTGCCCGACCCTCCTTTGTTTCGCTGACCTCACAGGAATGAAGGCAGGACCATCGCCAGCGACGGTTCCTCGTTGACCCCTAGCATCTGCCTGACCCAGGAAGGCCTCAGACGCAGGGAACATACACTCTGGGTAGACCGTCATTGTGGGAGGCACGAAAAGTCAGTGTACCCCACTTTTCTTTAAAGGCACGGACAGTGAAGGCGGACTTTGCGCCGTCTTCCCAGGAAGTTTTGTCAATTGATCCTGTGTTTAACGTCCCTACTTTCGACATTTGCTCAGGACGTCTTCGGCGGCACCTGAACAGCCTACCAAACCGCTTGTCGCAGCGACACCTACAGGCAACCGGGTGCAGGCTGAATCGCATGCAGCTGCATACCTACACGCAGAGGTTGCAGGCAGATGCATAGATTTCCACAAAAGTTTATTCTTACGCGCTTTAAATTACCGGGGAGTAGACGTTTGTCTGCCTTCAGCCTGTCTTCAGGTGATCTTTGTCGTGCTGTGTGATTTGATTTACTGTGCACCAAGCTTTTCTTCTCCGTCAGTGTCTTTTATTTCTGTGTGTCTTTTGCACTAGTCAGTGCTGACGACAGTAGTAGAATGCTGCTTAAGGTCGAAATATTTAAACAGATAAATTGTTGGAGCTGTGCCTTTTCTTTCATTTCTATTCATTTTTATTTCTCTCTCACAAACAGATCTTTCACCCATTTCTGCTTCTCTTTGTGTCTCTCTCATTCCATGTGTGTGTGTGTGTGTGTGTGGCTGATGGCAGGTATTGACACTCTTGTTTTTTTCTTTCCCCTTTCTCCACTTGCCCCATAAAAGTATTTTTTCAGTATCTCTTGATGACAGAGATTTATAATGCTTTGTTCCAATCTGTGTGCAGGTCGTCAAAAGGAGTCTTGAAACATCCTGGGGAGGAGAAGCAGACGTTTTAAAGTTTCAAATGACTGTTTCTTGTCCTCAACGGACGTCTTTGCATTAAGCGACAGATTCTGGTAGCCATCTTATCCTGGTCTTCTGCTAAAATTTTATTCGGACCATCGTAGTACCAAGATGAACGCGTTGGAAGTGTGAAGACTTCTTCTGGTTGTGTACGGCATTGCAGACATTTCAGCCCTATTATATTCCTGGCGACATTTGTCTCCAAGACTGCAGAGTTTTCTCGGCGTCGTGTTTTGGTAAGTTCCATTTACAGTATTTCTCGTCATTGATTAATAAGCGTGTCTTTCTTAATTGCAGTATACTAAATCAAGACTATGCACCAAAGAGTAATTTTGAATCGACCATGGATCACACAAGAAGATGAAATTGGTTTGTTATCTTGAAGCATGTATTGAACATATATTCTGTTCAGATGATCAGTATTAGAAAAATGTAGCTTTGTAGTATTGTCTTTATTTGCATCAGCGGCTTACACGTGACTTTAATCTGAAATCCTTTTCTTCCAAATGTATTTCAATCACCACAAAAGTTGTCTTCTTAACGCTTGTTCCACACATTGAGTGGATGTTTATTAGGGTTGATTGTTGGTGTGTATCGCCTTATCAACATCAGAGTATGTTTATTAATGATGATGTTTGGAACCTTTGCTCTGTAATCCCGAGAAGTGTCGATAATGAAGTTAGTTTTTGAAGATGGTAGTGGTGATTCACCTACTGAATATCTGAATGGGTAAGCTTGTCACTGTTACCGTGGATACAGAGAGTTGTCCCCAAAGATGATGTGCTTGTCAGACAGATACAGTCGTGGGAAAGGGACGTAAGCACTGTTCATCTCGCTCTTAATGTAAACCGAGCAGGGAAGTAGGGTGGCCGAGGAGTTGTTTTCCACCAGTCACTCCGGCGACGGCAGCATTTAAGAAAGTGTAGTCTTGGCAACGAACTCGTTTACTGGGTAGAAGTACAAGCGTTTTCCCTGTTCATATCCGACTGCCAGCACAAACACGCACGTTCATTGTAAATGACAGTAGATAATAGCTGATGTTTCTTGACTATTAAGTGTACGATTCACCGATGTTATGTTATGTCCCGTTCTCACCAAGACGTTTTCCTCAGAAAATTTAAGTTTGTGGTAGGTAAGACATCGCTTGCTTCCCCAACATAATCTTCCAAAGTAAGATAACAAAAAATTGGCTCAAGATGTAGGTTAGGATCTCGTTGTTATTGCCTATTTTTTATGAATAAAAATTTTCCCCTCGCTTGACGGATGCGCAGGGGAGAAGGGGGGTGGGAAACCGGAACAAGGGAGTTCACTACAACTAGCCTTTCATGGCCGTCTAGACGATTTTGAAGTATTCGGCCAATCAGAAAGAAAGATTTCTTTTCAGGTGCCCAGACTAGCACATCACTTCAGGCACCAGGCCGTGAGGAAATAATTGAGGCTGTACCGCTACTGCAGTGCTTGGCCCTGAGAATGAGAGGAAAGGCTGTCGGAGCGACCCACGCACGCGCTTGCATGAGCGTGCGGTTCAGGTGACACGGCCTAACCGAAGCCGATTATTTCCCCCTTTTCGGTGGCGGCAGCTGACGGAGGGGTGAGAGGGGTGATGACGGAGGGGGGAGAGGGGCGATGACGCGTCAGACATCGCAGACGACTTCCGGTCTCATGAAAGTTGCCTCTGTCAGCGTTTTCTCCAAATCGCTTTCTCATGAGCCGGGTGGGCGGGCGGACGTGCGGGTGGGTGACGAGGGGAACGAAGCCTGCGAACGGACGAATTTCCTTTTTTGGGAAGGGGGGAGGCGGGGGGGGGGGAGGATCAAGATATTTTGCTCCGCGAGAAAGCAAATGTACTTAAGGTGTAAAGGTGAAAGGTTGCAACAATCCTCGGTGTATGGAAATTTGTAAACACAATAACACAATAATAAGATAATAATTGTAAAAGATCGAATCAGGTAAGCGGATAGGAAGAGATGTGACTTTATTTTTTTAGGGAGGTTTTGGATAGCAGGGATTATTTTAAGGGAGTTGCAACGATGTTGGAGATTATATATATATATGTGTGTGTTGGGAGAGGGCAGAGCGTCAGCATGCTGTTGATCTTTTCTGTCTGTTGCTGCCTATACTTCACACATTGCAAGAAGTCAGACAGTTGGGTGTGACTAACATAGCCAGCAGAAACACATCATCTGATCAGCAACAGAATAAAAGTGAAGGAAGCGTGCAAGCTAGCCAGCGTGACCACACAAATTCAAACTTGGTGTCTTGTGGTGCTTTCGTTATTTGATCACAACTTGTCAAGTAAACAATGAACATGTGACTGCAAACAACATTTTTTTAAATACGGCAACTTTATCTTTTGTTCCTTATAGTGCCACTACAGGGACTATCACCGGCGTCTAGTCAGTTCAATCGTTTGACCACCTAACAACATTCCTCGTAATAAATGAACTGCTAAACATAAAATAAATGTGGGACGTCACCAGAAATTGTTTTACAATAGAACGACAAGAGTAACGAAGCGAGAAATGTCCTGCCGAGCCTCGACATCGATCCCACTCAGTTACTTTTTCGACCATGAAGGCGACTGGCAGTGGAGAACACTCCGGTTTGACGACTCTTTTTTCACATCACATTCCGACGCGAGTTATTTTCTAAACAACAAACCTGATAGTTTGTAGTTTAAAGAACTGTAAAATTTTAGCGCAACTTTTGAATCAAATCTCCAGATTTTGGTATCAAATTTAAGCCCATTCTCTCCACTAGATGACACAATTGCTATCTTTATATATTTTATTCTCACATTTAGAAATTAAACGCACAAGTGGAGTATTGTCTAACTACGGCCATGACAAACTTTTAACGCCGCAGGCTTAAACGCGTTTGGGTAGTCTAGCTTCGAGCCATTTGCATCCATTTGCATCTAATTTGCATCCAGTCATAAAATCAATGAAATTAATTGACAGAAAAAGGAAATGTCATTTAGTATAGCAATGCTGAACTTGTTAACCCTTTGCAGAAATACAATCTTTAGTTTCACCGGCTACAGTTTGGGCAAAAGGACAACTGCCGAAAGGATCAGCAGTAGAATTAATACGGGTGGTGACAGACAGGAGCAGCAAAGGTGCATGGGTTAACAACCCCTTTCCGGCATGCACTGCCAGGAAAAGAGAGAGAGAGAGAGAAGCAAAACAGATATATAGATAGAAGCCAGGGCAGGATATGTTTACAAAGTGATAGTAGGGATAAAAATGAAAAAAAAATTCAGGAGCATCAAACATGACAACACCCTCCTAATATCTCTAACACGGAACTGTTCGTAAGCGAGTGCGCTTAATGGCTTCCCCACGCCTGCCGTACCCGGCATAACGAGCTCATCAAGTACCCGGGTTACCGTTGTGACAGAGGGAGGTTGGGCTGTGCACGGCAGTCGTCAGCGTTCGCTAACTGTCGCACGAAGGTGCCGGGAAGCGGGGTGCAGAGGTGGTGGGTAGGACGCATAATGATGGTGACAGGGGCTCTTCGTCTACCTGTCGCACGTCAATGTGCAGATAGTGGGAAGACAGGTCCGTCTGTTCACTCTCCACCACATGTTCGTGCATGGGCGGTTTTTTCTGTCGGAAGTGTGAGGGGAGGCGGTGGATGGTGCACGTGCACAAGACCAGGCTATGAAGCAGTATGGTACGTGATGGCAAAACGGTGGCATGACGTAATGGCAAAACGACATAAACGGTATGGTGATGTGGTGGCAAAATGGCGTGCTACGTGGTGGCAAAACGTGGCCGGTTCGGCAACAAAGAGAAATATGACATTATAGATGGTTATGTACGACAATAGATTGAAAGGCTCCACACGAGAGGTCTGGAAGTCATCTAATAGTGCGGGTACAATAACGCTCATCTTTTACCTTGCCTTACAACGTATTGTGTCTGCATGTCTCTCTCTCTCTCAGCCATTAAAATCCACATCCCTTTATGCATACCTCCAGCTGCACCTGAGTGAGATGAAAAGACGTAGGCCGCTGGTCCCGATCAATGAAAGAAGTTAATCGTCCTCAACAAAAACACCTGCAAGTGTAAACCTCGCTCACCTGCTCTCACTCCCACCTTACACACAACGGCTTCCTTTCAAAGTGTTGTTCTGGTCTGTCATTTTCAAAGGTGAGATAAAAAGGGGTGAATATAGCGAAACCGTAATGGTTAAGGTGTGTCTAATCAACACGAAAGAAACTGCCAGTCTCTGTTTGTGTGTGTGTGTGTGTGTGTGTGTGTGTGTGTGTGTGTGTGTGTTTTAACGCAGCCGTTCCCCTCCCATCTTTCGTCACTGGACGTTTTAAAGAAAAGCACACACACACATTCAGCTAGGAGAAGATAACCGCCCATCTGGTCTCGTTCTCCACGGATATCGTTGGCAACATCGCGTCGCTCTGCAACACCTGCCTTTAATCTGTCTTCAATTAATTAGCGGGTGGGTCAGCAGTAGCAGGAAGACAACCCAGGAGACGGATGGACGGTAACTCCGAGTCACCCAGGAATTCCCAGCTAAATAGCCGAGAAAACTAGCCTCCAACCAACACACCCCCCTCCCGGATCCCCCTCCCCCCGTCCATGGAGGCTTGAGAAGGTCATCAGTGTGCCCGATTGCACTAGAAACCTGGTAGGTCTCTACCCGTCATTGGACTACGGCGGGGCTGAGGGGACGGAGGGAGAGAAATGTGGGTGGGGTTTGGGAGTGTGCAAGGTAACGAACAGTGTTGAGAGGCCTGCCGCTCTATGACAAACGGGAGGATTCACTATAAAGCAAGAGACTACACACAAGTTTGTTACCTCGTAATGAATTGTAAGTGTTATTTTTGAATCATATTTTACCTGCTTACTCAATATACACACATTCCAGTAGCAGGAAGAGATAAAGAGAGAGAGAGAGAGAGAGACTGGTATTGCTTATCTTTAACTTGTCAACATAATGACAAGTGGTTTGCAAGAGTTATTTTACCGGTACAGCGGTTTGATACTCATTATAGGCACATTCTAGTTCATAAACAGTTTGTGAAACTTTCCAATAAGCAGATAGAGAAGTCAGGACCCCAACTGATGTGAACTCTATTGCATAGGTCATTGACAAATCACAGGGGCTTAAAAGGAACGCATTTACTGATGAAGATTTGTAGAACGATTTCAATGCAAATCATTACATAAAAAGGCGAGACCAGTTATCTTCAAAATAAACCATGATAGTTAATCAGCTGACAGTCACAATGAGGTGGTCACAAGTGAACAGCTGAATATTAAGAGAGTATTCCGTGTTTATGTTTATAAAAATTATTTCTCATATAAAATTCTGTAACAACAAACACAAGAAGAGATTGTGCCTGAAAGACATAGATAGCTAGAAAAGAGAGAGAGAGAGAGACAGAGAGAAATAAATGTGTTTGTACGGCTGTGATTGTTTGGTTTACAGCCACACAGAGCCCGTAAGTGTGGCCCAGTGGACGTGTGTTGCAACAGAATGAAACGCGCGCATTCGTCCCGGAGTTTGCTCGCCAAAACAAACACCTCGGCATTAAGTCTCGGTTTGCTTTATAACGCTTTCGTGTGGTCGCGCGGTGCCGCAGTACTTAACGCAGAGAGTTGCACCCTGTTCAGTGCTGGGAAAGGGTGTTGGCACCTCCGGCAGTCTGATGCCTTCACCTTGGAGACACCTTACTCGTAACAGGACCAGGGAATAAACGGTTAAAGCGACCCTCAACTGAGTTGTCTGTCGCCCACCCACCTCACCTCACCCCCGCAATCCTCGATCATTCGTGTGCGAACTACCACAATAATTATGGTAAAAAGAAAACCAGCGTGGTTTGAATACAGGACAAGGGGGTAAAAAAAAGGCTAACAAAATCCGTGACACTAAATCCCATTGCCCGCCGTGGGAATTAAAGCGAAAAATAATAATAATAATATCTGACCTGGGCACAGGACATGGGTGAAAACAAGAGCAGTGACGTAGAATTCCGTTGCCTGCCGATTATACACTATTTGTATATAATCAGTTGTGAGGGTGACCTCGCAATGACTTTATACATTGTTTATGTGTTACATAAAGATATGTTGCAACATGTGTATCACATCGAACAAACAGTTTTACATGTTTGGAACTTGGGTGTGTTATATAGTTGTCTATCAGAGCACATCTATATAGGTACTAAATTAATATTATATACTTAAATGTAAAATAAAAAGCTAGAGAGAGAGAAAGAACTATGAACAAGCTATTGCTTAGGCCAGCGGCCGTATTACAGCGGGTAGAAAGTTTTGTAATTTTTACAAAACATACAGAAAATAGACATATTATATATTTATAAACTTGCAGATATTTACAGAGCGTTGTTTCGTACTACTTATGTCTTTAATTAAAATGTAAAGCGCTGTGTTACATATTATCATTCTACTACTGTTATCGACTAGAAACGTTTACTTAAACATATTAAACATAGATGGATTTCTATAAAATTTCAAAGGTATACATTTCTTTTGATGAACAGTATACCTGGGATACATAAACATGAAGTAAAGCTTATTAAAAGAGGATCTAAACGAATTAGAAAATTGATATCGTCCATCGGAAGACATAGTAGAATGCCATTCTTGCTGATAACAGTCCTGCAGTCTCTTTATAAAGGTTGTAACAAATAGTTCAAGGTCTCCAACGCTTTCATTTTCTCAGATATGACCGAAACCATAAAGATAAACAAAAACATCGAAGAAACCTGTGTCATCTTGTTTTGGTAATGTATGTTTAACAACATATTGTAAGGTTTTTGTGGCAGTCTGCTTGGAGTCATGTTCAAAATATGTAGCCAATATTTAATACTTTTTACAAAAATAGTCACATGTAAGGGTTATCTTGATGTTTCTCCATAGACTAGTGAATTAGGGGTTTGTAATGGGACTTTAAAAGTGTGAACTGTTTCTATTGGTTTGAGATTGCCAACAACGCCCCATAGTTCTGCTGCATGTGTCATCATAGGAAGAATCTGACTATTAGTTTTAAGAGGACATCAGGAGCATGTTCACCAATAGATAAACAACAGACCATGAGTCGCCCTGGCACGTAGACACCGAGCCCTGCGATATTTTCGTATTAGAAAGTCTTCGTCCGCTGATGCTATGTTAAAATCTTTATTTTCTTGTAGCGGTTTAGCCTTTATCTTTCCCAAGATTGTCTACAAAGCACTGAGATAATTACTTGGCTATGTTTGTGGCTGACTGGAGAATAGTGATGTTCCGATAGCAAGCAAGTCTGCCATCCTGTCCCCACCAAGTGGAAACACTAAAAGCTTGGTACAAATTAAGGTGAGAGCGGAAACGGCAAGACGTCCATGTGGATGATCAAACTAATCAAAAAAGGAAAAAATAAATAAAAGGTCTAGAAAAATTTTCTTATTTGTAAACCAAAAATTATAAACTTAGAAATAAAAAAGTCCGTGAAATAGAAATGTGTGAGATGGACATACTACGCCATGATTCAGGTCTGTGATCTTCTCTCCAGAAATTGATTATTTTTCTTAAAATACTTCTGCATCTTTAATCTTCTACCTCCTTAGGAAACAGGTTTTGTTTAGTTAACAATGTCAGCATTGAGGTGTGTAATCTGACGAGCTCGCCGCGTCGAGGGCGGAGAGAGGTGGAGAACACACAAAAGAAAATCTGAACAAGAAAGCCGTCCGGATATTATAATGAGAGAAACTTCTAGCAGGATCAGAGACTAACGGCATTTGCAGTTATGAACAAAGTCTGAGTACTGAAAGTCCACCTGGAAATGAGGGACGCAAACACATCCACTCTTATGGTCTTTGACGTTGTACAGCTGTTACTGAAGCTGCTCAAGTTTTTTTTTTTGGTCTGAATGCGCCCCCGTAGAGGGGTAAATAAAAAGTATATGGGTACTAATTAATGCAGGTTATTCAGTCCAGTGACTAGTTCCTGACAACAAAATCCATGAAATATCCGATAATGGTTATCATTCTCAGTAAAACTGGTCGTCTGGATAGCTGAAGGTTTTATCGACCCGTAAAACGACTGAGCGTGTAAACAGATACTTAACGGGTATCAGGGACAAGAAGTCAGGGTCAAAATAATTTGTACTATCGACAATAGTCAGTAAGAGAATGTTCTAAATCA
The DNA here is from genome assembly GCA_004794655.1 of Marisa cornuarietis. Taxonomy (NCBI): domain Eukaryota; kingdom Metazoa; phylum Mollusca; class Gastropoda; order Architaenioglossa; family Ampullariidae; genus Marisa; species Marisa cornuarietis. Next base: position 11,792,158 of record SMMW01000622.1, read on the forward strand.
TTCAGCTGCATGTCATGTCAAGCTGGGTCAAAGCTGCTCACACCGAATAGCAAATAGTGAAGCTGAAGGAGGGTTAACCCCGCTGTGGTACTGAAGCGGCGAAGTAAATGTTAACCTTTATTACGTGGGATGGACGCGATTCGCACGTCGCGCTACGTGAACTCAGTGCTTTCTTGCTAATTACGCTCATCAACTACGAGAATTATCCATATAAAATAAATATTATTTTCTTGCATTAATACTAAACTGGCTGAGATGACTCCTTTTAATCCTTTTGGCTTGCAGCGAGTAAAAACATCGTTTAAGACCGTGGGTTGCGTTGCATAGGCGATCTTGAGTTCAGACCGCGGTTAAGCTAAGAAAATTGTCTTAGTCTGAAATGCCGAAAAGGCACATTGCATGGGCCATCTTAACTTCTTAACCAAGCGATTTCTTTCTTAAAATGTAAGACAGCTTTCCCCCTGGCCTACCCCTAATGTCTTGCTTAGCCAAGACGAGTTGCTTACACATGGGGAGACGGCACGTTCCCACCTGACAATGGCGATTGATCGTCTTGCTTGGCGTTTATTCCTGCCTCGGCAACTTTCGCTTTTTTTCGAACTAATACAATTTAATAATATAAATAAATATGATAATGTTTAATAAATGTAATAATATTGGCTTTTTATGTTATAGTTATCCACGGATCAATTTTTAGCCGTCCAGGATGATGAAAGCTGGAAAAGGATTCGTTTCTCTCTGCTAACTTCTTCTAATAGTACGAGTATCTCTCTATCGCTTCACTTTGGACTTCTTCCTCCTTCTCCCCCCTTCTTTTTTTCTTTTTTGTCATTTTGAAATGTCATTGTCGCCGTTTGAAGACCCCGTGGCTTGCAAAGCAGCAACGACAGAACGCATTTCTCATTGGTTAACTGTACAGTTGCCGAGCAAAACGTCAGAGGACCCCTAGTAGAATTTATTTATGCCGTTGACCTCGATCTTTGTGAAGACTTAATCATCTTCTCAACTAAGCAGGTCTGTAGGCACGCTCATGCAACAGGAATTAAGACTGCGACTTAACCAAGACTTTCAACGAGTTAAGAAGGTCCTTTCAAGACACAAAATTAAGACCGTCTATGCAACCCCGCCCTGGGCCTCATTCTAGTCACGGAGCAGCTGGAACGTGGAAAAATTGAATAAGAGAATAAGATTTCGACCCCTATATTTTTAATGTCAGATCGTGTACATTAATAAGTATACTACACGTTCTAAGTTAGCAAACACTAATCACTGCATCAACAGCAGTAATTTAAATGACCTTTTTTATAATCAACTGGGGTCCATAGATTTTGCGTCTTTGGGAGATTCAGCTGCCTTTTTAAAAAAGATGAATTGTATAACTATTGTAGTTCTGATGTATTAATTTCTAACGCTTTGGCCATTGATATGAGAATCATGATAAAATAACTGCTCTCTTTAGTGTTTATTCATTTGCTGGGGAATCCAAGAGTGGAACATTTTTAACCGAAAGAGATAGGCACAAGCAATATGCCACTGACATTAAAATTTACAAGACATTCTACAACACAGATGTACAGGATGGTGTATCCTTATTGTAATCAGTGTACTACCAACTTATAGAACATTTTATTGTGGAAACATTTATCCATCACTGCGCTTAAGTTTTTTTGTTTAAACTCGCACAGTTCATAGTCTTGCACCAGATTTCAGGGGTAATTATCGTGAAAAAATTAAGTAGAGGTTAATAATGTTTGTAGACAAGCCACGGATATTAAGCGCTACGAGCATGCTCCTTAGGAGTGTGAGTATGCGCAAAAAAATTTTGTTAGTATTATATCTTAATTTCGCTAATGATGTGGTTTCGTCACTTCCAATATCTCAGTTTGTTTTCTGCACGATATCACACTCTGTTCGCGAGTGACACGCCGCACTCTGCCAGCACTCGCTCACATAAACTATGGACACCGTCATCCCACGCGTCCCTCGCGTGCGTCGAAGAACAAAGTCGCGGCTGCTTGTCCTTTGCCCTTTTAAGGGCAGTGAAGGAGATTGGTGCTGTTTGTGGCAAAAGTGTGGCGCATAAACCTTTGCAAGAAAAAAAACTATTCTATATGACAATAAACATAATTCAGTTATTATGAGTATTGAAAGGCTGCCTCGGAATCCCAGTTAATCTACAATCGCAGACATGGGTAATCCTGAAATCGTCTTTATTCCCTGAAGTAGAGAGAGCAGTCAGGTTGTTGCTGCACGAACGGTCTGTTGTTGATACATTATTCATGTGAACTCGGATGACAAGTGGGTTTCCTGTCGTCAAAGGGCATTTAGGTGTGCTAATGAGAAGACACACTGAAGAAGTATTCAGGTCCTCTGAGTCAGTATTGACAGTTGAAGGCGAAGGAGAGATCCTAGGATGCTAGAAAAAAGTCAGTTTTGACGTTGCAAAAAGTTACAAGATATGTCATGAAAACAAAATGGATAATAATCATAAAGAATAAGTGTAACTAAAGTATGCGGACTTTTCTGATGCAACAGGTGACTGTACAGATGGTCTCTTCGTATGCGAGAACGTTATTTGTTGTTGGCATCTGTCACTTGTCAGCCGATCATGAATAAATCAGGGATGGGTGGAGCTGAGAGGAAGCCACTTTCTTTTCTTCACAGGGCTGGACGACTCAAGCGTATGCCGTCTTTTAATTTTCTTTACATAATGTGACCAGCCTAAGGAACCTTTTTCACCGGACGACTTCAAACGATTTTTTTTAACCTAGAAACTTTTTAACACCAAACCCGACCCAGATCCTTTATCCAACCGTAAAGAATTTTTAATTAGAGTCAGCCTTTCAAGAGAAACTGCATTTTTACTATGGCTTCAAAATATTTAAATAATAGTTTCACTAAATAGCTGTATAGTTATCAGCTTGTGGAGAGAGAGAAAGTTGCGGACGGAGAATGAGGTGCAGTAGGCAAGGATGTATGGCCATTGTAGTACTTTTGTAATTCCTTTCACTACGTCTGGAGTACCTTTCACCTTTGCTCAAGATTTTTCATAAGGATTGGTGATCTCCCCTTAAGTCAGAAGGCAGCGTCGTTAATATCGTCATTGCATTCGACAACCCCGGAGGTCGGTATAAAAAGACCTGGAAGCCGTGTGCAAAACAGCGGAAGATTATGAACTCAAAGCTAGTCTCAGAGATGCCAATATCTCAATCAAAATAGCAGGAATTCTCGTAGAGGGCATGGAGAGGCGTAGGTAAGTATAGAAGACCTTGAGCAGGACAGGAGATGAAGTGAGGGAAGTAGGAGATTTCTAGAAGTGTATGAAGACAAGTGGCAGGAGGAGGATGCGAAGAGAAACTCGGGTGGCTGATTGACGGAAGAATTAGAACGATGTCTTACAAGCAAAAAGCAGGAGCCGATGACAGTATCCAACTAAGCGCAATATATGGTCCTTGACGACGAAAATTGAAGTGAAACACATAAAACTGGTGGAGTAAGCTGCATTGCATACAACACTGTATACAAGATATGCTCTTTTGCACAAACTAATGTAATTTGTGTTTTTGGTTTGGGGTTGGGGGTGGAAATCAGTTCCCCTTCTTGTCATATCATTCCATTTCTAGTCATATATTCCATTTCTGACTATAACTAATAGGCTATTCAAACACCTTTCATGTTATACGATGGCGGACTTTGTAAGATATAAAAACGCATTGAACCTCTTCATACAGATCACACGATATTTTCCCTTGTAGCTGTTTACCCATCAGTTACTTAGAGAGGCTAAGTGTCAGCTTCGACTTGATCCAGTAAACGGCTCACATTCTGGCCACTCAGTGCATCAGTGCGACCCTCTTTTAGGATAGGAATGAGACACGAATTTAACTTTAAGTATGTTTAACCTATCTGTATGCTGTTTCTTCCATTATGTGCCGTTTCATACCATTGGAATCTAAACCATATGTTCGACCTTGTTTCACAAAAAAGGAGGCTAACGGGATCCCTCCATTATGATCACCATCTTTTTGATGGCTTTGAAACGATTGCACAGATACGGTTGACTGGCTTTTGTTATTTATCCACCGCGTTGAGAGCGGCCTAAAGGGCACAGAGGTCAATAAAGTGCAACTGGTCGCTCTTTCTTGCTTGTAGACCGTTAGCCGCCTCCATTGTGTTAGGATTTTTCGGTCTCTGCTCACAACTGTTGAAGGACTCGAAGTTTCGTTTCGTCGCCGAACCAGGCTTCGAGTGCCCTTAAATTTAACGATGTTTTTATGAGATTAACGATATTTTTTTCTTGGCCTGATTCAGAGTCTGTAGAGCTGTGGCTTGCTTTCTCGATCAATAAGTTCGAGAGGGGATAACTCGTTACCATAGAATACCATGAGGCTGCGCATCTTTTGAAAGTATGTTAATCCCTTTGGGCCCGAGAAGAAGCTGAAAGGATATTATAGGCCCTGGTATGATAATCTTCTTGAATATTTAGTCTCAGCGTTATTGCGTGCATGCGTGCGTGCGTGCGTGTTTCCTGCGACTTTGTTTCTCTGTCCGGTTTTCATCCTAGTTCGAGCAATGCCGACCTTTGCTTCTGATTCTACTATCCTTTGTACTTGCCCATTGCTTCGTGAAATATGCAGCACCGCCAGAATAGAGGCCGTCAGCAACCGTCAGGAAGATACATTAACTACGTCACAAACCCGCCATGATGCGACGACAGCGTGACTGTTCTGTGGTTTACGGCTGTGATCTCGACCATAACAAAGCGGGAGAAGAATACAAAATGGCTTCCAGGTTTATTAGAGGAATTGATGTGTTTTATGGAGGACACCTCGTCTGACACCGAAGGGGGAGTAGGATTGTTTGGTCGCAAAACAGACATGACCGTGTTTCCTCAACTGTCTCTGACCTGTCGCATTTTGAAGTGACGGAGCGGACAGCTGCGTCACGGTCTGACCTTGAATACGGAACTTTATTGACGAGTGTAAGGATCACGGACCTTGAAGGTCCGTGGTAAGGATCAGTGGATGGAGATCTGGTTATCTTCATATTCACGAAATAGGAATACATGGAATGCACGGGTGCCTATAGTTACGACTTTACGCCTTGACTTTCTAGGGATGAAACGTTTTTTTTTCAACAGGTAGGCTACATTTCTTCACGTGCATACCGAAGGAAAACAGATAATGTGATGAAAACAAACAAAATCAGTGCAGGGGGGGGAACTACTTGCCAAGAGGCCACCTTAGGGAACCATTTCGTGGAAATAATACGACGGTATTGGCGATCTTGTTAATGGTTTGTACTTCAAGCCTTAGTGTTGCCCAGACTGTTTTAGAGTCGCACCTCACTTTGTGTGAGGTTGAGTGCAAGGTAAACTAGCGGTTTCCCTGGGTTACGAAACCTCGGATACGCTGACCGCGACATGACCCTCTTGGGAGTAGTACTCTTCCCGAGCGATTTGTACCCTGGGTCACACACACACACACACACACACACACACACACACACACACACACACACACACACACACACACACACACACACACCCTGCATCACGCTAAAATATATAGTGTATATAGTATATACATGTAACCCCCCCAAAAAAAAAAAAAAAAAAAAACTAAAACAAATCAGTTAATTCTACCATAGCTCGAGGTTAGTGCTAAGCAGCTCGTGCTTAAATATTGTTGACTGTATTTTGCACACAACTTTATTTCCTCGCCTCATCCGCTGCAAATGTAAACATTAATGCCCGAATGCTGGATACAGTGTTTAAACAGAAGTCAAGCAGACGTGAAACAAAATTAATGTGAAAATGTAATCACCCAGTGTATCGCGTAGACATATCATAATTTTACATTTTTATTTGTGAATGTCGCACACACACACAGGATCCGTGTACACTTATCGTAATCTCATTTTTTTCACTTGTAAAAGTCGTAAACAGACATTTCTGGATTAGAAATGTCGTAAACAAAGATTTCTCGGGCGGAAGTGTGACAAACACGTGTCGCCCTTTTCGCAAAAACTTAATTTATTTGAGTCCTAGCTAGCACCCATGGTTTTCATGTCTGCTACGAAAAAAAATAAGAATATGTGGATTATAAAGTTTAATAAAAATTTAAGCGCGGAATTCTGGGCAGAGACGTTTGAACTTCGGCCTGTGTTTATCTGAGACGGTCAATGCGGCTGACAGGATCGGGTGGGCCTCGACGCACGAAGCAGTCCTATGGTCTTGTCGAGAAAGGATATATATCCCCAATGCAAACGAGGTGACACTAAGCTAGTGTACATACCTGAGAACAGAATTGAGTGCGCCCACTAGAGTGCTGTCTGATTAAGATAAAACTCTACTTACATTGAAGGTCGCGACTATAGCTGAGTAACTATATGCATTAGTCTGTCTGCAGAACTATTATGCCTCTCTCTCTCTGCGTGCGTATATTTGTGTGCGTGTTTGTATGTCTATGTGTGCGTGCGGGTGCGTTTGTGTATGAATATATGTGTGTGTGTGTACGTGTTTGTGTGTCTGTGTGTATGCATGAGTACGTTGGTGTGTGCATGCGTGCGGGTGCGTGTGTGTAAGAATGTGTGTGTGTGTGTGTGTGAAGGCTTACTGCCGGGATATAACGATAGACACTACTTAAGCACTGTGCTGTATTTAGACTCTTGTTTGCAACAGTCTTAAGTTCCTGATCATATTTATTACCACCGTATTACCTCCCGGTGCGGCTGGATAGCGCGTGAAAGGTCAAAGAGTTCTGATTCACGCTGTACTCACACTTCCGTGTTCGTACACCCCACAGACGCGACAGTGACATAGAACTGACTGCTTCCTGCCCAGGTACTTGAGGAAATTAAGACCCTCGGTAAAGCTTCACACCTGCTGTGGTCTGAAGCATTGTCCAGTTCACCTTGATATTGCCTGCGGCAGCAACGGTGACCGGACGCGAGTCACGTCGTGCAACGGTTATCAAGACACAGTTAAGGGGTACAGGTGGTAGAAAGGTGGGGCTCGAGATCAGAGAAAGGCGTGAATGAACTGTTTACTTGCTAAACAGCTAATAATGTGCCTAATCAATTTTTTTAAAAGAAATGTCTAAGAGGTCGGCTGTTCATAGAATCAGAGATGTTGATTTTGATTTTCATGCGGTCGACATCTGTGTGGTCTTCAGCGGTCGTGATAACCTGTCAGTGAAAATGTCATTCACTTTCGTCTTTTTTGTAAAAACTTCGGTCGTGGCACATGGACATTTGTATAATTTCTAGTGCATTTTATTTTAGAAATATGGCAACATTACCTGAAATGCTTAATTGTCCACTAAAGCCCCGCTAATTAATGACAGAAGGGTGTTGCATCGCAGTGTTACATTGTTCAGGGTTTTCTGCTATAGCCGCTCACTGGGCTTCCTGTATGATTACTGAGTTTCTAATTAATTGCTGATATTAATCTGCATACACGTGGACACCCAGATAAAATAGGGTGGTCTATAGGGTGTCTTGTTAACAACCGCAAACAAATTTGTTTTGTTCAGTTTCGTCCGAATCAGAGAAATAATAACAATTTATTAAGTAAGACGTCGAATTCATTGTTTTAACTGAAAAAAAATTCTCACACGTCTTCGCCAACCGATAATCAAGTGACTTTCAGAGCTTTTCACAATTCCCCTACGACTGTATCTCATTGCAACTGCCTTTCCAGCACAAACAAAATTCTCTGAAGCCAACACGAACACAATTCTCTTGCCACCCCCCCCCTCCCAACCAACCCACTCTGCCAACTCCGACATCATTTTATGTAAATATAGTTTGAAAAAATTAAGAGCGATAGAGGAGGAGGAAGAATGCGGAGAGCTCAATGTCGACATCGGACTCGGACATAATGATGGAGATGATGTTAGCTAGACTGAGCTTCTTAAACAGCAGGACATCCTTGCCATTTACAGCGCTTGGGAAGACAGGGGCTTAGGTGTAATGCGTCGTGACCCGGACAGAAAGTGTGACGAGGGCATAGCTTTGCTTGCGACAAGACAGAGAACCGGTGGCAAGACAAGTCGATGGCGTTGTACTGAAGGCGGTAATGTGCAGGAGCTACAGAAAGAGGAAGACGATCATTGTTGATAAAACTTCACAAGAACCTTTTCTCTGTGTGTGTGTGCGCGCGCGCCATCACTATGTTTTCTATCCTGATCTGTGATGTTCCAGATTAGGACAGGCAGATCTTATGCTCAGAGATAATAACATCATATAAAGCACATCTACCTAGTAAGCTGGGTGCGCTTGAACAAAATACTAACAAGGTTGAAAACTACAAAACAAAGTTGGAGAGGAAAGAAAGTAAGGGACTGGAAGATATAAAACGTCCAACAGCTACTGGAAGTATTCATGAATTCAAAGCTTGGAAGATTGTCATTGTGCAAGGGACTAGAGAGACGCTAGAGGGAGAGAACATGAAAGAAACGGCTACACCAGCGCAAGCAGATGCACGACTCGAAAAAAAAAGAAAGAAGAAAAGATCCCGGATGCTTGCCCACAGAAAAACGCAGAAACGTGCAGCACGGCCCAGCTGCAGCTGTCACTGACTTTGTAACCAACAAAACCGCAGGATAACGGTTGCTGAAGATGCGGAGTGGAGACTGTAATTCTTCTGTCAATCTTCCTGTGTTGACCCAAGCTGCCCCTCTTTTTTAATTTAAAAAACTTCCCTTGCCAAAGGTCAGGGTGGTGGCGTCCTCGTATTCCTCTCACGATTGTCGCGAGCTTTCGGTCTACAGCTCATGACGACAGGTATGAGAGGAACACAACATGGCCGACATCATTTCGTTGTGGCAAGCGCCGCTGTGGTCAAGGAAGCCGCTAAGCTTGTTCCAGACAATTTCGGGCAGTCCTTTCGCCGCTTACCAACGGCTGGGCTGTGTGTGTGTGTGCCCTTTGCACTTTGGACCCTAGATCCTCTATATGTTTGATTAGCGGCAGTACCTGTTTGATGGCAAACGTCTTACGAACGTTTGCATGCGTTGTGGCGCACATCTTTCCACGCCCGCACCTTGCTCAGAAACCCCGATCTTTGTGCAGGTGACATAGTTACGAAACAGAGGCAACGCTCCTTCAGGATTACAGTAATCATTGTGGGGTCCCCTAGCTGGAATCAGGCATAGATCGTAAGAGGTCAGTTACTCGCCGTCAAAGACACGACCCGCAGATTGAGCTGTCGGTATCAAACGGAGGTAAAAACAAACTTTAAGGGCATGGATAGTTTATAACTGAGCGACAAGTCCACTGATTCCCTCTTTCTGTACAGACTCAGACCCATATAGAAGGACAGATTTTACGTTCGTATGAAAGATGCAGATCTTGTTGTGCCGAGATAATGCCTTGGAATTCCAGATGGGTCGCAGGATGTGGAATGCTTGCCTGGCTTTATTTATTCGGCTTTTTACATCTTCATCTGTACCTCCATCCTTGGTGACTATATTGCCTAGGTAGGTGAAGCGGTCGGTCTCTGTCATACATTCCCCGTGTAGTTGAACTGGGGCTTCTTGCTTGTTGTTGACCCGCATTACCTCTGTCTTCTTGATGTTGATTGTCAGGCCAGTTGTCGCTGCTTCTTTTGAGAGCCAAGTGAGCTTTGTCTGTGCATGTTGTTGCTTGTGGGACAACAGACTGATGTCATCTGCAAAGTGGAGATCCTTAAGTTGCATGGCAAAGGTCCATTGAATCCCCGTGTTGCTGTTAGAGGTTGTTCTTCTCATGATCCAGTCTATGACAATCAGGAAGATTGTCGGCGAGAGCATGCAACCTTGCCTTACTCCAGTCCTCACTGCAAAGGGGTCCGCCAGCTTCCCATTGTGGATCACCTGGCATGTCGAGTCTTTATACAGGTGTTGGATGATGGCAATGAACTTTGGTGGAAATCTGTAGTGCTGCATCAACTTCCAGATGGCCTCTCCGTCTACGGAGTCAAATGCCTTCTCAAAATCCACAAATGTCATTCAATAATGATTCGCAGTGTAGCGATATGGTCTATGCATGATCTACCCTGCCGAAAGCCTGCCTGTTCTTGCCGCAGTCTCTTGTGTAGGGCATTCTTCAGTCTGTCCAGGATGATTCTAGTCAGCAACTTGCAGGGAATGGACAGTAGCGTAATCCCACGCCAGTTACTGCACTGGGTCAGGTCACCTTTCTTGGGTAGCTTTACCAGATAGCCAAGTTTCCAGTCTGCTTACAAATTTTCTGCAGCAGTAGGTGTAGCATCTCTGCTGCTGTTGTTGGGTCTGCCTTGAGTGCCTCTGCAGGAATGCCATCTGGGCCTGCCGCCTTTCCAGTTTTCAGAGACTTGACGGCTTTGATGATTTCTGCCTTGGTTGGTTGGTGTTCACCTGGAGTTGCTCGGTGGCTGGGGCAATGTCCAAAATTGTTGCTGGTGGTGGCCGGTTCAGTATTTCTTTAAAATGTTCTGCCCAGCGAGATCTTTGTTCTGCATCCCCGGGAATGACGCCTCCATTCTTATTATTTACTGGCCTGCATGCATTGGTGTTTTTCCGTCCTGACAGAGTTCTTGTAATTTCATATAGTCTTTTCATGTTATTTTGCCCAGCTGCTTGTTCTGCCTCTTCTGTCATTCTGTGTGTGAACTCTCTCTTGTCTCTTCTTGCACTCTTCTTCACTTCTCGGTTCATCTCCCAGTACTTTGCTCTGAGCTCTTCTTTTTCCTGCTGGTCTTGACAATGGTTGGTCTTCTGCTTCAGCTCTTTCCTTTCCTCTATCTTTTTCCAGGTCCCTAGGGTCAGCCATTCCTTGTGTTGTTTCTGTTTCTTTCCCAGAACTCGTGTGCAGGCAGTCTTCCAGGTCTCCTGTAATCCTGTCCAATGGTTGGCCACTGCTTCTTCAAAGAGTCCCTCCAGTGCCTCAAACCTATTTTTGACTTCACAGTTGAACTCTTCTTGTTTCCTGCGATCTCTAAGAAACTGCACCTTGAATTTGTGGTGCGGTCTGTCTGATGATTCATGAAAGGACCTCAGTTTTATCTTCAAAGTTGCTACAAGCAGGTGGTGGTCTGAGGCTGCATGTGATCGATCTGGTTTTCTGTATTTCCATCTGGTGAAGTCCTGGTGGTCTAGTGAATGGTTTTGTGAGGAAAGACTGTGCCTCCGATTACAAGGTCATTGAAGAAGCAGAAGTCTGTGAACAGCTCACCATTCTCATTGCAGTTGCCCACACCGTGCTTTCCCTTTATGTGTTATTTGTCCGTGTTGTCATCTCCAACTTTGGCATTCATGTCGCCCATGATGATCCTCAGGTCTCGTCTTGGAGTACGATCAACCACCGCTTGTAGGGAGTGGTAAAAGTCCTCCTCCTCTTCTTTTGCTGCGTTGGTAGGTGCATAGCAAAGGATGATGGTGATCTTTCTTCCTTTGGAGTTTGAACCGAGCTGACATGAGTCGTGGGGAAACTGGTTCCCATGCTATTAGTACCCTTGCAGCCTCCTGTGTCATCAGTACTGCTACTCCTTGTGAGTGGTCATGGTCAGGGTCTTCATGTCCAGAGTAGATGATAGTCTCCCCTGACGAGAGTCTGGTCTGACCGCCGCCATTCCATCTGGTCTCGCACAGGCCATGGAGCTTGATGCCATAACTCTTCATCTCCTGTGCTACCTGAGCTGATTTCCCTCTCTCGTATAGGCTTCTGATGTTCCAGGTCCCTATCCTGGTTTTTGCCTTGGCCGTTAGAAGATAGGTCGGCGAGCTGACTTCCCGAAGGCTTTCGTCAACACGTGTCATAGGGCCCTCCAAAGAGGGATCTTCCCGTCCAGGCTCTCGTTGTGGTAATGCTGTAGTTGCAGTTTTTGTAGCAAGGGTTGTTTTACAGGGTGGGGTTGCTAACCCCACGCCCAACTCTCCTCCTTCATCCGGGCTTGGGACCGGCAGGTTACCCGGGGGGTTTCCACGCGGAGTTGCCGAGTCTAATGTACGATGCATGTTTTCTCGTCAACATGTTGTTGTGTATTGAATTATGAGCCCATCAGTTGCGTTATTTCTATTATTTTTTTTAGCTGGGAGCAGGTAGGGGCTGAACAAGATGGGGGTTTCGTCGCGACAGGTATAAGTTTATATCGTCATATAGTTTAGTTTACGACGACGTATGATTCACGTTTATGTCAAAAATAATCACGCGCTTGCAGCTGTATTATGTCTTCTGAAATATGTATTAAATTTTGGCCCTTAGATTGGGTTTATGTCAAGTATAATGACTTTGTTCCCCGGTCACTGTGAGTTATGAGTTTGAGGTTTTCTTTGGGCAGGTATTTCTTGACTCCTCAAATGGAAAAAAAATCAGAGGATGTCAAACCGAGGAAGTTGACGTAGTTACCCCCCAAAAGAACAAACAAACAAAATAACAAAAAACCAACAAAATCAACAAAAACAAAAAACAAAAAAAGGAAAAACTTTGCGACCTGTCCTTTATTAACTTTGGGAATGTTATAAATAGAGTTCTTTCTTCGCACGTTGGTCGTCCCAGTCAATTTTGTTCCAAACTGGATTCAGAACAAGACATCTACCCCTGTTAAATAACAAAATGAAGTCAAAAGTTTATAAAAAGCTGTTTGTTGTACATTGTGATGTGATGTGCTTCTTTCACCCGACCATATTTAAATAATCGAACACTTAACTTCTAACCTTAACACTAAGCTTTTTTTCTAGATAACCCAACAATTGTTTTTTTCCTTAGTAACTAATTTTTAAGAGACTGTATTTACGAAATTATTTCTACACACTATATATTGAAGAATTTATCATAACGACCACTTTCATTTAGTCAATATTCTTAAATCATTTTTCATGGGGCCTTTCTTCGGAAGCTGCATGTGTTCGAGGATGTTCTGGTTTTCAATCGTTTGAGGGACCGTTACTTTTTAGCATTCTCTTTCACATGAGAAAATGATGAAAGATAGGAGGTGTTGAGAGGGAGGGGTTTTGTTTTACTTTTCAATGAGAAGCAAAGACGAAACAAATCCGTTCCCACCCTCCTACCCCTACGACCTGTCCTAGAGTTTTGTACGGCGCCAGTGAGATGGAGGAAGGAAGCGGTGAGCTTGGCCATCTGTTGCTTCTTGCATCCCACGCGATCCTTCTCTGGCACGCGCCGTTCGTATCTCGCTTTGGCTGCTGTTTGCTTTGTGTCGCCAGAGCTTAGTCCACAACTTTCTCGCCGTTCTCTTAGCTGTTTACATCGTGTGTTTTGGAACTGGTGGTTTTGATGGTGCTTTCGAAGTAGCGATGTTCTAGAGGAAGGGTGAACAGAACTCAGATGCCATCGTTAGCGAGTGTTTGTAATGTAAAGAGTTCCGTTCTACAGATTTAGCTTCACTTCATAAGCTTTTCATTATTTTCCTAGTGAATATTTTTAAGTTTTGCTTGTCAAGTGCTTATCTGTCAGTGGCGTACGCAGTTTTTACCACCCATAGAACTTGTAAGCTGTTACATCCGTCGACTGCTACCCCACACTTTCTCCCATTCACCAACTAGTGCAGGTTAAGAGGCTCATTCTACAAGCTTTTCATTCCGCTTTCTTGTTCTTTTCGTTTATCTTGTCGGTCAGCTTATATACCTGCTTTTTCCTCGCTCTTGCTCCTGACCAGAAATCTTTAATCAGAGCATCCCTTTGTCACCGAATCAGGGTGCTTCGGAAAATGGCAAAGTCATGGTCAATGCCGGAAACAAGGTCGAAACGTGAAACGAAGTATCCCCATTCAGTGTCCCACCATTTGACACGCTGTCATTATTGTCCATAAATTTGTAACCTTGGACTGATTCTACATCTTCTACTTCACTTACATCGCCGGGGTGCATCTGTGGGTTGCTCTTCTAGTGACGTCAGGTGTTTACACTGTCATATTATTTACAGCGCCATTCAGTGACCCGCCCTCGCGGTACCATGCAGTCCTAGCTCTCAGGCGACCGCAGGAAGATATATCATGGTTGTGTGGACCTAAATCTACAGCCATGTGTACTTGCGACTGGAACGGTGAGGCTTCCTAGCTCTTCATCCGTCAGATGCCTGCGATTTATAAACACTTGTTCACTGACTCAAAATAAAGACAGTGAATCCCTCTTCATTTGAAAATGTTTTATTCCTCTCTTCCTTAAGTGGCAAATGCTTAGCACCAAAACTCGACTGCTAGTATAGGAAAAGTTGAGACGCATAAAAATTTATCAAGACTTGATGAGAAACATGATCCCCTGTAAAGCTGATAAGTATATTAAAGTACTCATTTCCTTCGCTGATAAAACCCTGGAAGTTTAAGCTGCTAGTCCCATCGAGACTTCTGGACGTGGGTGTTGAGAACTGGAAGACCACGGCCACGTAAGAACACTTCTGGTCTCGTGAAGAAAGCAGCGCGTGGTTATGCCCTTTGAGTATAGCAACCTAGTGCCGTCTGGTGCTTTCAAAAGAGACTTGTTTCCGCTACGAAGGCCATAAGGAAAGGCGCACATGGTCGACTGCGTGGCTTCCACCATCCTCGTCTTTGATCTTGTAGAGTGACCTTTTATGGATACGTTTGCTGAACAGTTTAAAGAAACATTGAGGTCCTTCATTTGTTTGTCTGTTTAGTGCAAATGATCAAATACGGACGATGGACAAACGTAGGAGTCTGCTCGTAATCTTTTGATGAGAAATCAAACTTGGATAGACTGTTTTGAATCATTTTTTTCGCTGTTTTTGTTTTATTTTTTTATTTGGATGAGAATAACGTTGAAAGCTAACCTTCGGCAGGCCTCAAGAGATGGTGTGCGTGAGACAGAGAGGATGTTTTCGCAGGTATTTGAAGTCACTGCCTCCCTAATTTCGTACGTGCTGAGGCGCTAGACCAGACAGGGTGGGTTGGAGGACGAGTCAAAGGCCGTGGGCAACACGAGTGTGCGATGGAGGCGGTGGTGTAATTACCGGGAGACGTTGTCACACTAAAACGCATACAACTCGGTGCTTTCTTCCAGCTCTCTTACAATTCCCGGGGAGGTTTTCCCCTCTCACTCTTCCTTTTTCGTCACGTAGGGGAGGTGGGGGGGGGGTTGGACATTGTTATCAGCGCGGTCACTCCGTCCATGTTTGGAAGCAGACGGCTTTAACGTGTGGTGGTGCGGCAGGACATTCATAATGGCTTCGATTCTGCCTCGCTGCTGGCTTGTCACGAGAATGGTGATGACGTAAGGATCTACTTATCGATCTGGAGTTTCCCTCATTCTGTTATATCTTTTTCCCCCCTCTCTTTCTTCCCAGATCTCTGTCTCTCTTTTCCTTTCTTCCACTTACTCGATGTCTTTTTTTAGTTTCTGAGTTCGGTTCTTAAAACAAATTCATTGTCGCTGCTTCATTTCTTTTACAGACCCCGTTTGACATCATGAGCTTTGCGACCCTCGGTCAAACACTCATCTCATACACAATGACACACACACACACCACACACACATTTGCATAGACAATGACATGCGCATATATATATACATTCAAGCACACGTGCGCACATTTTACGCCACACAAATCTACACGTGCATATCTAGACGATCAGAAAGAAAACGATGGAGGGACCAACCAAGCAGCATTACTAAAGATTAGACGATGTTAGAAAGAAACCTCAGAAGGCGCGCGCACGCACGCACGCACGCACATCCTTGACATTTGCACAACCAATGCCCACTAAGTGGCGGTGGTTTTCTCAGGTTATTTACTGCGTGTCTCCCTGTGGCCACACTTCGCCTCAGACGCCCGGCGGTCACCGAGTGCCGTCCCCATGTTTGTTCATGGAAAGGCAGATCTCCGTTCAGACAGCCAGCAGAGGCCGGACCGAAAGACATTTTGTCTGTAATAGTATGACCTGGGAACGAAACCGTTTGCGTAGCAAACACCGCCACCTTTGTAATGAAAATCCTCTTTTTATTGACTAGATCTCCCAGAATTCTCGCTTACTTTTTTTTTTTTTTGTTGCTAGGTGCAACAGAGGTGGGAGTAGGAGGCGATGGAGGGACGGGAAAGTGCAGAGGTGTGCAGAGAGTCCGAATCGAAATCGATGGGCGGCCGCCTAGCGCTCATAGCATCGATAAGGTGGAGATAATGAAGGTGAAATTTAGGGTCACTTTATTGTAGATTTGTTTCCCTTAGATCGTTGATTGTTCCCGGCTGGTACACGGTATGCGTGTGATTTTATTTGTGACTACTTTCATTTTCCTTCGTTGTTCAATTTCTAAATTTTGCATATAAGCATGCATACAGTGATATACATAGAAGACCATATATGTAAGTATTAATCAGTACCTCATCAGTAAGAGAGAGAGAGAACAAAAAATAATGTTGGTGGTGGTCGGGTGGTGAGTTCTTGATGCACTAAAGACACTCCATGAACAGCCTCGTTCTTGTTTTGATTGATAGTAAAATCACAGCTTTGGAACACTGTACTGTCTTTGTACTTTCATTGTGGTTTCACGATCGTCCACAAACAGACTTTACAACACCATCCTTGTAGGTTTATCGATAGCATAATTATACGCGGAACTGTTCCCCGTCATACGGAAATAGGGGCTGGATGAGTCAGAAGACAACCGAGGTGGATGGGTTACAGTCAACAGAAAAACGTACGACATACCGCGGGCTGGCGGCCCAAACACAGATGTTTGTTTATGCCACGTTGATTGATGGTTTCGACCAGCACAGCGCCATTTGCAGGCATTTTCTGTTGGGCATCTTCTGTCCTAGAGACATAAAAGAGTGGCTGGGGATGAGATGTATTTTTGATCCAGAAATGAAAAAAGACATTAC
Organism: Marisa cornuarietis; assembly: GCA_004794655.1. NCBI lineage: Eukaryota > Metazoa > Mollusca > Gastropoda > Architaenioglossa > Ampullariidae > Marisa > Marisa cornuarietis. Next base: position 11,808,970 of record SMMW01000622.1, read on the forward strand.
AACATCTAAGTTTGTCTTTCAATAATTTCTACCTTTAGATAAGATTTTAAAATAGTCGTCAGCTTTGCTTTATTCGCCAAAAGTGAGCTTAGTTTTCTACTGTCTCGTTTTATGCACTAAGTTGATCCTGAACAAATTCCTTCAAATTTCTACAAAATAAAATCACAGATATTTGCTTTAGACAACTGGGTCTAGACTATCCGCTCCCCTAAAACTTAGAAAAGCAAAGAACTGCACACCGAACGTTAATCAAGTGACAAAAATGGTCGAGATGCCAGACTCTGTACTGACATGTCTGCAGCTTTGCTGTCGCAGAATCTGTAGCTTATTTGATTCTATCATAATTTGCTAACAACAGCTATCCCTGGCTCTCCGACTCTCCAACCTCACGAGAAAACATTTACTTTAACAGATCCTGCGACTGGCCACGCCTTGTAGGCATAGCACAAGTTGGGCACAATTTTCCGGCAAATACGTCAGCGAAACAAATGCGCGACAATCTATCTACTAATTAAGCATCTAATTACTCCGTTGTGTTTAGCATCTTATTATTCTGCTGCGTTAAGTATCTAGTTACTCTGTTCTGCTGAGCATCTTATTACTCCGCTGTGTTTAGCATCTTATTACTCTGCTGTGTTAGGTATGTAGTTACTCTGTTGTGCTGAGCATCTAATTACTCCGCTGCGTTAAGTATCTAGTTACTCTGTTGTGTTGAGCAACTAAAATTACTCCGCTGTGGCGAGCATCTAATTACTCTGCTGTGTTAAGTATCTAGTTACTCTGCTGTGTTGAGCATCGAATTACTCTGCTGTGTTAAGTATCTAATTAATCCGCTGTGTTGAGCATCGAATTACTCCACTGTGTTGAGCATCTAATTACTCCGCTGTGTTGAGCATCGAATTAATCGCTGTGTTAAGTATCTAGTTACTCTGCTGTGTTAAGTAAGTAGTTATTATGCTGTGTTGAACATCTAATTACTCCGTTGTGTTGAGCATCTAATTACTCCGCTGTGTTAAGCATCTGGCTACTCCGCTGGGTTGCTAAAACATATACATATGTCTGTAGCGATATTTGGTTGTGTTTGGAAACATTCAGTCGACTTTTTAATTTTTCTGGAGAATGACATCCGCTTTTTCTCTTTGTCATCCTTGCTTTCCTTGTCGCTTGGTTCACGGGTACAGACTTGTGTTAAGAAGAAAGGATGGAAGGGACCGATTTGTCATGGTGATTTCTCTAAGGGCGAATCTAGTACAATTTTGGATCCAGACGTCTGAATGGCCTTTATAGGTATACTGCTTAAACTTTTCGAACTAATTTACTTGTCATTAGTCATAATGACAAAAGAACCGCTGAACAAAAAGGCTGGTGAATAATGTGTCTATGTGTATGTAATGTATGTGTGTGTGTGTGTGTGTGTGTGTGTGTGTGTGTGTGTGTGAGAGAGAGAGAAAGAAAGTGTGAGATGCACATGACTTGTTTCATTTGTCCTGTCTCAGGTGCAAAGTTTGAACTTGCGAGATTCAATAACTCGCGGTTCAGCAGACGACACATATCCATGACCGTCCACCTCCATCTTCCGCCCAAAGGTCACATAAAAGTTTGCTGGTACGCTGCCCCCCCCCCTCCTTTTTTAACTTTCAGGATTTGCTGCTTGTTAACGGGAGCCCTGCACAAATTGTTATTGTCAGACGACTAGACGGCACACCAGGGGGCAAGGCGGCTGAGTTCAAGGGTTGTTCAGTTCAGGTCATTCTATAGGTGTGGAATCCTTGAGCAACATTTAATTAGTCCAAAATCTTTTACTTTTACTAAGCACTGACGACATTAGAAACAAAGACAAGGGTTAGTAGAAATAGTAAATAAATTAATTAAACGGTAGCTACAGTAGCTATCTTAAATATGATTACTTCTTGTAGAGATGTACTCTACTATGTACCCGGTCAGCCACAAAAAAATTTATATAGCGTAGGTGTTAAGCTCTTCGGTCACTGAGCACGCCGTCAGGTAACCATGCAGGTAAGCACACATATTTTTGGCTTTATGAATATTATTTACAGCAATGAAAGCGTCATGTGGCTGGGAGTCAATAATGTAACAAGCGGAGGGAGAGGCGGAATGAGTTAAAAATTGATTTTTGGTTCGAAGAGGTTTTACCTCGGGTCAGACGGCTCAGTCGGGCGTACGTTGGCGAAAGCCTCAAGGAGTAAAATGTCACTGTGACGTCACTGCAATCACGGTCTGATTAATTTCGCAAAAGTGAGTGAGTGAGTGAGTGAGTGAGTGAGTGAGTGAGTGAGTGAGTGAGTGAGTGAGCTGGGTCTGATATCTCTGGCGTAAGGTGCCTGATCTCGCAAGTTGACCTAGACAGATTAACGACATGTTTGTTCTCAGTATGGCAGGAAGGAGGCATCTTTTGCGGACGAGAAAGTGCCGCATTTCAAGTGTCCAGCGTCCACGGCTAACTGTCGGGTGAAGTGGAAGGCATGTTAAGAGGGTGTTGGTTTAAAAGAGCTGTTGAAATCTTTCCAGTATACATTTCTCTCAAGTGAGAGAGACTGAGACAGAGAAAGGGTAGAGAGAGACAGACAGAGAGAAAGAGATACATGATTTCAGTTTTGGACTATTTTTGTCTGCTACGTCAGAGTCTTTTCACACAAAACCAACAAACAGAATCGTTAGATAACAGTTTTTTTTTATACGAAATCAACGAAGTGGAATCGTATCAGGGATATCTCTTATGCTACACCTTCGTTACATGACAGTATTAAGTACCTGACTTCAAAAACGACAATTATGCTTGCCATGGACGACAACACAAGATGACGTCAATCGATAACAACTGCTCTGTTGCTGGCGACAACACGTCAAGTACACCCTCTCGTTTTACATCGTCGTGAAAGGTAATACTCGTTACAGACGATGAGCAAAGGATGATTACCTCCACTTGTGGCAGACATTTTCTGTCGAAACGTGGACAGATCGTCGCCACGCGTACGAAAGGCTGTCATCTCGATGTTAGTCTAACAACTCAGAAGGTAATTTACAGCGCTCGTGGTCACAATGACACCATAACAGCTCGAGTAGTTAAAGTAGAGAAGTATACAACTCACTTCAACAGTCTGATGGAAGGTACAGAGTGCCCTAATGCGTCTGTGTTTGTGTAAAAATGCATGTGTTTTGTACAGGTGTTTGTGATTACGTGTGATTCTTTGCGTCTGCTTACTCATGTGAGTGAGTGTATATATATATATATATGTGTGCATGTGTGCGTGTGTACAGTTTTGTGTTATGATGCTTCATGATCAAGAGGTTTTAAGATAATTTCGCAACAATTCTTTTTATTTATTTATTTATTCATTTATTATAATTGCTTAACAGATCTTTAATCAGGTAATAAGCCTCGTAACTATTACATACCCAACCTTGTTGTTCATAAGGCTAACCAATTTTTTTGTTGTTTTCCTTAAAAAATTTCTTTAAAAACACTGTAAGAAATTAGATACAAAATGCTGAATACCCTGTTCTGATTGGAGACACACCCTTTCGTTTTATATAACACATAATTTTAAACGCTGAGATGCACTATACAATAAACAATAATGTCTTATTATTATATGCCCTAAGCTGTCCCATTGGCTTCTGCACTGACGAATGGAAGGGAAGGACGGTTTATTATGATTTTCAGAATTAGTATCTTATAACGACACAAACACTTAAATAAATATGTATTAGGGTTGGCTTTCAAGAAGGAAGAAAACGCTGGATGTCAAGAGATTCGGATTTCCCTTGCTGTCCCTGCATATAGCTTTTGACAGAACAATTAGAGAGAGTAATATTGTAATTGGTCTTTAAGAACGGGGCGAAGAAGGGTGGAGTGGGAAGGGGGAATGTCGACTAGCCATAGATTTAGATTTCCTTCACATTCCCTGTAGAGTGCAATCGGCCTCTAGCTTTTGACTCTGTGGGTTGTGCCAGACAGCCCAACAGATTACGACCTCGCTCCGTGATACGTGCGTCTGACGTTCGTCAGGGAACATGACTTGGCAGGGTCAGATTTTACGTCCCTCACGTTTCCTCGGATTATCTCTGTGTACGTACCAGCGAGAAGGGAAACGTGAGTCGGCAACGATATACAACAAGATACCACCAAGATGTCCGAATCACGTTCTGACTGAGCGTTCTGAGAAACACGTGTTGCGCTCGTGACAGTCGCACCGACCATCCTTGGAACGTAATGAACATCTTTTCTTCCTTTCAGATTAATGATCTTAGTGTCATTGCAATCTCGTGTTTAACTGATTTACTTCTCTTTTTTCCATTCACAAGTCAACGTGTTTTCCTGTCTCAGCTCTGGATATAAATAAAAATTGGTCTTCATAGCTTTCTTTGCTGACGCAATGAAGTAAACACACACATACACACACACAAACACACACACAAACACTCACACAAACACACACACAAACACTCACACAAACACACACAAACACACACACACGCGCGCGCGCGTACGCAAGCATACACACTCACACTATTTGATTTCCGCCTAACCTACCTCATCCCGCTTCACCTGGCCAGAGGGGGACGGAGGGGGTTACATGGGTAGCAAAATGCGCAGTCAGCACACATTTTTTCCTTTGGTGTGTGAACAGCTGGGCGGTATATAACGGTTTCCAACTTGTCAAGAAATAAACAGTGAGAAGTTAGCTCGGTGGGATTAGGGTTACCTGAGAGATAAATTATCATGTGCAAAGGCAGGAATACGTAAATCATGGTGCAGGAATCGATGACAATGCAGATGGAAGCTTTGCAGTTTTGTGGACCATTGGCCGCCATGCGTCCATTACAAATGTTGAACGAGGGGCGATGATTGCGATGTAAAGAGGTAGTGTGACTTCGGGCAAACATCCTTTTTACCACAAAGTACAACAAAAGGCGGGGTTGGTGAGACATTGAGTTAAGAATAAATAAATAAAGAAATCGGATGGATTCGAAAGAACTGTGTGAAGGTTAACCACACGCCGTTACTACACGGTTTGGTCAGTTAGTGGCCTTAGCAACTTTTGAACCTCAGACTCGAACACTGTAACGCGAAACACATTGAATGCGGAATTTTCCCTGAGTTTTGCGATGGCAGAGGATAACAGAAATTTAGAAGACGACTACGACGACGTGGTGAAGACCGGAAGGGTAATCCAGTGACCTGTTTCTCTGCCCCTGCCTTTCTAAAATAGAGCAACACGCATGCGCAGTCAGCCGAACATGAAAAAAAAACCAGTCATTCCGAGCATTATGATTGTCTGCTGTAGCAAGTCATCTCTGGTTTCCTCTTCATAGAAGGGGGAAAAAAAGGCACCAGCCATTTCTTCCCTTCTTTGAAAGAAGAAAGAAGCAATCTATTACGAACTAATTTAATGGAGGTTTATTTCACGCCGTCTCACACCCACGCGCATGCGCTGCACGTTGTTCTGACCAATCAGGCATCGTCTTGTTCAGCTCCAGCCGTTTCGCCATATTGCCATCTTATCTAGCGCTCACAACGGGGTCGGTTGCTTGTCGTCAGCAGAGTGTTAAAGGCTTCCATTTACTGCCAATTTTGGAGTTAGATCGCTGCGAGCCCTGGTTGTCTGGGCTCGATGAAGGATGTCAGTCAGTACAAAAGGAAGATTGTTTTGATGTGATGGCGAGAGTCGCTTAGAATATGATTTTTGCGTACATCACGGGATTGCTGACGGACGTCTTTATGAAGAATGATTTTTCTGGTGGTAGGGTGGGTGCTTGCTTTCACCAGAAAGACATAGATGATTGATTTTCTTTTGTCCTGCAAGAATAATCGAAGCATTGTGCGAATGGCGGCAAACTGATGTCTTGTTAACAGCCTGTACGTAGTATCCGCTCAGGCCCCACGTCTGTGACAGCTTCTGCGGTGAAGCGGAACGTAAATAAATGCGGCCACTTCTTGTCCCTGATATCAACAATAAAAGTAAAACAAAGAATAGGAAAAATGTGAGGGTCAGGCAGCCAGAGACAAACGACAAAACACACGTGTGAAGATACATAACTCATGCAGGAACTGGAAAAACTTATTTGTCTGTCTGTCTGTCCTTAGACTTTCTGTCCTTTCCTTTTTCTCTACGCATGCACACACACACACACACACACACACACACACACACACACACACACACACATATAAAAGCGCGCACACACGTCCACACATACGCTTGCTTGAATGTAGTAGAAAACTGTCAGTGTAGTTGTGTACACGTGCGTCTTTGTTTGTCTTACCCTTCTTCCTCTTTCGTGTCTGCATCCCACCTTGTCTAATGGGGGATGACAGCAATAAAAAAATCTCACTAGGAAGTGTTTTGTGTGTTCTTTAATTAAGTTGCATCGATCGCTCAGCTTCTCCATATCTCCTTCCATAACTCATTTCTTCCGGTCTTTGCCACCTGGCCGAGATGACAGTCTGTCGACACTACCGAAGGCAAGCTACACGCGTCTTGTCATCTCTTCTCCATCGACAGAAACCTAAGAATGACAGGTAAAGATCTCCTGGTTCCCGAGATGAGGAAACGGATGCGTAGGGAAAGGTTCCACTGGGCTTTTCACCAGCGCTGAAAAGAACGGCGATGTGTTTGGCTGTTTGGTCAAACAGTCCACATGTCCTGCTACCCGCAGCTTAATTTATTATCAGTTAACAAATCGCTGGTTGTATGTAGGGTCATATGAGGACAGTTGGACCAATTTCTGGCTGTATGAAGGATTACACGAAGCCAGCGGATCTAACACCGAGTTAGTGGAGCATGCTGTGACAAGCTTTGACAATGACAGGGGGTCTGATCGACTACCATTGTAGTAAGGACAGCTACCTTCAAAAGGGCGTAGAAAAACTATTTGAGGTATAATACATTTTGAAAATGAAGGAAGTAGTAAAGTTTTTTTTCCTCGATATCCCATTCATCGCTCCTTTTTTTCCAATTGTCTGTTGATTTTGGTCTGAGAGGAGAGAGAAAAAGAAGAGAAGGAGAGAGAAAGAGAGTCATATCTAGCACACTTTCCAGCTGTTGCATACTCATATCCTTAGCTTTGTGTTATATTGCATGTCTTTTGACAACAGCTACTGCCTACGTGAAAGCTGCGCTCACACGCTCTCTCTCTAACCGGGGTACGCCCACACACACACGCACCCATGCACGCACGTCCACACGCACGCAGGGAGCAATCAACAAGGAAACGAAGGAGAAAATGTCATATGGATTTATGCATTCTACAGGTTTGTGATTAAGCTGTGTACCGATTGTCAGCTAATACTGTACAATATTAATCGCACGCCTTTATTATTCTGTGGCTTACGTCTACGTCGGTTGTAAATTTTCATCATTGTGTCGTTTACCGGAGCTTTGTAGTTCCATCCAATCAACATCCACTAGGCAGAGAAGGTATGTCAGTTCATCATTTATGTCTGTTGGCAAATCCTTGTAGCAAGATAACATCCGTAACAAAAGCTGAAGCAGTTCCTTGAGATTTGTGTTTGTTTCTCGAGCTGGGGTAGGTAAGACAACTGGGGCGTCTCCACAGGTCGCTGTCACAAACGGTCCTTGATTAATTATTTACCGCATATCATCATGCAACTTGGTCTATAAACAAACTGTTCAATAAGCGAAACTTCAGGCATAATGTTAGTGGGTATAACTACACCATTCATCGACAATGCTTTATAGTCATCTTCCATTGCTTCATACTCGCTTATCGTCATTTTCATCTCAAGATCTTTTGATTTTTATCACTTTCCTCGGGTATAGTTACGGTCTTTTTTTTTCGGAGACATGTAGTTCCATAGGGGATGTACAATGAAGCGCTCGTTTATAGACGATCTTTCGTAAAGTGTACATTGACCGATTGCGGAAACAAGAGTAAGAAAGATGATGTAGTACGAGATGCTGAGCCTCCCCGCTACCGTTATCAAGGACCAAAGTTTTCGTATAAACCAGAGAGGTAGTCGTAACTTGGAGTTGTCGCTAAGTGAAGTGTGTCATTACAGTGAGTGCATGTCTTTATAGGGCTCTTTATTTTTAGGTGGTGATGTAAAATGTATAAGTTTATAAAAAGTAATAATTAAAAACTAAGTAAATAGAAATTATATCAATTTGCGTACTTTCTAAGTGTGTTTCATTTTATTTTATTTCAGGAGTTACGGTGCAATCTGAGGCTACGCAGTAGCCAAAGGTAAGACGGTGTTTGCTGTATACTATATTATTCCTGCTGGTCTAATTCTGTTTTTCGCGCGTGTGTGTGTGTGTGTGTGTGTGTGTGTGTGTGTGTGTGTGTGTGTGTGCTGATATCTGTGCGTAGCGCAGAAAAAATATATTGCAAGCAAACCATCTGTACTGATATCGATGTACCCCACATCTTTTTAAATGTAAATAATTTTATTTATTAAACCATTAGTTAATACATTTTTTCTATAATCATACCTTAATCAATATGTTGAAGTGTTTTAATAAATAATGCAAAGATATAAACTTTGGAGAACTATCAGCGGTTCACAGCATTCGACTAAGTCGCATAAACAATTTTCGAAGTAAGATTGAGACCTACTCCCGTGACGTCACAAATGTCGATTCACTGATTGGTCAACGCTTCATTAGCTTAAAGCTTTCCCATTGGCTTCAGTCGTAGCTCACGTCGAAAGTACGAATCTAGGTCACTGATCTCCGTGTGTGTGTGTATGTGTGTGTGTGTGTGTGTGTGTGTGTGTGTGTGTGTGTGTGTGTGTGTGTGTGTGAAATATTAAAACGAATTGAAAATTCACAGTAAAATTTAGTATGAAATAATACCAGTACTTTTTGATAATTTGTTAGCAGCTTGCGCTTAATTCTACGTTTCACTGAGATTTGCCCTTAAAATAAAAAATAGATAAGTTTCTTTAAATGTACAGTTCTGTCGACCTAGTTGCTTGATATGGCAGCCATCGAGACACAGTGATGTGTATTTTGATCTCAGCTACTAACAAGCAGCAGGTAACGTTCACGTTCCGTGGATTCGAACCCAAGTGTGGCGCATGTGTTCATTTTGAGTTGAGATGGCGACGCGCGGGTATTGAGAGAAACTTCCAGTCAGAACTGCGTGGGGAAGGGTAGCTAGCTTCGTCTGCAGTTTTAAGTGTGGAGAGGGCATCTAGGTAGTTATTTTCCGTGTTCTAAGCCTCTTGGCTGCAGCCAGAAAAGCCGCTCAAAGCACAGCATTATCGAGTCTGCATGCTAAATTTACTCAGCTGTGCATGGTACGATATGACAACAGCCCGACCGAAAGTTTAAATAAAGCATGTAAATAATAGGTAGCGCCATCTGTTAGGAGTCAACAGGTGGGGGGGGGCGCAGCATGAACAGTGATGTCTGACTCTGCCTGGACTGTTGTCTCTCTATTTCTCTTTCTCTTTTTGTTTGCGTCTCTCTCTCTCTCACGCGAGCGCGCACACACACACACACACATACACACACACACACACACACACACACGCACAGAAACACCACGCTAGCAGTTTTTGAGTGAGATAATGATGTGTTATTACAGGTTTCTCGAATGCCAGCTAAAACATTTCTTCGGTCTGGGCTTATTATTGTCTCTTTGTGACGCACTCACTTTGTCGGACTGAGGCAGTTCTCATGCTAATTTGCTTCGCAAAATGATGCTTTTATCTGCGTTTGGTCTGAAACAAAACAGCAGAGAGCAGCAAAATCAGTTCGCATCTTGCAAACCAGGAATCAGCAAAACAGATATACACACGCCTTGCACGCGAACGTAAAATTTATGCAGATATTTAAATGTGAATTTTGTTTGAGGGCAGAGCACAGCTGCGAGAGATTAAAAAAAAACTTCAGTGCAGCTGTTTGATTTAAAGCCGTGAAGGTGTTTTCGACGGAAGATACTGACAGAAATCTTTCACAAGGAAAACACACGGGCGCCACACGAATGCACGCAAGCGCTTGGGCGCTCTCACTAACACACACACACACACACACACACACACACACACATGCACACACACACACGCACGCGCAGTAACATACACATGCGCGCACAGAATAACACTCACACATGGGCGCATAGAATAACACGCACACATGCACGCATAGAATAACACGCACACGTGCGCACGCGCACTCACACAGAAAGGTGAGGAAGAGAGAGGGTATTTTATTTATTGTAGAAACATTGATTGAAACAGCATTAAACACACAGCAGCGTGAGTAGGATGTAGCGCGAACATGTTTGGGGACTGAAGGCAACTTTCCAGCAAAGACACAGAAAGGGACATTAACTTGGCTCCTCAAAATTGGATCCCGGAACAAGAAGATCCTCTATCTAGTTGTGCATGTTGTTAATGTAGATACGAGGCAGGCACAACACCATGGCCAAATCACCAGTTCCTGTTGGCTCTTTTCATGTGGTGCTGGTGTAGGAAGAGACCTGGTATACACTGGGACATTTTCCCCACAAAAATTCCCACACAGTTCCTGCTCGAGTTTCCTTAATTGAAGGAGAAACTTGTGCTGTGTATAATTAACCAGCTTGCTAGCTCAAAAAAAAAAAAGAGTCAAAAACGCTGAATCTGTGTCTCAGCGCTTGAGAAGAATATCTATTTACAGCATGTGTATTTAGAGCTTTCGCCATCTTGTGAATTAATGATGCAAATACTTTCCCTTTTGAATGCGTACATTTTAATTAAGAAAAAAAACTATGAAAATAAAACCGGATCCCCAATTACTTATAAAATAATGAAATAAAAGTACTCACTTAATGTGAATCACATGTGCCCTTGTCCAGTGACAACTCATAGCGGAATGAACCAACTAGTAAAAAGTAATAGTGTAGGTAGAGTAATATACATAGATACGTAGTTACGTAGATGCGTAGAAGTCACCCGTCTGTCGCTTATTGAGTCCAGGATGCTCATGAAAGTTTTCATTAAATGTACACCATGTTTTTTCAGGCTTTGAGAGTGTGTGTGACAGAAAGAGAGAGAGAGAAAGAAAGAGTATATGTGTGTGAATGAGAGGGAGGGAGAGAGAGTGTGTGTGTGTGTGTGTGTGTGTGTGTGTGTGTGTGTGTGTGTGTGTGTGTGTGTGTGAAACCACTGTGTTATGCCCACCCATGCCGTGCAAAATCCCCATCAGTTAGGCAAGACAGGAGGGAAAAGAACCGTGAAGGCTAATGTTTGGAAGTACAGGGAGCGGGGTGGACTGAAGCGAAATGCATAGTTTTGCTGTTCAGTGTGCTATTATTTCTTTTCTCCTCGGTTTGAAGTATCCACCACCTGTCTCTCTCCCACATCCATCGATCAGCACGCGAACAGCTGAAAAGCCAGCCAGGCCAGAACAGTACAGCACTCAGCGCCACTCCAAATATACAGGACTCTCAGCCTCTTTATATGGCGTTCACCTTCCTCTTACCTTTCACCTCTGTGCGTTCAGCGATCCAGCCACAATCGCGTGGATGCACGTGCTTGGGTTTAAGGAGCAATACTGTGGAAATCTAGCTACGCGGTGAACTTAAGATTCTTTTCATTAGCATCGGATTTCATCGAAATAACAAACACTCTGTGCTCGCTCTTTCTGTGGAAAAGATTGAAGGTGGGGTGTGGTGGAGTTAGAAGGCTTGTTTTCGACCGAGCGATAGAGAGGAGAACCAGACCTGACATCAAGTCACCACGGCTATGGGTGATATAATGATGCCACAGACGAAATAAGATCAAAAGTCTCTACCGCCCTTATCTGGATTTCCCCCCCCCCCTTTAGTCAACATAGGAGACCTAACTCTGAGAGTTGTACGAACGTTATATATGTATAATCTCTTTTCGTTCAGGTATTATTTATGCTTAATGCCTCTAATTTGATAAATTGCTAGGGGAGTAATCTTGTACACCCACTACCAGTAGGGGCCTAAGTAATGGCTACTTAATGATTTGTCCTTGGCACTTAGAAGCAAATGGGAGAGCCTATTATAACAAAACTGTAAGGCTTAATTGGGACTTTGGTTCCCAAAAGCTGATGTCACCTCCCGGAGAGTTAATGTCGCTTACAAACTGCCTGACAAAGCTGTATACCAGTCCCATTTTTCAAAGCAGGCCTTGGTCTTTGAACCCAAACTGTTTTTGATCTCAGTCGATCTGGCTTGGAGTGCAGTGTGCTAATCATTCGCCGCTTTGTTGCCAGACTGACTGCTACATGTACAACGTACCTACCAATAACTTTGCTGCACACTACAGTATATAACTAATCAGAGGTTGTTGTACAGTGTTACTAAGGGTTGAGGGCCAATTTGTAACATATGTTTTGCAGATAGCATCGATATGAAAGCAGGCACTAACAGAAAACTGCAAGACCTTACCTGACCAAAAGACATAGTTTGAGCGCATATAGAGAGCAGCACTGACAAGAGTAAAGTAAAAGTCATTTGCTGATATCTACATGAACGGGGTACAACTCGAAGAGGTAAGCAGCTTTAAGTACTTGGGAGCCACCCTCTCCAGACGGCAGCTCCACGACAGATATCTGCATCAGGATCGCGATAACAACAGCGGCAAGGGCTGTGCTGGACAGGGTCTGGCATGTCCATAACATCAGGTTTACTACAAAGTACAGTCTGTGCAAGTCCCATGTGGTTTCGATCCTGATTTATGGATGTGAAACGGGGACTCTGTTCGCCGATACAGAGAGGAGAATCCAAGCATTCGAGAAGAAGTGTCTGAGGATGCTGCTCCGGATCTCCTATAGAGGACATAAAACCAGTGACTTTTTACGAAGCACGGTCGCCACACTCGTAGGACACCAGGAACCCATACTTGGAACAGTCAAGCGGCGTAAGCGGGATGACACTTTGTCGAAGACTATGCTTCAAGGCGGAGGCGGAGTCGGCCATACGAAGAACTGGGTTACGAACGGAAAGGGGTGGACCGGTCGTCACGTGCAGGACCTGCAGAACATCGTCCAAGACAGAGTTGAGTGGCTGTCGCGTCTATCCATGCGATCCCCCCCAACCCCCAACGACCGGTAGCAGTCAAGGGCCGACTGACTGACTGACTGACTGACAACTTCAAGAACAGACGTTTTAATTTTATTACATATCCCAACAGTGTATAACAAAGCAAAGTTTGTTGCACACCACATTAAGTATTTAACGACACAGACTTTATTAGCCACTAACAGTATCGAACGAAGCAGACTTTATTACACATTACAGCAATTATGGTACAAAACAGACTTTGTTGCGTGCTACAGTAATTATCTAATGAAACTGACATATCATAAACATTAGCAGACATTAATTTCTTGTACATTACAGCAATTATCTAGTGCAACAAACACACACGGCAGTTTCGCTATCGTGTCGTTTGGACGGGAACTACATATCCCTACACTTTGGCTGAGACCATCAAGGGAGAAATTTTAAAATTAATAATAATCCACTGTTATGACGTTCAAGCCATAATTTAAATTTGTAATTTTATATCATATTTATGATTTTATATTAATTAGCTCACATTGAGAAACACTAAAAATTAATACTATCCCTCACACGTGCAAGCTCAGTTACGCCACCGAATTTCTGTGCCTTCGACAAGAAAGCTGCCAAGTCCTCTCCTTCTGGAATACAACAGCCCTCTGACATGGAGAGCTTTTCACTGTGACACGGAGGAGCACAAGCCATTAGTCAATATAAACGCCTTCTGTAGCTTTCCCTTTTAACTTCTGTACCACGCTGTTTCTGAGGGCTTACGATCTGGAGGGAGTTGGAGATTCTCTGATATCTTCTAGCTTTAGTAAGAACAGAATCAGCAACCGATGCCAAATGACCTTGCGCAAACGGAAGTTCATGCTGGGGTGTTTATTTTTCTTGGAACCCTGGTTGCCCATCGTTTCAACTCAGTGCGTGAGTTGAAATGCAAAAGGAGAGGTCACAGGAGACACATCCCCCTAGTGCCTCCTTTGTGATGATTACTTTCCTGTTGCGATGGCCTTATTTGGTTAACGTTTTTAACGCAGGGCGGAAACCGTGAGATGTCAGCACACTAATGGCTGGTCCTGTCTATCGATTCCTTTATCTGCAAAACAATGCTGGCTAAAAAAGTTACATCTGAAGATGTTTGTCCAGCAATAACATTGTTCTTTATAGCTTTTGCCTGTTCTTTATGACGTTCTTGTTGATAGCAGTGCCGTGTGTTTGACATGCATCGCCATCGTCGTCAACACCATCATCATGATAGATTGACTTGTCGTTTTCCTCCAACCCTTCCTCATCATCTTTATCACCTGGGTTATTTTCTCTATCTTCGACGCCTTTTACCTCAACGAAAGTAACTGGATTCCTGTTATAACTTCTTAATTACTTGTGAGAAAGACAAGGGTGGGTATCAGCTACAGCCCAGAGGACATCGATAGGATTACCGCAGGGTGAATCTTAGTCGAGTAAAAGATGTGGAGCAGATATACGTGTGTGTGTGCGTGTGTGTGTGTGTGTGTGTGAGAGAGAGAGAGACAGAAGAGGAGAGAGAGAGGAAGTAGAGTGAGAGAGAGATGGGGGAGAGGGAGAGAGATGGGACTTGCGTGTCGGGTCTGACAAACTGCTCAGCAATCATCGATTTTATGACATTTTTATTTGGCAGATATTTTATCGCCTCTGCATTAATCAGTATGGGTTCGGCTTATGAAGAAGCCACCCACCTTTCATCAGCATTTCTCTGCACGCTGTTTTGTCTTGTCTTACGCTAACAAAACCGGTCTTGGAAAGCACATTGCTAATTTAAGTCGAGAGGACCGTTGCCAGTTACTAAAAACTACGAAACAAGGCCTTCGTGAAAGTTCTGCGTCGTTCTTGTCCTTTATTAAACATGTAGTCATGACAGCGCAATGGCCACGTGATATATACAGATATAGTCCTGGCTAGATGGTATGTACTCATGGCTAGATGACATATAGTCATGGTAAAGTCATGTATTCAGGACTAGGAAACATACGCCCATCGCATGGCAACTTACATAGCCATGATTTAGGATACAGAATTCGACAATGTATTCTAGTCACACGTTGTCTTAGCTAAAATTAGAGGATGGGATTCCAAAAGTTTAATATTTTTTTATCGACTACGTGTCATCTTTATGTTTCTTAATAAAACGCTAGTGCACCTTCAGTGGAAGCAGCGTGCGTCACCGAAAAACACGTATTAAGAGCATGTACATTCTGGAGATAGATACCAACACGCGTGTGCGCGAGCGCACACACACATATATATATATATATCACAGACATACATATCTCACAAACACACAGCCGCGCGTGCACACACACACACACCTATGCATATCACACACATATCTCACAAACATACACTAAGGCACACACACAGATATGTATATCACACACACAGAGGCACGCGCGCATACACATACATATCATAAACATATCTCACATACAGACACGCGTGCGGTCACACATACATTCCACACACATATCGCATACGCGTGCACATATATCTCCCTCCCTCACTCACTCACTCACTCACACACACACACACACACACACACACACATTTCTCAGTTTGGTACTTTCTTTTTTTCTTGTCATTCACCTGTCGATCCAGAAGCAACTTGTGTTGACCTTCACCTTAACCTCAACCTCGATCTCTTGGTCGCACGTTTCACTTTTATCAGAGACAATCCCCTCTTCAAAAATAAACTCGACACCCCGTGACCATCCAGCACACGCCATCTTCCTGCCTGTAAGTTTGTTTAAGCAGCCAGTTCGTATAAGATTGTACCTCAGGGCTTGAGGTGCGGGCCGGGGAGCCCAGCAAATGACGCGTTGGACGTGCAGTGACCTCTTCTACCTGACTTCTTATGCACGGACCGCCTGCATGTTCGCAAGGCGACTACCCAATCATTATATCTCCTGCTGTGCGTCCTTCCGTCTTTTTTCACGTTGCTAGTTCAGTGGAGTTTGTTTAGGACTTTTTTGCGCGTGTGCGTGCGTCTGTATTTTACATTTTTTGTTTTTCTTTTTAAATTTCTTTTCCTGCAAGTCAAGGTTAGAAAAGTTTTTTGGAGGTTTTGTTGGCTCTTTTAGAGCACGTATAAAACATGTCATAATAATAATACTATATAATATATATTTAATAGGGTAGAGGGACACGTGGGGAGGGGGGGAAGGGTAACTTATTGAAAAATCTGTGTGTCTGTGTGGACGCGCTTACATGTATTTTTGTGTGTTTTTGTGCAAGCGCCCATTAGTATCTGTATGTGTGTCTCTGTGTGTTTGCGTGCGCGTTTTTCTGTGTGCGTATGTGTCCTTGTGTCTGCATGCGCACGCATCGGTGTCTGTGCGCTCCTGGCTGTGTATATGCATGCATTTGAAAAGTGTATGTCAGCAATATAATGTACGAACAAGCTGACGCAGAGAGGAGGCAACTGTAGAAAAGAGTGGCCGTTGTTATCTCTATCAAATACTAACTGATAATATGTCAGTACCGAATATCTATATATATATATTAATATAGACCGACATTTTCCGCAGTTGTCTCGCCTCTGTGGACACACAGCTGCCAATAGAGTGGTATAGATAAAACAAACTGTCTATAGTCTATGGAGAGGATGTTTAGCTGCCGATATGGAGGTACAGATGGAGCGAACTTATCAGGTGTCTACACAGTACTGTTAATGGAGCGGAGACACAACCGCTACACCGGACAAGCACTTTGCCTGCTCACAAGAGACATGAGTTTAGACACCTAGAGAATTCCTTACTCCACTCTGTCTTCACGCTATTGCCAAGGTAGCCCCAGGGGTCCATCAAATTACGTGGAGTCGCATCTGGCGTCGCGTTTGTCATCTAATGACGCGACATCAGCCCCAGGATGACATACACAACGTCATCAGCCATCAAATGTGCTCATCATCATCATCATCATCATCATCATCATCATCATCATCATCATCATCATCATCATCATCATCATCATCATCATCATCATCATCATCATCAATCCTTAAACATATTCGTAGAAAATTATAACTATGGAATTTATGGCTGCTTTTTATGATAGCACCGCTTATTCCAGGTGTGTTTTTTGTAGCTTCCAGGTGTTTTTTTTGTAGCTGATGGAGTGACTGCATGTCAACCAAGATTGCTGCTCAAACAGGAAGTGATCGATTAGTTTATTACGTCAAACCAGTCTCACAGTTGAAACCAACCGAATCAAATCGACCCCCTACGGCCATTGCAGTCACTTGCAGAAATAATTTGCCGTCAGTTGGCGAGGAATATGTCAGTTGAGCAGTTAAAGAGTACTTAAACCCAGCACATTCTGTCGATCAAATGTCGACCTTCAGATCCATAACCTTCATTCGACAAACATTATCACATGTTGGACAATGTTTGCTCGGCATTGAAAACACGCCTAGGTGTATTACCAAATAGAATTTGTCTCAAAGACATGCAGCATGAGAACCCCCCCCCCCCAACTCTCTTTCAATGGCGGAAATTTTGAAAATAACACAGTCCAGTTTTATTCTTTCATTCACCGAGTTTTAAAACAGTATTACGATCTTTTGCACGAATATTTTCATGGTATTATAAGAACTGAATAGTGTTGGAAGTTTATTGAGTATTCTGTTCTTTTAAATACTTGTGAACAGTTGAATTATGAGGGGGATTGGGTAGGGATTCAAACAAAAATCAAGAAACGTAACGAAATATAACTGTGGTTGTCTGGTCTTAATGGTCTCAACTGTCAAATAAATCAAGATGAATACGGTCCCCCTTGCACGCCTCAGAACACGTGCTAGTCGAAGTCACAGTCCTGCTAGAAATATTTTACTCCAGTCTAACTCTTGCTCCCAGAGCAGAGTAATTCGAAACTAGGCCTGGGGTTGACAAAATTAAAAAAAAAAAAACTGTCGGTAGAAAAATATTTCCTTTTTTGACTGATCAGCGTAAATTGGCAACATTTCTTGTAGTTGCTGCTGGATGTAAGCATTATCGCCATAATATTTGTATTCTGCGAAAAACTACGCGCGTGGCAGTGGTTTGTTTCATTTCTAAATACATATCCTGTGGCACTTTGACAGCCATCAAAGATTAACAAACAAATTAATGGTGAGACTGAACAGAACACGCGACGTGTCCTGGCCAGATATTTCCATTTGTATGTAATATTCTGCACCAGAATTGCAAGGGACGATCTACAAACATTCTCCACTGCACGTCAGTTTATCAATATGAATTTTTCCGTTTAACATTTTTTTTCCAGAAAATCCTATTACATCATTTCCAAGATACAGATCTTTATTTTTTATACCAAACGAACTGTCAGGAGCGGCTGAAATATCGTTCTATTGAGCTGGCAGACGTTTAAATGGAGGCTAAAACTTAGCATGAGCTGAATAATTACTTCATTTTGATGCTTAATTGTTTAAATTCGTGACGAACTCAAAGTTTTCTTCTCAGTGTAAGCTAAACTTTTTTTTCTTATTTTGTCTCACGATGTCTCATTTCTATTTCTCATTTCAACCTTAATGTTTATAGTCCCTTGGCATCTTTAAATGACAGAGCACTAGAACAAATATTGACTCCTCGGCAGGTGTTTTTACAGTCTAACCCATATTTGGCATGACATTGAGTTTAAAACTGCTGTGACTTTAGTCGAAGGTATCTTTGTCATCATGACATGTATATGTTATCACAATAAATGCTTTGTAATTAAAATGTTTGATTTATTTGCGTTTTTTCGGGGGGTAGGGGGGTGGGGACGGAATCACACATAGATTGACTTGAAGTCTTACTTTTAATGTCATTGAAAGTTGCACTTGTAAGAATGCGTAAGTGAGCGATTCTAAGAGAAGTAAGGTTTTAAAACGTCTTGAGATGAAGGGAGACAATTTTTGATTTTCAAAGAAGTATGTCAGGCAGAGAGCAAGAACTTTGCCTTGTGACGAACTCGGTCATTTTCAAAAGTTCTCTCTCAGTTTGGATAGTCTTTAAGTGTACTAGCTTGCTATGATCACGTAGTGTGGAGTGGGATCATTCTCCGCCGAGTTTCCGAAATGGAACTACATGTACAAATTTGCCAGCCGTTGACGGATTGTCCTAATCTCACCTATTGGGGTCGTATTTACGTAGCAGAGACACATCCGCACCTAGTATTTCTGTTCAGTATATACAGCCCACAGCAAGTCCTTTCTTGTCAAAGCTGTGTACCGGACCTCTAGATTCTCAGCCGACCTTCTAGAATTACAGGACTCCGCAACGCTTCCGGTTGATAGCTAATCCTGGGTTAACGTTACCTCAAGTGATTGCAATCAACATTGCAGAACAGGCGTGGACACTAGATTTGCCACGCCTCTACAAGGCACGAGTCTGGCATGCCGCCTGTGTCGCCACGATCACTGCACCTGGATGGCTGTAGGTTTGTCCCAACTTCTACAGACATCTTCAGCTGAGGGTTTTGACATGCGTCGAATCCTCGAGAGCTGCTCAGACAAGACACTAAAATAAAGTCCGATGATCCAGAGCCAGTGAAAGGATTCTTTTTAGTTAAGAGTTAGGGGAGGGGGAACCTTTGCTCGCGAAGGCTTCGTCATTCAGCCTTGCGGCACCTGTGTCAGAATATTCTGGTGGCAAATGAAAATGGTTTATGTTGTGTATATTCGAGAGCGTAAGTTTTGGAGATTAACAAAAGTAACCTTTTGAACTTTCACTAAATCTTAAAAAAAACTAACTATAGCACCAGAAATGTTTCTAAAGAAAATTTGCCGATATTGAGATTTCCAGGTTCAGCAATGAAACGCAGAGAGTTCGAAACCATCCTAGCTCTCCCCTTCTTCCGCACTTCTGTAAGATATACATGTCAAGGAAACAAAGAAATCGTTTTACCAGCTGTCCTTTTAATGTTTCAAGCCTCAGTGTCTTTGTTCTACTTGAGGTCGACGTTGTGTTTGTCCAGGATACAGGCGTCGAGTGCACTGAAGATGTACTGTGAGCGCGGACTGTATCTACAGTTGTGTTTGACCACGTTTCGAAAAAGACTGAAGACCCATCTGTTTACTTAAGACGGACTTAAACTTAAACAACCAAGAAACACTTGTGTCTTTATTTTTTACTTTCCTGGTGTTTATCTATTTATTTACTTTATTTTTTTATTTTTTTTAATGTTTTTTTTATTTATTTTGTTTTTGCTGCGCAATGAGCATTCTTCCGAATGGATACCTGCGCATTACAAATGGACTTCATCATCATCATCATCAGGAGCCATGTGCACAGGTCGTTGCTGAAATGGATGGCTAATGCGAAGTGGAACAGTCAGCTAAATTACTTTAAATTCGCATCTGAGCTAATTGCTTTGCGTAAAATATTCTTCTCCCGCTGATATGGGTGACTTGCTAATGACTACAGTTATATAGTGTAACTTATGAAGGTTGCGAAGCCATTTAGGTAAAGTAGTTCCTTTTACAGTGCTAACGTCATGTGTTCAGATCTCTTGAGCTGCTATTTATTTTCAAATAAAGGCCGACATTTTTTTATTTTGTTTCTTGTGGATATTTTTAGTGGTTTTGTTTTTACTTCATCTCTTTAGCTCTAGCGTTACTGCGTCTAGCGTTGATGCCTAAATTAGCTTTGGGGTTTGGGTTAGGGTTAATGCAGTCAGTAAGGTTGTGAGTAGGTTAAGGGGTAAGGGTTAGAGGTTTTTACCTTGACCTTTAACATGCAAAAACCAAGATAGGCGTGGAGTGTGAGGGAACACTGCACTGCAGCGTACGGAGCTAAATCATAACTGAGAGGCTTACTTAAAGGCAGTGTATTACCCTTCTGTTTGTAACTGGGGTGGGTAAGATGAGAGTCGGCGGGTAGTGTCGGGAGGGGGAGAGAATGCGTTCTCCAAGCAAGTCTTCACGTTGCTTGGTGTTGGTCAGCCGAGGCCAATGTAATTTCCTTACCTTTCATTATTATGAATCCTCTTCCTTTTCTGCGTAATTATAGCCCTAAGTCCTTTCTTTTTTGGCGTGGTTATTGTTTTTTTTTATCGATTTATTCGTCAAAAATGTGTCAGTTATGAAACAGCTGTTAATTAACGTGTTTGAGCTGGTAAAACTCAAACATAAGTGCAAGCATAAGAAGATACGTGCAGATGTGCTCGTGCGCACGCACGCACACACACACACACACACACACACACACACAGACACACACAGATACACACAGAGACACACACACGCACACACTTTCTTAGTCTTATTTACATTAGTCCAAAGCTCTTACTTTGTTTCTGGGGTAGAATATTTTCGTTACAGATTTATTATATATATATATACAATGTCAACTTTGTTGGTTAAAGGAACAAAATTGTAGAGTGCGCCATTCGCCACATTAATACTCACGAAAGGCTTGCGTTGCTGGGCAGCACGAGTAGTAAAATCCCGGCAGCTGCCGGTGTGGACCAGGGCGGAAATGACGTGTCAAGGGAGCAGTTACGTGCAGCCTCGACCTCATCGGAAGTGAAGGATGGGAGTGTTGCCAAGACGTGGAAATGAGGCGGCAGAGCTAAGGCCGGAGCCTAGACGAGCTGATCTCCCCAGAGAGCACAGGGTTTCCGTGCAGCCTGTCAGAGATTTAGCAGCAGGTCGAATTGTTTTGACTTCTCTCTGATCGAGTTCTTGCCAGTTTGCTGCAGGCCGTCTGGAACCTGGTCTTTTCTTTATTTTTTTAAAATTATTATTATAAATCCAGGGGCTTTTATCCGTTTCCTGGAAAAAATAATTTGAAGTGTTTAAAGCGAGATTGAAATTCGAGCTGGTGGGCTGCTGTTACAGACCGAAATAGTAAACTGTTAAATAAACAAGTTAAAGATGCAAAGGCTATCTGGCCGCAGGAGGGTACCATCGGTAACATAAACTTGTTTAGTCTAATTGTATTTAGCATTTTTTATGAAGTGTCTAATAAGTGCGATTTTATATTGAAAACTGAATTCAATCATCTGCAGCAAACATGGGATTAGGTAACGATTTATACTAAAATTATTTCCATAAAAGTGCCTGAAGGGACAGGCTGTTACCTATAAGGCTGATTAGCAAGCCATCTGGCACTGTAGGTACTTTACAGTTCCGTCTCTTCTTGATTCTGTAGAAAGTATAGCACTAATCGAAACATACATCAGAATATGCGCCACGTGGCACTGATTGTAATAACACAGGTGCGCACAGGGAGCCACTAAACCCTATTTTTATTGGCTGACGGAAGGAAAGAAAGATAAAAAAAAGTGAGGCGATAGAAGGGAAAAGAAACCCCACACTGCAAACACTTATTTTCTCTCTCTCTCTCTCTCTCTCACACACACACACACATTCATAAGCGCTGTTTTTTCACCAGTTCTTTTGTCATTTTGACTCATGACGCCTTCACTAACGTACTGACGATGTTGAACAAAACTTATCCTGCAGATGATAAAAAAATTCCAGGTAAGGCATCTGGAAGGTGGGAGTAAGAAGCGTTTTACGCCGAGCAAGCAGCTAAAGCTATATCACGGCCGGTCCTGTAACCAGTGTAGACAAAGAGCAACAAGTCGGAGACGAGATCTGAGCAAGAAGGGAGACCGATTTATACCGAAGTATTCCAAGATATCCCAAGTATCGTAGTTTGAAGGGCTGTTATTCATGTTGGTACCCAAGACAAAAAGCTTTGCACTAAGCCGAATTTTCCGTTAAAACAAGTAGATTTAGAGTTTTATACCACTACGCGAGGAGATTACCAGTGAGTCGATTAGGGCATCATTTTTCATACAGCATCCCACAAAAAAAACTAACTCTTGTAGCTTGCTATCACTGATAGATGATAAAACCCTTCTTTGTTACTGCATTGCGCTCACGCACGCGCGCGGGGTATATTGCTGGCGAACAGTGACAACAGAGTAACGATTTTCGAAAACAAGATAGATGCTGGTGAGGCCTTGGTCATTTTGTTGCTGCTGCTGGAGATAAATTCTTGGGGCGTCGAGTGCACTGAAGATGTACTGTGCGCGCGGACTGTATCTACAGTCAGCCTTTTGCTCCCACAATGACCCAGGGGCGTCCACAGAGCTACTGCCTGGTCCCTGTGTTGTCTTCATTTTCTCTTTCCCGTTCACGTTTCCTCACAGCGCTCTCGAGAGAATAGACAATGTGCCCAGAGTAATTTATAAGGCTGTCTCCTTTCTATGTTGTCTTGTTAATTTTATTTCCGCGTTCAGCCTAAAGTACATTGTCCACTACAGAACGAAGAGCCTGGCTTTTACCGAGAGACTGGAAGGAAGTGGTGAGGCATATGATTAGGGCCAAAGGTTTCCTGAGAATGTATGTTCTAAATATTACAAACGAGAGGAAAGTAAAAGTTTTCGAATTTTTAGAAATGTTTACATACCATTTACACTTTTTCACAAAAGTTGTATGCAAAGTGAGAACTCGAACTCGAACATTTTATTGACTTAGGGCCATTTCAGCCATTGTCTCTCAAGGTGAACATATAGGGTTCATCCTCTCATACATACAGTCACTTATCCATTCATACCCATCTCGTCGTACACTTTAAAGACATGTACTGTACAGTAGTCCTATCACACACCCACTCATCCTAACACCTCTTCATTTACACCCCTCTCATCCCTACCCTACACAGACACATAGTATGTACACATACGTTATGGCAACTTTCAGATGTCAATATTATGAATCAAAAATGACATTTTTCAAGCAGGGCAGCATCCATATACAGAGGGTATCAATCAGACTTCACATATATCAACTTCGCTTATCTCTCTTCTTCTCCTTAAACATTTATGAATACACCATGCCAATTGTATTCTTCCTGCGTTCTCGGATGATAGTATCTGCACAAGATATTGTTTTTGATTGTGTTGTGAGACATGCTGGAGATATTTGGGTCGAAGGTCTACATATCTGGGACATTGAAAAAGGACATGGGTTTCATCCTCTTTATAATTTGTGCAGAAAGGGCATTTGTTTGTGTTTTCTGTCCTTTGTTGTATAAAACGATTTTTATGGGTATTTATCTCGCTCACACCTAGACGAAAGCGTACTATAACATCCCTGAAAATTTTAATGTTTATATAGTCAAAGGACAGCTCTGGCACGAGAGTGGATTTGTGCGATCTATATACCTGATACCGTTCACTATTCCTCATGTTCGCCACCCACGTTTGCTGGCTGACATCTATCACTCTACGTTTGAAAATAGCGAGAAACATTTTATCGTCTCCTACTCCTTGGTTTACCCATACCAGATCAAAAAGTGAGAGAGAGAGAGAGAGAGAGGGGGGGATGTGCACGTGCTTACACCGGATGTGACGTTGTCGCGAGCCACCGCTAGAAGAAAGTTGCAGAGAGACATGGTGAAGCGTTTTTAAAAAGAGATACCATCTTCACAGATATTCGTCCTATCTCGTCACTGCTTTGAAAGCCTGGTATAATCCTGGCAAACGTGACAAGCACCATGCAGGCTGCGAGTTCATTGGCGTGGGCGTCCAGCGATTATGTGCAGGTTCAAAGGGCGTCTGGCCTCGTGTTCATCTGCACGGAAAATCAGTTTGTTTGTAAAGTTTTGCACCGGGAATTTTTTTCCTGCACCGTCAGCAAAAAAGAAAAGCGCTTTGATATGAAAATTTTCCGACAGAACGTATAGTAATTTGATGCTATTGTCAAATGTTCGCTCTGCGGCAACAGATGGGGCCTGCGACCTCCCCTCACTTGATGGGCCGTCTGTCGCATCAGCAGAGGAGGGGCGATGATGCACGTCGTACAGACGTTTGTGACAACTCTAGTTATAACACCTCCGCGACAACTCTAAATGCTGTCGTGTTACAAATCTATTTATATATAGTTACAAAAAGTCTTTTCAACCTTATGCTAGACTTCTGCCGGATGGATTTCCTTCCTAGCACAAATCAGAATGTCCTCGCAACATTACTAGGAGGCCATTCTAAAAAAAAAATAACTGCTTGAGAACGCAATAGAGGAAGAGACAGAGCTAGCGAGCGAGAGATATTGTCTTCTAAGCTTCTAATCTCATTTCTGTTAACTTTTTAAATTTTATATTTAATGTCAAATCTATATCAGCCTGTTATCTGTGTTTAACTTGGCTAGAAGCATAAATAAGCCGTAATCTCGGGGTGAACTTTACAGAGTAAACACAACTTTTAAAAAACAAATCAGACAATTTTCATGTCACTTAATGTTTCAACTTTGCGCCATGTCTCGAACACTGCACGATTTCTTTCTGTCATGGTTGGTGGGTGTGTGATGGTAGTGGAGGTGGTGGTGGGAAGAAAGACAACATTTTTATTCGTCGTCAGTACTGCTGTATATTCCACCGTCCCTCATATGCTGTCCATGCTGTCCATGTCTCATCCTTCTTTTAAGCGCTAAGAGTTTGAATATGCGCATTACAAATCTTTCATTCATTATCATTATTATTCAAATTTTAACGAACCAGTATGGTGTGAAAAAAGACACTGGTATCTTGGAAAGTTTCGCTTCGTCAAAGTGAGCTGCATTAGAAGCTCGAACCGTCTTGTCTGAAGAGCCACATCATACTGCCAAGACTCAGGCACTGACTCGGGGTAGTGGAGATTTGCTGCAATCTCAGACTAACCGCTGTGTTGCTATTCCTATCACCCATTGATTGCCTGGCGTGGGCGGGTTTAAATATAGGGAAACAACTTGACCGTCATCTTCTTCCAGACGGGCTGGTGTCCGCCTGAGCACTGGCCACATCGATCTGCCAGCAGGATTGGTCGCGATGTAATGGGTGTCAAATGGGGTAGCGGGAAGTTTATCTTTTCTGGCCGTCTTCACCGTTTCGCCTGCGCAGGTTTCCTGGGAAAAGGGACTGACTGAATTCTTGAATTATCTGGCGTTGAAAGCAGACGGGGTGACTATTTTAATCCCTGTCTTGTGCGATGTCATGATTGACAAATCGATAACAAGAGGGCTCCCATGATTCTTCCTTCATCTTAATAGATTGTATTTATTATCATAATGAGAGAGAACTGCGTGTGCGTTCATGTGTGTGTGTGTGTGTGTGTGTGTGTGTGTGTGTGTGTGTGTGTGTGTGTGTGTGTGAGCCCGCACGAGCACTAGTTAAATATTATACTAAAATACAGAATGACCTATAGATGCAGTTTCTCATCTACATAATAATTTCCATCTCAGGATTGAATGGGCTGGACACAAATGTCAAAAATTGCGGCTCATGTCCTTCGGCGGTTACCAGAAAAGGTTAACGACAGAATTCTTATTCCTCTTTATTCCAAAATTCATTTTGGAGAATTTTTTGTTGTTCAAGTTTTTTTTATGTTTTGTCTGTTTCTGGTTCGGTGTTGTCAAAAAAGGGATAATGTGAATGGAAAGGAAGCCGGACAAATGTAGGATTGATAACCTTCAACGTAAGATCATTTTAAAGGTTTGATATACTTAATAAGATTATGACCTTACTTGGGCTTCCATAGGATCGAGGGAAAAATCCACAAGCGCCCCTCCGCCCCTGATTCCCACAGCCACACAAACAGGATGCACGCACCAACACATGTCAACAAACCCACACGTTTATTAAATGCACGTGTTCATTCTCAAACTGTTTTGAAACTCAGCCAGTGGTAAATAGATATCCAGTTTTACTAAGTAATTTTTAAAAAGATCTGCTTTAAAAAGACCCAGTTGGTTATCATTACTTAGCAGCATGATTTTTATGAGGCATCAAAAGAAAGACTAGCTGAGAGAGAGAGAGAGAGAGAGGGAGGGAGGAAAAAAGACGACTGGCGAGGAGAGGGGGAAGTCTAAAACTAGTTCGATGTTGGAACGAGAGCCGTGTACCCGGCTGAATGATGAGCGTCCCAGACAGGTCCGCCATCCGCGAACTCATTCGTTTATATTATCCATAAATGTTTGTGGCCATCACATACCAATGGACGCTGACAGTAGCGCAAATATCCGCGGAGGAATCGTCTGCCAGCGTGGGAGAAATATGGTGGGCCCGGTCTTTAAGCTAATTAGATGAAGAAAGATTTGTTGCCGATCCAAAATGAGGTTTTGCTGATCAGAATGGTTCCTAGTTCCTCTGACATTTCAGGACCTCCCACCCCACCACAACCGCCACCACCACCACAACAACAACAACAACAACAACAACAACAACAACAACAACAAAAACAGCCGCTGTTATTGTCAAATCCTCAACCTCAACTGCCGGCCTTCGTCCACCGCTGATGCTTGTCTGTGCCATCGGCCATTTTTCTTAAAAGCCATCCTGGAGACTTAACTGTCGGGCATCAAGTCCAACCAGTCTCGGACAAAATCATCTTGCCTTCTCCGTGGTCTTTCTCTTCTTTAGATCACGTTTTAGTGCAGATACACCTTTCAATTATAGAACGCATTTGATAATTACACGAAATTATTCAGTTTTTGAGAGAAAGGGAGGATCAAACGAATGAAGAATAGAAGAAAGTAAAACAATCACAAAAATAACAGAGTGGATGGAGAGAGGACTGTGTTGTAGTGGTAGTGGCAGTATTGGGGAATGGGATGGAGGTGGCGATTGTTATTTTTTCTAGTTTTAATCTCTGCACAAGCGGAAGATATATTATCTACTGTCACCTCATCCAACCACCTGTTGCCCGCAGTGTGTCCTTCACGCAAGAACAAAGTCACAAAGTGTCAAGATAAAACAGTTACCTGACGCATTCGAGAAGCTCGTCGACCAGAATCCTTTGCACACTGCCCTCACCGCGCACGTCCGCCGTTCATAACCGAGTCTTCTACGTCAACAAACTGTAACACCTGACGTCATTAAGCCTGTCTCATACGTCACAGTCGATCCTAGAGTTTTTATTTTTTTGGTCACCTGCAGCCTCCCTATCAGCTTCATCTGCAAGAAGATTCACGTGTTAATAATATTGTTTTGGGGGGAGGGAGCACGACACGAGAGGCCAATGTTTGCGCTGCTTCCAACGGCAGGGCTATTGATCGTCCAGAGGTACGGAACAGGGATACGTCGTGTAAATGTTCCTTTATCCATTTCCAACGGAAAAGAGATCGTAGATATCTAACGTTGGTTCCCACGTAGGGCCACGTTAGTATACAGAAAAAAATGCTGCGTTCAATGCTGAGTACAGACAACCCGCCCAGGAGCTCAGGACACGTCCATAGGTCCACACAGATCATACACCGATAAAGCTTTATAAAGTTGTATGTCTGGCACAGTAGTGGGACGGGCAAATGTGGCCGCAATCTGCTGTAGGTAAAGGAGGTCGGCTTTCGATCGATGTCTATGTATATAATGTTTCTGTGGCAATGTAAGTGTCTGTATGTATAGGTTGTCGGAATAGCATAGGCATTTGTGTGTGTATATTATGTCATGACAATAAGAGAGCGATAGAGAGCATTCATATCTGAACGAGCTCCGAAAAAGGAATCTGTCAAACACGGTATTATTTAACAAGGGGCCATGGCTCTGTATCGTCCGGTTTATCGCTGGTAGTAATCTTTAGCATCTGCTGCCACCATAGCCCGGAATTCACTGAACGGATGCACGTTCATCTTTCTAGTTATTTTCCCGACAACCGACCGACAATTTGTCTTTCCGACAACCAATCAAGCCTTTTTGTCTGTATTTCCGAAAACCCAACAAACACTCGTTAATATGTTTCTGAGAACCAGCAGAACATCGGTCTATCCGTCCCAACAGCCGATCGAACTTCTGTCTGTCTTGCCGATAGCCGAGTAATAAGTATGTTGTCTACTATGTCCAGCATCACACGTTGCTGTGGTAATTCTCTACGGTAATTCTTTATGTTGACTCAGCAGGGTGCTGTTTTTTTTCCTCGCCTTTCACGTTTCGTTTCTTAACTATAACAGGGTTTTTTTCTTAGTTTTATTTTGGTCGGATGGGAGAGATTGCACATTGGGAAGACAACACTTGCTGAAAGAGCAATACATAAAGTGGCTTATTTCCATTTGGGTTTTCATTCCTGAAAGAGGGAAGTGTGTGTGTGTGTGTGTGTGTGTGTGTGTGTGTGTGTGTGTGTGTGTGTGTGGCGGTTGACTTTGGACTTGTTGGAATACCCATCGTAAAAAAGCTTTCATCGTCCTCTATATAAACCACTATAACATTTATTGCCTCTGTCTTCACTGCCACCGTCATATTTACATCAAAGCGGCGCAGAGATTATGCGCACTTTTATTGCCTAACTTCCCTGTCCGCGAAGACATTTTTTTTTAAAGTTTATATAAAGTGTATTATTCAGTGAACGTGACCATGTCATGTGTTAAAATAATACAAATCTAGAGAAGACTGTGTTGCTGGGAACAGAAGAACATATGTGGAGAGAGAGAGAGAGAAACTTCCTCTCACACACATATACACCAGTATTTTCACACATACTCGCACATACAAGCATGCATAGTGAAGTGGTTTGAATCTGACAATGACCTCACTTAGTACCGTTTGAACCACAACCGCTACTTCTCTTAAAACAGCTGCACAGGATGATTGAGTAATCACGTGTTACACACACACACACACACACACACATACACACACACAAACACACAAAATTAACCAACCAGAGACAATGACATTTAGCGGATGATCACTGTTTGCTTTGAAAAGAGCTCATTGCCAAGGAAAGAGCTAGCCATCAAACTTGTACAAAAAAGTCGCTGGCGCCGTAATTATCTGTATGAGGTCTTTTTAACGGGATAATAGCTTAGTCGTCCGAATTCATCATAAAAAGTGTAAAGAGCCGTTCTGAGTGTTCTTTCTCTCTCTCTCTCTCTCACACACACACACACACACACGCGCATGACATGCGAGATTGGCACACGCACTAGGCTGCAAACACGTACGCACAGACGAA
The DNA here is from genome assembly GCA_004794655.1 of Marisa cornuarietis. Lineage (NCBI taxonomy): Eukaryota > Metazoa > Mollusca > Gastropoda > Architaenioglossa > Ampullariidae > Marisa > Marisa cornuarietis. Next base: position 11,838,922 of record SMMW01000622.1, read on the forward strand.
CACAAGGGTTCACCTGAGGAAGGTTTGCTCAAAATACACTCAGCTGTCGAGACCCGAGGGCTTGCATCTGCTGTTGTGCCAGTTTTGAGCACCGGGGGGCGGAGGACTTGCGAGAATGGCTAGAGAGGAACTTTTGATGAAGAGATAATAATGGTGGCGGCAACATGTTTTGGTCACAATGGAGTAGCTCGGTAAGGCAGTATACGATAGTCACATCAAGAAACCTTATTATGGCAATATGTATTGGTCACAGTTGAGGACTACAGTACGGCATCATGTATATGTCGCACTTGGGAAGCTGCATAGGCGACACGTGCTGGCTACAATGGAGAAACACAGTTCAGTAACACATGTCGGTCACAGTTGAGGGAACCTGTCTAGGTGACAACAGACTGAGGGACGCACTGTCAACATAGACCTATGTGTAAATATTGGTATAGGAAAGTACCCTGGCCACCCAGCTACCACTAGGACCCCCCCCCCTTTTTTTGATCAAATAACATTGTGCTCGAAATCCAGAACGAGACAAAATTAAAACTGTTTACTCAACACTGTAAGGTGCAAACACTGTTCTCCTGTCAAGCCATAACATGTGCTTGTTACCGATGTCCGTACAGCGATCACTTTGTCGCCCGTTTGATTTTCTTTCATCGTGTTGCCTGGTCCAGGACTTCTCTGCTTCATACATCAGCCCCACAGACTACACACCAGTTTGTTAAAATCTCGTTAGGAAAACGTTTCTATGTAGACGTCGCACTCCCCTCGCATAAGCTGCTCAAATCAACCTTTTCTGTGATCAGAAAATAAATTCTAGCTCCCTTTCTCCCAGAGATATCCTATGGGTGTTTTATAATCGAAAAATATTGTCAAGCACTACGACGTTGCCAGAGAATTATTCTGCGTTGCGGGAAACATTCTTAATGTCATACCGACCTATAAAACAAGAACAAAAATCCACGAAGAAGCTAGAGATCACGCGAGACTAGTGACAAAATTCCTAGTAATGGAGATATCTAAGGATGATTTGCGCTCCTTCCTCTGGAGCTCAGATCGATGCTAACACGATTCCCTGTCAGGGATAAGCGGTCTGATAAACCTTGTTACTCTTCCCTACCACCCGCGGCCCCAGTCCCCAGCCATTTCTCCAAAAACAAAAGCGTTGTAAATTGTTGTTCTGACGGAATTCGTATTCAGAGTTGTCGCAACGACAAACGTGCACAAGAAAGAGTTAACGTGAGGTGCATGGAGCAAGACTCGTCTGTGATGTTTATATTATGATAGACACGACAGACTCGGTTACGTAAGCGGGTCTGTTTGACGACTGTTGCTGGCTGACGATCATGGAACGAGCTTAATTCGCATCTTCCGTGGGATACGACACGGGTTTAGATAAATACCCGAGAAAATACCAGCTGCATCATGAGATTGTTCACAATCTCATGGGAGAGCATTTTTGCTCGGTGTGCTGTAGAGTAATGACCCTTATTTTTCGTTCTTTAGAATCTGCTCTGACACGGAAGGGTTTGAGGCTAGAGATTGGTACTTGTGCATGAGAGAATATTTTTGTGCATAAAAATGCACAAATGCAATATATAATTATATATAAGAGTGACTCGGCGTGGCCAAGGTAATACAGTTACAGTCGTATATAGAATATGACATAGTTGATAGGTCTGTTATAGGGCAACTCCCTTCGCATAACGCTGCGTGATGATTGCTTATTTTTTCACCTTCTTTGAGTGTTACTTTCCTTCTGTAATATTTATATCACATCTTCCCTCTCTACGACAGACCAGGCGAGCAAAATCGTGTTTAAAATCGTCATTAAACAGCCAAAACTGATGTAATGAAAATTCTCAGAAGAAACGTAAGGGAACAGAAAAATTCAATATATTTCAAAATAAGTGAAGTAATTAATTTCGAGTTCTAGATGAGGGCAGGTTTGGATACTAGGGAACTAGAGAGAGACTGCGCGTGTTCCAGAAAAGCAGTGAAACTAAAAAGAAAGGTCTCATTAACTATAGTCCGATCGCATGAACGCAGCTTGTTTCCGACTAATTAAAGAGCGAAATGATATGGCGATAAAGCTGAATGGACTCAGAGACCATTGCAGGGTCATTATGTTCCCAAGCGAGTGGTATGATTTGCTTCTCCCCCCCCACCCATCTTCTAATCTCTCTCTCGTTGCCTGAACGGCTTCATCTGTTTAGGGGTCCTTATAGCCTGTGTGGTGACAGATTGTGTAATAGATGATATAAAGAAAACTCTATTTAAGAAGAGAAGCAAAAGTTCGCAGAAATTCTACCGTACTCTTTCAGTATGGTAGTGAGATTTTTTTTCTGCTTAAGTTCACTCTCTGATTCGAAAGTTTCCTTCACCCTCACGAAACCGACTGAAATGTAAATAAAAGAGTGGGGGGAAAGTGAAAGTTTCATTTCGAAAGAACACAACCACTTGTAATATTGGAAAGTCTTGATGTTTTCAAGTCGAATTGAAGTTCACGAAATGATTGTTCTGCACGATATAATAAGTGGGGAATAGCTTTTTCATTTAAATACTGATTTTCTATAGGTTTCATAATGATGAGCTACCATGATGTATGATTACGCCAATAAACGTACAACTGCAACATGTCTGACAGTTTATACTGCCCTGTCACTTTTGCGTCCTTCTAATAAAATTTACATGCTTAAGAAGCACATTTTGTGGTTGGTTGGTTGGTTGGTTGGTTGGTTGGTTGGTTAGCTGGCTGGCTGGTTGGTTGGTTTATTTAGTAGGAAAGTGCTTCCACCTTGCGGTGATTTCACATATTGGGGGGAAGGGAGGGGGGAGCCGGAGTACCCGGAGAAAACCCCCGGCGCCCAGCCATTTTGTGTGGACTGTCTTTAACAGATATTTCATGTCAGTATCTGGAAACCTCTAGGTATTGTTTACATTACGTTTTTTGCAATGCCGAAGGTAGATTGATATTGCATTCTTCACAAATTATATTGAACAGTACATTGTTTTCTTAACTTGCGTTTTTTGTACATTTTGAAAGTAAACCGCGCGCGTAAACACACACAAACTACTTTTAGACACACATCTAACAAATCATCTGTACCAGTCTGTAATCAAAATACATTTAGACAATGGTGGGTTTTTATGTAGCAGCATATTAGTGTCTTCAATCATTCTGTTTTACTTGCGGTGAGGGCATTGTGAGGCTGCTTGCATTCAGAAGAGCTTGTCAAGGAGAGAAAGGGAAGCTATTCTGCCAGCCTCTACCCCGCTTCTGTCCCTTGCCGCCTGACGGCCCGCACGCTGTTAGCGAGGAGCTGAATCAATGTGCCGACGCCAGCAACGGCCGCGGCAAGTCTACTTATATCACTGCCATTTGCACCAGCAGCATCCAGCACCACGACCGACACCTTGCAGCGACGCAGAGGCCCACTGCATGCTAGTGCTTCTCTTCTGGTCCCGGCCGGCGGACCGCTGGGTCCAGTGCTTGCTGCCGCCTCTCGGCTCAGTCTTTGTGTGATGACTGCTCACTCAGCGCTGGCAAGACTTCGCGTGGAAGAAGACCTTTGACACTTGTGACGTGTGCAAGGTTTGTCCTCTTTGGTGGCCACGGATTGCGATTATTGGATGCTGAACACTTCACGCAAAGCGCTTCCTTCAATAATGTTAAGCCTCAGTGTTTTTCTAGTGGGTTGATTGGAGAAGCACACAATTCTCTTTCTCATTCGTCTGCATTTTTGGATGCGAGAATTGTACACATTCTACTGTATTATTTAAAAATAATCTTTTCCCCACCCACCTTCCCTCCTCGCTTTCCCTTTGTGCAACGGTCTATCGTATGGTGTCTCATAACAATGAACTAATGGATGTCGGATTCTCCAGCTCGTTACAGAAAGACTCTCTCTGTTATTAATCAAACTGGGTTACTTGCGACATCACCTCAAAAGAGTTTTTTTTTATCCGAAAGGTTCTTCATATTTAACCCATTGAACTGGGCTTTAATGCGATCGTAGAAACAGAAGGCGCTGGGTCTGTTATGGCGTAACATCCCGGAAAAAAAAAACTTTTCGGCATTCACGGTTGTAGGGCAGAGGGCGAACAACAGTGATACTGTTTACAGACAAGTGAACCAACAGCACCGATTGTTGCTTTAAAGATACATCAATACACTCTTCGCGACTCACGGGAAGGCATTCAGATCTCGGTTACGGCTCCAATTCCCTTTCAGTACTAATACCCTCCTGCAGTGACATTGCAGACAGTGATAACAAAAGATCAGCGTATAATAACAAAGTTATTTGATACAACTGATTCACCTTTTTCTCATCGTTCATCTCGGAAACGGCTGCTTCAGGTTTTTGAACCTCGTCGGCGTCTTCTTTTTGGGTGTGCAACAATTTTGATGGTTTCTGCTGCCTGTGGATTTCTTTCATCTTCTGACTGCACTGACTACGGCACCAAAGACATCGCTGTGACCACTTTACCCTTTGTTAACCCTCTGCCTTTCGAGCAAAGTGCGCGTAAGATTGCAAAAGCTGCTCGGAGGAGACTGCTTCACGCAGGATTTTTCTACCTTCAAGGGTCCTGCCTTTCGCGGAAGCAAATTGTTCTAAAGGGTACTTAACTGACATAGACATCCAGCTGGTGTTCGCACGGCCAAAGAGCAGAATCAAGCCAGTGATTTCATCTTGGACCAGAAAGGAAGCTTCTTGTTGGCTGTGAACACAGTAGCAACACGTTTACTGTGAACATAGTAGCAACACGTTTGCTGTGAACACAGTAGCAACATGTTTGCCGTGACACTGCTTCGTGTATGACGCAGTCGTAACAACGTTTCTGTTATACCCTTGACGTCACATCTGTGCTTCACGTGACACGATTGTCAGTTTTCTGGGTTTTCATAAGAGAGAGAGAGGATACAAATTAAATAAACAACTATGTCTGCGGATTAATTGGTTTGTCCGACTGGAGCTGTGAACCTAGTTTGATTGCCCTACCGTTGGCTATCGTTGTGGGAGGGTGCAGCTGCTGCCTCTGTGGTCGAGTATCAAACCGCGGATTTTCATGAGTGTAAAAAACTCTGATCGATCTCTGGATTGTCAGAGACTGAGCAGCCAAGCGGGTATTTTCTACCTTCGCTTGTTCGCATGCACGTGCGAGCACGGGCTCATTGGCTTCTACCTGTGTTTTTGGAAAATCTCCTGGATGCTGATTCCCAGAAGCTGTGGCAACGCGTCTGACCAGTCGACACGAGGTTAAAGATGACTGCAAAGCCCAGCTCCCACAATCGTCCAGTGGACTACAGGCATCTAAGCTTGCTGTTCGAAACGTGAATCCGCGTTGTAGAAAAAAAAGAACTTGGATAATATATAGTGTGATCCTTTCGCAAAAGGACGAAAGAACGCCGGTTTGTCGCACTACATGAGGCTTGAGTTGCCTCCCCCCATCCCTATCGTTCGAACATGGCTGGTTCGTCAGTTTTACGTTTATCGCAGCCACCTCCTCCTCAGACAAGCTTTTGCTTTTGCCATCCTTCAGCTCCGTTCCCTCTCCCTGTCTCCCTGCCATATCTGTCCAAGTCTCCACCCCGATCTCCCACCCCAGCCCTCGCAACGCTGACGCCATGGCCATCCAGCCTGACGACGTCCCTGCTTTGAATGACGCTGCTGACGTCACAGGCTCGCGTTCGCTCTGATTGGTCATAGCTGTCAAGGCCTCGACGTTTATTCAAATAACCTGTGGCAAACTGTGTGGGTATCGGCGGGCCTAAGGCACTCAATGCGTTGGAGGGTGCGTGTGTGTGTGTGGAGGGGAATTCTTCTCCAAGCGTCACGCAGCGACTACGAACGCCGATTCAAGGTTAGTCGTGGCGCGTGCGTGAAGCGGAGTGTCGCTGCGGCGCTGTGCGTGTGAAGTGAGATCGAGAAATGAGAGAGAGAGAAAGATAGTAGGGGTGGGGTGGAGTGAAGTAGGGTGGGCTTGGAGTCCCAGGGTGACAATCACTGCTGGCCCAACAAGCGCTAGCGTTCGGTGCTGAAGCTGAGGCTACTAGTACGCAGTGCTGGAGCCTGCCGCCGTCAGTCACAGGACTTGCGGCGGACTTGACGCGCGAGAGCACGTGTGTGCTGTGCGGCGACGTGCAGGCGACAGGCTCTGCACCTTCTCCGGACGAGCGGTGTGTGTGGGTGTGTGTGCGCGCGCGGCCCCCTGGTAAGTGAACAGTGAACGCTGGTGTCGTGGTGTGTTCTGTGAGGATGTGTTCGCACGAGGAGCTCTAGCTGTGACGACTCACGGGAGAGTTTGGGGGGGGTGTTTTGCCAGTGTTTTCCCCCGACTATAGGCTCCGCTGCTGCGGTTACATCATCACTCGGAGATCCTTGCGGCAGTCACTCGCAAGCCTTCGCGTGCAGCGCCGGGTCGATCAGGGGCCATTACAAGGACACCTGTTTTTAACAGGTTGATATACAGGTAGACGTTGTTCGTCACGACGGTTTTGAAAATAGTAAGAAGACATTTGATCGGTGCCATTCAGAACAACCTTTCTTCTTCTTCTTCTTCTCCATGATAATGATTGTATAGTGCGGAATTACACTGTGTCCGCTCTTCTTTTACTTCTTCCTTTCCTCTTCTTTTGTATATCGGATTTGTGATCAGATTTGGTATTTCGTTTATTGTTAGACCGCATGTATACATCATCATCATCATCATCATCATGGTGATAATGATCCCGATGATGCAGGAACTGATTGATGTTTCCTTCATTTTTTATTTGTCTATAGTAATGATCGGTTTGTCTTCAAGGGCAAGTTGGAAAAACTGATTATGTAACATGAAAACTGTACCACTTTTAACACGCAAGCAGAATCATTGTTTTGTCTCACTGTCATATGGGAAAAACCACGCACGCACGCACGCACGCACGCAAGCATGCACGGACAGATACGAACACATACACACATGCGTTGGCATACATATCGAGGTATTGGTAAGCAAAAAATCATTCAGCTTTTCTCTAGCACCGGATCCCACGCTTTAGGCTGAAGACTTTTTCTGAATGCCGCGTGTACTGGGCGGAGTGTTTTGCACGTGACGAAGGTCGCAGACTGAATGGAGATTATTACTGCAACTGAGCACCGCATGTGCTGAAAACGAAAAAAACAAAACAAACAAAAGAAAGTACGTACACTAATTACTTTTAACTGCAGTTTTAGTTACCTTTTAGAAGACAACTTGAATCCATTTTCCCGGAGGATATAGAGCTTGTTGCCCGCTTTGAACTGAAACAGCTACTGTCCTTGAACTTCATGCAGCTATTAGGCGACACGGACCGGTGGTGATGCAAAACGATAATGCAGCGAGGTGTACAAAGATGACGGTTTGAGCCACAGACCCTATCGCGCATGCAGTTGGCAAAGTAATTGTCGGTTAACTAGAAGGGAGTTCACAACCATACTTGTTTGTAGCTATAATAGCTATTACAAATTCACGAGAAGGGCAGAATAGATGACGCAGGTAGTAGTACCAAAGACAATCTATCTCGCAGTAAATAGTCTGTATCATTAAAAACCTAGCCGTCATTGGTTCGTGTCGTCACTAGCCTGTTAGCCATAGTTAAATGATTGCACTTGCAGTCTCTGTGCGTGCGTGTGGTGGTGGGGGGGGGATAGGCGGACGTGTGTGTAAACAATTTACATGAAAAAAAAAATTTGAGCGCGAGACGGATCTTTGCCCTGTGTGTTTGCTATTTTCTGAACAAGTCCGTGTGAATGCCTCAGTCAGTGCTTGGAGACCGGCTGAAAGGCCAGCGATGTCTGATTGCTCTGGCACCAGGGCACACTGACTGGCTGTGCGGAGGTTTTTTTTATTTTTTTGCGCCGTACCTCTATCTCCATTCGCTGCCCGTTGTTGTTGTCGTCGGAAAGTTCTGTGACGAGATTCGATCGCTTGCTGCGGCCGCCGATCAGCGCGATCAGCGTTATACCCAGCGAGGCACAGGTGTCGCCGAGTGATAGCCCTATAGGCAGTGTGGGGACAGGTCTGCCTCCATCGCGCGGCCTCAGTACATGTACGTATTAATCTACTCTTAGGCGGGTCAGCCAGGTTTCCGGGTGCTTGTCTTTGCCTGCCTGCATGCATGCTATCATACATGCACAAACTACAGCACCAACTTCACTGACCACTTAACTAGCCTTCGATGGACGAATCTTTTTGTTCTTATTTTTTTCTGTTTTACTTTTCTACTTCTACAGCACAGGAACTTGGGGGATGGGACGAGGGTTTCATAAAAAAAACCTTCTATCGATCTAATGTCTCATTTAAAAGCACTAACTCCACTGTTACCCACCCCAAGTGTCTTAATATCACTCAAAGTCAGTCAGACTTTCAGTCGGTTAAGGACTGAACTTGGGATGCATATGAAAGTTCCCCGTCTATAGCACCTCAAAGCAACAGCTGTCCTTTTCACGACATGAACTTAATGAGTTTTTTATGTTCCATTATTTACCTTTTTTGTCATCAGAGGTCTGGTGTGACGAAAAGTGCACAGAATGTTCGATATTATCAGTCGAGGGTTGACCTTCGGCAGGTATGTGTCGCTGTCGGGAAACTTGATGGACCTGTAGTTACACATTAATAATGTGGGTAATGACGCATGGCAAGCAGTGACACATGATAAACATGTGTTTGTTGATCTCGAGTGCGCAAGTTTTCGACAAAGGTACGGTTAGGATGCTAGATATTCGAGGATTTCAGGACCACGACTTGCTTCGACAAAACGAACAAATGAGTTAGTGAAAAATTATGTCAGAAAAGCGAATTTGTTTTTATTAACTGTCTTAGGTAGTATTAAGATTAACATGCGTACCTGGTTGAGTACATACATTGAGACATATTCATGTGCACGCACGCACGCATGTACGCAGTGACACACCAGACACACAGATACACAAACGCGTGCACGCACACATACACACACACAAAACACACACAGAAGCTCACACTCAAATACACGCACGTTCACATACCACACTCACGCACACAGATACACGCAAACCTGGGAAAAGATTTCAGGGAAAATATCGCAGGATCGAATGTTATGTCAGAACCAATACATATATATATATATATATCACCCCTTTCCTCTTCCGTTCCTTCTCTTCCTCTGCCTGCCCTCAGCTTGTTGTTTCCGGGTGTTCACAGGCTTTGTATAAAAAAAATCTCGATTTAAAACCCTTTCCTGCCCACGGGAACTTAAGTTTCAAGAATTCCGTTTCCTCCTTCATCAACACTGTATTCCTCCTGATCCGTGATCCCAACCCCACAGCCACTGAAGCCTACCCTACTCTCCATCCAAAGAAAAAAAAATTCCCACCACCACCACCCCCACCACCTTGTCCTTCCAAACCATCCTTGTCCGGACAGTCTAGACCTTGTGGCGTATCGGTGTGACTGCACCGTGCAAGTAATCACTTTTTATCCGAGGTAATAACCGCGCATTGATCTCGGCGCATACAAGAGAGGTTATTTCCGGACAGTCATGCGCAGCGCGTGGCTAGCCCCGCTGGCGACAGGCGGACACAACTCTGCAGGCCCAGCGATAAGACCTGCGAGGGAGGGAGCGGGAGGAGGAGGATAGGGAGTGGAAGGGTGGAGGGAAAGGGTGGGGTGGGAGGGTCAGACAGAGGATGCACCGTGAATGGTAAGTGATATTGATTGGTCGCTCGCTAGCACCTTGTCTTGTCGGCCAGTCTTGTGATGAGACCCTGTGTGTTGATATCTTCGCTGACCTCTAGACCGACTGATCGGGTCACCTTGCCATCCATCCATCCATCCATCCATCCATCCATCCATCCATCATATCTGAACGTCTCCGAGCGAAAACAATTCACGTAAATCGACAGCGTACTCCTGTCTGATTGCTGTTTCACACGCACCCTCATAGAGCGTGAGTAGACTTCATGACGAAGAAACCGTTTCTACGCACAACCTTATCTCTTCCCCACCCACCCTCTCTCTCTCTCTCTCTGTCACACACACACACACACACACACACACACACACACACACACACACACACACACACACACACACACACACACACACACACTTGTTCTTGCGATCTTTTAAGTGTTACTCTGGTCGTGTTGGCTTTCACGGAGAGAAACGTTGCAAGATTTTTTTTTTAATCTTTAGAATGCGTTTCCCTTTACGCACTAATTTTTTTTATTTTGTTTTATTTTGTTTTGTTTCTTTTGCCATGTCTTCTGTCTGGAAAAACTGCGAGGCGCAACAGACAGTTAAATATGTCAGAACAAAGATCGCTGACATGGCCTACGATCATTCGCCGTTTTTCACAACATAAGAGTACCAGTCCTTGTAATCTTTAGAATTTAGATCGTCCTGTCCCCAGTATTTGGAAGGTTTAGTACATCGTGCATTAATGTTTTCCGGTAAAGTAACGCTTGCTGTCATGATCACACAAACCCTTCCGCAGAGGCTGACTGGTAAAGATTCAAAAGATGGAGACTTCTCCCCTGACCCCTTCTTACTCACCGCTTGTCTTCCTACATAGTATGACTAGCGCTTATGTAGCATCTATCGCAGGTCAGGGCCAAAGACCTAGAGCGAGGCATCAGTCGTGCTGGTTGTAGGCGTGAGCAACGGAAATAACAATGGCATGACAGTCGCTGATAATGAGAAATGAATCAGTTTCACACGCTGTCAAGCCTTGTGGAAAGATTACAAACTTTGATAATCATTGCTGGTCGGAATGGTTCGGACTGATGTAAGCCACGTCTCATTGACCATGTATCCTCTAACTTATCTTGATTAGTGATGTAATAACATTTTCTCTCAAACTTTCTGTCACACACACACACACACACACACACACACACACACACACACACACACTCTCTCTCTCTCTCTCACACACACTCACTCACACACTCACACTCCCCCTCTCTCTCTCTCTCTCTCTCTCACACACAGACACAGAAGATATGAGGAAAATGGGGGATAACTGTAGTGATCAAGGGTGGGTAGAAAGAGTGGTTTTGTCAATTCCTGTGGTCGCTGCCCTCATCCATCCCTAAAATCTCCAGACGATGCGGCAAGTGTGTCAGTGTCGCAGTGACCAGCTTTGCGGCTAGTAATCTGTACACAGACGTACAGTGCACATGACAGCCCTGGTCTCGGATCGGACATTGTGGACAGAAGACCGGAAAGTGCGGGCCTGTCGCAAGTCGAATCCCAAGAAGATTTCTTCCTAGGCATTATGTCCCTCTGTCAACTGGCGCAGTAAATTTGTGTGTGTGTGTGTGTGTGTGTGTGAGAGAGAGAGAGAGAGAGAGAGAGAAAGAGGGGGTGGGTGGGTGGGTGAGGGTACTCGCTGATTCGTTGTCTTTGTTTATCTCTTTTTATCTTTCTCTTTATCTCTGACGCTGCTGTCTTTCCCTAGCGACGAATGCTGTCGGCGAAACACGATGTAGTCAGAGAAGGAAAAAGGGAGAACCCAAACCTTGTTTCTGGTCGTGTTGCTTGGGCGGGCAGATATAACACTGTGCCTAAGGGTGCTCGGGACTGCACCACTGAGGATGTCTAATCTGACTACTCAGTCTAAGGGTTGTACTTCTAACCAGGGTATGTGCTTCATTGGCAGCCTTCGTGCGACAAAAGCCCTGCATAAACAGAGGCCTAGAGAGGCAGTGATAGGGCTATAGTTTACAGTATTCAGCAGTCTCAGCTTGAAGAATGGTGCTGCTGGGGTTGATCTCCGAGATTCCTGTCCATAACCTGTTGGGAGAGGGTAGACTGTACAATAAAGTATTAAGTTTAATTTAAACGGTAGTCAGGCATGATTAGAGACAACACACACCTGTCCTTCGGTACTGATGAAGGTCTGATATTTGGGTTTCTCACCTAGTGGGATGTAGCTCAAATCTAGCAGTGCCCAATAGGAATTAAGAATTTGTCTCGCAATCCTTGGAAAACTGTATCACCATTCGCTTTCGTAACAATTCTATATTAAACGTTTTATGTTATTTATTTATTTTTTTAGATTGTTTGTATTTAATATGCCTAAGGCGAGTCGTACAATGACGTGAAGCAAAAGTTCACTCATCAAACTTTATTCAAGGTTTGTTTTTTGAAGACTTCTAGCAGATTCTAATGTTATGTCTCGAATAGGGGAGGAAAGTACGGCTGTCACTAGTTTTTCACTACAGGTCAAGCAGGTGAGGTTACGTTAGATTCACTAAAAAGGGTTAAAGTTCACTAAAGTGGGCGTGGTTCAAAAGGCCGTAGCCAAGAGGTCAGCATCTCTAGGACGAATAAGTAGACGACACGAAGAAGGCTCGCCCGCATGCGATCTCGCACGGAACAAAAGGCTTTTTCAGCACTGAGATAAGGCTACGGTGCGGGTGAGAGTCTGAAAGGTCAAGGCTTTTCATCGGGGTCACACCTGTCCGCTCACACGCGCACAATCCAAATAAACCACCTCCTTCACGGTGCGGGTCAGCAGCTTATGGCACGTGGCTACAAGACTTAAGGTTGGCGCATATGCAAATATTTGGATAGTCTGACACTTTACCCCTCCCTTCTCTCCTGTCCACTTCAAGCATTCGGCCGGTCTTGTAATATGAGCAGCTTACTTATCGCTGTCTTTGCATATTTTACTCGTACGACACGGATTTTCAAATTTGCTGATGTAAAGCTAATCAGCATGCCTATAGGCCGTTTCTTGACCGGGCAAATGTCTGGGAACTCTTGGCAAAGCTGTGTGTGAAGGTCACAGACAGCCAATTTTTTTTCGGGGGTAGGAGTAGAGGGGATTGGTGTGAATGCCCGGGACAGGAGTGTTTTTGTCAACATGCTGGGCTATGGCTAAACGTGTTTGCCTACATGGCCAGTACGTCTGCCAGTACAATGGAACTTTGAGGCACTTTGAAGGTTTCACGCTTTTGTCCTGTTAAGACTGACGTTAATCCAATTGTGTGTGGGTGAGTCGGTGAGAGAGAGAGAGAGAGTGGCTGGGTGTGTATGTGGGCTGGTGCGCGCGCTTGTGTGCTTGTATGTGTGAACGTAGCGTAACTGTGGGTGGCTGTATGTCTAGATTTACTGGCACTACAATTACCTCACGCACACGCGTGACCTTCTACTCACAGAGGATTAATTACAGAAAGAGTTAACTGCCGTTGGGGCAAGAAGACTAAGATTAAGACCTAAAGTTCTTGGTCATTAGAACCTAAGTCCGCATCTCAAAAGGTTCGGGTTAGAGTTTGCAACACCTGAGAGAAGCAGGGAAGAAAACTGGAAGGGCAAATACTTCACTACTCCTTCCAAACGCCGAAAAAGGAGAGAGAGAGCTCGCAAAACAGAATGCGTTCCTAGTCTTTAAATATAGATTTTTATTTATTTATTTTTGGTGGCTTACAGAGGTATTGTCAATGCAAAGACACTGACACCAAAAATAGACCAAACCGCATCATGTCACGCAAGAAAAACCCTCCTCAGCAAACTAACATGCAAAATAATGAGTCGACTTATCTCTTTTATTTTCACTTCGTGCTAAAAAAAATTGTGGCATGTGCCCCATATTTGAGTCTTGGCCTGTCTATAGGCTGGTATGTGGAAGGCTGGAGATGGGAAAGTTATTCAAAATTTGAAAAACACGTGAAGTCGATTTCTCGCTTTTGGCTTTGTTGTTGTTTTTGTTGTTAGACCTCATCAGTCCAGAATCGCCTGATGCCGCCATTGAGGTCAGGGACAGCGGTGGAGCAGTAAATAGACGGGCCGCCCCGAATGGCTGGAACTCGCGTAGCTCGGGTTGTTAATGAGGACGTCCGTGAGGAGTCGTTGGCCGCCATCAATTCACGTCGCGAACTCTGATACACCGATATATCCGATACACCGATACATTCGATACACCGTATCCGCTGTGACACTGTTTACAAGCTTGGGGCAGATACGTATCGGCTCCGCTTGGCAAGTGTGCTGCGATACGTCTCGCGGGAGGAGGTTGGGTCCGCAGTTTCCCTCGCTGTTTTCATTCAAGTCTTGGCAGAGGACTGGATAGAGATTCTTCCCTTCGTTCGCTTTCGAGCAAACTCGTCTCGACCTTTGTCGTTCAACAGAATACAGAAGGCACACGCAGGCGTGATGGTAGGATGCGAACAGTTTGGCCAAAACTAAGGACTATTGTAGGATTATGCGTCAATAAGTAAATAAACCATGGCAAGATAATCGTGTATAAAGGAACAAGTTTAAAAAAAAAGTCAAGCACTGACAAAGTGGCATGATTTTGAAACCCAAAGCGTGACATTTTCAGCGGGTTTGTTGCTGACTGCAATATTGTTTAGTAAATAAATGTTACTTTGCCAGGTTCTATAAGAGACTCGAGTTGGGGAAGAGTTAGGATTAAGTTCGTACTCTTTCGAAATGATGCTAATTTCGAAGCAGACATATTTTTTGTCAGAGACAAGAAAAAGACGGAAAGTCTCAGCAAGCCATCACCCTAAGTTCTACATTGCTTTCTCATTTCCTTTCCTTTCTTTGAGGCGGTGAGAGGGAAGAAAAATCTCCATACGTGTTTTTAATCCCTTTTCACATTATCTGAGCATTTTGGATATCCCATTTCGCAAAACCAAGCGACAAAGGAAAATATTGAGGTGTTTTGATAAGAATTCTGTGGCGTGCAGCTGCAAGTGACCAGACAGGCTCGGTAGTCTGGGTCAGGGAGAAACCCACGGGGCTTACACTTCTATAACCAGCGCCAGCCCGCCGGTCCCTGAGTCCCTTAACGCAGATCCAGCTTTCGATCGAACAAGAACTCTTTAGGTGAGAGAGCAAGGGGAGTGATGATGTATGGGAGGAACAGGCCGAGAGAGGGAGTATATGAAGGGTTAATATTTAGGGAAAAATTATTATTCAGTTTTCGTGTCGGTGTATGTGATCTTTCTTTGTTACAACGTGCACATCAGTTTAACACTTCCCTGTGGTATAGCTTATTATAATTATTTTACTAACTAAGAATTGTTTAAAACGAGGTGGGTTGGTCTAACATAGTCATGTCATGACGCGATACAGTTTTACGGGTAGCTCATAAGGGTGGGACTAACTGGAAAGTAAAATCTATGAGGATTTATCTGCAAGGAATCGACATCCAGAGATAGTGTGGTTTGGAGATAACTTTTTTATATTAATTAAGCTTTCAAAAAGGTTGTAAAATCTAAATAATCTACTTGCGGGATTATGCTGTATGCCCCTCATGGGACAGACAGTAGATGGTTGAAAGGCGAGAGCAGGTGGACAAGATGGAGAATGGGTGGAACAGAGCCGTAGAAGGAAAATAAAATAATGAATGGGAAAATACTGAAAAAAATAAGAAGTAAGGAAATTGTAACGCAGTCGTGAATATCTTCACACTGCCGCTTGAGAATGTTGTTATTCCACGCGGAGCTTTCATACTGCGCATTCACACAAACCCGGTCCCGATCAGAGTAGCGACTATCCACCGCCTAAGGGCCGTAGTTACGAAACGAGGGTAATACGTTTCCCCAGGGCAAACTGGGGAACTCAAGAAAAAGCGTTTTGTTTCCGAAGTTTAAAGCAAGGTTTGACCCCACGAACACTACTTTGTGTTATTTTATTCCAGGGCACCATTGCCGCCACTTTATAACTACAGCTCCAGAACTAAACAACTGCGGGGGAGGGGGGATGAATTAGTGTTTTACGCCGAGCCAGCAGCTAAGGCTATATCACGGCAAGGCAGTCAGCCCTGTAAATAGATGCCACATTCAGAGAAAGAACATCGTGTCCGAGACGAGACTTGAACCCTAGGACAGTCAACCTTCACTGTATTGGTGACAGGCGCTAACCGTTGCGCCACCGGGCCACCCGAAACAACTGCAGGGTGTGGACACCGCTTTATGAGTTTGGAAATAAAACGCTTGTCCTTGAGTTACCCATCTCGGTAGATATAGGCGATATAAAACTAACCTGTAAATTTCAGGCTCCTTTACTTCAGCTGTACTTAAATGGAAACTTAAATATTAAATGATTGTGTTGAGCGGCCCTTTCTTTTAATTGTGCGAACGCTGTTTCTTTCACAGCTTCCTTGCCTGCACAAAGTGCTGATGTCGGGAGTTTTATGGCAGATCTTTTTTTGGTCTCGATGTTTTCCATGAGAGTATTTCATGTGAAGCGAAAGCTCCCATGCTAGACTTGTGTTTTTTCAGTGTGATGTTTGAGTGTACTTTGTTCTGGTGTTCATTTTCTTTTCCTTCTTAACTGGATGGGGAAATGATTACTGTTTGCCGTTGGCATCGGGTTTAAGTGAACGACCGACCCTTTTCTTACTTTTTCTCCTCATATCCTTCTTCTGGAATGTGCACCGCCTTGTTCGTTAAAAAATAACTGTCAAAGCTTTAGCCTTGCTTCAGCTGCCGTGAAGGTCGACACCACGCTGCTGTACCACATGTTCGAAGCAGATGGCTGCTGCCAGTCAACGTCGCAGTAGATGTCGTTGGAACCGGTCGTTGCCCTGTCTTTAAAAGTTAATGATCTCTTCTGTTATTTTTTTTAACCTCGAATTGTTAAAAACACTTACACACGCACCCTCCCTCTAAATACTGCAGGATGCAAAAGATGCAAAGTTTCTATTTTAGGAACGAAAGAGGTGTCGCGTTACAAGACCTCTTGCTATTTCATTTTTTGTTTGCTTTTTTTCCCCTCTTGCTACGGTGGTCGCACGCGTGTTGTTTCCACGGTGGGTTTTTTTTTTTTTAGTCTGAAAAGGAGAAAGGAAGCAGAGTTAAAGTACAGGGAAGCACCGAGAGTACGTGTTACTGTTCCACGCGGGGTGGGGTGGGTGGGGCGGATATGGAGGAGGGTACTTCCGCCTCGACAAGAGTGTACACATGCGCAGAGCTCTTAGCGCTGTAGTAATGCGATCTGTCTATGGTTTAGAAGACACAGAAATGGTTAATGAGCAGTCAGTTTATTCAACGTCTTTTTGCTCTTTCTATTCTCCTTTCTAACCCACCCCAAAACTTCCCATTCCAACTCTCTCCTTCTCTCCGCTCTCTCCTCGTTTTTGATTGTTTAGCAAAGGATTGTTGAGCCAGCGGTTTGTGAACGCTCATCGGTCAGATTTTAACGCGGGGATTAGGTTAACTCTTTTTTTCGGGTCACTATTTTTTGCTCGTTTATGAAGTGGTGGTGGCTTTTTGGGTTTCAAGTGAGCTGTAGAAAGTTAAAGACACCTACCGTCGCAAGACTGTACGCACGCTAATGCCATACGACTATTGTTGTTAAAGGACTAGTAGGGGGAGGGAGTAATACTTCTTTCTGTAATTATTGGGTTAGATACTATTTCCCTCCATCTAGGTGAACACAGGTCCCCCTTAACCCGAGATACACACCTACCAACATTTCCTAACATGGAAATCATTAACATACGGTCCCACCTCTCCCATTGGCCGATGTCTTCACAATGTAAATTAATCCATGAACAACTCTGATCTTTGTTGTTGACCTCTTCCTGTGCAAGGTTTTTTTTTGTATGCATATATCTCAAGAGTGGAATGACTTATCTACCAAGATTGCCGGGAAATTGTGACTGACCCAATCATTAAAGTAAATACTAGTTTTTTTAACGCTTGAACTAAGTGGCTCCTTGATCTTGTAGTTGATGTGTGCGTAAGAGTGTGTGTCAAAATGGTTGACAAGACTATGTCGAAACAGTGCCAAGCCCGTTTTTTTTAAGTAGTTTGTTTTAATAAAAACTGTAGTGCAAAACATTGCAGCTGTCTGCTGCGTTTGCTACCGAGTTGGAAACTGGAAAGTGTTTTCCCAGTGACCTGGCTGCCGCGGGACCTGATCCACTTTGAGTTCTGTGCAGCTTGTTTCAGTGACCTCACACCAGTCTTGCACCCGTTGCGCTCATTCTTACTCCAGGGAACTAAATCATTCACAGTTTCGAATTTTCTCCAGGAACCTTCCATGCTATTCTGCTTGCAGACTACCCCGAGAAACGAACCGGAAGTTGACGCGACCAGGGTAAAAGGCGCTCGCATGAGATTGTGTGTGTGTGTGTGTGTGTGTGTGTGTGTGAGGGGTGGGATAGTTCACAAGATTTACCGAGCGTTTTTCAGTACTACCTGTCATTACTCATCGCCAACGTTACGCAGACAACCTAGGATTGAGAAGAATGCAACGGCACAAGGAGAAAGTGTATGTAGCTCAAGACCAAACTAATCTGATAACCCCGTCATGTGATACTTCATGCGACATGGCAAGTCATTCGGGAGAGTCGTGCTGTAAGGTTGCGAATGGTTGAGGGCGGGGAATCGTGCTGACTGAATGAAGATGCGTAAGGTGCTTGGTGCTGTGCTAGGGGAGAAGGGTAAGGTGTGACGTATTCTGACCTTATTTGATAACGACTATTAAGCGTCAGCATGGTGTCCAGTTTCGTTGTCTTCCAGTAAAGGTGGGTTCACGGCCCGTGCTTTACTGCTGTCTGCAGATCATGGTCAGTCGCTTGGAAGCCAAACGGGACTTAACTTTGCCGTTATTTGGGGAGTGTAGGGGAGAGTGTTTTATGCCGAGCCAGCAACTAAGGCTATATCACGGCAAGGCAGCTAGCCCTATAAAACGATACCACATGGAGAAAAAAATAGCGTGCCCGAGACGAGAGCTGAACCCAGGACAGCTAGTGACAGGCGCTAACCGTTGTGCCAACGGGCTGCCCTCTTTATTTTGGGAAGCGGATAGCCAAGCGGTAAGAGCTGGCATCCAAACAGAAGTGGTGGATGGGGAGAGAAATTGGTGTTTTACGCCAACCCAGCAGCTAAGGCTATGTCACAGCAAAGCAGCCAGTCCTGTAAACAGATGCCTTATGCAGAGAAGCACTTGCACTTGAGGTGTGTGTGTGTGAGTGAGAGAGAGAGAGAGAAAATCGAGAGAGAGAGAGAGAGAGGGAGAGAGTGAAATAAATAAAGAAAGATCAAGTTGCCGGTCTGTCGACGTCTTTCCTTTCCCCAAAACCTTGCCAAAGTCAGCGGCCTTATAATTCTGATGGCTAGAACCGTGTTCAGTTTTTGGCCTTGAGCCACAGTGATAAGAGGGCGGTAGAAGAATAAATACGAGCCAGACAGAAAAAAAATCATGCAGATGACAAGGGGATTACACGTCTTCGCTTGTACATAATATCGAGGTGACCTTTGATACTACGAAGTTGTCTGGCGTATCAAACTGGTAATATGTAATAGTAATAATTTTGAACAGTACGGAGTAGAAGCAAAATCTTATTCAGAGAAAAATTACAAATACAGAGGAAGGGGGGAGATTTTTTTTTACGCCGAGCGAGCATCTAAGGCAAGCCAGCCAGCCCTGTAAGCAGTGACCACGTGCAGAGAAAGAACTGCGTGCCCGAGACGAGAGCTGAACACAGGACAGCCAACGTTAACCGGACTGGTGACAGGCGTTAACCGTTGCGCCACCAGGCCGCCCTACAATTACAGAGAGGCTGTAGGGGTAAACATCGATAACATTGGTGGTTATCCATGTGCACTGCAATGATCCACTAAAGATTTATTTGCCTACTGCTTACGTGCGCTCTGTCTCAACCAGTTGGTTAGTGCCTCTTCCCATTGTCCCCACTTTCAGCGCTTCTGAGTATAATGTACAGCTATACTCCACGCCCACCTCTTCTTCTTCTTCTTCCTGGGTTATCATGACGTCCCGTGCCACCCTTTTATCATTCACAATTCTGTTCATATATCTCTCTTCTTATTTCTTGTCTTTCTCTATGTACACAATGTCCTAAAGTATATTCTCTGCGACATCTGCTTCTCTGGCTCTCTGTCAGCGTCATATGTGTCAGTGGGTCTCTTCCCCACCATCCAGTCACCCCATCACCCCTTTTCACCCTCTCTCTTTTGCAGTACGACCTCACCACGAAATAGTGACTGCAGCTGTACTAGCTGAAGACAACAGCCCGCTTGGGCTTGCAGTCAGATCTTGTCGCACGCTGCATAAATAGACCTTCACAGACGTGTGCGCCTCACAAATATTTATGCCCCTAACGCATCTACATACCCCCTAGCGTGCGCCGATGATGATCAAAGAGAGGAGTTAAGACGATAGGTAGGGCTTCTGTGGAATAATTATTTATGAACTAGAAAAGCAGCAGCGTTTTAAAAAGCATGTCCTTCATTTACGACGATCGTTAATTACGCGTCACGTTTTGTTGGTCACAAGCACTAAGGTTTGCTGTTTTAAATAAAAGAGAGAACAAAAATAAAGACTGTGAGACCATGATCAGTCTCGTCATGAAATGGTAATGACATGCGCAGTGAGCCAGTCGAGAAATGTCACGTGGCTGGAGATAACGCCCAGTGAAACTGTTGCACACTGTTTCTCTTATTTCAGATATGCATTAGTCTTCCCAGCACCGGCGACACGGGGATCGCTAGTACCTACGTGTTGGCGTCAGTGATTCTTCGGACGCAATCGGGATCCACTTCGGCTGGAGCCGTAAGCGATCGGTAGTTGTCGTGGGGCTCAGCGTCTGCCGTTTTCTCACGGCACTTGTGAGTCGGCAGAGGTGACATCCACTGCAGGGGAAGGTGTGCCTTGGTGGAGACAGTCCTCTGTGTAAGTAGAATTGTTAAATTCACGCTCTCGAGCTTCTCTGCTTGTGACTTTCTTGTATGAGTACTCACGAAAATAAGCCAGTTCAGGAAGCTGTAACAGGTTGCTTTTTTCTTTTATTCTTTTTCTCTTGTTTTCTTGCTTTCTTCGAATTTTGATAGTCCTTGCGTATGGTCATTGGAAGGGCAAAGAAATTCTTTCGAGTAAAACCTTAGAGATGCATCATTGTGTTGTACTTGTGTACAACGGTTGTTTAAAGTAACACACACACACACACACACACACACACACACACACGCACTCACGCGCACGCACGCACGTACGCACGCACAGAGAGAACAAAGACAGGAAGTTCTGACAACAAAGCTTCCCTTAAATAAGAAAATCGAGATGCGAATCATCTGTACACCTTAAAGAGCATTATATTCGTGCAACATTAATATTTTTTTAATGTTTACAATTCCGCCGAGGAAATAATGGAGAAGGTGTAACGCTTACGTCTTCCAGCTATGGCCGCACCGTTCTTCGCACTATTCATATGGAATAATAATCTCAAGCATCTGTTGGATGACGGGTAGCAGGCAGTAAAGGGAGAGTTTAAAGTTTGTTCGTCATTAATTTAAATTAGCTGCAGCACGATAGGCCCCTTCTTTGGGTCCATCATCTTGAATATGGTAAGTTTCCCCTTGCGTGATTTCTAATTTTCACAGTGAGAGATCGGCTTTCCCACGGAAATAAATGTTTTTGTTGCAAATGGATTTCACTTTTACATGGACTCGTAGCGACACATCGCGTGCACACAGTTTCCTGCCAGTGGCCCCTAGGGCGTCTATTTGTAGAGACCCAATCAATGTACAGGATTGTGAAGCATTTTTCAAGATGGCACTTCATGCATACAGAGCAACAAAGCGACGCACATAGCACAAAACGATCTCTATTATCTCCTTACTTCGCAAAACTGAATATTTGTCATGTTTCAGGTCTCGCAGATCAACGGTTGCACGCCTGTCACAAATTTCCGCATTTTTGTTTTAAACAATATACACGCATCATTGGCGTTTACTCTTATATTTAAGCCATTGCTGGTATGTTGGTATGTGGTGCATCATGAAGTCTCTCGTGCGCTGGTATGTATTGGTATGACTTTATTGCTGTAGCCAAAGAATGTTCTCCTTTCATTGGGTGAAAAGATTTATTGGAGGCTACAGGCGCATGCCTATGGTCAGTGCTTCGATTTTGATGCAAAAAGTCGGCTGTTGGAAGCTCGTTCAGGTCAGTGACAGAAGTCCCCTTCCAGCTCCCTTCCAGTTTACCCGTTAGTAATGGAATACAGAATTTGTCAGGGAAGGTAAAGGGCGACGGAAGAAGAGTGCTTGGCGCTGCCCTTCCACATGCTTTTATCTACAGACGGTGAAGCATTTACAGCCAGAAGGCTGTGAGTCTTTATCTTTTATCAATCAAAAGAAAAGAAAAAGCAGCGAAAAAAGGTTGTATAGAAATTTTTTTTCCAAACTTTATTCTTATTATTCATTCCAAGCATGCTAAGATCATGCGGATAATAACGGTTTTCCAAATTGTGTCGTGACCACGTGAGATTGTACAGCAACAATCTCGCAATTTTTATCGCTGCTGACGGGCGTCATGACAACGCTTTGGTGTTTTTTGTTGTTTTTGTTTTTGTGTTCTGTTATTAGTAGACACCTGTGTGTTTCATGTCGTTACGGCTGTCCACACTTATGCCAGGTGCGAGAGTGCAGCTGACGTCATGGTTGTGTAGGTGTGATGGTGCAATTTATTCCCCTATATTGTCTCTGGTTCATGCCATTTTGATGCTGTGTGCAGTCGCTAGGATTGCGTGCGAAGCGAGGTGAGCATCAGAGACTGTGTGCTGGGGAATACGACCTTTGACGCCATTTCCTAACGTTCACGTCCTCATGCACTTTCCGTTGCCGTCCTTGCGGCTAAACTTCTGATTTTGTGCCCATGTACCTTATAGACGTCATAGCTTATGTTTTTATATTGTCAGTCTGAAATTATACAATACTGAAACATCCTTCAAAACTTTTTTCCTTATGGGAACTACTTGTTGGCATAGTTCTCTCAACTAAAACAGGCATAACTAGGATACATTTTAACTCAAATGATGAATTGCATAGGCGGATGCACGTTCTTCGTGTGATAGTAATGAATTTCAATCGTTTTTAATCTAAAAGCGCACAGGATTTTTCTCGAGAGGCAAAAATCGTCTGAACAAGGTGAAACATAGCTTCTCCATGGAAAGACGATTCATATGTTGATTCCTTTCGATGTGAATAATTAATCTCAGATTGGAACTGTTTACTTTTGCTTGAATGACATCAGTATATTTTTAGTAGTATATTCCTACAAAACTTGGGTCCATTTAACTCCCTCTGAGAATTCCTTTTATTCGTTTCTTTTATTACACATATCGACAGTTTCAATATAAGTAATAAAATAGATCTAAGAACAAAAGGTTTATTTCGTGTCTCGGAACCCTCATTTTCTAGCAACCTAAAAATTCTAATCAGACTGTAAAACTGCTACATCAGCCACGCTCTGATGGACGCAAGCCTTCGCGCGTTGGCCCTTAAATGCACTGGGAATCTGCAGCAGGTATACGACGACCACCACGCAACAGGTATTACATCTCTCCAACCTGAGAACCCGTCAGGTGCTTTGCAGTCATTTACGTGAAGTGAGCGCCTGCGTCCGCTCGATATGTCATGTTTGCACAGATCCCACGTTTCGCTTTTATTGCTGTACACATAACAGCCGATCATTGCTAGATGAAAGATGATAAAACAAATGCCTTTTTACAATTTAAAGACAAGAGGAACTCCCAGGATCAATTTCGTTGCCATGATCGATCGGAAGGTGTCAAGAAATGATTGTGGGTGAGTGGGTGAGAGAAGTGAATAGTTTGACTGACGGTGGAGGGGGAAGTAGGCTGCTAACTATTACTCTCAAACAAGCACAGGTGATGGGCTGTATTCACACCTGTTTCAGAAAGTATTGATCTGCAGTCGCGCTGAGTTCGTCGACTCAGGTGAACGAGTGAACGCGAGAGAGAGAGCAGCTAAAAAAAATCATTGGAATTAGTAGAATTCTTTCGTTTTCAGTTGGTGTCGGCTGGTACTGGGCGGTGACGTGAGTCAGGCGACAGACACAGAGAAGTTTGGATGCTTGGCTGCACCATATTCAACAGGTATGATCAGATAAAGTTTCTTAACTCTAGTCATATATTTGATGTAGTTTTCTTTCCTTAGCCATCTTTTTCCCACTCCTAAAATGCAGCGTATCACATGTGCGTCCGAGAAAGAAGACGTTGTCTGTCTGTCTGTCCATATCTTTCGCTTATTACTGCCATTTACAGCTACATCTAGCATTTTATCGTCATACCAGATTCAGCATCAAAGCGATTTACATACAAGAGTTATGTTTATTTTATTTTTCTTTACAACATCCAGCATATCTGCGAGTCTCGTCCAAGCTGAATATAACCTCTATTGCTTTCTAATGTCCAGCTATCCAGCTGCTCTGACATTCGTAGTCAAGGATAAGCCACGAAGGTTTATGTTGTTGTTACTGATTTTTCTGAACATCATTTTGTCCGCCTCACGAAAGATGTGAACCATCTTTCCCGAAGTGGTGTAGCGAGGTTGTGTGAACGCTGCAGTGAAATTAGTTTAGCGTTTAGTGAGGAAGACAATTTTAAGTTTATACCTCCATTGACACGTCCTGAAGCAGTGTACACTAGATATACTGCGCTCTCCTAAAGCTATACAGAGTATGGATGTTGTTAGTAACGTTTATTACTGACATGAAATGTTTTCTTATCGATCTTTAAAAACCATTATACCACATATCGCAAACAAAAATTGATGAAAACAAATAACCATGCAAAATAACACGCAAAGAGCACCAACCGACTAACCAATTAAACCCCCATCTATGCAACCCTTTCACTCACCAATAAATTGGAAAAAAATATGCAAAAAAAGTTTTTAAAAAGATTTGCTTTGATAACGATCTTTCAGTATAACTACCCTTCTTTTCTATACTGTACCTTTTCTAGATTACAAATGATGTACCATTCCTTGTTCATCTGTCAGCGTAACTAGAAACAACAAATCGACTCGCAAAGACAGCGTCGGGTTCACCTTCGACTTGAACTGGCGGTCACCCTGTCTGGGAAGAGTTAACGGGTTAAGGAAATCAATCACGTGTGACTGGTGTACTGCGACAACTTGTGAAGGCCCTTATTGGATATGATGTTGTTGTCGTCTCTTTTGGTATTGTGTTACCATACAGACCCGGCCATGTAGTGGATTCTTATGGCTGCTCGCTAACTAAGTGGCTCGTGTTTGCGTGTTAAAGGTCACTACAGTAATTATATTTTTCGATGCGATAGGGTTAAGGTCGTATAGTTGTACTTTGTGCAGCTTTCGTGCTATGGACTTAAAATTGCGTCTTAGCTTTCACAAATGATGTCCAAAATCTTTTTTCACCTTTAAAAACAAACTCGGCAATTGATTGAGAAAGACAAGCTTTCACCCGGGAATCTGTTTTTAGTTTATTTTTAAATCCTGAATGTGTCGACAGCCTTTACGGATTCGTGCTGCTATGACCAACGTATTACGATTCGATCGAATACGGACGTTCCTCAAGGCTCCTCTTTTTTAATCCATGAATTTGGCATTTGCAAATGGGCTCACATCGGTGGACGAACGCGAACGAGCTGTGGCCCAGCAGTGCAAGCAGCAAAGGATGAATCCAAGAAAATAAAAAGAGAAGGCAGTATGTCAAAATGTCGGAAAAGGCCTGCAGGCAAGAGACACGAAGTTCATTGTCTTTCAAATGGACACGGAATCGATCAGTTGAATCCGAAATAAATAACGAGCGAAACTTTCGCCAGGTGATGTGGCTGTGCAGGGGCCATTCACTTCTGGCATTCTGTATTAGCACCTGCTTTTTACAGTTCTTGCAGGTTATAGGACAGGGACAGTTTAAGTTGTTTAAGTCTGACTTTCCGTCCTGTCAGTACAATTTTTTGTATGTTTTTCTGCAATGCATAAAAATGGCTCAGAAGAGATTTTGCTTCTTTAGAACAGTTTTAAGGCTTAGAAACGTGTTGTGCAACTGGCCCCAGGAGACGGTTTCTACCTGTGTGTTCAGGAAGGCCGGTGGAGTGGGAGGGTTGAAGGTGAGTGGTACCGATGGATAGAGGTGATGGGGTGACGTACCTTTCTGCAAGAAAACTGTGTTGATAAGGGGAGCTAACCGGGAGGGGTGACCGGCTGACGGACTCGAGTATGCACTTGCATGAGCTCGGAAACACACACGCATGCACAGAAACCGTCACACGGTTAATTTATTTGATCTAAAGTAGGCATATGCTGCTATAACACATCTGATTCTGGCAATTTAAAAAAGAGGAAATTACACACGCACGCACGCGTGCACACACACCCACACACACACAGCTGTAGAGCACGAGAGCAAACCAGAACGCGGTCAAGCGGTGCGATCATAAAACGCAGCAGCCTAATAATCGCCTACATCGAACGTGTAAACACTCCAGTCACAATGTGAAAGCGGCTCATGCATCGGTGGTGGAAGACTTCACAGCAACAGGTGTTGCCGCCCTTTGCTTAGAGTCCACGGTTGGTGCTGGGCAGATTTATCGCTGCGATAGTATTGGAAAATATAGGGAGCAGTTGGACCATTGTACTGTCGCCTGTGGCCTTGCGAGGCAACAATGCGCCTGAGCACTTCGATCCCTTGTGTCGATACGTCAGAATAAAGCGAAGGTGTGTTGAAGGACGGCCATCACGTCACGTTTGTCCCAGGGGCTGCGCATGCGTCAGGCCTAGAGTTAGATCGGTCCGGTTCTGACCGTGTTTCAGGAAAGTTGACATCGAGCTGGTTTTCAGACGCAAAGCGAGCTGAGTTACGCTGGTCTTTAATTACCTTTGCATGGCTCTTGTTTTGTTTTGATCTTGAAGCAAAATCCGCCTACTGCTGATTTAGCAAAGGTTGACCAATCCAAAACCGGAGTTGTCGGAAAAAAACATCGAGATCGGTGTTGTGGAAGAGAAGGTGGCTGGTGGGTAGAGGGACAGAAGAGGAGGAGAGGAAAAGAGAAAGAGATTGACAAAGCTGACGATGGCCCAGATTACGGTGATCATGGTTGGATTGGGGAAAATTGAACAAGGTTAATGGAAGAGCTACTTCCTTAAAGAAATAGCAGGAGCTAGCTCAGAGGGAGGAATCTGCTTGGCGGTTCTGATATCGACCCTTTCCCCCGCCCATCTCCACCTTGTGCTGCTGGTGGTGGGCGGACGTGGGGAGGGGGAGGGATCGGTCTCTTCTCTCCGTCCATCTAGTCACCCCATATCGGGTATGGATGTAATCGTAATCTCCACCTGCGTTGAGAGCAACTGTACGACCTTACTAGCCTTACTAGATGTCATGCACACGCCCCCGTCTACATTCAGCGTGTGCAACTCTCTCTCTCTCTTTCTGTGTGTGTGTGTGTGTGTGTGTGTGTGTGTGTGTTACCCCTCTTTTCCTCTCATATTTTTCATTTGAACAGTCTTGAAAGCAAATCGCAGCCGGGCGGTCTGAATTTAGGGCTGTCGAAAAGGCATTGGGAAGTAATTCGAGTAAGCTGTCTTGCAGCTGGTCTCACCACAGCCAGAGACACAAGGGTGTGTCTGTCCAAAAAGATTTTGCTACTGGAGCTGCAAAGTGTAGCAATAAATCCGTACGAAACCCTTCTGCTTCTTTTCCCAAAAGAGTAAGCAGCATATAAAGCCCTGCTGGCAGTCTTAATGCTCAATAAATAAGTAAAAAATAAAGAAAGAAAAAACTCATACCTAACTGAAGTTAGTCTAGAAAAATCAAGAACATCTCACATATCCGCTTCTTCTTCATAAAAAAAAACGGAAACCAGACTCAGCATCTCATCCGGACGTTTCAAAAATAATTGGTGCAAATGCCTTGCTTGAAACATTCACGATGCTATTTCTGTCTTAAAAAATAACTGGGATGAGAGTGGTAGCTGTCTATTCCAAATGTTTTTCATATCCCTTTTTGCGCTGAGGCTGTTTGCATGGAACAACAACCTTTTGTAGTTGGCTCCAGCTTATAATTGAGCTGCACGCCAGCTGACTGTACGATACGGTCGCATGGGAACGATGTTATTCTTTTTGATTCGTTAAAAGACAAAAAGGCAAAAATTACAGTAAAGTTTCAAAGCACAGAATGGCTTATAGTGATCGCTTTAAAATAGCAGCAGTTTGTTTCCAGAAAGTCCTTCCATGTGTAAAAGTGGTCGGTGGTATAACTTCGAAACTCTTCAATATCAACTGCGGTCTTCATCTTCACTTGTTCTGTTCTCGTTTGCAAGTATGCATTGATTTGCCTTTTTATCTTTCGGGACACTTTTCTCGATAAAAGATTTAATCCACCAAATCCGCTGTTAAAGTTGTATAATGTTCATTGAAATGTCCTTCCATGGAGGGAAATATTAGCTGGTAGACTTTGTTTAGGAGGAACGGCTTCATCAGTAATGGCCTGTTACCATTATCGTTCACAGCTGACTTTTTCATCCGTTTTATATCACCGGTTATTTAAAGAAAAACAAAAATAAGCGACATGTAATTGGCGCAGTCGATGGCGAACATACACCACTTCAATAAGCACGTTCTTAAAAGCCAATGACTTTGTTGGAAGAGGACAGGGATCCCTTGGCGGTCACGTGGTCTACATGTGACTGACGGATCGCGAAGGGGTCAACATGAAACGTGGCAGAAAAACTGCAAACAGGTTTGGAAGGAGGCGAGGCAAGTGGAGGAGGAGAGCGCCTGCCTACTTGGAATAAGGGAAAGCCACTCTCATTTTGTGATTTCTGGCGGTTGCTGTATGTTCGTCAGGAAAATGTCGTTGGTTGACTCAGCCTTGTCTCTGGAGCAAGCACATCTGTCTTGCCGCAACAAGCATTCTGCATACTGATCTGGCAAGGGATTTCTCGTAAATTGGACCTATCGAGTTAACAACAATTTTGCCGGTAGACACAAATTGACAAATCTGTATTTATTTACTTGAAGACTTACCGCTGTTCTCTGACGCTGACCTTATGACACAGATGGAGCCAAGCAGAAACAGTGGAGAAAAAGTCAGCCTCTGAGTCACTGGCGAGATGGCAGTTAAGAATGCTCACGGGGAAAGGTATAAAAGAACGAAGGATGTGACAAGGAAAGACCGTGGGTGGTGGGTAGAATCAAGAGGGAAGGAACGCAGAAGGGAACGAATGAAATGTATTGGGTTAGTGGCAGTGTTGGGAGGAAGCCAGAAGATGCAGATCGACACTGAATAATGTGGCCGCCCTGCACGCAGCGAAGCATTGCAAGACTCTATTCTTCAGCGGGAAATTGAAAACGCTGCGCGCAGGTCCTCTAGTACCCCAACTATGGCATGGACAATCTTTTTCAACAATGGGCAGGATGCAATTTCTGGTCACGGCCTTCGATATAACTCTCCGAGTTCATGCGCTTCTAGCGAGTTCAGTGTGCTCTGGCAATTGATAAGAACGAATCAGTAATGCAACGCGACGGGCTTGAAACATGAGCTGACCGACATGGCGACACAAGCTCTTCTCCGATTATGTCAGGACATTTTTTCCATTTCCTTTTGTTCACAGCATGAAATCTGCGTATACTTCTCTCGTATGAATGCATATGGTTTTTACTTCATTAACATTTGAAACCGTTGTCATGGAAGTGAACACAGAGGAGGTAGTTAACTCTTTTTTCGGAGACTCCTTTTAAGGGATAATCGATAGACTGTTGATCCTTTTATGATTGCCTTCGTTCGTCAAGTAATTTTACGGCTAGTGATGACTAAAGGCAATGCTTAAGCTGAAATCGCTATCGCTGACAAGAGCTGACTGCTTATCGGCGAACGCAGATGGAGGAAAATTCTCAACAGCATCCGCGTCAGTGCGGCCTTGACATTCCTCCAGTTCGAACCGGTTGGGAAACCGTAGCTGACTGAAGACGACTGTGGCGACGACATGATAGTGTAAGCAAGAAGATGCAGAGCAGTATCAACGCTGTACTGGTTTAATCTTTTCCTGGCTAATCGCTTTGTGTTCCTGGTATTCCGCGTTTGAAGTGAAACACTATCCTCTCCTAGTTCTCGCATCTTAATAACTGTGGCGCTAGGATTTCCTTGCCACGGCCTTTTGACCCCAGCAGAACTCTTCTACATCCCTGAGCCCGCCTCATCCGATGGTCAACACCGCTTGCACGTGTAAACACACTCTTTCTTTGTCTTTTTTTTTAAAGGGCCTTCTTAATAAGACACATATTGTCTAAAATGTGGCTATGTTTCGTAATTTTTCTAGACTACCGTCCTGAATATATCTGGCAAACAGTCATATATTTGACGATCAGTGCTCGGTTAACGCCCCCTGGACAAATAGACGCGAACGTTTGATCGAGTTTGGCCAAGTGACGGTGATATAAAATTGTTAGCAAACTGGCTTTATACAAAAATCTTTGGCCAAGTGAAATTTATATGTTTAAAAAAAAAAGGTTTTCCAAACTTGCTCCAGCGTTCATCCACATTTTATCGGTTAAGAACGAGCCTTTGGTGCTTGTTTATGCGCGTGTCGGTGACATAGATGAGGAGCGCGTTGAGGAGGCGGAGTGAGAGATCAATGAAAGAAGACCATGCTTTTAACCGATCTTCTTAAGGCACAGCAACATTTATCGCCTGCACGTTAACCAGCATGCATCACTTCGGTAGCTGACATTTATGTGTCCTTTGTCGTGAAGGAGCTCCGCGCAAGGACCGTTACCGGCTGGAGATATACCGTGATGCAACAGCAAACAGTTCGCGTGCATTGTTTCTAAACTTGGCTGGGGCCACGGCGATAAGGATGGTGAGCCCTAGGGCACGCTGTCACGAACTGAAACGAGAGTTATGGTTCGCAATCGGGCCCCGCTATGCTAGAAGCCGTGTCAGGCCAGTGCACCCTTGCGATTCCCACCCAGACCTATCTGCGTTCATGCTTTTGAACGAAGCAAGGGAAGTGGGAAGAAATGTAATGTTATCAGATAAGGGGACATGCGTACTAGACGTAAGCACACGGTGGTAAGCTTCCCAGGCTTCAGATATTCAGTCAATCCGCGAATTTTGCGCTGGATGAAGATTTCCGAAGAACTTTATCTTCCACCCTTTCCTTCCTCCACCTTTCACTGTTATGCTAACCTAACCGCAAAACTGCAGGACGGGAGGGGAACTAACGGCGCGTACGCTTTGACCGACATCATGCACGCTAATTATGACTTTCAAAGAAAACAAAATGTCTTCGTTTCTCATATTTGCAGGAATGCAGAGAAGTAAATCTTCTGAATGCGGAACAGCATTGTCATAGAGGTTTTAAACATGAATTATTCTATGCGCAGAAAATTCTTTTGCTGTGGTTGTCTTTCTTTAGTGGTACACTAGACGACTTTTCCACAAACCAAACTTTTTTTTAACTATCTGTACGCCGATCACAGACATGGAGCATGTCACGACTTGGGCGTTGCTGGTCGCAGAAAATGGGATATTAAAGAGGGCTAGTCCTGTGGTACCTTGGGCTGTTATGCCCCACCTTTTTCAATGTTGTTGATACCATTGCTGTATTTCTGTCCAGTTGTTTGGTGCTTGTGTTTTATTTTTGTTTTGCAAGTGATTGAGTGCGATGCTAATTCTTTGCACGGTAAAGGTCTAGAGGGATGTATTTTTTTCTTATTAGTGGGTGAAGCTCAGTTCATGATAGTTTCCAAAAAATCTGGATGAATATATCCCCTTTCGTTTCTCGAGAGATAAACGCCTGAAAAAAATAACCATGCACATGTATTAAGATTGTTTATGACACCGTTTACCTCAGCCAATGGGACAGATGGTATCATATGTTAATTATGAAAACGGGCGTGATTACCTTTCTATGCATGGTCACATTTGCCTGGTTTACATCTCCAGAACGGGAGCTGATAATTTTTACATAGAGCTTTACCCAATCATTAGAAAAAATTGCACCCTACTAGATCATCATCATCATCATCATCATCATCATCATCATCATCATCATCATCATCATCATCATCATCATCATCATCATCATCATCATCATCATCATCATCATCAGTAGTATATATATATATCACCAACAACAACACCACGCTGTAGCGGTAGCGTCAAGAACAGGATCAATCACATCCCAGAATCTTGCTATCCTCCCTCCCCTCCCTCCACTCACTACTTCTGGGTTGTTATTACATTTCTCGTTCGCACGCTGCCCACCGGGGGAGGTAATTGAAAGGGAGCCATCCACCAACGCACGAGATAACGGCCTTTTATTCTGATTTCCGAATGCAACATGCACTTTGATCTGCCGCATGCAGCTTTACGTTTACTGGCGTCTCCGAAAAAATGCAATCGTTTGGTGATTAATTAACAGGTTGCTAAACTAGGGGATAATTTGTCGGTGCGATAGACCGCTGCTGATATGAAAGAAATAAATCGATGTCACGAACTTCTGGTCATGGGGGAAATAAATGTATTCAGATGAGTGTCACTTTGAGTCTTCTAGTCACTTGCTATATCGCATCACGTGATAAATAATTGCTGCTTCGTGAATAGAAGCTATTCGTGTAATAGCATGATTGATTTAGGGTTCACAGTGAAACATTTTCCGAACCAGTTGGAAATAGGGGCGCACTGCTAACTTGTAATAAAGATTTGAACGTCTAACAAAAGTTAGTGGGAGGGAATAGTAAAGCCAAGTCATTCTCAAATAACTGTGATATAGTTACAAGGCTTACAATTAGTAACAGTTTACTCTTTTGATGTTTTAAACAAACACTCCCATCTTTTTCTTGATGAAAAACCAGCAACGCAATCGTCCTTCTTATGTTGCTTTTGTGTGCTTGGCTTGGCTTTTGATCTGACTTTCTTGGGGATCTGATGGAAGGCGATGGAAATAGCTATTTCCTTTACTCATGTGTCGTTTTCGGAAGGAAAGAGAGTAATTCATATTCTGTGCCAACATATTACCCACAGCTAGTGAGTAGAGATGAAAAGTTGCTTCCCATATCTATTTCTCAAAGAAATAAAAGTAATAAAAAAGTACAAAAACAACAATAACAACCCGCATGCAATTTTGAACAGCCGAAGAAAAAAACAACAATGTAAGATCCGCTGCATTGAGATATGAGTGAAAGCCACATTTCAAGGAAAAGAAGAATGTTAAGAACCCTGGGGTTGAATGGAAGCGGAGGCGGAGGCTTAATGACACCAACGCGTCAGCCTGGCATGCTGGGAAAATGCTCATTCCATGTTTCAGGAAACAATAAAGCCCCTGGACGCCTTGATTTACCTCTTTTCAAGTTCTGTAGCTGTTAGCTGTTTTCTGGTCGATGTGGATTAGCCGCCTGCCACAATCCTTGAAAGTAAGGGGTAATTTTTTTCTTCTTGGGTCGTTAAGTGCTTTCTGGCTGACCTTGTAGCTGACTCGTCCTAAATACTACCGGCAACTGAAAAACAAGTTCTTAAAAGTTGTATCTTTTTTTATATCATTTCTGTTCCTCGTTTGTTTACATAAGATTTAGTAAAGTGGAGGTGAATGAATAAGTTACACAATACAGAATACACACATGCATAAACACACACACACACACACACACACTTGTAAAGTGGTACAAATGCTGGCAGACTGGTAAATCGGTTGAACAAGCGAAGAAGAGGAACAAACAAAGACAAATGAAAGGAGAAAACAAATGCGTAAACATTTTTTTACAAAATTGCAACAACAACAAAAAAAACCCCTCTCCCTCAGAAGCTTGACGACCTAAATGAACTCTTCCTTAAAAAAAAAAAATATAGCTCGTGTTAACAGAAGCCCCAAATTGCTGAAAGCTGAAACTCAGCCTAAAAATTGCATCAAAGAAATATGTTGCTTTGCAGTTCCTTTTTCTTGCCATTTTCTCATCTTTCTCAACAATTTACATTCTTTCTGTAACAATCGCAACATCCAACATAGAACGTAAATCTTGACACATAATGATTTATTGTAATCATGTGAAAGTAAGGGAAGATTCGGCCGAGATGCTTATTTTGGGTTATGGAAGTTCTTTAACCTTCCTGACGGCAAGAGGAAACAGTGTGGCTGTCTCTTGCTGCCATGGAGTCGATGGCTTGCCTGGCGTTTTCTCTACAGCGTTGAAATAAAGACTGATCAATGGTAGCATTATAATCTACCAACATGGGCTGCCCAGATCGGTTTATTCTTAAGAACTGCGTCTGCGGGACTAGCATGAAATTTGTTTTGCTGTGTTGCCATATGCGTGGGTATAGTTTTTGTTTAAATAGATACTTAAGTCCTAATGGACAAGAACTAAGGTTTGTACTCCGGTTTTATTTATATTTTCGTGTATGTGATCTTTGTCATTTCTATCGGCATTATTTTTGAAGCATTAAAAAGATTGCTGTATAGGTGGGGATGCGATGGATTCAGTCAGCTGGAAAAATAAACTGCATTGAGATGATCGATTTTTGGGGATACCGCTGTTTTGTGAAAGTCGAAGAGAGACGAACTGCAAAGAAGGGCTGCAGAAATCCACGCAGCTTTTTTCATCGCTTTTTTGTTGTTGATGATGTTTTTTGGAAGCTTTTCAAAATAATTTTCTCGCTCTTTGTTTTCCTTTTACGCTGACTCTCTCTCTCTCTCTGGAGGTGTCTTGCTCGTTGGCTGTAAGCACCTCTGGAGATCAATTGTCTTCAGCTGAACAGATCAGACCTCCCTCAGCACCTACTCGGTTTCCAGAAGCTTTTCCTCGAGGCTAATCGTTGCCATTTTGTGTTTTTTTGTGTGTCAGAGTTACATAAAAATGAAGACTGGGAAAATAACGTGTAAATACCGTCCATTTTGCTCTCTTACCACTTATTCCCTCGACCACACCCTTTCCCCCCACATCCTAACTCTGATACACCGAAGAGATGCGTGATGCAACACCTTGCTTACAGACATCTGATCACGGGATGTGACAGCTATCGGATATCTGGCTATTGGCCCTGACAGCTCCCTGACAGTTTTCGGATACCCGTCTACTGATGCTGACAAATCTCTTCTCTCTGTCCACCGAAACTGATTTTATGATACCTGGGTATCGATCACACAATTCCCTGAGGTTTGACAGTCCTAGTAAATATCTGTCGACCACAACCGGCAGTCCTCTGCTACCCGTCAAACAAAACTCACATAATGATACCTGTGTATCGAAACTGTACTGAAACTGGTCTATATTACCTGTCTACCGTCTTGTTAAGCATCATTACGTGGTTCTTGACTTTCAGAGACTTGCTGAAGACGACGTAAACCTCACGTAATGACGTAACAGCTGAATAATACTCTGTGGAACTACGTGCCTGACTTGAGTAAAGCCATAGCAACAGTTTTGATGTTTTGCTTAGACAAACCGAGATTATTCGCTCGTCTCCGCTTTTGACTATTCTGCCTATTTCAATTTTTGCACGTTCAATGGAAATTCAATGGACTACTCCGTTCTTTTTATTGACCCACGAATCATAGAAATTAAAAGATAATATCGGTCAGTCGTCCCTTGACCGGCACCTGTCGCCGGGGGGAGCACGAGGATAGACGCGGCAGCTGACAGGGTCCACCACTCTTGCTTATTGTGGAAGATAGTGAGCAGATCCTGTACAGTTCGTAACCCAGTTCTTCCTCTGGCCACCGCGGCGTCGGCCGCCCTCCAAGGTGCCTTTAAGGATAGTCTTCGACAAGGTGTTGTGCCTGGTCACATGGCCAAAGAAGACCAGTTTATGTCGCTTGACTGTTGATAGTAGAACAGTATCGGCACTAAAAGAGATTTGTACAGCTTGTAGTTGGTAGCCTAGCCATTGCCGCTGTTGCTGTCACGATCCTGATGCTGATATCTGGTGTGAAGCTGTCATCCTTGGAGAGGGTTGCTCCCAAGTATTTGAAGCTGCTTACCTCTTTGAGCTGTACCCGGTTCATAAAGATCTCTGCTTTGCTGTTGCCACTGATAATAACTTTGCTCTTTTTAGTGCTGGTCTCTATTCCATATGCATTTGAGCTGTCTGTCAGTCTGTTGGTGAGGTCTTGCCGTTCTTTGTTAGTACCTGCTAACAGATCTATGTCACCTGCAAAGCACAAGTTGCAGATTGGTCTTCTACCAATTGAAATGGAAGTACGATGGTTGTGAAGAGCTTCGAGCATGATGTTTTCCAAGAAGATACTAAACAGCGCCGGTGATAGGGGACATCCTTGACGGGCCCCTACTGTGGTGCGAAAGTAAGCTCCTATTTAGTTGTTCAGCAGTACTGCAGTCTTTGAGCTATTATACAGCGCTTCAACGACTTGGATGAGGCCTTCTTTGATGTTGAATTTTTGCATGACATGCCATAGCCCCTCGTGCCAGACTCTGTCAAATGCCTTTATAAAGTCATTGAAGTTGTGGTAAAGGTCCCACTAATGCTAAAGACGTTTTTTTTTATAAGGAGACGACATTTGAAGATCTGCTCAACTGTGCTTCTACGTGGTCTGAATCCAGTCTGTTCTTTTGCTAGCAGCTTTTCCGATGTGGTTCTGTATGACCTTCTGCATGGCTTTGCTTGGGTGGCTGATGAGGCTTATGGTTCTGTAGTTCTGGCACTGTTTGCTGTTGCCTTTCTTGGGGAGGGGTATGATAAGTGACTTCGTCCATTCTCTGAACCATTCCTTGCTCTCCCAGACTCTTTTGCACAGGACAGCCAGTGCCTTTGTAGTTTTTTCACCACCCTGCTTGAGCAGCTCAGCTCAGATAATATGTCTGTGGAGGAAAAGAGATGCAGAACGGGGTCAGCTTGTAGATTGCTGGACAGCTTGCCAGTCCCCTCTCAGTATAGCATATGCATGTCTCATTTGTAGCAAATGTTTGTAGGAAAAGTGTTTCTAGGAATAATGTTTCGAACGAGATGTGCTTTACAAACGAGAACTTCGACAATTGAGCCCCTATACAGGTGACATGCAAGGCTGTGGTAGCGAACACAGACAGTTAATGTCAGATTATGAAGGCCATTCAAGCTTTAGAATCACAGTACAGGAAGCATGGGTCTGCCGCTGGAAATGAGGGAAGGGTTGTTGTTTGAGGCATCGAGATGTCATTAGGAAAAGACTTCGTTTGGATTCGATTGTAACGGCTTAAAAAAACCTTAAACTTTGCAGGTCAGTTTGTTCTCATTGAAGCTGCAAAACGAAAGAGAAGCCTTCCAACTTTGACTGGAAAAAACTTGTTAGTGGTTTTGTAAGAGTTTAAAATCAGGCCGGGCTAGATCGTAGGAGTGGAGAGGATATAACATTAGAATACCGGAAAACAACGCTTTTAATAATAATAATAATAATAATAATAATAGTAATAATAACAATGTTTTATTCTGAGGAACTACGATTTGTTAGGTGTGATCATGATATTTCAAGTACTTTGGTGATTCTGCTCTGTACCACACTTTAATTAATTTATTCGAATGAAAACAGCAGCTGAATAAAGAAGCCAAATTCATGGATGGTTGAGTCTCGGGTTCAGTAGGCGGTAGGCCCCTAGGCACAATTGTCGTTTGCGCAGATGACCCGGATATGTCGCGTTGCTGTTTCAGCATCCTGCGTTTTTACTGTAATGATGCTGTGGGCGCATAGTCTCTATAATGACGTGTACTAACCCCAAAGACCAGGAAAAGGCCACATTTGGTCTCTTCAGCATCAGCATGGGCTGTGAGAGATTACTGAGGCTGTCAGTCATTTACAGCGAGTCTTGATGTCAGCCTGTAGAAGGAATAAAAACTTGTATGCTTAGACTTTTGTTGCGAAGCAATCGGGGAAAAAAAACCTGACGTCTCATCTTCCAAATTACTTCTTTCTAGATAAGAAAAAAACGTGTTTCTCGAACATCCAGTGCATGTGCAAGGTAAGTCTTTCTTTTTGAGTGCTTTTCCATCATTATGTCTCGGCAGACGGCAGGTTGTGAAATTGCTCTCAAAAAAGGACCGCTATTTAAGTAGCAGAGGTAATGTTACTTCAGGGTTAGTCTCCTTTCTATCTTTCTTTATTTTTCTCTCTATTTCTCTCTCCCTCACACACACACACACACACACACACACACACACACACACACACGCACGCACGCACGCACGCACGCACGCACGCACGCACACTTTCTCACCATCTTGACAATAATGAAAGAGTAAAGAACTCGACTTTTGAAAATATACATAGAATAGCTCTGGTGCTTGCGCACAAGTTTTTGAAAAGCCTCCGTACATAAAGTCAGGTTGGATTCTGATGGTGGGAGTAAATCTATAGTGCACCCCGTGATCAGAGCAGAGTTTGAAGGGTGGGTGGTGGGGAGGGACGATCGGATACACATGCTCGCGATCGATGCTGGCACCAAAGTAACTTTAGGGAAGACGGCAACGCGATTTGGTTGTATCCGAGACTTCAATCTTCTGCCTACGACTGGCGGCAAACGTTTTATGATTGTCAGACAAAAGCAAGGGAGCTGGGTGGGTGGATCAAGGCGGACTGTGGGTAATCAACCGGGTGTCACTTACCCGTTTCGCCCTTGCGTCATAAACTTCTTGTTTGACCATAAGCTTCGACTCGGCTTACTTTCCAATGAATCCTATTCTTTAATTAGATCAAGGGATTTAAAAACCAACCCAAACGATCTTAATGGCGGCATGCAGCCTGTGTCGTTAGCTGTTCACTGCAGTGTAATTCCGAAAGAGATAACTTTACATGTCTTTCTCTGTCCATTGTCAATATTGCCTTTACTGCTTGTGTTTTCAAGACATTAGATGATTTACACTTTACTGCTGGAATCATTACCTGAAGCCATAGATGTGTCTTTCACAAGCCTGGATTTTCCTTACAACCAAGTGGTTCGCCGTTTTTCTTTAAATCTGCAGTGCCTCGGTTTATTCAGATATGTCCAATAATGTACTGAGACGGGGTAAAATTAGAGAGTGGGGTTGAAGGGAGCAAAGAAGGGGAAGAGGCAAAGGAGAATGAGGGAGAGAAAGAGAAAAAAACAAACAAGAATAAGTGTTGTCTTAGACCGGTTTTAACGGAGAAACCGACACAAAACTGTTTAAGGTGACCCTAACCCAATATTCCATAAACGCAGCTGAGCATATTAAAAACATTTTAAACAGACGATCGCTTTCCTTTTAAATCTCCACACCCACTCAGTTGCGTCGATGGGAGAAACGGATCTTTAAAAATGATTAAAAAAAACTTCTGTAACTCAATTAAGACTGTATTCCCTGTCACCGATATTTCTGTTGCATAATTTAACATGGCGTTAACTAGCTTCTCTTAGTTTTTTTGTGTGTGCAAATCGATCATCACGAAAGATTAGGTAGGCTAACAAAGGAATAACAAACTTCTTTGCTGATTTGTGTTCACTCAAGAAAAGGTTGGTGGTGGGTGGTGGAAAAGACAAAAAAGAAAAAACCAGAACGAAAATCGGCCAGTCTACATAAATTCGGGTGTGCCTGTTAGAATTTGTACACTCAAGGCTCGTGGAGGACGTCAAGATAAAAGGAATAGGATACGTGCAGTTTCCTGTGCGTTGACTAGAGCGCAAATTGGCATCCGAATCGATTGTACAAATATGGGTCTCAACCGTGGGTTGTATTCCGCTCTGTTTGTAATTCACCCATCGTGGCCAGGCGAAGACACACAAAGGACTTTGTGGAGGTGCGGTAACCCCCAACTCCATCCCTCTCCCGCTGTTCGATGCAAAATCAGGTCGATATTCAATGGTACGAAACTCCCACCCTACAAAAAAAGAAAAAAAAACTGTTGCGATTGATGAATCTTGATCTCCGTCATGGCTAGGGATGTCCACCACGATGTTGACATCATCTTTCCCAAAGGCAGCCCACGGTTTTCTGGGGTTGTTTGATACACAAAAGGTGAATAACAACAGCTACTTTTGAAAGCTTTGAAACTGCTATCGATCCACTCAGCGGTGCCAGGGCCGTGCAGGATTTTCTTAATTAATAGGTCTTAACGCCGTGTATGTTGTCTGCTAGAGCTTTTGAAATCACGCGTTTGCGGGAATGAACCATTGGCAAAATCAGTTAGAATAATTTCATTTCGACACTCAATCAGAGATCATGATCTCAATCAGAGATCATTGAATGAAATTTGATGCAAAACGGAAAAAAACAGAGATGTGTCAGCGAGAAGCACTTCCCTATCCAGCTACATTCCGGTGAAGTCATGTTTTCGAACAATTTTGGGGGTTACTTAAAGGATGCCAACCAGGTTTATTTTCTTGTTTCTTGAAGCTTCACATAATAGTAAACAGGCTTAATTAATACATTACAAGAATATAAATAAATAAATTAATTGATTAAAATTAAAATGAAACCAAGACAAATATTAGAACCATCTGATACCGTTTTCTCCTAGAGCAAACCTAGCAGAGGTTAATTGCGTTAATATTTAGTTTCTTCCTCAATTGGTTGTATTCATGTTAGCTTCCACAAAACCTAGTCGCGAATCCAGGAAGCCGTCACAACCATATTTCTGTACATTATGTCAATGTTAGAAGATGAAGGACTAAATGCTAGCAGTTCATAAGCTTGCAGCACTGGGCCAAAATAACACCTAACTAAGGACAACTCAGTTACAAGAGCACCAGTCCCAATGTTAATGCGAGCGAGGTATTTCTCGTGAATCCCTCAAAATAGAATTTTAAGGAAGCAGGCGGACTGACAGGTAATATTGCTGTGGTCCCGGAAAAGCTCTTCGAACGCGCAGTGTTTGTCACTTCATTCCTCGCCCCACCTTCAGGCTGTCAATTTATTCTGCTGAGCTATTCCCGGGGCAAGATTCTCAGGCGGACAGGACTTACATCGCTGGGTTCCCCGGCACGGCACTTGTGCAGAGCGCATCGCATCCGGGCGGTTTTGAAAGAATGTGATGGAGAAACTGCGCCTGGCTGTGCTGACGAGCCTAATCTTCTTCAGCCTCTCTCTAGCCGCTGGAGCAGCATGACATTAGTTTCAAAGATTGGCGAGCGTTCCTGTGCAAGCCGGCAAGATTAGCCTTTCTCGCAGCTCGGCAGTCCCCTAAGCAGGCAGAAGACTGGAACAGAATGCCCAATTTTTCCTCTGTGGTTTCCTCAGTGGGAGCCGACGAAAAGGGTTCGATGCAAATCTGCTCCTAACTGACAACGGGTCCCGTGGTCTTCGCGTGTAGTCCTTAGGAAGCAATTTCACGTTTGATATCGTCCCCCGTCCCGAGAGACGCCTGCTGTAACGTCAGCAATTGTTATGGGGTGGGGGTAGAGTGGATAATTTACGTGCACGCGTTCGCTACACATTCGGATCGTGGACTGTGTGTCGGGAGCAAAGCACCGAGACCCAAATGTCAAGGTCATCTCAGACCGTCCTCTTTAAACCTCAGCGTGTGTGAGTGCAGCATCTTGTCGAACCTCGGTGTGGTTAGAGAGCATGGATTAATCCAAGAGACAGTTTTTTTTACAGTGGTAATGAAAATTTGACCGAGGAATTCGCATTTCTGCTGGAAATATTTTACGTCTCTTTTTTTGCAGCGAGGCCTTCTCCGGAGATTTAAGGTTTTAAGATGTGATTGACTAACATAGCAGGCAGCACATAATATGGATTTTATGATGCTGTGTAAGGGTCCTACATACCAAAGAAGCGATGTGTTTTCAGGATCATGAGCAGTTAACGTAGAACAACGTAATCAGCAAAAAAATGTTAGTTGAACCTTGTTTTTAAATTTGACCATGATAGGAGCTTGGAAACTTTTATGTAGTAACAAAGTTACTTGTCTCTGATGGGATTCTTTCATTTTGCCTGTGTCTGTGACATACTATGCTTAAACGGTGTCTTATCCCCGACCAGTTTGCACATCACAAGTGTTTCTAAAGTAGACTCCTTTCGGTTTAACCCAGTGTCTGTCCGACTAGATACATTGGAATATGTCCCCTGCAGTCGCCAAAGGTTCATGTCTTCGTCTGCTGTATTTTACGACTGGTCTCCCTTTAGACCCATTCATCCTTTCACCTTCATTAGAACCCCTGAACCATTTCATTCAAGAGTATACACTCTTTTCTTCTTCTTTCTTTATATATATTTATATATTTCTATTTTTGTTTTGTTTTGTTTTGTTTTTTTCGGTCATCTGTCTCGTGGATGGGGAAAACATCACGGAAAGGTTTCAAACCCTCCACACCTATCCCTCTCACGATTCTCCGGTTTTTAACGGCAAGATTAAGAAGCCCGAAGCCGCAAAAGCAAGCTGAATCGGAGAGCTGTCGAAGGTATTTGCCAGGGGAAGAGAATTCAAGGTTGAGAAAATGTCACGCCGACTTAAGAGTAGAAGCACGAACCATTTTCCCTGATCCCACGCTGCTCTGCGGAGTTGTCTTTGGAGGTCGTGCGCGCGACAGTCACGAACTGAGAATTTGCTGTCAGGGACAACGCTGATTGAGTCTGGGAGCTACGCTACACTTCCCTTGCTTGTCGGTGGACGTCGACTTAGAAAATAGAAAAAAATAGGACGAAGGAAAAAAAAGCATAGCCATTAGAAGAAGAAAAAAGAAATCATTTATAACAATTCGGGTTTCCAGTAGAGGTGATCTTTCTAAAACAGTTTGAGTATCTAGAAATTAAGCAGCTTTACAGAACCAGGAAAAAACTGAGAAAGAAATACAGTGTTACTGAATTAGCAGTGGAGACACGCTCACGGTTCTCTGGTTCCTGTGTTCTGAAGATCTTTTTTTAAAGTTCTCGCCAGAGAGAGGAAGGAAGGGAGGGAGAGAGCTGTAAAATGAGAGGATGAAGAATGAAAGGCCGGAGTGTTGCAGATGGGAGAGGAGATGGGAAAAGAGGAGGGAGAAGAGTGGTTGGGAGGATGGTATTGCCGAGAAAAACCGGTCCTCGAGTTACTTTCGCTTCAGTCTGATCTTCCACACTTTCCCTTCATTACAAATCCTTTCGGTTGTTAACATCGGAAAGCCTGTAGGAGGTTGCGGTTTGTTAAAGGGAAAGCATGCGTCGTGAAGGCTGAAAAGGATGGCTGGCTTTAAAATCGGTTGACCCTCATGAAGATATACAGCTTTACCAACAGTAATTTATGTTCCTCAATGACTACACCAGGTGATCGATACATACTTCTTGGCTACTTGCACATCCTTTTTTTTTTTTTTTGCACTTTTCTAGAACATGTGTCAACCTTTTCGTCCTCAAGTTCTGATCATAATTTTCTCTAAACTCTCTCTTCCCTTCCGCCCTAAACTTTCTTTCTTATGTTGTTCCTCTGTCCAGATGGGCGGTCCGGTGGCACAACGGTTAGCACCTGTCACCAATACAGTGAAGGTTGGCTGTCCTGGATTCAGCTCTTGTCTCGGGCACGATGTTCTTTCTTCCCCGTGTGGCTTCCTTGCCGTGATATGGCCTTAGTTGCTGGCTCGGTGTAAAACACCAATTACGCCCCCTCCTCTGCCCAGATCGTTTTTCTACTTAACTTCCAATTGCAATGCCAATGATCGGTCCTATCGTCGTCCAACTCATCTCTCGTGTCATCTAATGACTGCCTCGTGACTTTACGTACAAGTTTTACTTCCCTTGCGTACCTGTCATTGTCAGCTATTCTACCTTCTGGTTCCGCTTGTGAGGACAGGGATCTTCTTATCCCACACATTTTTTAAAGGGAAGCAACCTCTCTCCACCCTTTCCAAACTAGGCTTTTTGTCCTCGACTATCGCATTGGCTTAACAGCTACACCTTTTGTCGATTAAAGAGCTGTTGGCAGTCAGTGACAGTCATAAACAAAATACAATTAAAAATGGAATTAAAAAACTTTTAGGTGATCTTTAGTCAGCCTGTCCGATAAGAGTAATGGCCCCATAGCAAGTCGTCACGCTGTCAGATCACTTTTTTGAAGGCTTGTGACGACTTTCCTTGGATAGGGAGGGGTGAACAGGTGAATTTTCTAGACAATGAATCCTCCGAGATTAAACCTCTGAAGGCGATCACATTGAGACGATAGTGCAATAAGTCTGAGAATTGGTGAACAACATCAATGAAGGTTTCTGCCAAACAGACCAGCATTGGCGAGGCACGAGATAAGTACCGTAAATAAATTGATAGTGCTTTCCTGCTAATGACTGCTTGCGAGTCTTCATTAAAAACCTTCTGCTGTCTCTGGCTCCTTTGGTCGACCGTCGATCATTCCTGGATTTTCTTTGTTTTGAAAGACCTATTGATGTTTGACTTTGTTGTCAGTAGGAGATTTTCTGCGCGCGTTCTATCCATCGCCATGCTTTTCTGGTACTCCCTGCGAAACGACCGAACCCACAATCCTCCGCGAAAGCAGCGTCACGAGGGGTGTCATGTGCAAAACCTGGCGTTTGGGTGCGCTAGGGTCACAGTCTTCTTCCCACACGTCTCTCGTGTCTCATAATTCTTGGTCTCAGATTTTTACGCTAATTATTCGTACACGGCTTCCATTCTTCTCCCGAATGTTCGTGTTTGGTCAGTGTGACACGTTCTAATTTTAGTCCGATTCTCTCTCCCACGCCTCCACCCCAGTCTTAGCATGACTGTGGATTCGCATGGTGGGTGGACCTAAGTCGCGGGATACCGTCATCAAAAGATCTTTTAACGAAACGCTTATGTAGTGTACAGGCACAGTTTAACTAGCCGTGATTATCTCCTCTTTGACCACCTGTACTTTTTACCCAGCCTTCTCCTGCTTTCTCTCTATCCTGCAGCAAGCGCACTCTTTATGCGTACTCTATCCTGTTAAACGGCAATGCAAGGGCGCTTGTTGGTGGACAAGTGTAGCTGTCCCTGCCAGAAGCTAAGTTGACCATCTGGATCGGACGTCAGACATTCTCTTCCCGGATCTGCTTAAAGGGACCAGTAGGGGGCGCTCAGCTCGTCAGACGAGGGTGCCTTGCGATTATGGGTACGTAGCCAAGTCTAGACTGACTCTGCTTATTACTCTGCAGAGTCTACTTCCGCGTATGATAACAGCGTTTCGTCTGGACAGGCATGGCTA
Organism: Marisa cornuarietis; assembly: GCA_004794655.1. Classification (NCBI taxonomy): domain Eukaryota; kingdom Metazoa; phylum Mollusca; class Gastropoda; order Architaenioglossa; family Ampullariidae; genus Marisa; species Marisa cornuarietis. Next base: position 11,883,770 of record SMMW01000622.1, read on the forward strand.
TTTAATTACTCACTCACCAGCGATGCGTAAGTCTGCATGCAATCTGGTTCATTATTTTCTTTGACGGTGAGCTTTTTTTCGGGCCTCTCTGCAGACTTTTCTTAATAAGAAAATAAGGGGATGCAAGGGTGGTGTCCAATTTTTTTCTATCCCAGGCCAAAGCCTAGTTATAAAAAAGTGTGACATAGTATAATCAAAGGCGTACAATAATTTTTGTCAAAGATGTATGCTGCTCCGGTAGGGCTCGGAGAAAAAGAAACTGCTCGCAGGAGGCGGGGATTAAGAGATTTGAAACGTGAAGTGTAACATGCCAAATCTCTGTTGTCTTTTAGAGTTTATTCTTTGGCCTCAAGGGAATGTTCAATGTTCCAGTCAAACGGATAGACACTACAAATTCCAGGCTGCATAATCTGCGTGCATAATGGATCTGACAAGTCCTCACTGCCAGTAAGAGGGCAAACAGCCCCCCCCCCCAACACACACACACACACACACACAGATACAATCATAACGCAAGCTTACACATTTCCATGCACACACTTGCCCGCGCACATACACACATACGCACACACATAGATGCATTTTGCTATTGAACTTCATTTAAATGTTGATAAAGAGGACTGTGTGAACACTTGGGTATCAGACACGTTTTTATGACTTGGGTGTCAGATGAGGTCTTAATTACCATAATTTGTTTTATAAGGTAACGATTTATAACTTTCTGCGCCTGATGCTAATTCATTCACAGAATGTCCTTTTATCAGAACGTACGTGTCTTGTGTCAACACTAGGTACTGTTCAAAATTTCAATGAGCCAAATAAAAATCCCCACAGAGGAGTAGTCCATATTACTTTGCTCCCACCACCGTGCGCAAAAACAAGAACCAAATTACCAGAGATTGATTGTTTCAAATAGGAATTTGACATTTGCCACGCGGGGTTGAGTAGTGGGTAGGGCCTTCTTGATTGGCTAGCAGGAAGGGAGGTCTAGCATTTCCTAAGCTCTACAAAAGTCCGGAGGCGTATCGAGTATGCCGCATGATGATGGTCCCCTTTGCGACGTTCCTTTTTTTAGAGGACACACCAGGAAGTCTCTCAGTTAGCATGTGCTTCACGGTTTGTTAACTTCTGCAAAACCTGGGAACGTTTGAAAGGTTAGTAAGAGGCGATTACGCACTGTAAGGTGGAAAGAAACAGCAACAACTTTGTGGCTGTGTCAGGAAGGTCAACTCCCTGGCCGAGGGAGAAAGTAATGTAAACACATAGGCTTTTTTTCTTCTTTTGGGCTTTTATCCTTTTGTTGTGAATCTTGACATTCGTGCTTTGCCGCCAGGTTCAGGCTATTCCGCCATTGCGCTAATCACGTATTGCAGAAAATCGCATCGATCACCCTAAACTCAGATTTCATAACGAGGCTGTGTGGCCCCAGTGCGACCTTTGATCTTTTATGCAAACCCAGCAATCAAAGGTGCTTACAAAAATGAGAAAGAGCGGTCTTAATCCTTAAAATCAGCAAGGCGAGTTCTTTTATGGGAAATCTCTCAAACGCAAGACGTTCAACTCTGCAAGGGGTTTCGAAGCGAATCGAAATGTACTTACTTGATGACACTCGCAGTTTCCACGTTCTGTAACAGCAGTTTGGACCATCCATTAACTGAAACTTGAGGACAGTGTACAGTGGCGATGTCACATTTTGTGACACCGAAAGTTGGTGTGTTGCCGACGAATCGACACTGTGATATTTGGAGCATATTATTTGCGGTTGGAACAGATATGCAGCGTGTTATTGCCCTTAGTCAACAACATGATGGCCGTGAGTTAATTATGTTTATTTAGCGGCTACGATTCAGCTACTTCTTGTTGTAACGATATGGTGGTTGCAATAACCTCGCGCCTAACAGGGATAGTTATTGCACATTCATTTAAGGCAATGGTTTTGTAAATAATGTCATAATGTGACGGTCAAAACATTGCTCATTCGATACCCTTGTAGTATTATAATACTATTGCCTTTATTGCACAATTCACCTGGTTGTAATTTTCCCGAATGAAATGGAGGAAGCTTTCACGACCACTTCAGACAGGTTGTAACGTGTCTCACATCACTCTCAAACAATGTTGCCTTGCATGCATAATGATTCGTGAAAACAAAGCGAAGGGGACAGCACCCAGCAAGGACAAACGTGACTGTTCGTCGCATCGATTTTCAGGATGAATGGTACCTCCGAACGGCGCCCCCTACGCGTTCTGCGGTTTAACTGACAGAATGTGCGAGGACTGACGACTGGTCCGAATCCAATTACTTCCACCCGCATCCTTGCCGCAGACTGCTGACACGGGCTGAATAGTTCCATCATTGGCAGATTCCTGCAACGAGGGAACGTGACCAAAAGAAAATGAATGAATAAAAACTCACACTTTTCCTCATGACTTGGGCAAACAAGCTAGTAAATATCTGTTTCCCGAATGCCTGGCACGCAACGGGTTATGGTGGCGGCCTTCATTACGACCGGCCCCAGTGGTTTTTCAGTCGGCAGAGACAACCTTTGGCATTTTCAGGTTCTGATCGCCACGCAGTGGCACAGTCCTGCCAAGATTGCCGAAGAGTGTTCTGCGCGGGCACTTTTGACGTAGAATGGCTTTGGTAAATTCTTTTTTTTTCTGCAGTCTTGTCCTCGGTGTGTGTGTGATGGAAGGGGAGTCTTGGGAAGGGGAGTATTCCAGCCATTTTCTTGCCGGAACGCTCTCAAGATTAAAAAAAAAGTTGAGTACTGCACAACGTCGTCAATTACTTTTGGGATGTGTATCCACACGTGCTTTTTTGCGCGTATGTACATTGCACTGAGGCTAAGTGTATAGCCGAGTGGTTAGGGCTGCGGTTCGATACCCGTGTTGCGCCCCAAACGTTCCCCAGCTGACCCAGCTCGCGGAGATGGGTACCTTAGAGGGCTGGGGAAGGTGAGGAGGAAAGGGAGAGAAGATGGGCACCGCCTTCGCGTAAAGCTGCCCCCAAGAAAAGAGAGGTATCTAACACCTCATTACCCAACGACCAGAAATGGTCAGGGGACGACCTTTACCTTTTTTTAAATTACACGGAAGCTGCGCTGAGGTCTTGCATGGCGTTTCGTGGATGCAGTTGTAAACGGTTTCTTGGAATCATTCATTTTTTCTGGGAACATTCTTTTCCCATCTTTCTACAAAGCTTCCTTTCCACGGTTGAATTTCATAATTCTCGAACAGAGGAAGTTTTTCACGTGAAGGTCTCAATATTCCTCGAGAGATCAACAAAGAATGTGAAGGTTGATAATTTGTCCTTACCAGAGTTAAAAAAAAAACCAAGTTGACTGCCTGGGTTGTCAAACATGGCTGTCCACGAAACAAAAGTCGTTGGATGATGACGCATGCTTTTGCTACAAAAGAGAGTCATATAATAAACTTTCTTTGAAATAGCTGAGACCAACCTGATCAGAAGTGACTAAAGGAAGAAATGTGTAGGGCTTGAATCCCAACGTTAACAAGAGAAGTTTCTAGAGTTTCGTGCAATCGGCTTCTGTTATTCGACCCGTTATTGGCAACCTCTGACGCAGTCTCCTTCCGCGTGTGTGGGCGTGCACTACTGCATTGCATGGAAAGTAATAGGACGAAAGAAAAAAAAAAAAAAGAAAACGGATAGTCAACTCTGCGTTTGATGTCTGTCTGTCAGATCGAACTACAGAAAATCTTTCATGCTGTCGAGCAAGGATCTAAAAGTAAGTCATTGATCTTGCTCTATATTTAAATCATTTTTTAAACCGTTAGAAGAAAGACTTCGCAAAAAACTTTTTTGATTCCATTTCCGTGTGTTAACAACACCCACGGAGAAAAATATTAAATATAAAAAAGCAGGTGATGCATTGTAGAATACGCTTATTTTACACAAGCACGTGCACACGCACGCGTGCACACACACACACACACACACACACAGAGCTGACATTCATCCCAGTTTAATATCTTTTTTCTATTCTCTCCTCGGTTTTATCGGGTCGAACTTGACCCCCACACAACTTTGAGTCCGCTCTCCGCCCTCCCACAAAACACAATACATTGCGACAGCACGGCTACTCCTCCACTACTTACCCTCCATTCATTCCTCTCTCCGTTCTCTCCCACCCTTCCCTACCCACACCGACAACTTCTCCCTCCCCTTGCTGCTCTCAGCCTCCTGCGGTGGGCACGGAAACTCCACGGTGTCGGCGTGCGTAATTGATAACTCTCCCATCCCGCGCCGTGCGGCCTGCCAGCTGACCGACCAGTCTGTCGATTCTGACGTGACGTCGGAGCTTCTGTGTCCACTCCTGTAGTCTCAAAAAACTGACAAAGCCAGGGGCTAGTGATGACAAAAACTGGCAACAGTTCATGCCCGTTAATTGGTCAATCTTGAGAAAAAAAGTCTTCAGGGTACCAATAAAAGATTGGTTGAAATCAAGAGAAACACGAGAAGAATCAAGGGAGAACTAGCAAAGAAATCGTTTGGTAAAAATATGGCAAAAAAAAAAATCATCTTGTCGAACTTCTCCGTTTGAGACAGATAAACGAATATATTTTAATTGAATTCGATAAGCAATAAAACGATTGTAGAATCAAACACTGTACACTGTTAGAAGCTACAGGTAAAGCACAATGTTATACAGACAACAATATTATGTGTCTTTTCTTTCGTTCTCTCTCCAGACTGCTGGGGGCATTAGGACTGGCTAAAAACATTTGGTCGTATTTATTGTCTGAGTCTCCATTGTTTGCCAACGATTCATCGATCATTTGTGCCACCTATGGCAATCCCGTTTATTATTATTATTATTGTATATTTTGTTGTCAATGTGCGCAGGTATGGTCCCCAATTACATTTTTGCAGCTGCAGTAAAGACGTTTGGCCTTATTTACCTAGCTCAATCCTCTTCCCTTCCCTCTCACGCAGAAAGCACAGTTATTGTTATCGTGATGGATGGTGAAAAAACTCGATATATTGAGACTGATTCTCCTCGGGCCCCTTTCAAAGGCGCGTGACCAAATCTCTCGTGGTCGGGACTGTTGCAGCAACCGACTGTTGCAAGCACGCCAGCTGTCTAAGTCACGTGGAGTGAATAGACAAGTGTTACACTTCGAACATCGAAAGGATTGACCTAATATTTTCCTCTCTTTCTTTTGCCCACCTGGAAGTACAGACTGGTCCGTCAAGCTCTTTCGGACATCAATACAAACGTGTTAGATAAGGCACACTAGGTACGCAACAGATGTACTCGATGCACTCAGTGTCAATAAAGCTTATTTAGACCAGTAAACATAAAAACGAAATTCATAACTGTATCGATAAAGATTGTCTTTTTGCCGGTTCTGTAAATTTGAGCCTAAGAATGACGTAAATGCTTTGGCTGCAAGTGTCCCCTATTTTGCAAAAATAAAAAGTATCTTAATTGGAAACAGAAGTAGTGTGACATTTGTATAACATTGTGGGAGAAACGCACCCTTTCCAACAGAGAAATTCATGATTACTGCATCCATCATAAAGGCGCTTTGACACCAACGCCTCCACAATGGCCTGGAGGGAATGCGTCCAAAGGTTTGAGCGCCAAGACATCACCACCCTCTGCTGAGAGAGAGAGAGTTCGTTATGTGTGTGTGTGGGTGGGTGCGGGTGGGTGGGTGGATGGGTGTGTGGATAATCGATGATGAAAAGTGAATACTGCAGCTTTCTGTTTAAGGCTCTGGTGGGCAAAAGACGAAGAAGAAATCGGATGAGATCGATAGGTTGGTCTGCCCCTTTCTCCACTCTTTTAACCGGAAGGGACAAACGATATTTCCGAAAATGCAAGTAGCATTAAGGACGGCTTGTTTGGCCTACATGAGCCTCTCTCGACGGCTTGCCCTTGCGGCTTTCACAATCTTTGGTTACGACGTGTAAATTTAATCTGACTCAAGGGGTATTTTAAGACTGCCTTGAAAGAACGCAATCGAACATTGCTCCTTCTGCAACGCCTCCATCCTCACTTACTCCCCTCTCTCTCTCTTCCCTGGCTCCCGTGTTTGTATTCATGGAGACACGCTGTCCCCTTCACTTCGGGTTCTTCATTTGTGTTACATAGCTTTGTTGAAGTTAAAGAGCATCATCTGGAGATAATATGATGCCATTTCTTCCTAGTCAGGGATAAGGTAGAAAAAAAATCGTTATTATTGTCATCATCATCATCATCATCATCATCATCATCATCATCATCATCATCATCTGCAAATGGTTGTTCCCTTAGCAAAAGCCAGGCTCACGGCACTTTACGCAGATTACCGACACTCTTAAAAAACCACGGAGGCACCAGAATTGAATCTTCGGATTTTTTTTCTCTGTCCACAGAGCATGCGATCACGCCCCCGCGAGATGATGGCCAATCTTGATCTCTCCCCTTCTGAAGAGCTCCCTCCTGACAACGCCAAATGGGAGCAGCACTTGCCCCACCGACACGGTAGCGACTACGCCAGCAGCATGCGCGGGAAACGCGGCCACTCCAAGCGTGGGGACAACCCGTCCTCACCCTCCGACTCAGGGGGCAGTTCGACGACGGAAGAGATGTCGGAGAAGAAGCCCAAGACCTCAAAGCGCGCAACCCGGCGGCGGAAAGGGGTCAGCGCTCGTGAGCGCAACATCCGGCGGCTGGAGAGCAACGAGCGAGAGCGGCAGCGCATGCACTCTCTGAACGACGCCTTCCAGGACCTGCGCGAGGTCATTCCGCACGTCAACCTCGACCGCAAGCTGTCTAAGATCGAGACCCTGACCCTGGCCAAGAACTACATCAAGGCGCTGACCAACGTGATATGCGAGATCCGCGGGGAATCCCCGCCGTACCGGCTGCCAGCCGCATCAGAAGGGCAGGAAGACGGCGGGGAAGGCGTGGTGGTTGGGCGGGGCAGCGACGACAGTGACAATGACAATGAGAACGAGCACGATGCTATGAGTGTGGAGTCCGTGCAGCCGCCGCCCCAAGCTTCCTTTCCGCTTCTCGACAGCAACAGCAGCCTCAGCAGCAGCAGCAGCAGCAGCAGCAGTAGCAGCAGCAGCAGTGTAGAAGTCGCAGTGGCCCATCATCAGTGACACTTCCTCGTCGTTCACAGCCCCCACCACCCACTCACTTCTGGCTAGACTCTCCGCGGCATGAACCTGCCAGGACAGGCTGGACGGTGCGTGATGACATGGCCAATGACGCTTGTTGTTCATCACGGTGCATGTTGAGATGTGCTTGGGAGAAATGTTTCTGCCATCGAATGCCACGTGTTCCTACCTGTCCCTCCATCATGCCAGGGATTGATTCTTCCGAATTCCTCTCCTCATCAACCTGTTGACTTCCTCCTCCATCCCGTTAGCACGAAGCCTGTGACCTTGCGCGTGCGGCCTTAATGTCGAATAGATTCAATTTCGTACATCGGGCCTGGATGGGTCAACAAAATCAGTAGGTCACTGCGGTAGGTGAAAGCGGCAGTTTACCATCGCCCATCGCAAACGAATGAAATCTAATCAAGTGAGCCCAAGTGAGAATTACGGACCTTCCGGCTTCTCTCACAACCAGAATCGCTGCATTTGAGCTTGATTCTGTGTGTTTGAAAGCAGACGGTTAAAAAAAACAGCCGTCATTCGTGGTGGTAAGGGAACGGTAGAGGATGTTTGAGAACGAGGGAAAGGTCCTGCCGTAGAAGAGGATGTCATCAAGTCCTCGGCCATGGATAAAGGCCATGGATAAAGGCAGCGCACCAAAGATTCTGGTAGAGTTTTCGCCATGCACATCTCAACGGACACCGTTTTCGCTCTGTGACATCCTCAACCAGCTTCCCGCTGCCAAAGCCCGCGAGGTGTTTTGTGGGAGGGTATGCAAGGACTGACAGTGTGCGGAGGGCTGTTGACTTGTCATCCCAAGTTTGTGGCATTATCGTTAATAACATTATAGAAATGACTGACTAAAAGAGAAAAAAAAACAAGTTTTTGGCATTTAACTTTCGTCTTTGCGCTGCTGATACTGATAAGAATTTCATTTAAAGGACGATGATGCTTTACAAGCCTTGCATGCAGACAGCTATTTCAGTAGTCTAGGAAAACAAAGTGAACTATTTTTGGGATGGATCATCCGCTGTTTATCACGTTCGCCAAACTTTCGTATCAAATCCACCTTCTCGACGATTGCCAGGATAGAAAAGGACTGTATGAAGAGGACTTCTCGATGTAGTATGATGCTATTGAATGACAAAGTAGCCCAGTAGTGTTGCAAAGTTGCATAAATCGCCACAGTGACGGGATATAACCAGAATGACACGTCAGATCTGCATTGTAGAGTGTTGATTAGTAAGATAACCAAAGTAGTACAAAAATGGCGAAGCGGTGTGAATGTCACCTGCCAAAATAAATCCCCCCCTGCATTTTAGGTTAGTTTGATTCCCTCTGCTGAAGACGATGCCAGTTGACAAGAGAATCCGATAGTCTTGATTTGTTAAAGCTTCAGGTGCCACTTGATCAGGATCAGAATGGTGCACAAGGGAAACGATCCCATATTATTTTCCTTCCCCCACTTCCCTAGCATTCTATGGGAGGCTATTTTTGATATCAATGTACATTGAAGCTGGCAATGGGGAAAAAGGTCTCTTTTTTTCCTGCCGACCTATTAGACACGACGTAGTTCACAAGAGCGTGCTGCTTGCTGCTTCACATCAGAATCACCGAGCATTATTCACGCCTCAAGCCATGGCAGCAGCCGCAGGCGCCGCGTGGACAAATCGCATGTCTTAGTGCGCATGTCTGAAGAAGTCACGCGAAACGCCGGTGCATTCTTTAATAAAAACAAAAATAAAATGGAAATTAAAATTTAAAAAAAAAGTCGCCGAACTTATTGTGTACGTGACGGCAGACAGTTTTCACTACAGCCTTCGTGAAGCGATCCTCATTAGCTCTTTTTTTCTTCTTTTAGCCCACGCATCGTTCATCATGGCACTGGTTAAAGCCCTACCTGGTCACTGCAAGTAGTGAATGGTTAAAGCACTATCTGGCCACGATATCTGTAGAAACTCTTTCGTTGTTATTAGAATATCATCCTGTTGTTCTATGTTAGCTCTCGTTAGCTCTGTGCGGCCTGCTGATCACATTAGACAACCTGGCACTTTCTAATCTCCTTTCTGTTTATATTTTCTCTTTACCCTGAGAAATGAATTTTCACACAAAACATACTGGATGGGCACAGAGCTCTTCCTGAAAAGAGTACAGGGGGTGAACTGCGGAAACAAAATCTGAAGACTCGTTTCAACATGGCGCTACGTAGATGGTAGATGACTAGATGTCAGAACATGTCTCTGCAGTACTAGTCTATCACAACTGCTTGAGTGTTTTGTCGTATTCAACCTGCTTACATCTAGCGCTGTTGGCTCTTATCGCTAACAATATTTAATATCTTACATCCCACACTCTAATGTTGCTGTAAGTCTCATCTGTCCTTACTCTGAATCCAGATTTTTCCCTTTGAATCTGAACACGAGAAGCATAGGGAGATGCTAAATCAGCCCTCATTTCTCACATCATCACAGCTTATTCTGTGTCTTGCTAAGACAACTACTTTACTACCTTTTTCTAGATGCACCAATGACAGCTGAAAAGTAACACTGAGCCCATCATAGAGGCAGCGCCTGGCGATCAGAAGGGAAAGAAGTGCTGTTGGATGCATGATGCGTCATTGCATCGTGCTTGTCGTTCACATCTGTGTATGGGATGGCATGATGATGACCTCAGTGAGTGTGTAGCTTCCATTTCTGGACTGTTCTTCGTTTGCTGTCAAAGAGGCCATGTACAGGGTCTGCTGTAGAAAGTGAGGAACTGTGATTGTCGCGCTAACAGGACTATGCTGATGTCTGTAGTCGGCGGTTCTGATTAAAATTGTCGCTGATCGCAGTGTGTGTGTGTGTGTGTGTGTGTGTGTGTGTGTGTGTGTGTGTGTGTGTGTGTACCAGACGTTGGTGTGTGTAGACGGGCCTTGCTCGGGTCAGCAATGTCTTATTGCAGGCAAGCAATATGAGAGAGGCGGTCGGGCGACAGAAGCAGAACTGCTGCTTACATTACGGCAAACGCAGAATAGAATCAAGTCCATGAAATACGATTAGAAAATAAAATACAGATTTTATTCTGTATAACCGCCATTTGGGAGAAAACGGCCCTCACCAAGGTAATCATAGCCAAAAACACTCACATAAATTATGCAAATGTACACAGCCGTCCTGCGGCAGTCTTGGGATTGCGGTCTCCAAAGGTCAAATAAGCGCAGGATGGCGTCGTAGGTGTGCTTCAAGGGTTATTTGCTCTTGTTTACATGCATTTTTTTCGTCCTAGTTCAGAGGATCCTCTGGCTGAACTTTCTTCTTTTTTATTCATTGTTTTCTAATTTGCCGTGCATTCGTTCTTTAATTCAAAATTCCTGTCAAGCCTGTCTATTTATAGCCTGGCACCTTCTGGCTGATGTCTTGTTTATTAGTTTCCTCCTTCGCAATGGAAAGCTGCCAACTTTATTTATGCTCTGACAGAAGAGCCGTTACAGGTGTTTAGGTGCTCTAAAACCCAGCTACACCTGTGTCATAAACACAGGTTTCTAGTTTTTACAATACTTTTTGGCCATCACTTCGTTCTTGCGGTGAATGACAATAGATTCATGTTTGAGTGAAAAGGAATGTAAAAGGCACATTGTTAAATTGCTAGAATTATAGTTTTAAATTCCAACTAACAGCATGAAGGACCAAGATGATTTGCGCCGACACGGCTGATTTGTTTTTTGTTTTTTGGGGGGAATGGGGAGGCAGGTGTGAAATTGTTATGATTGTCAACATTCCCCTCGTCACCAACTCTCTGAAAAACATACGGTCTGAGACATCATTGACTAAGTGTCACCCGTTATTCGTGGATTTGTGTACGTCATTCACTCAAGCAGTTTTATCAGAAGAAGAAAGAAAGACAAATTAAGGAATACTTGTGAAATGAAACATTTCGCGGAAGAGATAGATTTATGCAGGGGAAGTAGAAATCAACCAAAACAATCTTAAAATACTTATGGTGTATGTTATACATCTTTACTCATCCATGTCATTTGTCTTCTGTGATCATATTTTTGGATTTAGCACATGGTCTTACTGAAAACATCGTCATGGATGGTTTCAAACTGAACTGTATTTGATTACGGATACTTAAGGCGGACCGCCTTGGTCCAGTGTCCGGTGTGGTGATTAAAAAAGCAAGTAAGAATGACCAGAGTTGATTGGCTCACTCAGTGAAATGACTCATGTACATTAATATATTACCATATTCTCTCATGTTGTGATGATCGTTCTGATGTACTTTTTCAAACCCCTCTAAATCATCTATCACTTTAAATTGTTTCCCTCTTTTTTGAAGATTGTTTTAAATACGCCAGCTATATATATATATATAAATTGGTGTAGGGAACACTTTATTCGACTAGATGCCATTTTTTGCATATTGCTGAATCTTTTAAAATGTGTGCTGTGTGTCTGCCAATACTGGCGCCTTCTGCTTGTGTGCAAGTCACATAGACAACCTAGTAGTGTAGTCCTAGATGAACGTGTAACGTCAGCCGTAGAAAAGTAGTCGATGAGTAGCGATGTCTGATGCCTGAAGTTTCTTGACGCATCTGTAATCAGTTTCTATGGTGCTAGCACTGAAATAATCACGTGGATACATGCATGCTGCTCGTGGCCGTAGAGAGTCACTGATGCTGCATGGATCCCGACCCCTTCCACCCCCCCCCCTACTGTCGACACTGTCATCTTCAAACAGCGGTCATCTCGCAAAGTGAAGGATCTACGTCATCAGGCTTTTTCCATCGCTCCACTTTGCATCATCGATTTCAGCAAAGTTTTTGATTCACCTTTCTGCCAAGCTGGCTGATCATGTGGTTGTCGTACTATTGCGAGAAGGCGTTTTGTGTAGCACTCATTTTAGTTGTCTTCCCGGACGTGTGTGCAAGATGCGATACGCAGATTCTGTCGCATGCCTGGCTTAAGTACGATACCTGGATGCCTGCTCCAAGTGTTGTGTCCAGTGGTGAACCACCCCGCCGAGCATCTGACCCCAGGGTATTGCGAAGACCACGAGATGACGACTCGATCGTGCATCAAGAGTAGTCAGCCATGTTTACGAACAGTTTCAGCAGCAAAATGAATAAATAAACCCGGCACATTTTCTCGCCGTGCGCTATTTCTTCTCAACTCCTCCCATCCCATTCTCCCTCGCTCCTCCAGATGGACTAATATTTTTTTCTGTAGAACGTAGAAGACTGGGTAGTTCTGTGCGTGTGTGTGTGTATATATATATTTTTTGCGTGTTTGTCATGAATATTACATCAATATTATACTGAGCTGTACATGATTCAAAGCTATGTTTCTTGTTCTTTGTTGATTTATTGCCTTCTGCAGATTGATATATATAATAACGTTGATATATCGTGATGATGTTTGAAATGTTCCGTTGAAGATGCAATTTGATTCAAAAAGTATGACTGACAGAAATTATTAGCTCTACACCTTATGCTGTTATTTTTGAACCACTAATGGTATCTCTTCGCCAAAACAATTTCAAATGAACAGGGTTATTATTATTATTATTTTAGGGATCTCATTAGATAGGGTCATTGTGATGGAATTGTAAAGTGACATATGTTCAAACGCCTTAGAGGTTTCGTCTTGTGAATTCAGACAACGTGAGGACTGTTCAGCGTTGGCCAGTTTCCAAAATTTGTTTTCTTTCTGGCAACTGTCGGCTCAAAACAGTGTTCATGTCGCTATTGACAAAATGCGTAACTGTGTGTTGGAGGGGTAATGTTATATACACATGCACTTGTTGAATTTATGTGTAGACGTTCATGTTCATGACTTTCTTGCCAGTGAGGTGGAGGACAAACTAGGTAACATTTTTTTTTATTGTAGCAGCTTTTTTTCCCTTTGAGACGTCATTTCCGTTTTCATCAACTATTATTGATTTGCATGCCCATCTTTATGTGAACCCTATTTTTCTGTCAAAAATAACCAGAAAATCATGTTATGTGTTTAGCGCCTTCATTTAAGAAAGGTGGCCTCTGTTTCTGCTGTCCTTCAAAGGGAAGAAAAAATGGAAATGTTAATGGCCAAGGACGCCCTGAAGTCTTATTCCTCAAGCAGTTTTATATCCAACGTTGCTCCAAACATAGGTAGTAAATAATTTAATATCTTATTTCTTAACAAAGGCTTTAAAAAATAGCGAAGTTTGGTATAGTGTCTCGTGTTCATGGGTCTAGCTAAGTCACTTCAAGTTGACTGAATTGATATAACTCTAGTGCTAATTTAAAGAATAGAAGAAACAATATGAATGCTTAGAAATGTGACAAACTTCAAAAGTAAATATGTCATCTCATGTTTCACACCTGATTGCTAGCTACTATATTTTCTTTCTTCGGGTGTTATAGCAGAAAGCAAAATAGTTACTCAAGGCAAATAGATACCATTTATTCTGTTGTGCCTGTTTGACCCATTAGAACCAAGAGAATTTATGTTCGCCTTTCTTTTTTGCCTGAAAAAAAACGGGTGAGAAGAGGAAATTGTGTGTAGAGGAAATGCGCAGTCCATGATTTCATAACTAGCTTGTGTCAACTATTCTGTTGACATATAAACCCAATTGCGGAAAAGCCTGAATAGTACTAGCAAAAGCATATTTCAAAAATATTATAAAAATTTTTGTTATGGTTTATCACCAAATATGCATCGTTAAATAGCAATACATTACTATTCTCATCAACATAGATCAGAAGTTCAGACTAAGAAAGAGTTTCGACAGGATGATACATAATATGACATTGTATAGATTATATGGTGCTATTTTCGTGACATTATTTTTCATGACCATCTCTTCCTGGTGACCAAAGCTCTGGAGTGAAATAATAGTCACGACAGTTCCTAATTTCATCTCGTTTGGCACATTCCACCTAGCTGATATTAAATTTGAAGACTTTCTTTCTTCTTTCTCCACTCAGTATTTGTAAAGGGTGATACTAAGGTATAGTCCACATCTGTCTGTTACTTGTTGAATCTGGAGCTTAAGAATTCCTTTTTTCCTTTAGTGCTAACTTAATGCGTTAGCACATCGGACTCGGTCGAGTGGCCTTGGGTACAGTTCTCATTTTCGTCACACGTAAGATTTCCTTTTAAGTCAGGACTAAATCACCCTGGTACAGTCTTAACTGATGATGTTGCTTAAAATGCCGCCAATCAACCGTTTTCTCAGGATTAGGATGGGGTTCTTTGATGTCTGCAAGATTAGACTGAAATGATAGACTTCTTGTAGCTTTCAGTGATTAATTAATTAGCGAGCTCCAATTTTTCTCCGGGATTTAGAGTAAGGCCTTTGAAGCCCCCGTGGTGTACACAAGAGAGACGTGTTCTTGTGACCACCCTCCGATTCCCCGTAGAATAGCGTTTACGCAGCAAAACTTGAGCTTTATAAGAGACTCAGTTCTCTTCCCTTGTACTAAGGTGCGCGCTGACACTTTACCAGGGACGTCCGTTCCCTGGTGAAAACTGGGTGTTCTGGTGGCCATTACTTTATTTTTGTGATACAGTATTTGTAATAAAAAATTTTAAAAAGCATAAAAATAATATAAATAAATATATTTTAAAATGCATCCATCCCGTCAGGTGAATCGGAGATTATGCTGATTTCTGTGAAACGAGTGAAAATGACGTATGAGCCGGGATTGATCCTTTTCCTACTCAATCCTATTTAACCAGTTCGAATCATACAGTAAATATGTTTGAAGTTTCTCCAGTTTTCATGAAGTCATCTCATGAAGTCATTTCATAGCACATTAAGTCCTGAATGCGAATGAATCACAGAAGACCCTTTGCCATTCACAATTAAAGCGTCGATAATGGCCATGAACCACCAAAGTCCACAGCCGCTTTCAAGTGTATTTTTGCATGGTTGTTAAACTGAGTTATTTGCCCTTCCTGCCTTAGTCACGATATCATTATTAGTCATTAGTCTGCCAGCTTCATCGTCGGTTTTTTTTTAATGAATTCAGTTGCACAAATGCTATATACTTTAATGTTTATTTATTTATATACTTATTTATTCCTTCCGTTCATTTATATTGTGCTGGAGGAGGCGAACTGAAACAGAGCGCGCTACTCTTAACTCTTCTGAGCTTTTGATGGATTTGTTTAAGTCAGCAGATTTTTATTTGAAATGGTAACTATTTATGGTTACTTTATATGATTTTCCCTCTCAACAAATCGTTAATTATGTAAAAAAAATGTGAAATCTTCTATTTTATTAACAGCATTGAGTAAAATTTGTCTCCGCCTCATTAGGATGTAATTTACGTTTTCACCATTGATAGAAAAAGTATTTCACTTAAGGATATCAGGAACTATTTATAGTTCGGGACCACAATTCCTATTACATTGGCAAAAAAAAAAAAGGTTCCAGCTTGTATCTCTTGGCAGCCTTTTTTTAATTTCCCGTGGCCATCATGGGACCAAGGTCCGTACTCCACAGTTCGCATAGGTATGATATTGTTGCTCTGTTACATTAAGAGGATTCACTACATCAAGCTTCTGTCTCATTTGCAATTACATAAGATGTAAAATTTGGTGTAACGATAAATCTTTTATAACTTGCAGTTCTAATTATTGGAATAAGAATTTTCTACTCGTAATCGTTGATTGTTCTCCTGCCGAAGAAAGACACGTTGGTCTACAAAATTGCATCCTTTAAAAAAGTTAATGTGCGATCGTATTTGCCGTGGTCCTACTACTTTCACTGCGGTATAAAGACCTTGTTTTACAAAACTGTTTCATCAGTTACTGCTTGTATGTCTTAACGACTGATTTTATTCCTTTCTCTGCTTTTAAACACTGGCAAACGCATGCGATCTGGCACTCAATCACACCTTGCGAAGAGCAGTTACTTGGTTTGTGGATCCTGCTTATGTATCGTGCTGAGATGCATATATACATGTTCACCTTTATCGCCATTTCCTATATATATATTTACATATATATCTATATCTATATACTGTTCAATTTATTATAAGCAACAAGCACACCCATATTTTACTCTGTGTGCTCGTGTTACATATGTTCATTGTATGTGGGTAACGGTGATTCTTTGTGGATCTTTTGTTGGCCTGGTTTGGACTTTTTTTTTTTTTTGGAAAGCAGCATCTCTGACCTCGACAGAGTCATGGCAGGGTTCAGAAGATGAGTATGCTGTTCTAGTTGCATCATGTCATTTTTCACGTTCACTACACGAAAGCTGTTTTCGGGGAGAGGGTGGGGGGTACATAGATAGGAGGTGACTCCTCTCTTCTCATTCCCGTGCAAAAGTTGTGAGATAAATACGACAAATGACAAGGCACCAAAATATTTTTGTTGACCAGTTCACAAAGCATTGAACCATTTCTGACCAACTCCATTTTTGTTAATGAACGCCACTGCTACTGCCGTTCAGGTAATTTGTTCTTACCTGTGTTTGCCTGTTGCTTCTTAACGTGTTTCACACGTCTGGCAGTCCTCTGGTTCATTCCATACATCTTTCTATTTCTGTGATATCAGGCATAAAAGAGTTTAAAAAAAAGAGAGAAGCAAACATTCATATATATCTTCTCTATTTTCAATTAAAATGAAACAGAGCCATATTAGAATACATGTTGATGTGTTCTGTTCTTTATTTGAAGCATAAGTGAAGCTTATTGTGATGTTTTGCTTGTGTGAGCTTGAATGTTGTGCGAGGTATGCAGGAGACAGGTGTGAATGAATTAGCAGCGCGTATGGGGGAAAAATAGCTGATATCAATCGCTTGTGTGAATAGGTAATGTATAGACAGAGGGAACGTGTAACGAACGTGGAACAGATAAAATCATATTTCCTGATGATCAGGTTAACAATGGACATGTGTATGTGCCAATCTACACATCAGTTGATTCAAATGTCAGAATGTGATTGGACAATAATCACTATAGACACTAAATTATAACAATAGATGTCAGAACAGGATAGCAAAGAGACAATAATGAGAACACTAGCGAAGATGAACAAAGAGATGGAGAGAACAAGGTGAAACGAAATACCATGTCTACGCTATGCCACTGCTTAAAATATGAAGGAGTTGATGACTGGAACATCAATTTTAAATGAATAGTAAAGGTTTATTTCCTTTTTGGTATGCCAGGTTCAGTATGAAATACTATAATTCTCCGAATCTCAGGGAAATATTCCCCTTCTTTGTTGAGATACACGCCTACAAACATCGCCATGCAAATAGAAAGGTCAACACCATACACATCAAGATTGTACGTAGATAACTTTACGTCGTCAAGACTACAGCCAATGGTAAAGTTCTCAATATACATTAGGCCAATCGGAGGTCAAACATAACATTATGAGATGGCTCATATGCATTGTGATGTTTACAAAGGTGTTTAGGGGAAAATAGTATCTTGGCTGAACTTTACCCAATCTTTAGAAGAACTAAATTGCACCACACTGCACCCTCAAGATTCGAGCAGCACCCTAGTGATGATAAAGCAAAGCCTACAGAAAAAGTATTCACAGTAAATAAAGTACAATAGTTCTGGGAATATAAGGGCACGTGCGACTAAATATTGGAGTCAACGTAGTGAAATGATAGGCAGATCTAGGACCAGAATAAGGGACAGGAATATATGTGTCTTAGGGCTTGCTAAAAGAATATGGACTGTCAACGGAATCCTGCAGAAACAGCTGAATAATGAATTGTGACGGCAGAGTAGTACGTGATCTGTGGGAGAAAGATTAAAGATCGGGAAAAAAAGAAGCAGTTCTGTGGGATGGCAAAGCTGGTGGGAAGAGAAAGAGAACTGAAAGCAAAAGCGACACCTTGACAGAGGGAGATTACAAAAGGACTATTCTGATTCACGTGCAACACATTGTGAAAAGGTCAGGGGCATACAGTCACTCGCCTACCAGCTTTTCTCGCTGGGCCCGTTTGCATGTGGGATCACTACACGCGTGGTTGAGAGAGATGCTGGCCTGTATAGAACCCACAGCCCAGAAAATGTCCTGCGGGGAGGGGAGGAGATGGTCCTGTACATCTCTTAGACAAGCCAAGGACATCGGGATCAGACATCCAGCCCACGCCTTCCGCCATTTTTTTTCTTTTTGTGGTGGCATCTGGATTGTGGCGTACATCAATATGGCGAATGGATTCCACTCGCCTTAGTGTTGAGGGGTGGGGGGAAAGCAAAAGTCTGCAGCTCCGTTTCTTCCTAATCCAGAGAACATGAAATTATTAAATTATTAAAATGAACGCAACGCACTTACATTCTCATGTTCTCTATGCTTCAGAAATGGTCTGAAGTTTTGCAGGTGAAGCAAGACAGTAACTGGTCATAAATACCATAAACATTGTGCCAACGTTTGACAAATGTAAACACGCACTACACAGGCATTGTCCTTCATATACACATTTATCTATTACCACTGTGCACCAATAACTGATGGAAGTGTCTAAAAACAAAAAGCACGATTCTGACTAATAATATGAGATGTCAATCGGTCATCATTGTTAAAGAGTGAAACTTCTGGCAAATTAGTTGCATATTCATCATCTAATATCATACAAATCACTCAAAAGTATGGCATCGCAAAAGCAGCATTTGTCCACAAGTTCCACATTTTAACTAACATAAAATGGATAGAGATATTGACAGAAGTAAGCAGATGAAGACAAATTGATAGATTGTGGGTTCTTTAAATATAGCATTCGCGTGGGCTGGACTGTTTTCACTGGCACTCTGTCGACATACTGTGGCTGCAACCTACCCTCTCTCAAGTACCAAGACAACTTTGCACGCGATTAAGGCATCACGAGGAATCCTGACACGCTGCCTTGCAGATTATGCATCAGTGCGTGCAATTGCTGGAAAATCTTTTGCACGACCGTCCCTTTCCGCCATCTATTGGGCCGTGGCAAATGAGGCGATAAATTCGTAAGCTTCAGATCACATCTTTCCAGAACGAAGCACAGGGAGAGGGGAGAAAAAGAAAGAAAACCGACGCAGCTTGCAATACGCTTAGTGACACCCATTGTACCTCTACGTGTTGAAGGCACGTTTGTACGTGTCCTGGATTCTCAATCATTTCTTTCTTTGACACTTCCTTAGCCTTTATCACCTTCGCCCGACATCTCAGATGTAGAAGAGATCGAACAAACGTTATCGATTAAGCCATCGGCCCATTTCAGTGGGGAAGAGGGAGAAAGAGAAAGAGAGAAAAAAATAGAGGGAAACAGACAATGAAAACTATTTTTTTTACGAGGATGATAGGATATTTAATAACATGCTTTTCTCCATCTAGCACTGGTATGAAAGAGGGACAATTACAACAACTTGCTAAAAAAAAACTACAATATGAATAGTATCATACGAGAAGAGAACGGATGGTTCAAGTACTACAAAGGTAGAAATGACTTATATTTACAAGATATTTCTGGGGTCATGAAGTAGCTGCAAAAATGCTTTTAAGGAGTGATTTTGTGTGTAAGTTCAATGCAGGCTCTATTACGAGTTTTGCCAGCGCTTTCTAAGAGATTAAGGAGAGGGGGGAGAGAGAGAGAGAAAGCTTTAGATGGGGAATAGTTAAAGAGAGACAGAGAGATAAAGGCAGTAAAGAGAGACAGAGATAGCAACACGCTCCTGTTAGTGCAGCCGCCTTTCACTCGCTTGCGTGAATAGGACTCATTTCATCTTCTTTATTACCACTACCTGTGTTATATAACGCCTTCTGTTGCCCTCGAGCCCTGTTATTTCTACCGATTGTCTAAGACTCTGACACTGGCACAATACAGCAGAAGGTTGTCTAAAATCTTCAGCTCAGCAAATGTTTTACCCGTCTACGGAAATAAAGTTTGGGCCCAGAAGAGCTTTGGGCACGTAAGCATCTCATGTCTCCGATATAAAATAGCTGAGGGCTGTATATATTATCTCCATTATAAATTACCTGGTGAAAGCAGACACACTGGCAGCTGAATCGGGAATAGTGCCACCCAAATGTCGAAGTCGTGGGAGTCATGTTTTAGTATTTTTATTTCTTTTATTATTCCTTTATTAATTCATAAACATCTGCTCCACCAAAATACGTTCCCCATTTGTCTTCAATAGAAGCCCAGTATTCTGAGGTTCCCGAACCAGATAAAACACAATCGTCTGTTGGACCGCATCCGTCTCCTTTGCAATATAGTTTGAATTTCCATCACATCAAACCAAAGACGGATTTTTTTTCACCTAGGGCTTAATTGCATTGAGAGATTGAATCTGCAAGCATACGCGGAACAAATATGTCTGTAAAACGAAGAAAGGAACTGGTGGTGTTGCAAAGGTGCAGAAATGTCGTCTTTCATCACTCTTTTTGAAGAACACGAGTGGCACGGCAATAACCACCTATGAACTTGTACTCTCTCTCTCTCCCTGAATAGCTCTCTCACTCCCACACACACATTTGGATAACTTTTGGTAAAAGTGCAGGACGTCTTCGCTCGGTCTTGCGATCGGATACATTGCGACTACACTAGTCTGCGAGTCTGGCCAGGCAGGTAGAAAGTTTTCCTAACGCCAGCTGTTATTATAGGCAAAGTTAACTTCAGCAGTCGTCTGGTGCCTTGTAATTCTTTTGTAATAATACCCATATTGTGTGACTGATTTTTGAATAATATCCATCTTGTGTCTCGGTCTCTATCTTTGTTTTTCTGTGCACACATAATCTTTGTGCATGTCAATGTGGATTTAAATACTTGAGCTGAAAAAGCTATACTTAATTATGATATGTAGTGAAGGCTATTGACAGAACACTGCCTAGCTGTCTTGGACAAAAATACTTAATTATCTTCCACTTTTCAAGGGTATACCGAGAGCGATAAACGAGATAAAAGTGCCTTTGACCGTGTACATGACATTGTCTCTTTTTTCTGCATAACAGTGTGTGTAAAGTAGGGCTTATGTGTCTTCTGAATGCTCAGCATCACTTTTTTATTTATGTAAAGGAGATAAGATTGCTTGTTTTGCCTAGTTCTGTTACACTAATATGAAAATCTGATTTTCTCAGTACATTAGTCTTATGGAAATTACTTGGTTCCAAGTGAACAGACGCGTTATGAATGCTAGCCCCGGCTCCTTGTCTTGAGGCGACATTATAATCATGGACGAGTGGAATCGTTTGACTGACAAAAAGCTGATTCCAATCTTCCTTCAGTCTATTAACCCAGCTGCCAGCAGGTGTAAGTTCACGTACTATTCTGTCTCTCCTCCGTGTTACGAAGAAGAAATATTGGATGTATGAGCGGTGTCGCTAAGGTAGTATATCGGTTCTGTCTCGACTGGTTGTCGATGAAGGGGAGGTGTATGACTTAATGGAACGAAGAGAAACATTATGCTTGAGTCTTGCTAGTTATTCTTTTATTTCTCACATTTGGATGTCTGATTGTTGATGTATTGCGTGGAATTTCGCAGTGTGCAATAACCCGGTCGTGCGTTTTACTGAGGTAAATATACGAACAAGCGAATAAGACATTAAACTTCCTAACAGAGAGTACGGGATAATGTCCATCATGACGCCTTCCTGAGCTTCCGTTAGTGATGATACCCAGTCATCGCCTTTTGTGTTCTTTGCGCTAAATCTTCTCGAAGTCAAAGTTAGTACGGATAAATGTCGCCTTTTATGTCCGAATTGACAGTTTTCTATTTCTTATCCGGTGAACAAAATTTCTTGTTTAGAGTCTATCGTAGTCTTCTTTCGTCTTTTTAGAAAGTTGGATCAGTTGAAGGTATGGGAGATAACCCAGATCTGTAGTCTCATCTCTCCCTGCGGGCAGACGCAAGCCTCTTCTTACACCGCAGCCTGATGTTCGTGTCCACTTGATGACCCGGGAGACTTGTTAGGACCATATCTTCTATGGCTTCAAGCAGATGTTTGCTGTCTACTCTTACATTGGTCTCTACACTCCTTCACCGACAACCTGATTAATGAAGTTCAGTCACTCCTCTGTGTGTGTGTGTGTGTGTGTGCGTGCGTGCGTGCGTGCGTGCGTGCGTGCGTGCGTGCGTGCGTGCGTGCGCCGGATGGTCAAAGATATGATTTTGTTTGGCTGCCAAGGAGCTCGGTTCCTGTTCTAAATCATAACTCTTCGGGGCTTTCAACCGCATGTTGAAGTTAGCTCCTCAAAAACTCTGGTGTAGGGTGGTGGCACCAGAAAATGCTTTTGATCCACTGATGTTTTAAAAATCATTGGTTTGTTTTTTCGTGGTAGAATTGGATGTAACTTTAGGCATTAATGATAGGTTGTTTTAAAAGTTTAATTCTTCATACGGTGCACCAAAAGACATTAAATAAACAAAAGGATTTTCTTTTACTTTGGTTTTTCAGACTTCCAAAACAGAAGTAGAAGTCGGATTTTTGACTGTTTGCACTGTAAAGGTAATATTTTGATATGAAATCTAAGCTGACAGTCAAAAGACTTGCAGCACTGTGATGTGACATAAAAAAACCACACGGTAAAGTTTTGTTATACAAAGCAATTTTTTTATTTGGTGTTTTACGCCGAGCCAGCAACTAAGGCTATATCACGGCAAGGCAGCCAGCCCTGTAAACAGATGCCACATGCAGAGAAAGAACAGCGTGCCCGAGACGAGAACTGAACCCAGTACAGCCAACCTTCACTGTATTGGTGACAGACGCAAACCGTTGCGCCACCGGACCGCCCTGTGTTATACAAAGCAAATCTGTTGCTTCCACGAATGAGAATTTTTAAATCCGTTAGTTCAGTTTTTCGCTTTTATGATATCCCATCTTTTACTCACAGCTGAGACGCAACTAAAAATCGAAAAAAATTAAACCAACATGAAAATAGCAAAAACAATTGAAATGAAAATAATTTACTGCCAGTAAAGGATGCAGCTGTTGATCACTTTCTTAGCACGCAATTCAAATTGCAACGTTTAAAAAAAACAGGATGCTGTCTCTGAATTTTAACAAATGGAAAAAAAACAAGCTAAAAACATGCGGGTGCTCCTTGCTCTGCATTTGCGCTGGGAGGTGAAATCCCTTTAGAACAAGGCAGCTGAGAGTGAGTAGGGCTTCGCTAAAAGAAATTTTTTTTTAGCAAAGTAATGAGCACTGCTTTTGTCCCTGGAGAATTCCTTCACTCTCCCTGGAAAAGGAAACTAGAGGCGAGGAAAAATCATCGCGAATCGTAGCTCCCAATTAACATTCTAGAAGCTCGAAAATTAAGGTCATACAATGTTATGTTTGGTGTCTTTTCATGCTGATAGAAAACCAATCAAAGACTGACTGACATAAGAAGCTACGGGCTTCTGTGTTTGAAAAGGAAAACAAAAAAGTGAGGAAACTTTTAAGCTGCACGGTTTCCTTTCAAGAAAAAGTTTTGTTTTTTCAAAGACAAGCTAGAACTTAATATGATTCATTCAGAACTGCTTGTCACATACTCTCTAATTATAGTCCACAGTAAGATTGCATCCTCGTTTTGCTCTTGAGACTAAGCAGACCTGCCAATATTCAACTTTAATGTTTAGTGCACATAAACATAAAAGTACTCATAACTAACATCAATCATATTTGTAAACTGACTTAGCAGTTTTCGGACCTAAGTTCCAACAAACTGTTATGTAGAATGCTATTGATTTATCCTAATTTGGATCAATCTTCATCTCCCAGTCCGATTGTCTCTCTCTCTCTCCTTCTCTCTTTCATCTTAACCATGGGGGGGGGGGAAGGAAGGTAAGATAAGTTTAAAGAGGCGGTTTGGAAATAATGACTGTGTACTATTATTTCTTATCTACAATGACACCGACTGTACAAGTCCCTCATAATTCCCATCCGGCTTTACGGATCCTAAACGACGGAATTGTCTGATGATGCAGAAAAAAAGAATGGTGGGCATAAAAAGATATGATTTATCGTGTAAGCAGTACACGGAACTATCACTATCAACACAACTTGGATGTCTTGGCTGTGGTAGCTTATGTGGCGTTACAGGACCCCTCACGAACGATGTTTGTCAGTCGTCTTTGACAAACAGGTGACCTCGTGTAGTCAGCAAGGCCACGTCACACACTGGTAATACTGTGAGCACCTGGGACCACTGCTGGGAGTTCATTCTACGCCGCTGACACCTACCCGTGGGATCAAGCAGTCAACGCTTCTGGATGCCACAGGTGTCTTTTAAGGTAGGTACGAGTACGTAGACTTTCTGCTTATAAGCTTGAACAGACGCCCAATGGAAGAACCTTTAACTAATATATTACTCTTAGTTTAGTCTTACAACTGTGTTGTCTATACACTTCAGCTGTCAAATACGAAAGACTGCTATTTTACAAATAGTAAGATTCCGTACTTCTCCATTGTCGTAAACATTGAACCATTTAAAATAGGTGTGTATATATATATATGCAAAATATACTGAAGTTACATACATTTTACCATTTGTCACAAGGGGACATACGTTTATCTGAAAATCTTATAAACTCCATTCGATCCTAGTTATCTTTCATCATGTAACATATTACTTTAATAAAATGTATCAAACGTTTCCTCGAGTAGACGAGGTTAGAACGTAGTTTGGGGACCGCGGCGATACACACGTCTGACTTGTGTGGCGATTGATCCTCCGAATGCTTCACAATAAAAAAATTCTTTTTAGCATCTTAGTGAATACCTCATCACTCAAGCGATCTAGAATGTTCTACATTGTCACCCTTACGCGCAAACACTAAGCCAAAGACGCATCCGCGAAATGCTTTGTATAGGTAAATGGTTAATTCCTTAAACGTATTGGAATAGAGAATAACTAACATCCAGGATAGAAATGTGCTTTTTTTCTTCGGTTAGTGTCAACTCTTTAGATTTTGCAGCATTGGATTCACAGACACACGGAAAACGCCTACTTCGATTCCTGTAAAGCTGCACTATATTATTAAATCTGTACTGCTCGGAGTTTTTTGCTAATCATCCGAGTAAACGAGTTTTTTTTCCCTACTACGCAGCTTTATCGACCAAACTGTAAGGAGTTAATGGAGATTTTCACAGCGTCGTGCTAGAATTAGTCCCATCTGAATAAGTCATTTACGAGTGATTATGACATCCCCACCGAACGCCATATCTTTCAATGACTGTTGCTTACCCAGTTTAACGCAAGCCCAACCCTTGTCGCCAAGTATATGCAAATATTTGAGATATTAGCATATACATGGAGACAAGCTTAGAAATTGTGTCAAACTTTCAATATTATTGAAAAATGACTTATCTGTCGAGAACATAGCTGGAATTTTACATCTTACAATCTGCTGCGTTATATATCACCACTGGACGTGACGTTTCATGGGTTCCATCAAAGCTCCTCGGGCTGCACACTTAAGCTCTGTTTCCTCCAACAATTTTAAAATGCAGATGCAGATTTGGTGCGGGTGGTGGTGGTGGTGGTGGAATAAAAAACCTGAAGACTGAACGCAGAAAGGCATACATATGTTAGCCCGTCCATGAGTTTCCATCCTGCGCGCGGATGCTTTATGTCTCTTCGTTTTGACGCCATTTGACCTCTTCTTACTCTTTGACCTTTGCAACTTTCTGTTCATCTGCTGCATCCTGGGAATCAAGCCTTATGGTCCACGCCGTCGTCTGCGTCTTCCCGATGGCCCCGGGGGATGCCTTCTCAGCGCCAGCTTCACGCTTAATAATGTCTTTAATTCTCCATAAGTTTGCATAATTCTTCGCTTGGTTTTTCACATCTACAAAAATGAAAAAATAACTTCTCCTTGGGGAATTATAAATCGCTCCGTCATTGGATGGCGGGGCCAGATTTTCTCTCTCCCTTCAAAGAGGCTAGCTCTAAATTTAAATGTGCTTGCAGAGTGCAGAAAAGATTGGGTTACCATTCATTTTTACCAGCTATGTGTTCAGTGTAAAGCAGAAGTTCAAATTTTTTAACTGTGCAAAAGCTGTCAGAAAAGCAAATTCTGCTTAAAAAGTGTATGTATGTAAAGCAAGAAGCAGTTTTGTTATTGCAGATGCTGCTTCTGCCTTCAACTCTTACAAACGTTCATTTTTGTTGTACGGGATTGTGACTGCCAATAAAAAGAATAACTTGACGTGAATTTTTTTTCTGATTTTCGCCTTAGTTTAAAGTTTATTGAGCGAGTTTAGAAGTTTCCTAAAGCCAAGGAAAACATTTTAAATTACTTAAATGTGTGCTTCTTGGGCCTTCAAAAACAAGAAAAATCTCGTTTTCACAGCAGGAGATTATTAGAAATGCTAACGAACTTCGGCTTCAAGACAACAGTCCTGCTCTTACTTCCCCCGTTTCTATTTGAAATCGAAGTCTTTAGCTACATTAAAAAATATAGTATACGTAAGTAGCATCTGCAGTATTGCCTTCGAAAATACGAAAGACATAAAGTATCAACAGAAAAGAAGTGATAGGGACATTATGAGGCGTGAACACACACACATATATATATATATATACACACACGCGCAGCACACCAGACTACACAGGCATGCCAAGCTGAGATCTTATTTTACAGGGCAAAACAAAAAAAAATTGCAGCCTGTGGGGAGTTAAGGTTTACGAAACCTTGTCGCAGACCATTGCTTGTCGTTCAAGCTATTTTAGGGAACATTTCTCACGCTCGACAAAATTCTAGGAACGTTCAACATGTCTCGGCATAACTTTAACGTCTGGACGACAGGTTCTCGCAGAGTTCGCTCTGACTTCTGGAAAAATACAAAGACCGTATCTCATGCACAACACAGACGGACCGACAGACAGACAGACAGACAGACAGACAGACAGACAGACAGACAGACTATCGTCGTCACCTCTGTTTGAGAAACGGTCTAGCCCACGTCAATGTGAATTGAAATAAGATGGGAAGGGAATTAATGCGGTCAAGCATTTCCACCCAAAACAGCCCCAGTGGCAGTGTTTCTATTGTAACGACTGAAGGTTGTCCTTTCAAGTCTACCGTCTATTAATTTCGTCTGGTGTCTCATTTCAATCCCTTGAACACATTCTGTCATCTTTATGGTTACCAGCAGTTTGTTTTGCTCTTAGTGTTATCTCTTAACTCTCATTCCCGGATAATAACGATATTACTAAGTCCAGCATAACATCTTCTAAAAACATGTATTCTGTTTCGTTTTTTTTTTACCCGCTCCAACACCACTATTTAAGGATTATGCCTCGTTCATTTTAGCTGGGGAAGGCGAATTTTCATTTTTTCTTACAATCCAGACTGGTCAACCGCTGCCGCCTGTCCTGCTTCCAGGAAATGCGCATTGGAAATTCTTGATGCCGTGATGCTGCCAGCGACTTGCCATCTGTAAAAAAGGAAGGACTGTCAAAACATCAAGAACCTATCCCGCGGGGAGAGTCGCTGCTGAAGACAGGCGTTCGGGACGTCCATGAGATATCACGTGACATTACGTCACAGCAATGGCTACGGGGACCGTCTTCAGAGACCAGAGGTCATGGATTAAAAGAAACTTTCCACAGCAGTCGTCGGAAAACCCCAAAAACAAACAAAAAGGCAACATGGACTGCCAATAAGCTACGGCCTTTACCAGGTTATAACTGTATTAAAGAAGCTTTTAAGTCATTTAGCTGCATTGCACAAACATTCTAAAAACCTTTAAAGAATGTTTTCCTTCTAAATTAAAGCTAAAAATAATTTTTAAAACTTTGCAAAAATTATCGTACATGATGATGATGAGTGGTTACCTCTTCTTGTTTTACCGTGAAATCACTCTAGTTCGTCGTACAATCAGGTAAGAACGACTTAAAGGTGTCGTGAAGTGCAACTTTTTTTTAGTAACTGGATAAAGCTCGCTACAAAATACTGTTTTTTCAAACTGGACGAACACCTCCCTCAGCTTCTGTTTTCGAAGTGCACGCCTACAAACAACTAAATACACGGAAAGAGGTCAAAGTAGTGACCACTTTTGCTGATACCTGTGCCTAATTAACATATAATCCCAGCTCTCTCATTGGCCGAGGCCTTTACAGAATTGGCGTATATACAAGTACAATCCTAACGTCAGTACTGTTGACCTCTTTCTATGCAAGGTAATGCTTATAGGCATGCATCTCGAGAACTGAAAGAGGTATTCGCCACCATCTGGGGGCAAAACTATCTTTCATCAAGCCTTAATCAGTCATTAGAAAAACTATTACACCTCACTAGGCCTTCAGGACAGCTATAAGCTGAGGTGGAGGGAAAGAAGGAGTGGGAGGGCCCTCAAAAGAAAATCCTAATTCCGGAAAGAAACATTCAATCTCAAATTGCGTTCCTTTTTAAAAGAGCTTGAGAATGAGAGCCAAGAATAATCTTTCTCTCACTCTGACATAATTTCACACGCCCGCCAAAAAGCTGCACGCCGAGAGTTAATCTGATTTTGCAACTAGTGCTGTGTTTTCTGTTCTTTGCGGCTGACCTTTCTTTGATTGACAGTAAACACTAGGCCATTACAAACAGGCATACAGCGCTCTTTTTCCCCATAAAAAAATAAACTTTATCAAGAAACACAAAAAACAGGTTCAGTTTTTATTTTTGGAACAGACTTTTGCATTTTCGTTTCTTCTTTAAGGTTTTGAATTTTTGTTGCAGTGCAGTGAAACTAGAAAACGGGAGAAAAGCCCTAGAAGCTAGAATGCATCAAGCTTCATAGGTAAAGAACTTTTTCATGTTTTTACCTTCCCAACAATGGAGGGGGTTACAGGGAAAGCTCATGAAAGACAGTATTGCTAGGGAGTTAAGAACAGAAATTCAGGATGGTACTTTTTCCATTACCTTATGAACAGTAACATAAAACCTCTCAAAAATACACCAGGATGTGAAAACCATCCTGTACGAAAGTAATAATAATGAAGATTTTTATATTCACACTCATAGAGAGCATGCTCTTAGCGCTAAAAACGGGGAAGAGACATGGACTAAATGGATAGAACACGAGCGACGGAAGAATAAAGGACAGTACTGACGACAAACAGAAAACAAACATAGAAAACACAAAAAGTAAAGGGAGCAGAGAATATGGAGATTCTGCAGAGAAAGATGGGTAGAAAAGTAGCAACAGCGGATGGGGGGAGGGTAAGAAGGTCGAGCATTGTGTGGACTGTGTTAGGAGTAATGCTCAAGGAAGAGGTGAGTTTTCAGTGCAGATTTGAAGGATTCAATTGTAGGAAGGTGGCGGATATTGAAAGGGAGAGAGTTCCATTGTTTTGCTGCACAGTAGCCAAAACTCCTGTGACCATATGTTGTTGTTCTGGTGACAGGAACAGTGAGGATCCGGTCATCAGAGGAAGAGCGTAGTTGTCTGGCCGGAATGTAAGGGATGAGAAGTTCAGAGAAATAGTCAGGACAGGAGCCTGCAAAGAAATTAAAACACAGCACAGACAGTTTGTACTGGATGCGAGAACGGATGGGTAGCCAGTGTAGAAAACGAAGGAGAGGAGTGACATGGTCCCGTTTCCTTGCTCTAAGCACCAGCACGAAAATTAAGGATGGTTGAGTTTTTCGCCGTGCCAGCAACTTAGGATCTATCACTGGGAAGAAAAGTTTAGGAACAATGTAATACAAATATAGTTTTAATATAATTAAGGTAAACAGAGTTCACGACGAGCTGACAATAAAACTTGAGAGCTGAAACTGGAACAAGGAAAAAAATATGGGAAAACAGCCCAACATGCTCTCTTCTGCTCCCATTTACCGCCTGCAATGCAGAGAATTGGAAAGCGGCTTCCTTATTAAAAGCTGCCAGACTTGCAGCGAGCAACGTCGTGAGGGGACTCTTAAAAATGGTTCTAATTCACAGGAGGGTTTTTTTTGTCCACCTTAGCTGCAAGACTTCAGCCGGCAGCAGCAGCTTGCCGTGCCTGAATGAAAGAGGATAACCGTGTCAGATTGAACTACCTGATGTGTTTTTGGAAACTCGACACGCACCACCAGCCACCCACACATAACATATATAACTAGCTTGCGCGCGCACGCGTATTTCACACGTGGGCGTCAAGGACACAGTCACACCAACGCGCTAACGTATGCCATGTTTGTAAATACTTAATACCACGTTCTGTCTGTCTGTCTGTCTGTCTGTCTGTCTGTCTGTCTGTTCCTCTACTATGCTTCCCTGTTTCTCTCCTCCCCTTC
Source organism: Marisa cornuarietis (assembly GCA_004794655.1). Lineage (NCBI taxonomy): Eukaryota > Metazoa > Mollusca > Gastropoda > Architaenioglossa > Ampullariidae > Marisa > Marisa cornuarietis. The sequence continues at coordinate 11,914,054 of SMMW01000622.1, forward strand.
CTTCTGCCTATTTGCATGCTCCTTTGCCTGTCACCAAGTCATATTGTTTTCCCCCGAGATAATTAAAGAAAATTATGTTCTATTTATAGACACCTGTTGTCAACGATTAGAGTTCTAGTAATAGCTACAAAATAGGTTAATAAATCAATGTCTGCATGTGTTTTATGTCTATGTGATTGATAAGCTGATTTATCTATTTATTTACATATATTATTTTTATTAGTTACATTTTTTTTCCTTCATGCATTTATGCATTCATTCATGCAATCATTCCTTTTCCAGGAAGGTAACCAGTTCATGACGTCATCCAGCTGAAAGTTTTCATTCATCGAAAGGAAATAATATCCTTTGCAAAAAATCATTGTGGGTAAACAAGTGCTGTGTTCCCTATGCCATTCATTTCAGTTTGAAATCAGCTGGTGTCATTCGGTCTTCCGATTGAAGATCACAGCTGAGGATGTGGATTTTCATATCTTCATTTTTTCTTAATTTCAGTCGTTGTTTACTTGATTGTGCAACTGAAATCTGTGTGACACACAGCACGTACGATGAAATTGCGTAAGCACGTGTGAACAGGATGTGATGAAGACACAGGGACAGCGAACTCTAGTGAACGTACGTTTATCCAGGCGAGGCTCCTCCCGTTACAGTTCTTCTCTATTTTCCCTTCCCCCAAGGGAATCTCACTGTGTAGTTTTTAAAAATATTTAATCCTTATTATTTATTGTTTCATTGTCATTTTACATTACATTTTCCACATCTTATTCATTTATTTTCTTCGTTTGTGTTCTTTCACCCTTCATCCCTCTTTTCTCCTCTTATTACACCCTGCCCCTTCCTTATCTCTGCGCATCCCGGAGGTTTTAACCGTTTCACTCCTGAAGGCAAGAGAAGACCGGATGTTAATTTGAGGAGCGGAAATTTCGTTAACTCCTGTTGGTGTTGTCCCGGTCTGAGGTGGCCAAGACGGCACCTTTGTTCTTCTAGTTGTACAATACCTTTGGGGGGGAGGCAGGACAAAGTCGTCTGAGATGCAAGACCACTCTAGTCTTTCAATCAACAACCAAGCAAGAGTGGGAAAAAATCCATGTTGGGGGTTTTATGGTGATTGGTCTTCTTTAGTGCTATGGGATTGGAAGAAAATTTCCATAGTGGTTATTGCTGTGTGGGTGTTTTTTTTTTTTAAATTATCACAGCGAGAAAGGGAAATAGATATTAATGTCTTCCATCATGCGAGGAGATAAAAATAAATAGGCACACAAAAACAAATAAATCTATATATGTTAACGTTCTGACGCAAGAATCTGCACACCTACGCATGCACACACACACACACACACACACACACACACACAGCGCAACACCGAGACAAGAAAGAAATGCGAATCAAATCAGAGAGAGAGACAGAGCAAGGTTAGTAGACAAGGGAGTTAGAGAGTGAATAATCCCCGATCCCTAGACTATTTCAATTAGATCAGGTGTTTGGAGGAATAGAATGCAGGCACTGTGTTATAGGAATTAGTCAAGGCAGCCCTGACTATGATTTAGTACAGGACGCAGAGAAAATGCAATCGATTGGTTGCAAGCGCCTGCGGGTCTGTCTCCACTACTTCCGGCCAACTACAGCCACAACGTCTGCGCCGCACTATTGCATTTTGTGTTTCTGTCCATACCCTGTACTTTTCTGTCTGCTGCAGAAGAAAGAGAACACAAAACGTATTTTCATCCACTGTTATTTCCGAATTTGTGTCTGGTTATCGATATCACGTCAGTCGTTTGACTGGAAGTGCAACAAACATAATATTTCCCATAATGACATGATGCTGAAGTGCTTTGCAAAGCTGAACAAAGCAGTCGTACCACAGACGAACAGGTCTGCAAAACTCCATATCACGCTGACAGAACTGCAATCAAATAATCTTCTATCCATCTGATGTCTTCCTTAACTAAGATTGTTGACGATTAGTAAATGTAGTTCCTTCTTTCACTTATTTGTACTTTCTTGTGATCAACTATTAATATTGCATCACTACTGCGGCCATAAATATACTTCTTCGTTGTATTTTCTTTTGAAAAATTCCAGTAATATTTATTTGTTGGGGAACCAGAAATGGCATGTTTTGGGTGTGGCTATGGTTTCCTGATTATGCTTATGGGAGAGAAAGAGAAGAGAAGCAAGAAAGAAAGAGAGGAAGAAAGAAATAAAGAAAGACTGAATAAGGGTGTATGGAGGGATAAACAAGACAGCAGGCAAAAAGAGAGGCAGACAGACAGGTAGACAAGTAGACAGACAGACAAGCATGCAGAAAAGACAAAGAAAGAGGAAATGCATGGCTACAAACGGACTGTCTTAAAATTTGTCCACAGAGGAATATTTCGGTTTTTGTAAGGTATACTCCCTGATTTGTAACACAACATAGAAGACTGCAAGCCTCTGACTAACTGAGGTCTAATCCACCCTCTTTGGGTCTAGCACGATCGGCCGTTCAAGCAGATCATCTTCTACACGTACAACCCTCGAACACCTACCTGTAACAACAATTTGCCAGTTTTGCTTAGAACTGCTAAAAATCAAACTCTGATCATAAATGTTGAACATTTTTCGTGATTTCGTGTTTCGATGTAGTACCGTGAAGCTTTTTCCTAAAGGGATGTGTGATTGATGTACAGCGAAAGGTCCACGACAATTGTGTCTGGCGATGAATATGGAGAGCGCAAACAAGCTCTCCGCTGACACTAACCCTCAGTTTTAAACACCGATGTTGTGGCAATAGTGTTGCAAATTAGCCCAGCGTGGAAGTCTGAAAATTACAAGAACATTTTCACCCGTCAGAAGTGCCACGTATCCTCTACTTATAATGAAAGCTAAATCGTCAGACATTAGGCATTTATTCATCAGTCTTTGCCATTGAAACTCTCAGCAGCTCTTGTGGAATAAAAACCAAACAACGCTGTAGGACGCCAGTAAAACCACCGCCATGACCTTTCCATATATAATACGCTGTAGATCTACAAAAACAGTTGACAGCGGCGAATGCCTAAAAAAAACAGACAATAAGCATAAACATCCTGTTGAATTTAGATATGGAAAAACATGGGAAATTAAGAAAAAATGTCGAAGATGATCGACAAACTTTATGTCTCTCAAATTCCACAGTGACGGTTTAATATCACGAGGATGGCTGTCGAGATACTGTGACCTATGGACATTTTTTTTCTTTTTCTTGTTTTTTGTTTTTCTTATCCCATCTAGAGAACTCTTGAAGCATATCTTGTTTTTTTGCGGTTGTCAGTCCTCAACTGCCTGCTCTAATTATTTTTTATATTTTTAATTATTATTATTATTTAAGTTGTTGTTCCAAGACTCCCACGTAAAGAAGAGTGTATGATGAGCGAATAACGACGGGGATGCTAGGAAGTCCAAATAAGAAATGTAAGAGAGAAAAAAAACACGGAGACTCATTACGGGTCCGGAGCAATTTACTTCATTTTTAAGATTATCTATCCATTATGTATAAACAATGAGGTAAAGCAGTTATTTAGAAAAACTCTACACTGTAGCATGTAGCTATTTGTAAGAAATCTTGACACTTCTCCCAAGGGCTCACAATAAATTGGCTTCGAGATAAAGGTATGATTACTCTGGCTGAGGACGAGCTTTCAGTGCAGGCCATTGACATGCACAAAACAGTCTACATACATCATAGACAAGCTGTTTTCGGACTATTTTTCTCTTACGAGGCGTTCCTTGGTACATGTTCTGAAAGGGAGCATGAAGGGTAAACCCCTATCCCCCCAAACAAAAACAACCAAAATTATTAGTTTCATAAAGAAAGAGAGGGAGGGGGGTAATTGTGGTTCAAAAATAGAAAAAAAACTTGATGAACAACGTGTTGTCTGCTGCACCCATACTGAAACTGTTTCTCTTAACTTGTCATTTTTTCATTTTTTTCACTGTTGAACTAGAGCGCATTCCCATATTCAAATTGCACACTGGGACAAATAAAGTTGGCCATTGTCATTGGTTAGTGGCTCCTCCTCCTTTTTCTCCTCCTCCTGCTGCTCCTTACCTAGTGATCATTTCCTACTCCTTCTCCTCCTCTTACCGCACTTCCATCTTCTGCTGCTTCTTATCCTGCTCCCCATGATACTTCTGCTTTGCCTCCTGCTCCTTCATTTTCCTTCTCCTGCTCTCATTCCGGCTTCTTTTTTCTGACTCTTCTCCTGCTATTTCTTTTCCTCTCTCTTTCTCTTGCTCATTATATTTCTACTCCTTCTCCACTGCTCTTTGTTTACCATTTCTCCGTCTGCTATCCTATACGTATTTTCTATACCTACATCTGTCTACCTTCATTTTCTCTTTTCAATCCATTCGTCAATTTATTTGTCCACCACTTCTCTAGATAATGTGTTTCTGACGTCAAAGCCGATACTCATTTTGCCCCGTATGAACAGATTAAATACTTCTTTTTAAACGTATATATTATTAATGTACTTATGAAATTAAATTGTTATATATGAATATATTCCTGGATATACTCTCTCTTCGTATTGTGGAAACATTTTTAGGGTCAAATTGCTTGGTCAATTTGTTTGGCATCAAGTGTAAATTACTTATGGAGGAAAAAACCACTATGAAGTCACTCCCACTGCCACCACTACCACTACCACCACCACGCAGACTAATCAGAATGGAGCCTATAACTATTCTGAAACGTTTGCTAGCCGAGCGGCTCCCAAAGCAGAACCAGATAACGATAAACGAATGGACTTCGAAAGCGCTGGGGAAACGATGGGGGAAGGGAAGAATAAAGAACTTTAATTTTCCCGGGGAAAAGAGAACTTGCCTTGACAGATGGTGCGGAAACCCTCGATTTCTAGCCAATGCCGAGCTGATGGGTATTGCGGAAAGATATTCCCCTAAGCTAATTCGCTTCAGACTGGTGTAACAGTCACTTTACGCCTACTTTGAGTACTCAAGGTGTATTTCTTAAGGTTAACAATTTGCGTGCATGGAAAGGGTATCTTCAGGGAAATACCCTCATGAAGAGTGATTGATTTGTTTTGCCAGTTCCGACCCTAGGGAATTTTGATATTTTCCATCTGTAAGGTGAGAAACCTTGCTCCAAGCCTTTGAGAACATCAGAGCTTGTAGTAAATAAATGAGCATATATCTAAACAGTTTTCATATGAAAAAGAAGAAGAAAACGAAAATTGGGAGGAAGAGGGGGGCTAAGATGAACGACAATAAATAACGAGTAGGAGGTCCAGAAGGAGGAGGATTTGAAGAACTAAGAAAAGAGAAGGGTTACATGGCTGATGGGAACGACCTGCAGGAAAGGTCAGCTGTCACGTTGTCCATCGCTGTCAGTCCTGTAGCGCCGTAAACATCTGAGCCTCTTCGGTCAACACAAGAATGCAGAAAAACTGCGCCTCCAGCAGCCAGCAGCTCTCTGGAATGGACAATTTTCTGGCAACAGGAGACTTGACTTCCCTCCGCCTCCCGCAGCGGGTTCATTTTTATACGTATTGATCATCATCGTCGCACTCCGCATCGAAGAGGACAAGAGGGGTGCATAATTCACATCGGTTTTTGCCTTGCTAAGCCCCCCTTCCCCTCCACATCGGCCGTAACGGCGCACAGACCAAAGCTTCCGGCAAATGATTCCAAATCCTTGAGCATGGAGATCGCAGCTCGGCATATCCACCCACTTGCTGTGTATTTGAGCCACTCACAAAGCTGGTCAGGCACGAGACGCAGTCGTGTGTCGAGGGTGAAATGACGTGTTGGGACAACTCGGTTGAACGTGAAAGCTAGTTTAGATATCTTCCGATAATGTGGAGGTTGTTAGAAGTGATGAAATCGATGTACATTGCGTTAAGTGAGGCACAGCAAGAACACGATCTAATGGCACACACGTAATTATTTATTACAATGCAGTCACACATATTTATGACTTTGCTTGCACTAGATTATTCATACCTTTCAGCAGATAAAGTGCAGGAAAGTAAAATCACGATACATTGTGCGCAATTCTACTTAACTTGTCTCATGAACTTGAAAGAAATTACTCGTCATCCTTGGTCACTCTGATTCTCTTAGTCTTGTTCTCTTTTTTCTGGTGCTCGTTACATCCTGCAGGTGACAAAATGGCTCCCCGGCTCCTCTTCCCACCCCTCTTCGTCTTGTCCAAACTTAAGACTCATTTATTTTTCAGAACAAAAACTTCACTGTGACCCTGTCCTGACCATGGGTCTGTATTTACTTTGTGTATGAGTAGGTGTGTCTATTGGAGAAGTGAGCGTGTCTGTTACATGCGAATATGGGTGCATGATTGTTAGTGATTGCGTTTACAAGAATCGATCTGTTTATGATTTCTGTAAAGCATTCTGAGCAAATTATTGGAAACACGCTATAAAAAAAAGAGTTCATTATCATTAGTAGTAGTGGTAGTACAAGAAATCCATTTTTGGTAGGGGTAGGGTCATCCTTATGTGTGTGACTTTCTCGACTGCAGCTTTAACATCCTACAATATATGCCATATACAATAACGCTGATTTCAGAGATAATCCTAATGTCAGGATTGTTTCTCAAAATTTATGGGATCAAAGAGAGTCGATTGACTAAAGTCATCTTCATGTCTTTAAGACAAGAGGGAAACACACGATCGAATAAACTGTGCTACTGTCACTTTACATAACTGGCGTGAGCGTGCAATAAAAAGTAAATTGAACAGAGACTCATAAAATGCCGGTCTTGTGTCGTGCCCTGCTCGCTGAACACGTTCTCGCTGTAAAACCAGCTGAAAGCTCCCCAGGGTAGCTCTCTACCCGTTTGTGTTGCAGCTATCCTGGACGCGCTAAAGTTTAGCGTACGATTTGTCCATGGGGTGTTTTCATGCCACTAATAACTTTTGTATCAGTACTAATGCAAGAACTGCTTTCAACTATGGGGTGGTGGGGGGTGTATTTCGCTACAGAGCGCATGTGCGGAACACTGAGAGGCCCAGATGACAAGAGTAGCCCCCGCCCCCGCCCCCGCTATGGCAACAATATTGAATGACTGGCCCAGGCGCAGCACGCGACCGTGTGGCCTCAGATCCGGGTTCTTTCTACTAGTGAGCTGGCGCGTGACGTGGGTGATTCGATTCCAGCCCGGGCCGTACTCAAGCGAACTGGGTCCTTGCGGATGCTTTTACCCTGGGACCACTGACGCTGGATGGTCTGCACCCTGGCCTGCCTCTACCCGTTCCAGGTGAGAGGCCAAGGCGAAGAGGGGTGGGAGAGGAGCCGGGGAGGCATTTATTCACCTGCAGGATGTAACGAGCACCAGAAAAAAGAGAACAATTAAAGGAGAAGGAAGTATTATAGCGAGAATGAAGTAAAGACAGAAATTTTAAACATTGCAAAAAATATGTGATAACACAATCGTACATATCATAAACAATCACAAGCACTTAACGATTCCTGTCCGTACACATATATCCGCACACATACGGACGGACATACACACATGTTCACGCATATTACCCACATTAACACAGCGCCCCCCTCCCATACACACACATGCAAGCACGCAAACACACACACACACACACACACACACACACACAAAGTACACGCGCAAACACTTGTTGCGAAAAGGTCGCCGGATACCCGAAAGGTCCCCGCGTTGCCTCGAAGCTGCAGAATAAGCGTCAGACAAAGGGTCTCCAACAACATTGCAGCAGATAGCACCACCTGTCTTCTCTGTCGCTTGTTCACTGGAGAGCTTCCACTTGGGCAGAGATCTTACAGCTTGCTCCAATAAATGGTAAGCTAGTTAGCGGAAGGGCACAATTCACATGATTTACCCGGACATGATTTTGGCTGACATTAGACGAGAATTTGTTGTATACCTTTTCAGTCAATTAAAAATATCATTTTCACTAAATCCCACCAGAAAAATAGTATATTTGTTGTTTTTAATCTTTCATAATTGCTGTAGTTTACTAATATTGTGGTGTAATTACGAAACCGATTTCGTACATGAGTATCATTGCAGCTGCTGGTAGACCCTGACGTCTGTTAGATAAAACCCGAACTGAACTCGTGAACTCGCTGCCATACTTGAGATATTTGTGTGGCAAACGGACACTTCCGTTGGAAATCTACATACGAAATTAGAATTGTTCACATTTATCAGATGACCATTCTGAGTTAACAACTTGCACAGACAGCTCAGAACTGGCTACAGAAAGCACGCGAGATTGGGCGCGCAGTTCTATGGAAGGTGTCTGCGCACCGCGGCATTTATCAATTGCCAGGACTAACTCTCTGTCGAGAGAATTCTCGCGAGAGCTCGGTAGTAAACTCTGAAGTCCTTTGCGTCTGGGGAGTTGGGATGGTGAGGAGGAAGGGAATGGAAGTGGGTTGAGTGAGAGAGCAAATGCTTTGGTCGAGTCACATGCCAAAAACGGTTTTGCTTTGGTCGACTCAAAGGTGGCAAAGCAAGCCAATACACGAAACACAAGAGGTGGGGAAAAAAGAGGGGTCAAAATTTAGGTCAAAAGAGTTCTTTGTCTTTGGTCCCAGTCAGAATCCTTGGATGGAGGATTTTACAACAGCCGTGGATTTTAGCGAGAGAGAGAGAGAGCACCAGCCACAGAAATATGAGGGCAAAGGGCAGACATTGCTGGTGGAACTGTTTCGCAATACCAGCGATAACTAGTCCACAACCGCCTACAGTTCCTGGCTCAGCCGCAGGGTCCAGGGCTGGCGAGGGAGCGTGTGACCCGCAAAGTGGGAGCTCCATACAACTTATCTCTTAATTTGTCTCCCCTCCCAAACCAACAATCTTTCCTTTTTTTTTTTTTTGCCAAATCCTAATACGGTTTAGTAAAAGTTATTGTGTTTGCTCGGTGTGTGGTCTGTTGGCGCAACGGTCATGCGTGATCATCAGTATAGTGGTTATTGGGTGTCCTGGGTTCACATCTCGTCTCGCGCACGCTATTCTTTTTCAGCACGTCACCCTTATTTTGCAAAGCCGGTTGCGTGGCTGTGGTAAACTTTTAGTTGCTGGCTGGGCCAACTGTTTAAAGGTAAAGGTCATCCCATAACCTTTTCAGGTCGTAGGGGAGTGAGGTGTTAGAGACCCCACTTTTCTCGGGGCCAGCTTTTACATGAGGGTGGTGCCAATCTCCTCTCCCTCGCTGCCTTACCTTCCCCAACCCTCTAAGGAGTCAGGTACCCATTCCCGTCAGCTGGGTCAACTGGGGGAAGTTTGCTGCGCTTATCGGGAATTGAACCAGCGCGCTCTCGGTTCGGAAGCCAGCTCTCTAACCACTCGGCCATCCGCTTCCCCAAACTGTTTGGCCAACTGTTTGCTTGCTGGACAAGGCAGGAGGTCATTTAGCTTCCGAACGTTTGATCCGAACGATCCCTCAACAAATCAGTCGCTACCTCAATAAGAGATCTTAAATGTAAATACACGACCAGGCAGGCACACACACATACGCGCAGTCACACACGCATGCATGCACGCACGCGCGCGCGCACACACACACACACACACACACACACACACACACACACGCACATACACTTACCAAATCTTCTCTTGCTCTCCTGGGATTTTATTTTGGCATAGTTACAATAAGATTTTTAGCTGACATTCGTCTGCCAATCTACCTCTAGTGCACAAAGGTAAATGGCAGCTTCTCATTACGAATGGCCCATAAAGATTTCATAAAGAGAGCTGCCAAACAGCTGCTTGTCAATTTAAAATATCGGGAAAATATTTGCATAATCGTCTTTTCGGGCTACCTTGCCCCACAGCATGTTGTCAACTGACTGCAGCATTGCAGAATACAAACTATACTCATGGATTAGTTTTAGCTGCTTTATTTATGTAGACACAAGAAGATGAGTGAAGCAGTTGTTATCTTCCATCCGCCTTAAGGGAAATGAACTGCCTGTAACCACTACTTTCAAAAAAATCGCTGGGAACGCTTCTGTAAAGTGCCTTTAAGACCCGTGTCTGGGCTCGATAGTAACCGCCGTTCTATCCCCTGACGAGTTGATAAGTAAATGCCTCCATTTAGCTGTATACTCTCCGACCCGTTGGGAGTCGGCAAGCTTACGTCTTGTCAACTCCTTGATGGCATCTCTACCCCTACCCTGTCTGCCGGGCTCTTCCGTCTCTTTAATTTTTGCTGCAAAGGAGACTACACTGCGTCCTCTTGCGGGCTTGAAAAGAACCAAGAGACTTCCATTGGATTCGACGGCTTGGACCTATTTGGGTCTCAAGCCGCTGCGGACGTGGTTGATATACCAACATCTTGGTAATCATCTCCTCGTATTGGAGAGTTGGTTGCTCTTTATGGTGTCGAAGTGAGGGAAATAACTGCTATTCTTTGAGATCTGCTTGGGGACTTACAAATGAGTTTTTCTACCCCATTCTCGATACCTTCCCTCCCCTCCTAGCTACCTATATATATATATATAGAACAGTGTTAGAAGAACAATCATGTGCCTGTCTTTCTACATATTCAGACAATAACCATAGCTGGCGCTGTGGACATCTGAGAAGTTTATGAGATCCTGTTTCAAAGGTCTCCTTATCATTAAAAGTGCGAAAGAGTCAAATTTCCTGATTGCTACAAAGTCCCATGATGTTGGCAAATGTATTGACAAACAAGTCCGGACTCAGCATTTTTGACCAAAGGGAGGGGATTGGTGTTTTACGCCGTGTCAGCAAGGCAGTCAGCTATATCACGGCAAGGCAGTCAGCCCTGTAAACAGATGACACATGCAGAGAAATAACAGCGTTCCCCGAGACGAGAGCTGAACCCAGGACAGCCAGCCTTCACTGTAATGGTGACAGGCGCTAACCGTTGCGCCACCGGATCACCTAGCATTTTGACCAAAGTCCTAATATCTCAAACATTCACTCCAAGACCATGGGTGTCCTGTGACTTTTATACACAACTTTTCCATACGTGGACAAACGTTTGACAACATTCATCTAGTCAAGCATCTAGACGAGAGGAGCTCATACAGGACTATCATTGACCGAAACCTGTACTGTGCTACGAAAAATTCCCTGTTAATTATCTCCTGCAAACATGTCGACGCAACCACATAGCCTGTGTATTTCGCGACAAGTAATGAGCGAGCAACATGCATCAAATGCGCCTGTGTAAGTGGATGATAAACGGAAATACAATCAGAATATCCCAGGACTAACGATTTCGTAAACAGCGATCATTTTGTTCAAACATCGCCCTGTTATTGACCCGCGGACGTGGGCGCCTTCTGGCGAGCAAGCTGTGAATTTGTCTCCTCGTCACCGAGCTGCTTCTCGAATGGTCTGTTAGTTAGCGCGCTTTTTCTGTGTCTTTATGGGTTTTCAGCAAGGGCGAAGGACACTTGAAAGTCTGGGAACATTTATCTGATCAGCATTTATTAGTTACACTTCTTTCATTGGCGATGGTTTGTAAAATAGCCAACACTCTTTTCAACAGCAGCTCTGGACAAAAGAAACTTTGATATAACTTTCGTTTATCTTCTGGAGCTTTATATATAAGAATTATTTTTAAAATTGTGGATTTTTGTGAGATAGTATTCAGATGGTTGTAGAAAACAAGACACTGACGAAATCAGGGTTAACAAGTCTTCTTTGGATTTGTTCGAGAAAGTTCACACTTGGAACAAGTGAAGCAAAACACTTCGCTTTCTATGTCTTTGGAGTGGTTATAGAGTGTACCATGATCTTGCACGTTACACGAATATCGCGGCATGGTTTCAAACAAAACTATTGCTACTTTTCCAGGTAGATAAAGATAAAAAGGCTTTTCTTTTATTGATGACTAGGAACTTCGTGCAGACAGTGTCCATTGCCATGAATATACATCGCAAGGTCACTGAATGTTTAGACGTGTTTTACGGCAATCATCACCTCATCTCTTGGGCATTCTGAAAACACAAGAAAAGGGATGCAACTTACAGATTTTGGCTGATTTGGGTTGCAGAAGATGGAGGAGGGAGCAAGAACCTGCCTTTCATTTCATTACACCTTCATGCAGAGCGCGGGAGCAACCATAGAACCTCTTCCCGATGAATCATTTGTTTACTTCCCACCCACCTGTATACCTCGATTCATTCCTCTTCCACTTTCTTAAATCACCTACGTTGGACAAAGTATAAGGACTAGAATGCAACGAATGGTTTTGCATAAGTTGTGTTTGAAGGTATTTTGTTTTGTGGAAGCAAATCTTGACAAGAATTAGGTTTTGCTTCTTTGTTAACTTACGTTTTGTTTTCTGGTTTGCCTCAGAAGGCGCCGAGAGTCGAAGATGGGTCGTGAATAATTCATGTCGCGATTACAACTTTACCTATCCACTGAAAAGCTCATAAAGCCCTCTCCGGTTTTCTGACGGGGTAAATCAGGCGTGTTTGTGAGCGTGGTTAGAACTGTCTGTCTGCCCTTTGGTGTAGATTCCTTGTCTGGTGAAGAAAGTGTGCGTCCATCAGTTCAGAGACCTTTGACCTACATTTCATCAACCATGTTTTGTCGTCTCTGTCATCGTGTCCTCTTTGCCATGCATGTCTGCTTCGTCGTACTTACCCAGTCTTTAGACATCTTCACCTTCCTCAGTGTAAGGGCACAGACTAACATATTACCTCCCATGTCCCTCTGTCCACGTCACGTTTGCAGATTAATACTGCAGGTCACGTTTGTAGCATTCAGTTCCTTTAGTTATTCATGAGGGGGTTTATACTAGAAATTCATTTTTTGTGTCCGGTCCTATGCCCCTTGTTATCAGCTGAACAATATTTTCTTTCAGTTTCGATCTATGAAGGCATTGATGAAAAAATGCTGTTATGAAAGTGATTTTAATAGTGTGGCTAATTTAAGGATGAAGTTATGTCATGTCATCAATATTAATGGCGCTCACTCAACGTTAACAAAACCCCTTAAAGTCTCAAGAAATAAAAAGATGATAGAAATCTCATAGAGGACATACACCTCATGTAGACAACTATATCAACAACAACGTGGATAATGATAAGAAGATGAGGAAGAGGAGTTTGTGGAGATGATACGAATAACTAAAAGAGTGGTGAAAGCGGTCTTGAAATGATAAATCTAGAGGGAAGTAAGCAAGAATATAACGAGGTCAAAATGAAGTAAAACAAAAATAAGAACGAGGAACCTCCCTCCCCCCAAAAAAGAAAGAAAAGAAATTAAATAAAGCCAGTAAAAAGACCTAAATAAGAAAATGTGCCACTGTGAGTAAATTTTCACTGTTTACAAAAATACTGAAGGTAATGAAACTTCCGCTGCGTTACGTAGAGCTGTAGATCAAGGTTTCATCTACCCTCTTTTTTAATCAGACTTTTCACAATGAGATTTAATTCACGACTGAACTAAACAGCACCCATCGCCGACCGCTGTTGATACTTGCCCAGTGAAAAGCATTGTGACGTAGAAGCGGAAGACAGAACTGCAGCAGCCGGGGCCCACATCAACACGACTCTGTTTGCTTTGGCCATCGACGACTGTTCTCGAACAATCACTTGCACACAAGTTCCGCAGATGTCTGACAGTTTCACCTGCCGAAAGCGATTGTAAGATTTCGCCGCAGATCGATTCCATTCATCGTATTTACTTAACATACTTTTTCACAAACCATTGCCCTTTCATCGTATTTACTTAACATACTTTTTCACAAACCATTGCCCTTTATTCCCCTCATTCTTTACATTTTCTCATTATTTAAGCCTCCGTATCCGTTTCTCTTACGTCCAAGTTGCTGGCCCCGGGAGAAGGATTTTTCTCAGTAACAAAACTTGTTTCATTATTGTTCATGACGCGTGATAATCGGACTTTCAATTTTTATTACTAAAGGTCTAGAATTTTCCGCTTTACTTGCCTTTCTCGGATGAATGATTCTTTTGACACCTTCCTTAGGCCTGCGCCACCTGTGTAAATTTGCCACCCATGAAGCATTCAGCGATTAGTGTAGCTGCCCTCGCATACTTTCGCCAAGTACTATCCCTTTCCACCACCAGACGAGCTAATTTTGCAAGTAAATTGTCGTCAAGTAAATTGTCGTCAAGTAAATTGCATTACAGCGACTGGGCTGATAGAAGAACGTTTCATTGAACAGCGTTGCAGTGTCCACTACAGCTAAGCAAATGTTAAGTCGGCGATTAATCAAATAATCGGATATTAATTGATTCAGTTGCCAAGACAACTAAAGTGTGCGCTTATGGTACTATATTATTATAAGATATTATATTTCATATTATATGACCGTGAGAGTAGAAGAGGTTTGTGAATATAGATACTCTTGCACTTAGGGACTCGTGCGCGCCCTCACACACACACACACACACACACACACACACACACACACACACACACACACAAACAAACAACAACAATGTTCAGAGGTTATTATAATGCTAGTGCAATAATGTTTTGTTCATTAGTACTATAATGTTAGTCCATTTGTTCTAGTACTATTTGCTCGCAAAGCTTAACTTTAGTTCCAAGACATCTAGTTCCAAGTATGTTAAAGTCAAAAGATTGTTGTGTTTAGCAACGGACGGAAGGTTCCAGACACGCAGCTTTGAACAAACATCCTTCGAACACAACCTATAGAGGAGCAGCTGAGAGTGTGCAAACCTGCCAGATGAGGTCAATTAACTTATAGGTAATATGAAGTTAGAAGAGAAACCTGGGACCGTAATCATAATACAGAGATAAATGAGTACCCAAGGGCTAGCTCTACTTCTGCTCAATACCTTACAGCTCTAAAAAGATTTTTGCAGCCATACCTGTGGACCATACACAAACCAGGACCTCTTAGATTAGTCGCCCATCTTCTACATCTGCATCAGTTACAACCCCGCAATATTTCCGATCTACAGTCAACCCTTGGGTAATGTTATCTCTTTAATGATTACGGCTTCTTATTTAAACAACTTCTTGAACGATCTGAGCAAACAGGCTGGAGGTGAAGTAAAAAAGGTCATTGTTGACGACTGACCTAACTGGAAAACCTTGTCAGCTGCTGCGTCTAACCCCTTCCTCCAATGAACGGTACTGACGAACCAGCTTAACTGTTGATCATCTAGTGCCAGCAAAGTGATCAATGTTGAATTACGATCACGAACGGAACAAGCCCTTTCGTAGTCACCGAGTCACGACCTACCGCGAGACTTGACACGTAAATGATGAGCCTAAGGAAGTGGCTGACCAAATGACCAAGTGCCTCAGGAAAGTTCGTTCATAACTTGAGAACAACCCCATCGTCTGTTTATAGAACTCAGTCACCTCCCCTGCGGGTACCAATGAGCCCTTTTCAGCAACTTGTGACCTATCGTCACAGGCTAAGAATATCCTTCAGGACAGACTTAAGGGGACCCAGCGCCTCGAGAGAGGAAGAAAGCCGACATACATCGAAAACAGGACTGATCTTCACAGGCCTGACTTAATTACCGTCGCTCAACAACAACAACAACAACAACAACAACAACAACAACAACAAAAGTACGGTGCGGAACCGGTGCAGTCCGCAAAGACTAGCTGGGTCCAGGGCTTAGATTGTACTGAACAAAAGTGAGCCAAACTTCATTAAACTGTGCTCATTTTAAGTTCACGAGGGAACATTTATTCCTCTGGACCTTCACTCTACATGTCGGTCATAATCGAGTTATTCCTCCTCCCGATAAGATTCTTTGTGGTGACTATACAGGGCTCTGCTAATCTCAGAAGACAATGACACTTCTGTATGGCAAAAATTCCAATTCTGGCGGATCTGCTTAGAAACGTATGAATTCATGTTTGATTTTTCTTAGTTGCGCATAGGGAGCTTTTCTGTCGCTGGCTCAGCTCAAATCATCGTTTGTGCTATCAGCTTTGAGTGGCAGCTCTTTCACTGAAAACTTCAGAAAGCTTCCTTTTATCTCCGCTACGCTTCCAAGAAGTGCTCATGATTAATTTCTTTTAGGTTTTCGTCGTATTTGCCACAAAACAAGTGAGAAGGCATTTTCCAAGTGTCAAAGTGTCAAAGCACTGAGCGCCCAGGGTTCAGCATCTTCACAGCAGCATTGAAAACTGACGGCACAGCTGACCAGCTGTCATTGGCCAGGCGTCAGCAGCAGAGAAATACCAGGAACTACGACCACTACAACGTTTCTAGTCCTTTGATGGTAGCGTCACGAGGACTAGAAACGTGGCGCACACAAAAAAATTCACCACGACAGTTTAAATGAGCGCCGCGTGTGGCAGGCGCCTGCTGCTACTGCCGCCTCTCAAATTATCACCCTTTATCTCAATTGGTCTGACTGATGTACTTCAGTGATAACGATGTGCATCGCTGTGCAGTACGGAAACTACAGTTGGTGTCATTTTCTGTATGCGTGCGCGCGCGCACGTATGGAGCCTGGATGCGAAATACTTGGAAAATTTCTCTTTTTTAGCATAAAGGAAACGCTTGGAAAAATAAGAAAGAGACGTGAGAGAGAAAGCTGTTGCCTTCGTGCTTTATTCCTGTTTTGACAACCAATTTCAAAATTGTTCTCCCACGAAAACGACCAAGAGCGGAAAGTTTGTACTGAAAAGACCCCAATTTCAATAATGTGGCGGAAAACGGATAAATTTAAGAAATTTAGGAAAAGCTCGTGCTCTCGGCTGGAGGAGTGAAGTCGGCTGTGAGAACGAGTGGATGAGAGTGCAGTGGAGCAGACGGCAGCAGAACGCTGCTGCACCCGAACATCACCAGCCCTGCAGGTGACGTCACACGTGCATCTAAGCGCAGAAAGTCGACGAGTTTCCAAGCCGCTTACAGAACCTTGCAGCCTATCTCGTCCTATTTCGGTTGGCGAACTCCAGACCCTAGTGTGTCTTTTTCTTAAAAAAAAATATTCTTAAAGCAGGTTTGGTCACTCACATATGAAACTACCGATAAAGGAAGCATAGGTTTTGGAAACTGGAAGAGCACATTTCAAAATGCGCGAAAACTGTGCAGTTTTAAACCTCGGTTCTTGCAACAAATATCTGTCAGACGTCAAGAGAGTTGCTTTTTTTATATCATAAACGGCGAATTCAAATCGTTTGGAAAGAAAAGGAACGTCAAGCAGGTTTTAATCAGCTGTGTATAAACATCTTTTATCTGATAATACGAGTTACTAAGCTTCTTAGCCAAACGTTAGAGCGTTAAACGGTGTCTAAGTGGGTATTCTATCATCGTTAAGTCAGTTAGAAACTGGCAGTTGTCGTCTAAAATTCTGGACTAGGGGTCTAGATTTCTCAGAGGCATTAATGGACCACCAAGGCATTTCAGGCGCAGACGTCTGAAGTAGGCAGACCTCCAGAGGTACCTTCTGGAGACGTATGTATATAGACCGGACAGAGGTATTGATACCTAAGAGGTAGCAACAAACCTCTGCTCTATGACTCCACTTCAAAGAGATTACAGCGAAAGCGGAACTGGTTTTGAGGTGTGCCAAAATGTGCCGTTGCCAAAGGAAACAGCCATTAATTAAAGATGCAGCGCTAAGAGTCTTGTAAATAAAAATATACCTCAATAGGCGAAGGGGTTTTTAAGCGAACGCCGATGATCAAGGACATAACGGCAGCTGAATGAACTGTTGGGAGGCGAGCGCCCTCTGTTGAAGGCTTTCAGCTTTTGGTCTTAATGTTTTCTTCCCTTTGATGTTCTTCCGTCCGAGGAGAGTTGAAAGGAAGTCGGCGAATTTCAAGTTGGGAGCTAATGCTAATTCAATAAATGAAACATTCCACAGACTTTTCCATTTCTAGGTGACATTTTGATGTTTTACCATTTTTGTAAACTGTCTCATTGATTTGTTTTAATTATTTAGAACGTTTTTACTGTAAAACAATAGAGATTACACTAAAATCATAAGCATGTAATGCAAAGTGTCCCCCTTTCATTCTATTGACCATTCCCTCCTGTATTAAAAAAAGTTGACTTTCGGAGAATTGTTTTTATTTCTACAAACATTATTTTGGGTTTAATATTTTTCAAGTATTATTGCAACATAATTCAGCCTTGCTGGTATGTTTCCCTTGATTTCCCATGATAAGGAAAGGAGCACTTAATACGGTTTCCAAAAGGAACGAAAACTTGTTGCCAGAATTGTTCTTGTCTTTAAAATGGCATTTCATGGTGGAGAACTATCTGTAGTCGAGCATTTTAAAAAATATGGTGTTTTTTTTTTTTTGAAAGTTCTGTATATCAGCTTGGATTCGCTCATTACATCTTCCACGCTGTTTTCCTGCTTATCTTTCAAACTCTATCAACACTATCCCCTCCCTCTCTCACACACAAACTTAGAATAAAGTTATGGATGCCAAAATGTCACACCTTGTAATAGATTTTAATCAATGCGCTTCTGGTATCATTTTTCCTTTCTTTGTCCGACCCCATTTGTTTTCAACCGAATGACGAAATGAAATTGGATGGATTTCGCGTCAATATTTTTTTCACTAGCTGTTTGTAATCTGGAATTCTTGTTACTTTATACCGCTGAACTAATCTATCTACGTCAGGGTTTATTTTTTTCCTTTTTAGAAAAATGCATTTAGTTTGTTGTAAGAACTGTTTAGAAGATAAAAAAATATTTTACCTTGCTGACAGAAGATTGCAAAGTGTAATGCATTGTCAATCTCTTTATAGTCTGAGCATTTTTAATCTCTTTATCGGGTGGAGTTTTTATTCAGATTTTATTGAGCCCCCAAAACCTTTACGAAAACTCTGATTACTTCTGGAGAAGCTGGATTCTTTCCAGTCCATGAATAGAATATACCAAAAAGCGACTAGAACAAATTAAATATATGAGACTCATGTAGTATATTTGTAAATATTAGTGAAGGGTGGCGCAATGAGAGTACTTGTTCATTTTGTAGGAGGCAAATTGGTGGGAAATTTAAAAATCAAGCTATGGCAAATCAATGGAAAACTATCGTTAGCCTGAAAAGGCTTTGATATAAAAAGCATGGGTGTGTTGTGAAAATACAGTTGATCATTACATACACGAAAGCGGTAATAAACAGAGGCAAAACGTTTGACGTCTCCTACCTCATGGCGCCTGAGATGTCCGACCACACATGCCTCGGCCCATACTTTCACTGATGATGATGATGATGATGATGATGATGATGATGATGATGATGATGATGATGATGATGATGATGATGATGATGATGATGATGATGATGATGATGATGATGATGGAATTAAATGAAAAGCCTTTATTGTGGAAGGAGTACGTGTGAGCTGGCTGAGAGCCTGACCCTTAATACGATATCTGAATTAATGTAGTGCTAGCTTGCCTGCCTGCCACAATTTGTCAAAGCTGTCAGCCCAATATGTCTGTCAGCAAGGGGCAATAATAATAAGCGAGATTAAACTAATCCTAATCGCCGCAGCAGCGACCTTTAGTCACCCCGCAGAAGGCTCGTCCTCGTATCAAGTTAGTCAATCGGTGACGTACTTGTGTAGTGCCCACAAAATGAAAACATGCGTAGTGCCCACATAGCCCAGACTTACTCTTTAGTGCCCACAAAATGAAAACGTGTGTCGTGCTCACTGGACGTGGGCGAGTGTAGTTCCCACAAAATATAGGCGTGTCTGGGACATCGGAAAGCTGGACCAGAATATTGCAGAAAAAAATTAAAGAAAGGAAAAGATTAAAATAAGAAAAAAAAGAAAAGAGAACAAATGGAAAAGAAAATAAAAAGAAAAAAGGAAGAAATTTAGAGATGTGGCCGCAAAATGTCACAACCATGGACGTGATAAAAAAAAAGTTCGATACGAAGCGGCGCCCACAAGATGGCGACGCCTTTCTCGCACGAGGGAGACAGGTCGCCGCGAGAGGGCGCAAGTTGCTGACGTCGTCACCTCCAGCTCCCCAGGGCCCGTCTTTTGTCACATGCGTGAGCATGTTGGAGGTTCATGCAATGGTTGATAGCACTCGGAGCGAAACGTGCGGTTAGTGAGAGGTGCTGTTCTGTCTACGACTGGGGGATGCCATTCTATTTATAGTAAACCCTTCCGTTTGTCGTCTTCGTCCAATATTTTCCTCCCTATTCTTGCGTTTTTCTCTCTTTCTCTTTGTTGTGCGCGTGCGTGCGTGCGTGCGTGTGTGTGCGTTCGTGCATGTGTATGTATGTGTGCGTGTTCGTGCGCGCACACTAGCTGTGTGTACAGATGTATAACTCAAACGATTTTTAGCACTTGTTTCCCAACAAAAAATATATTCACACCAACATTCTTTACTGACTAACAGGCTTCTACACGCATTTAAAATAAATTAAAATCTTTTTGAAATCTCCAGCGTGTATCCAACGTTAAATAATTACATAGTAAAAGGAGAAGGAAGGAGTGCTACTGACTTGTTTCTTCTGTCTTTCGCCTTTCACACTTCTTCCATCTTCTTTCTCTCTGTCTCTCTATTCTCATGCCTTAATTATGTTTGTTTCTTTTCTCCCTCATTCTCTTGTAAAAGCTTTAAATGATTGTTATCTGATATCAGAAAATATGAGATATCCTTTTAGAAGAACTTTTATCGATATATCTGTGAAGTTTGATATATATATATATAAACATACGTTAATTGTCGCTTTCGCATCTTTGAGTGTTTGCGGCTAAAGTGACTCCTATTTAAGAAATATTTTTTGTGATTTATGCCCACAGACGCCTCTCTTCCTAACCTCAACCCCCACAAAAACTTTCGACATTCTGCATCCTTTCGAATGCTATTTCAAAGCGGACTGTCAAATGTCTTAGGAACTGCAGTCATTTTTATGCTTTATTATACCAGATGCGTATTAAAGCCGAGCCCTGCCTACACAATTAATGTCCTTCTTGATTTACTGTGCAGCGGACACCTTCGAGCTAATGCGCGAGCTGAACCATGTTCCGCGATAAGAGATGGAGGGGATTCCTGCTTGTAAAAAAACAAAAAACAAAAAAAAATCTTCAGCGCTGTAAGGCCGCTTGGGGGCTCCAGCACCGGACAGCAAGACAAGTGGTCTTTGAACGGCGGGCAGCCTTGCTTCCAGCTCTCCTGCCTCACCCACCTCCACCATTTCCCACTCTCCCAATGTCTCCGGATGTCAAAACTAGCCTCATAGACGGTATTGAAGGCTGGCACGCACTCTCCACGAACCGATGTGAGCTGTCTGTTTGGTGGATCGGGCTGTGACCGTCCAGCGCTGTGTCGGAAGAGTCAATCTCAGGTACTTGTCAGAGAGAGAAAAAGAAAGAGAGAATGAAGAATGGCCATGACGTCAATGACAAAATGAGGGTGCGGAGAAGAGAGCGGGCTTGTGTAAAGAGACTGCTGGTCGATTCACTGAAATGTATGTTGTTGGTACTGATTGGGCCGTGTTTGGAATGGAAATTTAGCGGACAAAATGAACACATTTGTCATGCCTCCCTCCCCTTGTCCCAACTTGTTAAACTGAAGACGAGTTGTACCGAAAACTCGCTTAGCTTGGCGATATATGCAGCGAAAGTCGGCAATGGCTTTATTTGCAAGTGGACATGAGACTGGGAAAAGAAAAGAAGGCCATAAACAATGAGGACTTGAGGAAGCTGGTTTGGACCCTACCACCATTACACGTGTTCTACAAAGCAGGACTAGCTTGGCGAGAATTGCTTTTAGTTGCTGACTCTTAAAACATGATGACTAACCAACCAATCGACCACAACGGAGACATACACAGGTGCACAGGTGGCATAATCTTTGCACGCGATGACAAATACAAATAATAATAATAATAATAATAATAATAATAATAATAATAATAATAATAATGAGGATTTATATAGCGCTTTTCCAATAATTTCCTCAGATCGCTTTACTTAAATAATATAAAGACTGAGTCACCAGCAACCATGCACCCATATTCGCATATAACAAACATACTTTACAATACACACCTACTCATACACAAAGTAAATTACAGACACACGCTATGCACGCTCATGGTCAGAACAATGTCACAGAGAAATCGCTGTTTTGAAAAGATGTGGCTTCAGCTTAGACTTAAAGGTGGTAAAAGAAACAGCGTGACGAAGGCTGACGAAAAATCCATTTCAAGTTGATGGGGCTTGGCAGGACCTCTCTGTCCATACGTCTTTGTCTTAGCTAGTAGGACTCGCAGAAGCTTGATGTGCGAAAAAGTTGTGTGGGTATATTGTGTGGGAGTGATTTCAGAGATGTATCGAAGACATGTGACAGACAAGCAGCTTACAAGTCATCCAAACAAACAAATAACCATTAGAATGCATGCTTCAAAGTTGATTTTTTTTTTACTGAAACACTTGTCACCACATTTGCTGTGAGAAAGCCAAACTACCGTCCAGAGCAAACATTTCATTAGAAACTCGATTGCGTCCAGCTGCCCTGAACTCTGCTTTGAAATTTCAGAAAGGAGTTTGCTTCTTCGGTGATAACCAAGAGGCAGAAGCTCTTCATCAACACGCTACTGCTATTTCGAGGACCTGTAATGGCTCTAAGTTATTTTTAGCCCCTGTCGCGTAGGTCTGCTTGTTTTGAGCGATGACTTGAGGTCCAAATCTCAGTCAGCAGCAAATACAATACTCGTAGTTTGAAGAACTTTTACAAATTTCGGACTAGTCAATAAATGCGGGACAGGCGGTTGTTTGTTTTAAAACATTACTTACCGCTTGTTGAGGAAGACATCGTGACACACGTTAAGCCTGAGAGAGGAGATCGACGGTTGACCCATAAGTGGTTGATGAACCAACTTCGAAGTATCAAACTTATGCTTATCATCTTTGATGTATATTCCCAAGGAAAAATCTGTCTAACAATCGTTTTAAAATAATCATGAGTCTAAGATAAATTAGAACTCACAAAACAACAGTCTTCCCCATTTGAAATGTGTTTTCATTTGGAGATTTTAACTATATGAACAGTAAACACAAACGTTATGATCACGGTGAACAAAGAAAAAAACAAATTTTTGCAGCATTTACCTAGGATTAAAATGCATAATATCTATAACAACTGTTTCTTTATGCATTTCATACATGCATTACGCATTAGGTGACTCAATTCTGAGAGAACTGAAACTGTTTTCAATTTTGCTTCGAAACTCGGCGTTCACAAAAGAGACACGCCAATCGCTTTAGAAAAAAAAAGCATAGCCTGAGGTTACCTATGTGATGGGAAAGCAAGGGTTTTTTTCAAGTTGTCAACGGTCTTTTTTCTTTCTTTAAAGCCCTAGGGCATCCTATCTTCACAGCAATTCGAGACAGGTTTTTTCCGTTAGAATAAAAAGCTTTCATATTCAAGAACACAAATGGACACACCTTTAAAACAGTATTATATGGCTATATCTGTATCAATAATAATGTTTTGCGCCATCGGTTTTAATTTTCTGCTCTGCAGTCTTTTTCTATTCTCAGCGCGTCTTTCATAATTAGATAATCTCTCAAGATGCTATTTTTATGACAGATCGTGCAAACATAAATAGTGGTGGGCTTTTGGTGACACAAAAAACGCCTTAACTCTTATTCCTTCTCCTTCTTTTGTGTGTGGGTGCGCGCCTGCGTGGGTACCAGTCTGTGGGGTTCTGGTCGTTTCTGGATGCTTCCATTCCGCCATACTCAGGCTTGCCCGCAGATCACCTATTTTGCTGGAAATAAATCCTCCATTTCTTGACGTGATTTATGATTTATTTTTGAAAATGTGATCGATATTTCACGTTAATACCCCTTGCAAACTCTCACATTAACAAAGAGGAAAAAGGAGTGCAAACTATCTCTAAAAACCACATTTCACCTGACTGCATCTCAGCGGAACGTTACTGCTGCCTCACAAAAATCTCGGCTTACAGTTCACGCCTAAAATGAAATTCGAATCCCTAAAAACTGGAGCATTGAAATTCGCTTCGTAATTCTGATTTTACGTTTAATGGTTTGATGTGAATCGTTCATTCTGCGTCCTGCGCGTCGGTGGTTAAGGAACGTGTGCACATCAGGCTCGCACTGACGTCATCGCCCACAGCTGCACGCATGCGCATCTCACGATTCCTTCTATTTCAAAACTTTCGTTCATTTTGTATCTGCTGGATGCGGGTAGCTTGACACAGGGCTCTCAGACTGTTGTGACGACACGAACCATGTCTGGCATTAGCTGCACCACGCTATAGCGCCATTTGTTGTTTTCCGCGAGACTGCTGACGCCTCGGTGTGGGTGCTAAATGGGAAGGAGGGGAGAGACCCTCTGGGAAGCAATTACAGGGTCAGAAAAGGTCATCAGGTGACCCTCTCCTTGTTTACTTTGAATTAGCTCTGTGTATCTCAGCAATTCGATTCGTCGTCCTGTCAAGGGAAGACCGATCTTCAAAGTTATACGGCATGTTTTTCTGTCTGCAGGTTTTTTTTATTCCTTTTTTTTTTAATATCTTGCAGTCTATGTGTTTTTAGTACAGTGAAAAGAAAGAGATACAGAAAAAACCAGAACTTTTAAAAAAATCGGTAGTCTCCTCTCAGAGTTATAACTACATTATTGTTCTAAGCCTTAAGTGTACTATGTAACACTTGAATTCAGTTGCCAGTATTTAATACACTGTGTATTGAAGTTTATAGGTAGCGCCCTAGGTCATACCCACATCTGTTCAGAGCTATTTACTAATTTTAATATTTCTGTATGATGGATGCTGATACTTCTAACGCACAGGCAGGCTTGCTAAGGCACGCAGTCCACTTTAGCACAGCTTCTATTGCTTCCCTTCTCGCTACAGTCCAGCCCCTGTGTATTTTCTACAACACTGGGTTCACCCGCGAACATGAACCAGGTTCAGAGATGACTGCAATCTCGATCTCTTTATTGTTCTTGTTTACCCTAAAGCTGTTTCCAATGCAGTTTGTTTTATGGTGGTAGGACTTGCGTTTTCCAGATTGGATTTCGTGCCACTGTGCTACGTTCATTCATTGAAGGCAGTTACAGCTCAGGATCTCCATCATTCTTTCTCCATCCGTCACACTTTCCTCAGCTGCCGCCTGCAAAAAAGAGTTACTTTGCATAGAAAACCTGTTTTCAGAGCTGTGGGTTAGAAGCAGGCAGAATATTGACTAGCAGGAGCGTGCGATAATCTGTCAATAAATATATTACAGAAAATTCTATTTTCGCTGGCGTGCCGCATTTTTGAGGAAGAATCGTACGGGCTTTGGTGAGCTTTTTTGAGATGTAATACTGTGAAAGGTTCAACCCGTGCCCTTAATCCCGTCAACCACACGCTGCTGCAACAGCTGTAGAAAGACGATTATTGTTAATATTTTTTCTTGCAGATTTTTCAATAAGAAAAGAAAAGATTCATCATTTTAATTATCGAAAGGTAATTTCTTTTGAAACAAATTTAAAGAAAACAATACTTAAGTAATTCCGTTGTCCAAACAACACTTGAAGATTGTTCTTGGTTTCTCTCTGATGGTTCAGTAGCATTGAGAATTAATGCTCTTGACAGCAAGCAGGTTAACCAATGGTGCACTGTTTATTAGAACTAAGCCTTGTCAAGAGACGGTGGCAGATAAACGGGGGAAGTAAATGCTAATGCGGGAAGCGTTCTCTCTATCCACTGGGACCCAACGCCACGACACTCGCTGCGGTAGTTAACCCCATTGCATGACAAGATCGCCTCGTCTCCTCTTTACGACAGCTGCAGGAGTCTTTCCGGTCTCATCCCTTGGGCGTCTTATGCGATTCATTATAGCTAGAACTTTCTTGCTGATTCAGCAGAAAAACTTTTGTTGTTCTTGGCCAGTTCACTTGGTACAAGAGACGGTTGGTAATCACAACCTCAGCTTTCTACCTGGATAAAAACATTCTAAACTTACACTGTACATGTGGCAGCCGGCAACAGATGGGCACGTGCGGACTGTTGTAAGAGTTGCGCAAAATCTCTGAAGCGCACGGGCTGCCATCATCAATCCTTCATTTTATATCTTTGAAGGTGGATGCGCGAGGGAGACTCTTCAACATTGCCAGTGATGTCCGTTTCAATGCCCTGTAAATAGCTAGCAGAAAGGTTAGCTTTGACCTCTATGCGGAAATGACCCTGGCACATATCGGAAATGACCTGTTGCCGGCCTGCGCGCGCAGTGTAGGAACGGTTAACAAAGGTAAGCTGAGATCTTAATATCGACTTTGTGATGGTGTTTAGTTCTATAAAAATTATGTCGTCTGCTAGATGCTTTAATACGTCTTTGGAGCTCGCCATGATGCGCTGAACAGCGAACAGCTAGACTATAACGATTGACGAACAGCAAACAGCTAGACTATATAGGCTGACAAACAGCAAACAGCTAGACTATATAGGCTGACAAACAGCAAACAGCTAGACTATATAGGCTGACAAACAGCGAACAGCTAGACTATATAGGCTGACAAACAGCAAACAGCTGGACTATATAGGCTGACGAACAGCGAACAGCTGGACTATATAAGCTGACAAACAGCGAACAGCTAGACTATATAGGCTGACAAACAGCGAACAGCTAGGCTCTATAGGCTGACGGCCCGAAAGTATGATCCTCCTCTGATCCAAACATTTAAAGATATCAGTTTTTCACTGTCTCACTGGGGTAACTAGTCGTACACTGTTCGGCTTCCACTCATATTTCTTCAGCTGTGGATATTTATTTAACTGATAACAAATACTTTGGTGATTTTCAAGCCAATCCTACCACATTGGGGGTGGGGGGACTTCAGTGAGAAAGTTTGCAAGCAATGCGACATCTATCAATTCAGTATAACACATGGATATGTTCTGAGAAGCCCCAAAAGTAAATCACCGAACCGGGACAACTTGTCTCGTTAAGGCAGCATTAAGTCGCACTCTGCTTTCAACCGTCTCAAGATTTATCCGCTTAGAGTTTATACCTCTCAGGCTTTATCCCTCTCAACTGACATGCATCCATCTCGTATAACCGACGACCATTACTTTTGAAGGGATTGAAGAAAACGCCATGTAAACTGGTTTATGACGTTCACGAAACTTTTACTTACATTTGTTTTTGTTTTTTCTTAGCGCTTACTTTCGGACCGACATCTATGAAACTCAAAACTATGAAAGTTTGTGCAAAGAGCTAACTCCACCTGAACTGTAGCAAACAAAGAAATAATGACAACCCCCCCCCAAAAAAAAAAACCTAAACTTTTAAAAAGTGCAGAAAACTTTTTCAAAACCTTTTTTTAGTCGCTGTATTCACGAGCTTCATTTCCTTTTACTCTTTTCATCAAAGCACTTCTTTTGTCACGCGAAGTGCGCGTCTAAGTACCCTGTGACAAAAATCAAAGCAGGAACGTTTAGTAAGAGTGCCTCTTGGCAACAGCCGCGTTAGACTGTACGCTCGATGAAGACAACAATGACGACAACACGCATCGAAGAGGCTTGTAGAAGGAGGCACTAGCGCTATACCTGATGAAGATCAATGTTGAAAGCCAGACCGCTTCCTGCAACGACCGCTCATTACGCACCAGATACGGAACAGCGACAGATTTCTTTAGCGTCGAACAGGCAAACTCGCGCCGAGTTCTCGAGAGACACAAAGAAACTTTGTTGTCAAGCGCCCGACATACCCTCGTTCTGTGGCATTACTGCAAGAGCCGAGGTTCTGCCAGGGATGCCATAAAGTCACTGGTAGCACTTTGACTTTTTCCTAGGGTAGGTGCATGAAACGTTTTGTACAAGTGTGTGAAGCTCGGTGAGGCTCACTTTGGGTAGGGTACAGCGGTTATACAAGTTCTTTTTTATAATTATTAGTGGTAGCAGTACGTAACATCCAACAGGTGGGTAATTTGTATCTGAATTATAAGGAAAAAATTCAAGGAGGGTGGAAGAGTTTTTGGTGAACAGCATCAAGAAACATCTTTGAAGCAGAGTTACCTACTCCTGCACTCTTTTGGGGACGCCATAGTTCTCTTGTAGGTAGACAAGCGTTGGTCCCATTGTGTGCTGGAAAATGACTACAGAAACAAGAGCCCTTAAAACAACACGTTTTCAAACAATAAAGTTAACACCAGATGTTTTGATGTCTATAGCTACAGTCAAATATTGGTACTTCGTGTGTGTGTGTGTGTGTGTGTGTGTGTGTGTGTGTGTGTGTGTGTGTGAGTGCAGCTCTAGATGATAGGATCGTGAGGAAAGCTTCCATAAAACAGAGAAAGTGACATGTGTAACACACTGATTGCAAACTAAATTACCCTTTTTCTTTTAGTTCTAATTGTAGATCCTCTTTCATTCTATCACCTTTCGTACGAAATTCACATCAGCTGTGCCAGCAGCAAGTAGGTAAAATCTAAACTGCATAAAACATTTAAAGAAAACTACCTAAAAGCAGATGTGGCTTCACTTGTTTGAAATGGAATGCTAAGCTCGGGGTCTAGAGCCCAAAACGAAAAAAAGGCCTCTTGGTTTGTTTTGTCTGCAGTTCTCTCTCTCGGGACATTATGCAGCTTTCTGTGAGAAGAGCTTGTCTAGACTAGGACAAGACGAAGCTAACGACTCTGTTACTACCTCGTCTACAGCTGCACGGAAACACTTCAGGCGACATTGTCCCTTCATAAGCAAGATGGACAAGGCTTTGGTCTACGAGAGAATAAGCAGTGCCAGACCAGACGCGCTTGCATGCGTAAGTAGAAGCCAGTTTGCAGACAGGACGCGTACAAAGGAGCGAAAAGGCATTACGTATGTAAACCCCAAAGCTAGCATTTCTGATTCTTTGGGACGAATCTGTTAAGTGCTACAAATCCAGCCTATGGGCTGATCTACTAATATTGCCTGCTGCACCTGCTGTCTGACCTACATCCTGTCGCAGACAAAAACACGCAAAGAGGATCGAGCCCATCCATCGCTTGATCTGCTTCGAGCAGCTTTTTACATCCACTTTTTTTTCCTGGTCGATATTCATTATCAACTAGAAGGAAAACGCACCAGATGGTCTACATTTCAATTCACTTGCGCACGTCGTGAAGGCTTAACGGAAAATCGTAATACGCAGAATAAAGAAAACTCAAACAGAAATATAATCATGAATAACTTATGAATTATAGACAGAAAAACAGATAAATAGGTAGAGTTGACTAGACAACTCATTCGGTGAATGTCTGAGCAAGTCGTATTTTCGACCGTTCTTCCATTACAACAATCCGTAATGTTTTGTATGGCAAAGGCTGATGTCCTCGTAAACTCTTCCAGTGCTTCAAAGTCTAGCACCAGAGCTTCATCTCTCCTACACACTATGTAAAAGTTTAGAAATGTAGAGCCTTGCACCAGAAGAGCTGGCGTGGAGCATGATGTCAACACCAGTGGCTGTCGGGCCCGGAAGGCCTACGTCACTGTTGCCAGTCATTCCGCGCAGACGACATCCGGTGTCCAAGCTGTTCTCCCAGCGAAACGCACGCCCACCGTCCGTGCCGCGTGTGCAGTCAGACGTACATTTACTTTAGGTTCCAAACTGGAGTGGTTATGGCGATCTACATCTCCTGGACGTTGTCTGTCACGAAGACGTAACGAGATTGGTGTCGAAGCGTAAGGATAGCGCTGGTCAAGACACTTATTCTTTCTTAAAACTCACCTTCGGGTGTAAAATATTGTGATAGTGTTTGCTTGCACCTTTCTTCATGGGCTATAACATTAGTTTCTTCGACTGGTGACCTTAATCAGGCTCAGAACCGGGGGCAACGGACTAAATTACCACCTGAACAGAATTACTCCACCTCGTACCGCCGCCACTCCATCTTCTTGTACTCTGCGGAGAAGGGTGACTACAGAACACAGATTTCTGCAAGACTGCACAAGCCTCCAATGTTTGCGCAAGATGTGGCTAAGACCTGTTCACCTACACCGTTCGCTAACAGGAGACCATTAAGTTCATGTAATACGCAAGCTTGCATAGCGTAATGAAAGATGGGAAGATCTAAAATAAATTTTCTTTTCTAGAAAAGTCAAACCAGAAAGTAAAGAGGTTATTAAACTGTCATCGTAATCAGTTCTTTCTCTCTCTCTAACACGCACGTTTGTGTTTCACTCACAGTAGACCATCATGGCAATGGTAAATCAAAGATGGTATAAAATCGTTGACCGCACCATGGTGGCATTTGAAGAGAAAACACCGACGCTCGACAAACAAACGACGAAAGGGCAGTTTGCATGCAGCGGAGTAAACAACATTGATTGCTCCTTCCTTCCTCTGATGACAGCAAGCTCTTCCTCAGCTCCTGATTATTTTACTAAACGCCTTGAGGTCGTTCCCGCTTTCCCAGACAAGGACTCGTACAATCTGCACCATTCATTAAAAACGCTTGGATGAATGTTGATGGCTTCTCTCGTAAGGCTCTTAGCTGTCCCTGACCACACAGCAAGGCGCTTCCCTTTATTAATAATGCAAGACTGTCAGCGTTTCGCATAAAGAGATTTTTTAAAGGTCTTCTACTCAGTCGTTTACCTGCCTTTCTTGCTAAACATCTAGCTAGCCTGCTAAATAGTTAGTAAAGTCTGTGAGTTGACTATCAGTGTTTTTTTCTAGATGTTACAGAATGTACTCCGTCGCAGTTAGCCGATGTCCCTGTCTGTAAGTAAAGAATGTACATTTACATTTCATATCGCTTCTCTGACTCTAAGTAGACAGCATAAATATACATTTCATGCCACTTTCTTCGATTTAAGTAGACAGCATACATACATATCACGTCCCTGGCTGTAAAAAGACGGCAAACATTAACATTACACATTACACCAGGATCGCTATCCCCCTCTTAATGTTTCCCCTCACTTTTCTTTTGAGCATTTCGTTCTTGTATTATTCTGCAGCTGAACATATTTCCCATTTAAAGGAAAAAGCAAGGAAAATGGATGGAAAATGGGATTTTAATGATCAATTCTGACATAAAAAACCGTTTCCTCTCAAAATATCAAGTTGCAAAATAATCGTTTACTTACAGTCACGTCCTCAACACAGGTTTGGGGGCGATACAAGGAGGTCGTCATGTTTTTTGTCAAATGCCATCATCGAACCTATTTTAAGTGAGCTGTAACTGTCACTGTCCAAATGTTGGTGTCCTGGATCTGGGACCGACGTAACAGAGAGTGACTTCCTTGCCAAAAGGCGCCGCCTACGTCACGAACTAGTCAGTTTGTTTTCCTCCGCGAAAGAGTGCATAGCATGGCGATCTCCGAGAACTGGCGCGCACCTGTATTTGAAGTTTGTAAACTAACTGTTCGTTTGAAACCTAAAATTTCTGAACAAAGACCATTCAGAACGTCAGCATCTATGATTTAATCCCGACTTGTCATTTACTTTTACTTTTCCTTCAAAGATGATGGCTAGATAGAGGAAAGTACACAGTTTATCTTGTGATACTCAATACTTGTCAGTGTCATTAATGTCATTATCTTTTCCATTGTTATTGTCACTCTCTTCCTCCTTCCATGATTGCTCCAGCGTGCCTACTGTCACCACTGCTTTCTACCTACGCCGCTGTTTTAATCTATCCACCAGCTGCTTTAACAACGACCGGACGTTTGGTTCTCATAGCCTTCCTGTGAAAGATTTGTTTGCTGATCTTGCATAGGTTTACTCAGATGTTGGTGGCCACCGGTTTTATGTTGCACACTTACGTGAGGGTACGTGAAAGACTTGATTTTCACGTGGGTAGAAGGAACAGTAGAGAAAGTCTGCGACCTGGAAAAAAGTGTAAAACAGAATTTTATTTGGTGCATTGAATATTGATAGTCATTTAACTCTTTCACGTTTCCTTTTCTCCTCTGCCTCTCCTTCCTATCCTCACCTACCCTTCCTTTCATTCTTCTTCCTCTTCTTCCTATTCCACTTTTTTCACACTTTATTGTCTTTTGTGTTCTAAAAGAAATTTTAAACTTTTCACTTTTTTGGAAAGTTATGAAAAGAGCAAAAATAAAATATTGTTAGAAAAAAACATTGTTTTAATCCAGTTCACACAAGGGCCATGAGCCTTCATTACTGCATGCTACATCAAGCAGGTTAAAGTTTCCTCGTTAACAAAGCAGATGGAATTTAAAATAAAAAGATAATAACGCCGGACGTGATCGTGAACATGAAAAAGTCGACTGACGCAACAAGCCCTGGCAAACGAAAAACTTAACAATCTCAAATAAAAATTTTAAATTAGTAATAGGGCTTTGGGTCAAGATGTAAATTTCGAAAGAAGAACTAGAAAAGAACGCTCAAACCTTCTGGCAAATTTCCAAATTGTTTGGTTACATTTGAAACTGAACTACATCCTTGAACGACCAAGATCCGGTGTCGGGTACCACTGCCCGATAAAAGGGGAAAAATAGCAGGAATATTAAAATTATGAATATATACGACTAGAGTTCCTGTAGACGAGTAAGATAAGTTTAGAAAGAGTTATTTCAATCAGTGTGACACGTCTGTAATTACTAAAGGTGTAGCTGGAGGAGGCCAGTCTCTTTCTGTCTCCGTAAGAAAGGTTTGTTTTTACTTTGTTCGGCTAAACTTTTTATCTGTTGGTTATCTTGCATTCTGGAGGAAAAAGGGAGGGGGGGAGAATAAAGTGGAAGGATTTAAGCGTACGCAAAGTAAAGTTCCAGCAATCAGCATTGTGAATGGTATTACCTCCAGAGCGAATGATGTGTCACAAAGTGAGATCTGAACGTACAATCATACGAGCATCAGTGTATTGGCGATAAGCGAGCGTTTTCACTACGCTTTCGGAACTCCTTATCACAAACTCCTTTGACCATGCAGTCCACCCGATTACAGATAAGCACTGGGTCTGGATGATGCGAGAACATCTCCTTGACTCGCTGTACCACCGTTCCCCTTGCTTCTCGACAAAGGTACATGGTTATTCCTTTCATACACTGAATCTTAAATGAAGCTCAGACACGTCTTTTGAAAAACAAAGTAATTTCAATCTAGTTGACCTTTAACCTTTTACAGCATTTTGCATGCGATACTATGACAATCTTTTCAAAAATCCCATTTTTTTAAAGACATGTTACAAAAGTCACAAACTAGTCAGACTCACCGTGCTGTGGCAGATTAATCAGTCATGTCAGCACCATGATATTGGAGGCCGGTCCTCTTGGCACTGTGAATGTTTGGCGGTGGGGGGAGGAGAAGAATAGGTTCCCAAATATGAAGAAGTGAACAACCTCTAACATGTCAGGAACCTTCTCGGCGGTACTTCGTCACTAGAAATGTGCGGATGGCAGATCTTAGCCGGTCGTGTCTCCTAGGAGGCCCCGAACAAAAAGAACTGTCAGTCGATAGACGGGGGCTTCAACAATTGATGACAACCAGCTTTATTCAGTATTCACTGATATATTTTTAGCGAGGAAATACAATTGGAAAAAAGTTTATTGTTGCTGTTACTTGACTAAGCTTGAGTCCGTTGTTTAGACGCTTTGATGATAACAGGGCAATTTTCTACAAAGATGTTGTCATGGAAAAGGACGAGCAGCAAATTATCCCCTCTTTTTCCAGAAACAGTCTATGTTGTTTTTATGGACTGTTAATATGATCTTAATCAGATTATATCTTTTCAAAGCTTCATAGAAGCTGAACTGATGGCTTTTTAATAGAACTAACTTTTTTCTAAGAAACAAGAACGAATCTTAATCTTATGCTTAAAATGCAATACATTTGCCAAAGAGTAGATGCCACGTAATCAGTAACCAGCCTGTAATGAAATGATTAGATAACAAAATCTCTCTTTTGAATACGTTATGTGCAGACTCAGAAAAAGCTCAAAGGTATTTCATGATAAAGTGTATCGGGCATTATTTACAAAGATGTAACATGAAAGATATGTAGCAAAGAAAGAAAACCTACTTCAGCTGCAAGGGAATGGACACACACACGAGAAAGGAAAAAAAATCTCTGTGAACATTCTAGTGCTAGCATTCCTATATACGTTTCATGAACAAAAGAGATAGGAAATGAGACTGCTAAAGTTAATGTTCCCTTTTGCATGTTAATCGTTACCTGCGAGTCTACACTTCGTACTTATTCAAGGTGCAGTTACTATTATACACACCTGTACTAATCTTGAGGAGACACCTGAAATGTGTTAATCTGTCTATCGCACTAAAAACTATACTGCAACCTTACAGTTTCCTTCTTCTTTCGTTCACTGTTCTTATTTGCTCCATCCTCCATGTTTCTCTCT
The DNA here is from genome assembly GCA_004794655.1 of Marisa cornuarietis. Classification (NCBI taxonomy): domain Eukaryota; kingdom Metazoa; phylum Mollusca; class Gastropoda; order Architaenioglossa; family Ampullariidae; genus Marisa; species Marisa cornuarietis. The sequence continues at coordinate 11,948,282 of SMMW01000622.1, forward strand.
GTCTCTCTCACTCTTTAGTTTCTTTTAATTTATGGTGTAACATTTATTTTTAATCTGTTCTTTCTACAAGAGACAGCAAACTGATCTTTCTGAGAGATCGTGTTCTAAAAAGAAACATGAGTTTGCTTGATTGTGCAAAAGAAGTCTAAAGGGATTACCTACATCCCCCCTGGACAAGAAACAATGCTACCTTGTTTGTTTTGTTTTGCTGTTTATTTTTGGAATACAAGCACATCATCGTAAACAACTCGGAACAAGTGAAATCAGAGAAGATCACGACACAAAACTGTAGCTGTGTCTTCTAAGAGCAAGAAGGGTGCGTCCTTGTGTTTAGTTAGATAGTAAACAGCTTTTTAGAAGATGTAAATACTTTTATACATTGCAAGAACAGGTTACGTGTAGAAGTATGACAGTATATGGTTTGCGCTTTCCCTTCGAACGGCTTTAAAGACAAATTTGTCGATTAGTCACTAGTATTTAACAGCATGTGGACAAATATGGACCACCACTGGAGGTAAACTGCAACTCATTTCGCGAACAAGATGAAAGCTTTCCGGCTGAGACTAAAATGAGTGCTGTGCGTGGGGACAACATTGGCGGTAGTTTCCTATGTTGTGGAGAAAATAATAGTTCAAAACGCCATTACGGTTGTCTAGTGAACATAAGTCTACACGTGACTTTGTTTGCTATCGCTTCAAAAAAGGCCGGCTGCATGACATATCAATGCTGTGTCAGCCATTTTGCTTTTCCTTTTATCATTGACGTTGTTTAGTTAATCCATCAGATTTTTCACCGGTAATTATCTGAACCCCCCAAGCAGGATATCACTAAATGCGGACCAATAGCCTGGACAATGACAATGACAATGACCAACTTTATTTATCCCAGTGGGCAATTTGAATGTGGGCATGTGCTCTAGTTCAACAGTGAGTGGCAAAAACAAAAACAAAACATGTATCTCTATATAGATTTAAAAAAAAAAAAAAAAAAGAAGAAGAAAAACTTACAGGGAAATCAAGTATACACATACAACATCACACACGCGCACACACACCACTGACAGCTCATCTAACATTAAGCAGCTGGACTGCAGATGGCACAAATGATTTTAGGTGTCTGTTACTCTTACATATAGGCATGGCATAACGTTTACCTGAGCTTAATAATGGAGTGAGGAAAGAAAGAAAGAAAGAAACAAAGAAAGAAACAAAGAAACAAACAAAGAAAGAAAAATATAAATTTGGATGACCAATTAAAAGTTTGTAACTTGAATGACGCGTGTATCCTTAAGAAAATGCTCTTCCAGAATTTAAATGCATTTTCCCTCAACGTACTTTATGATAATTTTTGGAGCGAGTGATTGAATTGCAGCTTTTTAAAACTTAATATTGGTGTTTTCCAGAAACCACTTTCAATAGCACTAAAAGTGAGAAAGCACAGGAGTTAGAAAGAATCTACAGGGGGGGAAGTGTGGAGAAACAGGATCAAGCTAGAGTGTAAATATATTTATGGTGCACTGGGCTCTTGGTGTTGGAGCCAGATGAAAAAGGTCGAGTCGTAATAGAGTTTGACTGCCTCCCATTCGCGAACAATAACGCTGATAGCTTTAAAACATCGCCACACAGTGGCACAGAATCCTAGCAATCGCCTCTCATCTTCCCTGCCCTTAATTCTTCAACGAAGCTTTGCGTGAACTGTTCCCCCATACACTGCATTTGTTTGATTCTAGAACCGGTCAATATTTCGAGCAATCCGCAGCTGCATCAGCTTCTTTCCGGTCAAACCCTGAAGGCGAGATGGCGATCTTCTTCTGCTTCTTCTTCTTCTTCTACTGCAGCCATCACGTGACCCGGTTCACAATCGATCGATTGATGAAGGTTACGGCAAGACAGAGAGAGATGCAGTTGTCATGCCAAGCTATCGGGCTTCTGTGGGAGATGGGGATGTGGGGGGGGGGGTTGGCAAGGGCTGATCACTGGGAGAAAGTGCAAGAGGGAGGGGGGAGTGCAGAAAGTGTAGTCGCTAGCGCTGGAAAAGACAAGACAAGACAAAGAAGATACTGCCTTCGACGTCAAGTGACATGTCCAGCAGGAGGCGCTGCAAAGCCCTGACGAGCTTCTTGCACGCTAAAATACAATCACCCGCCTCGTGACTGTCGCGCGCTAATGGCCGCGAAGGAAGACACAAAAGAGAGAAATGAAGCCTCCGCGAGCGGCGCCTCGGAGCCAAGAAGACAGAAGCAGCCGTGCTTTTTCTTCCTAAATCGCCTCCAAGAACGTAGTGGGTGGGTGGGTGAGAGACTTGATGGGGAGCTGGCCCCTAAAGACCTGTAAATGAATAAGAAAAAAAGAAGAGAGAAAGTAAAAGAAGGTTGTGGATAATCGGGTGGAGCTACTCTATATGCACGAAACTTTGAAGGGATACTAAGATGCTGGCTTGGTTGGTAGAGACTTCCTCATAAGCGACAAATAAATCTGTATTTTTTTTAAATTTAAATTCAAATACCCATGATTGATCAACCGAATTACGTTCAATGCTTGAATCTGCTGGGAGACTAGTGGTGGCGCATAATGAGTTAGATAACACGCATCTGGGCCCATCAATCCGAACCGCTTGGCGCAAAGCAGAATAATCTGAATAAGACAGGTTGGCAGTGACCACTAAACATGCGAAAAGGTGAGCACGGTGATAAGAGCAGACTGAGAAGGTGTGAGCAGGTATGTGCAGGTGCGTGGCGTCTTGTGTGCGCTAGGCATTTCCCTTCCTTATCTTTGTGGAACTGCTGCAACAGGCTCCTCTCCATGTCTTATTAACTTTGCGTAAAAACTACTCACCTTTGATGTCTACAGTATAAGATACAAAATAATGTCAGTCACATCGTCCTTAGCTTGGCACTTCCATCATCAGAATCTATGTATCTGTCCTCTAAGCGATCTGAGTTTTGTTTTTCAACCTTCATCCATTTGTAAATACAAAATCATCAATAACCGCGTTGTGATTTCATCAGAGCGCTGCAAATATGCGTTGAAAGCAGTTTTATAAATGGAAAATGAGGACAGAGAAATTGAATGTCTCAGTCTAGCAGAATTAATAATCAGTCGGGAGATCTCATTACATTAATATACATACTGAATTAAAGGACAACACGCGTGCAACATTTTTTTCTTCAGGATTGGGTTGAGTTCATTTTAAAATAATAATCACCAAAATATAAGTAACCAATTATGCATAATTTTCAAGACATAAGCCTTCAAAAGTCGGCATTTTTTCCTGCCACTAGGAAAGCAGAAGAAAATTACTCTCCTATACCTGGATAGTTCTATTGCGGGTAAGTAGTATTTGTAACAGAGAGTCTGGCTCAGTACAGCAAATCTGTGCATGTCATCGAGACAAAAGAAGAAACATCGCTCAGGTTCTCGTGTTCAAGAAGCGATTTTTTTACCCAGAAAATGAAACGGATGATTTTGAAATACAGCCCTACAGATTGGAACTATATTTAGAAGCTTCAACAGAAGTTAAACAATAAAAAGGTCAAAACTGAATTCACTCTGCAGACTGGTAAGTAAATCTTCTCCAGATCAAAATTTATGGACAACAACGACGGACATTGCAGTCTACGTTGTATTATTGATTCTCTGTTAGTAAGTGGGCGCATTGGAGATAATTTTTCCCTGTGTATTATTGTTAACAATTATAAACACATGTCAAATGTGTATTTGTCTAAGATAAACTCCTGTAATGTTGTTATTTATATATATGGTTAATTTCTACCATTGCATTTTTATTTTGTGTTTACAACTCACTGCTGAAAATGGCCTTTTCACCGTTAAAAATGTAACAAAAACTTGATTCATATTTATCGATGTAAAAATTTATTACTTCCTCATTTAGCTGCCTGCAAAACTTACTATTTGCTTACTCGCACGTGTTCCTGTTTAAGCTCCTCATACGTTTGTCACCCTCAATTCTGTTTCGAGCACGCACATCAATGGTGCCCTCACATTGTCAGTTGTTTTAGCATTGTGCTGGATAAGGACATGATTGATGATGTGTTTGTGACTGTCACGATGTTACTTGTACACCAGATTGTTGTAGAAAGCGTTGGTGTTGCACATCTGGTGCTTGATCTTTATCATCGTCTTTTTACCAGCAGTTGTAGTTGGTTTTAACAGCTCGTGCTTTTGTATAGTAAACACTGCTGTAGATAGAATATCTCTTCATTTTACTGAAAGTCTAAGACTTGCTTGTACTTTATAATTGACTGGATAACAATCGAGTTTGAAATGTTTTGAGCAAATTCTTGAGTACAGTGTGGGGACGAAATTCGCACGGCACGTTGGAACAAAGCAGAGACCTGTATATACACATCTCTGAACAAAGTGAATCCACTGGCGTTTGCTGCCATTATCTTTAGGATTTCCTCAATGAGTACAAACTAACTCCATCTGAGTGTCGAAAAGAACACTCAGCAACAGCATATAGCGTCTATTTTCTTTTAACGAGGATTGCAGCTTTTCTTTTCTAATTTATCTCATACAGACAACGCTATTTTTAGAAACATTTCCCTTTCACCACTTCCTGTGTTCTCGACAAATCCAGGTGGGATTAATACAGTATTAACATTAATATAGTATTTTTCGTTCCTCATCGTCATAAGATACCACAGGAATATGATTTGTGATACTTTTTGCTATATTTCCAGCATTTTTTGCTGAGCGTTCGTGTTGCTCTTTAAGACTGTTGGTAATCTGGATAACTGACATAAATCTCATGTTTTGTTGTATGTGATACAACTGCCAAACTGACTTGTCTGGCTTCCTATCTAGTCTTTCACTGCCTCAGACTCTTCTGAGAGTCTTGATGACTTCATTTGCTGACAAAAACCTAGTGATGCTTACGGCCAACCCTTTCATTCTTACTTCCCACTGAAGCCACCGCAGCCCCTAAAATGTAATAACCCGACATGAATCTACAGACAACATTGTTCATAAATCAAAGTCTTGGGGTTTTTTAAACCAACGGGGTGGCCTCGCTAAGTCTGCCATTGTATGAAATTAGACGACATTACAAGAGCAGCCTTCGTTTCTCTTCCATTAGTCGGGAGACTGATAACAAAGCCTCCTTCCAGCCCCTACTAGCGTCGGACAACGGCAAGAAGGGAGGGACATTTACATCTTAAGCAAGTAGCTGGAGTGGGTAAAAACAAAAAATATGCTGGCCTTGCCTCTTGAGGGTGATTGATCCTGTCATGCAGGCCACCTAACTCAAGCTGTGACCAGACCTTGCAGCCTGTTGTTTCAACGGACGAGGGTCTTAACAAAGGACTGAAGCACTCTCAGTGACTGTCTAGTTTTCCAAACACCATCTGCCTGTGCTATTTTGGATCCTGACAAAATCCAGGCCATCTCCGTTCAGCTGTAATCTTGTACTTTCTTTCCCAGAGCTAATTATATGTACAACTTGAACATTTGAACAACACAGCCTATAACACTTAGTCCGGGAAGGGTTTTATTTTTACTTTTCCTGAGCACTTGCGAGATGTAGAAGAAATATACAAATAAAGCTAGTTAGTTCAAAAACATTGGTGACATACATACGATGTTTGTGCAACTCGTATTTGTCGTCATTCTAAAATTTGCATTTGTTGGGTTGGTAAGGAAAGGAATATTGTGGAAAGGAATAGATGTGTATATGTGTATATTATATGTGTATAAGGATGATATGGAAGGTTTTAAGCTTGCAATACAGAGCAGCAAAGGAAAATCGCCACACGAAAGATGCAGTCGGATGTGCCTTCCAGCATCCGTTCTTGTATTCTTCGTGTTTTGTTTTGTTGCCACATGTAAATGCCTAATTTTAAATATCTCTCTCAGTCTCTCTCGCTATCACTCTCTCTCTCTCTCTCAGATTTTCTTTCAATCTCTCATTTAATCTCTCTCTCAATCTTTTATTTAATCTCTATCAATCTCTTATTCGATTTATCTCCCAAATTTCTTATTTAATCTCTTTTCTTTTAAAATCTCTTATTTAATCTTTTGCAGTCTCTCCCAATCTCTTTCCTGTTCCTGTGTGTCTGTTTGTGTGTGTGGAGGGGGGTGGTTGGGTGTACGTGTGTTTGTATTTGTGCGCCAGTGAATGTTTGTGTGAAAAAAGCTCCCCAAGTTGTCCTCTTTCCCAATCTCTTTCCTGTTCCTGTGTGTTTGTGTCTGTGTGGGTGTGTGTGTACGTGTGTTTGTATTTGTGCGCCAGTGAATGTTTATGTGAAAAAAGCTCCCCAAGTTGTTTCGTTTTTATCGCTCTAGCAACGCTCTTTGCACGCATACCCTGTTCACATCGTGCACGAATAGGGCTACGATTATGCTCAAGTGTATGGCTTATGAATAGGGCTACGATTATGCTCAAGTGTATGGCTTATGAAAAACCAGTTAACATATGTATGGATCTGCAACCAGTCACGCAACATTTATTATTTATTAATTACTAACTAACGGCAAGGATATACAAGGATGCTCGACTTTACATTTTGAAGATTTGTTACTAAGGGTAAGTAGCCGCCTGTCTTTTGGTCTTGATTCATTCCACTAAAACTAATAAATAATAATAATAAACTAATAACTAAAAAGCTAATAAAACTAATGTCTAGTCCCTGGCCAGCTCTTTTTGAAAGTTGCATTCTCTTTGCTTTCTTAATCTGCTTTAGTTCTTACCCTGCTTTGAGCTGAGCCAAAAGGTGTCAGTCTATTTTAAAATTTGTTTAAATAATATGAGTGGTGAACTTTCTGCTTGGTGGCTACAAATCCTGCTACAGCGCATGCACGTCCAGTAGTTTCGGGGCTGTCTACGCTGCCTGTCTTTCTCGATGCTACCTATACAAGTACTTTCCTTGGTTACCTCTCCTAAATCACCTATTGACAGAGAAAAACAAATTGAAGATCCAAACGTTGAAGACGAAACTCTACATGACCACTCAGGGACATTATTAAAATAGTTAGAAGTCTGAGAAGTTTCCAATCGAAAAGTTCTTCGTCTTAAAGTCAAGGTCATAACGCACTTTGCCAAAGTTTGTGAGAAGTTGAAGGAGTGGGGGGGGGGAGGTAAGGGTAGTCTGACACAGTGAGTCCTACGCAGCAAAGGTCGAGCCTAGCACAAAGTACAGTAGACCACATCCACATTGAATAACTGCTTCATTCATCGCTGCAGACATCTGGCCGAGGGGCCAAAGAGCGCACTTACTCAATGTTTCTATCAGTTTTATGACACTGTACCGTAGTACAGCGCATACTGGAATTGTTTTCAATATTACACTAATCAATAAAGAATCGAAAATAATCTCAGAATGTAATTTTACAGACACTGCACATATTTCATCGAACTCGAAAAAAATGTTAAGTTCTTGGCAACAGCTTTACAAAAATTTGTCTGTACTGCTGTCGTCTTTTAGCGTTCATGGGGTTCGTTTCCACTGGGAGCCATGATAACTACTTTCGGGTGCATTCGTTTCTCTAACAAACTCACGAACAAGGTTCCTCTGATGAACAAACTGTACTCAAGGTAAAATAGGAAGCTTGGTTCCTATTAAAAAGGCCTTGACGTTGATGTTTTGTCAGGATAGAGAAGGCGTTTGTTGAGAGGACGCTAGACCCACTTCCCCACTTTACCCGTAAAGGGTTTTTAGTGGACCGCATCTCTAATGGCCAGACAGGCAGAGGAATATCTTATAACAAGGAGCACTTCAAAACTCGTAGTTGAATCGCTTCCCTTCGTTTGGCAGTTGTTGGCACACTGAAATTGAAAATAAAGTCTTTTTCAATTCTGAAAGTTTTTTGTGTACAGAGAGGTCACAAGTTCGTGACTCCCTTAACCATATAGTTAGAGACCTTTTAGAAGCATTGAAAAAAGTAAAGAAGCCAATTCTAGAGAAATAAGCCTTTCTGGGGTTGGGTTGTTTTTTTTGGGGGGAGCAACTTAAAAAAATTTCTTAGCAGCCCTGATAGTCTCTGCGTAGTAATTTCTGCGCTCATCTGACAAAAATGACACCCACAAATTTTCTGCCTCTAATTGGCGCAAACTGCAGGCACGAGAAAGCAAAAGGCCGCATCACCATCCCATTCTTCCAGGCTGGGCACGCCGGTGCGCGCGCATAGCAAAAAGCAGGCTTGACATCCGGGGATGTCGCTGTATGGTATCCTATGAAGAAAATTGTCCCGATAGCAGAGATTTTGGCGTCTCCTGAGGTGTTTTCGCTTTCGTTGAAGAGAGGGCAGCCTCTCATCTGTCCTCCTCCATTTCGGTAAAATGTTCGTAACCAATTTCTGCATTTTTATTTTCAACATGAATCTTTTATTGATTGTCTGTAGAATATGAAAGAGAGAGTGCTGAAAGGCCGTTCTGACGACTCATCAACCGACCAGGAGCAAAGACTTGTTAATGCTGTTATTGTTCTTGCTTTTTTCGTTCTCGAACTTAAATGTATTATAATAATATTATTGCAAAACATCGGGTCATTATTGTCAAACGTTGGAGAAATATTGTCAAATTTCAAGTTAGTATCGCTTAACGTTTATTATGATAATACTTAAGGGTATTCTAAAACCTGCGGTCATTATTGTCAAACCTTAAGGTATTGCGGTCGAACTTCAGGTTATCATCAACGAATGTTTGGGTGAACTTTAAGGCATGATGCCGATTTTAAGCTATTGTTAAAAATTAGGTTATTGCTTTCCAACTTCAATAGATTATTGTCAAACTTTAGGTAATCATCCCTGAACGCTTGTGACTGACATCAGCTTCGCATTTTATGCACCTGACAGATGGGATTCCGAAGTCCATCACCAACAGCGTCCCTGCTTCAGGCAACGAAGCGCTTACGAATCTAAGGCCCGCGTCACACTACTCAACATCAAAGCCTGCTGGTCTGCAACAGAGGTACACAGCTGCTTCCTAGATAACGCTACTGGACCTAAAACCTAAGCCTATGTACCTTTACGACCTCCAAGATAGGTGGACTTCTATCCCCGCGGACTACGCTGAAGGAATAAACAACATCGAAAATGCTTTTAAGCACAAATGAATACTTCTGCTACTCTCGTGACACGAGTGACAGCAGGAAAGCAGGTGCTTCAACGTGATTGGCTCCCGTAATTTACGTCCTTATCTCGTAGTATTTACGCGACTGGCAGACGTTGGTTTACATGACTGTCAGGTATAGTAATGGCGTTGGCAGACGACGATGACACAAAGTTGGATGGCAACGAGTTTTGGAAATGACATAAGTCAAAGCTCCGGAATGATTTGACTTTAAAATGGAAACTAAAACTTTTTTAAACTAACTACTGCGTCATGAAGAAAAACAGCTGACGAAACAGCTGAACAACTTGGTGTCGTAATTCACTCCATCATACCTTGCCAGAGAGCACGCGATAAAGAAAGCATGAACTCTAGTCTCTGTGGAAGCTCCACAAAATGTGTTAACGATGTCCTCCACTAGTGATGCTGAGGCCACTCAGTTCTATGAGAAGAGTGAGATTCTGCTCTCGGTTTCACCTTCGGAAACACATTCTGAGCTTGAGGTTACTGCTGCCTACAGGCGACACTAACCTGAGTGGTATTCTTATTGAACTCTGCTCCCCCTAGAAACGAAAGTTGCTCGTTTTGAGTGTGATGTCAATCTCTGAAGAAAACTTTGTTCCAGAAACGTACATTTTTTTATCTGAATGGCTTTTGCGAAGGCACACACACACACACACACACACACACACACACACAGAATCAATAAATCACAATCTAAGTCAATAACTATGTGAGGATTGTATATACGTACTTACATTTATATATGTATATATATTTGTATGTATTGTACATACATTGATATGTCTGTACATTTTTGCACATATTTGGGCAGGAAGGTCACGATATTATCTATAAAGGAGTAATTTGATTATAAGGCGCCTCTTTTTTTGCAGGGTAAAGAACTCTTATGTGGCGTATAAAATTGTAAGGAGTGGTTTTGGTGGGAATTACATTTATTGTGCAGCTGAGACCAAACTAAACTTATTCTTCCAATAAAAGTTTGTAGCATTACTAGAGGGCGAAGAGGGGGTGGGGGGTTTTACAAGTGTGATTTGAAAGTCATATTGCTTTTCAAATACAGCACGCAGCATCTGACTGTGAGAAAGAGTTTATGTCTGGAAATAAGATTACCGAGGTTTGAACTTCTCTTTGATGTTTTTCTTGCAGCGTGCAGACCGGTAGCCGACGAGAAGACAAATGTGCGGGTGTGGTGTATTTTGGGGCACGTCCCTGTTAGGCCGAGATTAAGTAGAATGGAACACAAATTCGCAGCCAGACAGATTTGTCACTTTGGTAAATTTACTGTAAGTTTAGTAACCTATAAAGGTGGGCTTAATATAGGTCTCACGGTTAGAGAAACGATGAAACTGTGAGGGTGTGGTGTGAAAGGGGTGTTGTGGACTCGATGCACGTCCTGTAGATCGGGTACAGGCATGCTCTCCTTCTCGTCATCTAACAAGCGCGCACGCACACACACACACACACACACACACACACACTTCGGTGTACATGCGTGGCTTGTACTAATCTGTTATCAATGAAAACTCTGCAATGTTTCCTCGCTGAGAAATATCACTTCAGCACCGTTCTAGAGAACATGAGTTTGTCGCGAAGATAATCTGAGAAATAATCTGTCTAATGGATTGGGAACGTGTGCAGAAAGCTTGCAGCTAATTCAGGGCTTCACACATCGGGTCGCATGCTTCCCAACCCTCTCAATATTCCTGGCGGGCACGACACAAGAGGTTCTTCAAGACCTCTGGAAACGGCGCCATAATGATTCTTGTGGGTTGAGTCAGCGCCTGGTGAAGAGGTCTGCATCTGAGACGAAGACAAAGTGTCAAGTAAATGTCAGGAAGGCTTGTGCAAAAAAGACATTATAACACGTAACTTTTAACTACAACCACGACTGGGAATCTCTCCGTTGGCAACAACCATGCAAATCATCGTGGGGAGTCGTTTTCGCACTTTGTCATGACACAGTCCTGCGTACGACTGTTGACAAGCGTGGGAAAGTTTTACTAGCGGGAGCAAAGATCTTCAGAATCAGGGGTAGAGAAACTGCACATTTCTTTTGGTGAAATACAGAAGAAGAAATTAGAAAGATGACAACCAGTTATACCAATAGTCTGATGGTTTACAGGGAATGCATTAGAGTGAAAATATCTTCTGACAGACAGAACGGCGTCTCTCTCGTCTATTGATAGGTATCACTTTCGGCTGACTGTTTGGTTGGTTGAACGACTCTTTCTATAGACAATAAGGCAGTGCACAAATGTAGCATGAGAAAAGAAACGGACAGAGACTTCTTATCATGCAAGGTCATCCTGTTTCATGCAATCTGTCTTTCACGTATCAGAACGACCAGGAGCGGACGAGCTTGCAACGTCTGCCTTGGGAGCCAGCGCTCGGCTGATGAGCGGTTACCTTGCGTATAGGCCAGCATCACCAAAACAGAAACATGCAGAACTACAGACTATAACATCGTATTTTCCTTGTGCTTTTACTCTCTCTCTCTCTCTCTCTCATGTAAATAAGCGCATAAAATATTGTTGTTACCAAATATAAGAAAACATGAATTGAAAAGAAAAACACTGCCTCGGTTCTGTGATATGAAGGAACATATGTACCAATGGCATAGCATGAATGTCTTTTCCCCACATTTGGTACCCTGCTATTAGATAACTGATACGAAACTCCAAGATTAAGACAAGCCGAAGCCCTGGCCATTTACACCCCTTAACAAACATCTCTGTCACCCCGCCATTTTCATCATTTTTCTTAAAGAATTACTGGGTAAAACTGTTCTTAATTATTGAGCAAAGCAGGGTGAAAGATACCATTTCCCAAATCTGAAATAAATAGTCCCCTTCGTTTCTCGAGATACAAACCTGCATGCATCGCTATGCACAGAAAGAGGTCGGCAAGACAGAGGTCAGGATTAGAGATAGGTGTATATTGTGAAAGCCAAAGATTGAACATATATAAGACGAATCTGTGTCCAAAGGGACGACACTATTTTAACTTCGTTCAGGGCTTAGAAGTTTGCAGGCGTATATATCGAGAATGGAAGGCAGATGTTCACCAGGATTTTGGCAAATACATTAGTATCTCGCGCTGAGCTTTACTCAGTCATCAGAAAAAGTGCACATCTCTAGGGGACAGTTGAACAACACGTTTCTAAACCTTAAAACTGTTCTAAAGAAGCAAAATCTTTTCTTAGCCATTTTGATGCATTGCATAAAAACATACAAAAAAATTGTACTGACAGGACGGAAAGTCAGACTTTAACAACTTTATCTTACTTAAAGCAGTTTTAGTTTTAGAAATTCTAAAATTGTGGTGAGCACTTTAATCTAGTTATCTAAATAGAGTTAAGGCCTAAAAGTGTTTAAAATTAGAAATGTTAACGTCTTCTCCAGCAATTCGTGCATCGACATTTTGCTTCTTTAAAAGTCCTCGCTTTCTTTCTTCGTGCAAAACGCTCTGACTATATTATTTCCTCTCTAATTTTTACAAAACCTCCTGTCAAAAACCCCCCCAAAAAAACCACTCCATAATCGTCATGTTATGGTTTGTCATTTGCCAACATGGTACAGCCATAACAACTGCTACTTGCATTGTTTGAATGTGATTCCAAAAAAATTAAACAAAAAATATTCATGCTTTTAGCAAATTCTTGCTGTTTTGAAGCAGGCATTCACCCAAACAACCTTTTAACTGCTTTTTTCCTAAGCCAGGCATTCGGTTATGTTGCACCCACAGAGAGTTAGCCAGATTTCTGTCGGTTTTTATTGAAAGCGTCAGAAACTGTCTACGTGCAGCGGGTTGCTGCAGACTTCGTGTCGAGGAGTGATTTTTCTACTGCCAGTGGTATTTCATGTATTTTTGCGTTGGCATGGCGATTTCCACTAACGACGAACTAGACGAGAGGGTCCCTTTCTTTTTTTCTTTCTTTTTATCTGAGGTATTTTCCTTTCTTTCTTGATACCCATAGAGCTCAGTATGTAGTGCATAATCCGAGCATCAAAACATAACCGAACTCTCCTTGTGAGACTGGGGCGCTCCGGTGGCGCCAGTACAGTGAGGGTTGGCTGTCCTGGGTTCAGCTCTTGTCTCGGGCTCACTGTTCTTCCTCTGCATGTGGCATCTGTTTACAGGGCTGACTGCCTTGCTGTGATGTAGCCTTACTTGCGGACTCATCGTAAAACATCAGTTCTCCCCCTCTCATCCTTTTTGAGGATTCCACTCTCTGCACCCCACCCCCTTCAAAAAGGACACGTATATAAAAGCGTTTGAAAATTACAAACGAATAACTTTTATCTGTACTGCAGACAAATATCCAAATAAATGTCAGTTACAATATTATACTCAGCCAAATAAAATCGTGAGAGAGCATTGTGTGTGTAGATGTTTTGTGTGCGTGTGTGTGTGTATACGTGCGTGCGTTTGAGCTCTCGCGCGCGCACACGCGTCTACGTGTGTGCATATGTAAAAGCCTGTCTGACTGTGCGTTCGTGTTGCTAATTGATCACAGGTAGGAATAAGTTTTCTACAAAAACAACAACAAAAATATTATGCTTGAAATTAAGTGGAATGGGATCACTTCTTGCTTGCCGCATACATCGTGTAGACGCAACAAACATTGTAGACAACTGTAAGAACTCTTCTCCGGCATCGTTCTGTGTGGTTCTTTTTAAACATAGCACGTCCTCCGATGACCATTATCCCAACTCCAAATAATAGTCGCCATTTGATTGTGTTCTCACAGCATACATCTCCCTGCCACAACCACGGCCTTGACTCTTAGTATCCCATAATTCAACAGCACGTGCGACAAATGAAGGTCTTGAAATTCGCGGGAGGCTTGTGCCCTGCTTGAGTGGTTTTAATTTTTTAACGTGGAAAGTAGCTAAATTGAGACGATGGAATGAGAACATTCTGAAGTGAAACATTTTTATCAGAAGGAATAAAGCAAAAACAAAACAAACAAAAAAAAGAAAATGAAAATTAGTGTCGCCACATTCCAAAACCAAGTTAAGTCGGTCTCTCGAATCTCTAGCATTCCTTTCTTCGGCAACAGATTTGTAGACATAAATTAGGTTTATAATTGCAAAAATATGCGAAGATAAAGTTAAAACTTTGCCCAAAGCGACATGTCAAAAGTGTAATTGTAGAAAAGGACACACACACACATATATATATATATATAAACACACACAAGCAAGCATACACAACACATGCGTGCACACACACCCTCACACACACACATTCGCAAGCAAACACTTACAAGGAAGCACAGCATATTCGCGCACACCCCCCATCACACACACACACACACACAGATAAGACACGCAAGCACAACTGTGAATAAGCACTCAGACATCACGATGATCACAGGCCGTGTTACGTTGTCCTGGGAGACCAGGGCACATAATTGCCAGATTATCATGATTGATGTGTCTGCCCGTGCTACACCAGGCACTCACACGGATGCTAACCCTGTCGTCAACAATAGTTTCTCTGCTTTTCTACCCCACCCTTTTGTTTCCCTAACTTCCTCGCAAAGTTCAGTCTATTATTGCCGGCCATATTAACGGAGCTGCAATCAGCTTCAAGCTGAAAACCAGTCTGGTCGTATCCCTAAGACTACATCGTGACAACACATGCGTGTAAAATGACTCCATACAGTCTAAGGCACAACCTTTCCTGTCACTCTTTTTTCCAGCCAAAGAAACTAAAAATGGCTTAAACGATGTTGAGAAAGAAATCAGGATCAACATTTATTTTAGATCTACGAATTAGGGTGATGTTACAACGGTTTAAAAAAACAATACGAAGGAGGAAATTCCTATTGGTATAACTTGGTATTGCTTGTAGCTAAAAGACGACTTGCTTTTATTGATATATATTTTTTGTTTGTAAATGGGTGTTTGTTTGTTTGTTTGTTTGTTTGTATGAAAAAGAATGTTGTGTGTGGGAGGGGGATTCGAGAGAGACAGAAACAAAGACACATGACAAATCACACTTGCTCCATTGACAATACAAACTGTTTCTTAACCGAATATTTAATTATTCGAGGCTACAGTAAACAAGGAATGTAAATTCTCTTGTCGCTGGCTAACAACTCCTACTTGGCTTCACAACATGCATCTTGCTGTGCAGTGGCGGCTCTGTAGGGAATTGCTGAAAGTAGACGGTAATGTTGCTTTTTACGTCCAGAAAATTCAGGAATCCTTCAGAACGCATCCAAGCATAATACTTTTCGTGAGCATCCATGGATGATGCACTTACGAAACTTCTCAAGCGACAGCAAAAGAGGATTTCGGGCTCTTTGCCGTCTGAAGTCCGACTTCACGTAGTTTGTCAGCACAGTTGCTGGTGTTGCCGAATTCCTCACACCAGTCGATGTCACAGAGCAACCAGCCCCCGAGAGTCAGACGATGGCGATGCTTTTTCTTCCGGTTTCAATCAGCAGCCTTAGAACCCATAAAACTTTCAAGATTCTGTTGTTGCCGATGTCCCGCAGTTCAAGCCTCGTTACAGATTTTATTTATGTTTTACAGTCTGAAGCTGACTTCTCCCTCTTCGTAATTACAAGGAGGAAAAACTGAGTGAAAGAAACTAACTTTTGAAAGGATTGTTTTTTTTCCACGAAAATCACTCAGCACTCAATTCATTTGGAACTTCCTACACGTCAGTAACATCGCTCTTTCCCATTTTGAAAGTGCTTTCTAAGATTCAAAATTTTCAACATAAGAACTGAAAGATGACTGAGCTCTGAGTGAAGAAATAATTTTAGCAGATAGTCGAAGAAAAATTTTAACAAGTAGCAGCTTTAAAGTAATCACATGGTATGAGGATAGGTGGGAACAATTTTCCTTAGAAAGCATCGGTGGGTGTCTACTAGAGACATCTCTGTTAAAGATATTAATTACTAAATAATTTAATTGTTCAACTCATTTCAGCTCATTATTTTTGTGTTTTGTTGCCAAGACATGTCTGGAGATACGGGGATATTTTTGTCAAATTTTTTTGTCTACAGCATAGGATATAGAAAATCCGCAAATGTTTCATAAATAAGGGTCTCTGCAGTGCCATAGTATGTTTGCCGGTTAAAATATGAGATGGTAGAGACAAAACACATGTGAGATTAATGTTTTCCATATGTTGTCTGTCGCTAGTCCTTCTAACGTGACCATACATACAAGTAGGTGAACTGTGAGTGTGTGTGTGTGTGTGTGTGTGTGTGTGTGTGTGTGTGTGTGTGTGTCCTTGCCTCTCTATTGCTTTTTCTTATATAAACGTATGCACCTTGCATCTTCCCACATGTACACGCAATATACATACATATACATATATAATATACATACAAAACATACACTGAGACGACACAAAAAATGAAATTCATGATTCTCTTTCTCTCTCTCTCTCTCACACACACACACACACACATCTCGCACTAGCTTCTTACGCTCGCGCACTTTTAACGAAGCACGTGCGTGAGCCCATGTTTATCTGTTAGGTCACTCGTGCACTCTCTCTCTCTCTCACACACACACACACGCACATACGCACGCGCGCACACACACACACACACACACACACACACACACACACACACACAATCGACATGGCGGGCCACGCACGTGCAGGAAGGAGGCCCTGAAATGTTTGACAGCGAAAACCCCTAATGCAGTAGCTGACGCCAACACCGCCTCCAGCCTGGAGCCGAGATCTGCCGGGTGGCCGGCTAATGTTCACTTCCCGTGCACGGGCCGGCTCCTTCTGGTGCGTGCTCACGTGCACGAGCACGATCGGCGGGTGATTTGCGAGCCTCGGATCAATAAACTGTCGTTACAGGTTTTTGTAGCCAATAACAAGATGCAATCCTCTTTGCTGGAGTTGCAACAAGTCATATTGGTACAAGCAAACGCGAACGAAAAAGACGAAGAAAGGTTCAAAAGCATTGTTTATAGGGCTATTGCGAGGCTTCTACAGGGCTAACCGCAAGTATGGAGTATCTTACAAACAGATGAGAAAACTACAAAGTGGTATGAAAATAATGTGTGTGTGCGTGTGTGTGTGTGTGTGTGTGTGTGTTTTAACTTGATTGACTGCTAAGCTGCGGACTAAAAGATAGTCTCGATTACCAATTTGTAGGTGAAGGCCTACCCGACCGACTGACTTAAACTGATGGTCACTACACTGGACTTGATCCTCCCAACACCTGCCAGAACTCTGAATTACGAGACGAAGAGTTATCGCCTCGTCCGGTGCAATGTGTTTCCTCCATCGAACTGTTTGGCTCCCAGTTCCTCCCTATGTAAAGATAACCCGGTACAATTCGTGTGACTGGCTGCGCAATGTCTTGTCGTCTGCTTCCCCCACTGATCTAAACATGTGGGATAGAACTTACCCACGCACTGTAAGAGACCCTGGTGAAGCCATCACACAGCCATCTTACCACTCGTAATGTCATATCAACCAGCTGGAACATAAGCAGACAGACTGATTGAAGTTGTATTCTTTTTTCCTCCCTTGAAGAGAACATTAGCTTCTTCTCTCTCCCTTTCTATTCCAGCGACTTACGTTACTTACAAATAAATATACTAAAAATACGTTTATACTATACTTATACTAATATTTATATATATCTACAATATAAATAAGTATAGCTGTATATTCTTTAATGATCGGGTAGCTCCTTCTCCGTAACTTTATTAAAATTCCATATAAAAACGAGTAAAAAAAATTTTGCAGTAGCCTTCAAAAGTTTAATAAGGAAAATGAGTACTGAGTAAAATTAAATATAAAAAACATTTAAACTGGAACTGCTTTCGTCACGTGGATCAAACGCCTTTAAAAGGTAGCAATATGGAATTAAAGGCCCTTTGAGGCAATTCAATACAGTCCGTGTTTGAGTGTCGTGTGTGTGTGTGCGCGCGCGCGCTCGCGCATGTGTACAGTATTGAAAGTACAAACTAATGTGATGGCAGGGTAAAACCTGCGCTTTGCGCACAAAAGCGACATCCAGAACACCAGACACCCGTTCTCCGCCCATCTGTCTAAGAGCTTTTTGTAATGCATCTTGTCTCCCTGACGACTTCAAATACGATTCGAAGACAGCGGGTAAGCCATCAGTCTGTCAGTGTGTCTTGCGTTTCCCTTTGGCGTCCGTCTCGACGACGTTTTGTAGAATGGAGATGTCGACAGCCAGTGAGGACAGAGATGGCCAAGCGTGTCTGTCGCTGGCTTCTGTCGCCAGTCATTAGTGTCCTACGTCAAGGAAAAACTCGTCTGCAGCTTTCATACGCCCACAGTTCTAAGGTTCAAGCCTTTAGCCCTTTGTTTCCATTTCCAATTTTTTCCCAGTTTCATTTTCTTATTTTTAATGCTGTCACCGAATATTGCTTGTATACTTCCTTCCTCAGTTCTGTGTGTGTGTGTGTGTGTGTGTGTGTGTGTGTGTGTGTGTGTGTGTGTGTGTGTTCTCGTTCGTGCGGGGAAATGACAGTAAAAAGAAAATCTTTTACCTTGTAGCACTAACTCGTTCTTGTAAGTTTTCTTTTCCCTTCCATATAGCTTCAATTCTGCCAGGGTAGATAATTGATTCGAACCTACGTCATTAAGCTCTTGTCTGGTAAAAATCCTTCTCATTGCTTGCATCACAACGATTTTTATTCTTTTCATTGATTTATTTTTATTTTTTTATTATGATCATTATTGCTCTCTATATCGATGTAAAGATCAAAGTGGTTCAAAGCTTCCCTTGAGCTTGCGTTCCCAGTTCCCAAACGGTTGCTATCAGCGCGCCAGAGAGACTCTGCGACGAAGCGATGCCCGCCAACTTCATCAACGCATCGATTCCGACTAAGCTTGAAGGCAAAGTTCGGCTCCATCCTAAATGTTACTCATCATGATAACTCCTTGTTAGCCTTTCCTTCCTAGCACTCTAGCATGTTGCAGAACGGGCAGTGGGATAATAGAACATGCAAGGATCAAGTAAACAAGACTCTTTGGATAGAGTTATTATTCAACTATTAAGAAATACGTCTGACAAGATTTTAGGGGTACTCCGTGTGCAAAGATGGCCACCATACTTTCTCGGTCTCCAATTTTCAAACACTTTGTAAACATTCCGTGATCTGTTTCTTCAGACTTATTGAAGCACTTTATTTTCTTTACTATATGTAACGGGACTGACCAGAGATAACAGCATCTTTCTTCGGGTGCACCACTGTCACCATTGTCAGTCGATTAGCTTAACTGGAGTAGACTCCAGGAGTGTGATGGTGATTGGAGAATTCCTCTAAAGCGATCTTTATAGTTGTGACATTGAAAGTGTAGCCAGTTGCACAGTCTCCCCACAGTTTGAGATCATGAAACAGGTTTGAAACCTCTAACACCTCCAACCCTTACATCCACAATGATGTTAACACTAACTGATTCAAAACCTCTAAAACCACAGATCTCTATGATCTAAATTGAAATGCGTCTCCGACAGCCAATAGAAGATATTTGTTCACTACTGAGAGCGTGTTTGCCGTCCTCGCACGTGGTCCGCTTGAAATCCGCAATAGAACTGTTTGAAATCAGTTAAAAATCTGCATTGAAGCTGTTCGAAATTTGCATTTTCATAGCCCTAATTCACCTTGCAAACTGCTGGCGTCGTTGAACACATCTCTTTTAGGTAGTCATGTGTCGATTCCAAGCAGGGACTCTGCAACTTCCCTTACCTGTCGACCCGGATGCTGAATGGGTAAGGCTGGTCGTGTAGGTGAGGCAATGAGGGAGATGAGATATGGTACTGCCTTCATACAAAGAAAAGCTGGCCCCACGAAAACACAGTTTCTGAACCACACAGCTCACCGAGGCGTCAAACTTGTTAAGTGCCCTAAAAGTCCCGTGATACTGTTGCAAAATGTTTTGTCAATTAAAGATGTTTTTGCAAAACACTCTTGAAATTATCATGTTGACCAAAGTTCCAGTTCTTAGAAAGATTCTCCCACCCACCCCCGAAACAAATAGCTTCCTTTGACCTTCATACACACTTTGGCAGACTTTCTCAAACGTTGAACGGTGATCTACACATTTAAGGTGCACATCATCAAAAGGTCACAAAACGACCTTTTTTCTCTCTCTCTCTCTCTCTGCCACTGATGGAAAGAGGAAGCCCGCATGACACATACAAAATCAAATTCGGAGAGTGATGACACATGCAGACACGCATTAAGGTTTATGATATACTAAAATCTCGCACTTTCATGGCACGAACGACAGTCTGATGTCACACCGACACAGACGAACTCTAAAACGGACAACATCGTCACTAAATATGCATTTTTTTTCTCGAACGAAAGGGTACGTAAACAGATATGGCCGTCTGTTTTTCGTCTCAAAGTGTATAATAAAGATAATGGTGGGCTTCCACATTCTTCCCACGCCTTTAAAGATATCCTTTGTTGGTTTCATTAGAATTCATCGTAAAGTAACGATGAACCGTTTCTCCGGGAATAAGTGGGGCTGTCAGGCCGCTGCTGCTGAGACAAGCATAATACAATTCAATACAACAAAAGAATCTTTTGAATTGCAACAGCAAGGAAACGTGAGGGGGTTAGACTAATAATAGATGCAATGAGATTAGTTCAAAAATAAACAAGATAAAGACAATTGCACATCATCTCCATGCTAAAGCTATTAACTGAGAATGTTATTCAGATGTCTTTACTCTTTCGGCTTATAAACATTTCTAGATTATTCTCAGTGTTGGCAGGGTGTTTACAAAATCTTTATGTCGGTTTAGATGTCGGGAAAACACTTTATAAACCCATCATATCTTCAAATCCGCTCAAAACTGTTTTCAGTGAATATTTCATAGCGAAAGATTGTCTTTATTTTCAATCATTATTGTGTTGTTACGTTGTCATTCTTGTGTAGGTCGAGAATGTTTGATTGGTAGACACCTCGTGGTATAAACACGCAAACGAATTGAAGTGGGTTGAATGGAAGTTCACTCGCAAATTTTATTTTAGTAAAATGATGTCGCGGAGCTTCTCCGCTGGAGTTTTAAGGAATAAACAATTTTTTCAGGTCCATATCCTGTCAGAAGGACAGTCATTACGAAGCGCCATGTCGCAAGTCCGCCTGCTTGGGGTTTCCGCGGCGTGGGAGAGAGGCACAAATTGATCTGATGCTCGCGCAAAAAGAATGGAAGTCGGAGGGAGGAGGGCCGAAAGAAAAAGAAAGAGAGAAAGGAAAGACAAGAACATTGTCGCCAAGATGCCAGGCTGTTTCCTGTCAAGAGGAAAAATCTTGTTGTTTCAGCTGAGGCTCATGCAAGGAGCCGCCTGACGCGACACGGGTGGCAGCGGAAGTGAATGGCGGAGCTGGGATTCCAGCTGCACGATGATTCGCCAATAAATAGACTGGGGTTGGTGGGGTGGGCAATCCGACCTCTGCGATCGGGTGTTGCTGGAAGATGATATATTGTGCGCCTAACGCGAGGACACCGTTCTCGAGTAGAAGAACACTCTGAATATAAGTGTGCGTGCGTGCGTGCGTGCGTGCGTGCGTGCGTGCGTGCGTGTGTATGTGTGTGTGTGTGTGTGGAAAATACAGTTTGCTTCGATTTCGATCTGTGCCCGGGTGGACAGTCGTGATGCGGGGATCCTCATGTATATCAGTGATAAAGAGCTAATACTTTACTAGCATCTACCTTCTACTTTATCTATGTTTCTTTTAAATCAGTCCTTTTCATAAATGGATGGTTGAATAGATAAAAATTACATGAATATCACTTTAACGCTAACTTTAATCTCAGACATCTACTTGCTCCACTGTTTCAAAACTTCAGAATAAAGCTTTCGTACATTGAATAGAATACGTGATGATAAACAAGTCTGTTTAAAATCAGAATATTTGTTTTAGAACTTGTTAAGCAACAGCTGCTGAATGGTCTGCAAACGCGAGATGAGTACTGAGTTCATGAAACACAAACGGCTTTCAAGGCGCCGCCTGATGGCTAAGATGATCAAAAACAAGTAACTATGTTCTGATCTGAAGACGTATCGAATCCTCCGCATCCACAAGAACAAAAAGAACTTGAAAAGAATCTGTCTGGAACCTTCATCTTGCAGATTCCTGTCATGTGCCTGACATCTCGAAGTCCAGGATATGGCTGGTGGAGATCTAACAACCCCCCCCCCCGTCCGACACATCCCCCTAACATCGATTGTTTCGAGCAAGAGCTTTCTCAGACTTGGGAAAAGACGTTGGTTATAGGTGTAGTTGGATGCAATTTGATTTTCCTCCCTTTATAATGTAATCACTGAGCTGAGCTTGGTTAAAAATACTTTTTTTTTTCAAAATTCAAATGAATACACCTTCGTTCTCGAGATACACGCCTACAAATATCAGTATGACCAGAAAGAAATAAAACCTGTGACTTTAGAAATGTGCACTGTACCAACTCTCATACACTAGACAATTTGTTTAGTTTTTACCCAGAGCATGACATAGCCGGAGCTTTCACTCTACTAGACTTTGAAGAAGCGTTGTTTTTCTCCATCGTTTATAACAAATAACATCTTTTTAATATTGGAGAATGATGTTTGATTTCATTCTTTGATTATCTTTTTTTAAAATCTCTTCGAGCTTCAGATTAAGCTTCTTGAAGGTGTTTATCTGTTGTGTGAGGACATGTAATTTTCATCCAGAGTGGGAGTTCTTATGAAATGAACCAAATGTTCAAAATTTTAATCGCTCTAAAGATTTATTTTCTTTCCTTGCGGTTTGAAACTTTTAAAAAACACGTTAAGATGTATTTGCTTAAAACGGTGATCAAGTTTGAACTCATTTAATTGCTTCACCGAAAAATTGACGGTGAGTGTGTGGTCGGCTGATTTCTAAACTGAAAAAAGATCAGCGATTTTTACTTACAGGTTACTACGCTTGGGAGACGTGGGACAATTGCTGTACAGTCAGCTCCACTCACTAAACTACTCACAGTCTGATGTTAGCAGGTGGATGCGATCTGAAGACAGAATTTGCCTCCCCTCCGCGGTGTGGTCTGTAGGGGACGCCCGGATAAATTGCTTGTCGATCTCCGTTCAGAGAGAACTGATTGGCCCCAGTACATAAGCGAAAGGCAATGGTCTGCCAGACTTTATGTACGACTGCTAGTTGTCTTTTATTTCCATAACACACACACACACACACACACACACACACACACACACACACACTTGTTCTCTCACTGTTAAACGCTCCCACTCTCTAACACACACATGTGCACAAAACTTATGTGTGTGTGTGAACATTCAGGTCTGTAATATAAATACCAGCCACATGCTCAAGACCATCAGGGACAATGTAATATGAAGCAGACACTACAAGGACCAGAGAGGGTTCAAGAGTTCAAATCAGGCACTCTCAAAGCAACTAATTTGCACTTGCGACACAAACACAATTAGACGGGCAAGTTCGCATACAGAGACAGACACACGTGCATAGATTTATTTTTTTATGACAGACAAAATGATTTAGAAGCTGATCAGTGGCTATTGCTGTTCGTTTAGAGGTTAGCGAAAAAGACAGGGACACACGAAAAAGAGAGAAAGGGAGAAGCGTAAGCAGGCATCAATACCTTTATTTTATGATGGTCTCGAAGGTGAGGTTGTGTGAGAGAGAGACAGATGATAATAGTCGGATACACCAGGTTTGATTACCAGCAGACAGTTTACTGACCCCACGCCTTAAGCAAGCTCATCGCTGGTGACTGTCATAGCATCACGACTAGATTATCTCCTGGTGACGGATGTGATTATCTCGCTGGTGAATGTCACCCAGACCACGAACGTTCACAAGAGGGATAAACATGCCCATAACCCATAACCCGCTATATCGTGTTTACACGAACACAAACGGAATAGCGTGCTCTAAGGTTGGGGAAAGGGGGTGCGGATGAGCAGGAGGGGGAGAGCAGCGATAAAACTAACTATAAATGAGCTCCAAATTGTAAATTGCTTGGGTTTGTCCTCCCATAAAGGATAACGAGGTAAAATCATCCCAGCGGTTTTCAGACGGTCTGTTTGTCATTCTGCGCTGCAAGTTAATTCCATCTGCTGAAGTGCAGGGCAGGAAGGTTGGAGCGAGGATCTGGACTCGACTGGAGGGCAAAGAGTTACGTGGATTTGGACAGAGACGAATTCGTCGAGGCTATCAAGGTTTTGAACTCCTCAAAGGTCAGCGTGCGTGCACAACCGGCTTCAGGAGGCGCCAGCACTTTGCACGATGCGTAAGTGAAGGCTTTAGAGAATCGAGACGCAGAGAGACGTGTTTGGTTGGTTGGCTTTGTCTTTCTTATTTTTTGTTTTTTTTTCTCTGATATTACATTATCTTTACTGACTGAAAGATCCAAACTTTATTAATTGGTTTGAGTTGCTAACTTGCTATGTATCTTTCTCTCTCTGTTAATGTGTGTGTGTGTGTGTGTGTGTGTGTGTGTGTGTGTGTGTGTGTGTGTGTGTGTGTGTGTGTGTGTGTGTGTGGTTGTGCAGACGTGTATGAATGTGCGTTTGTGTAATAGTTTCAGTGCGTATACTTGTATATGTCGTGTTTTTTTCGTAAGTGTTACACTCTGCATGTTTCCATATAAAAAAACAACCACCTCTCTTCGTCTTTTTATTCTTTTCACTCTCTTTTCTTTCGTGTACCATTTCTTCTTTCTGTTTGATACGGGGTTTTTTTTCCTTCGCTTTCTTAACTTTTTTTTTCTCCCAATTTTATATTTTCTTTCCTCATGATTTATTCGTCAGATCCCGTCAGCTTCTAATGCTTTCATTATTTATTCACCATAAACAGACATTTTAAAAACTAGAGCCTTTCCTTCATATCCATATCGTATTCATCTCTTCGACATGACAAAGTCTTTTCCTCTTTCGAAATTCTTTTGACAGAGTGCTAGCTATTTTTTATTGCCAAAAACTATCGATTTTCTGAAGATTCTCCTAGCATTGCATGACAAAACGATTCCTGTTTCCAAACCCATTTAGTGGACTGGAGAATGCCCATTGTAAAGCTAACTTCCAAGAATCTTCAAAACATACACGTGTGTGCATGCACGCACAAAACTTTGGATCAAGCTTTTACTTAACTAAATTGATTGAGTGGGCGGGTGCGTGTGCATCTCTCCTCGTCCCACCCTCTCTCGTTCACTCTGCCTTCTTCTCTCCTCCCATCTCACTTTACCATCACTTTCCCATCTTTTTTTCCCGTTTCTCTCCCTCCTCTGTCTCAATCTCACTCATCTCTCTCTCTCTCTTGCTGTATCCCATCTCTCTCTCTCTCTTTCACCCGCATACCCGGCAGTCACCAGGACTGTAGCTATCTATAAAGCTCTGCAAGTTACGACACCGATAATTGTGAAGCTGTCCCCAAATCCCAACACTAGGCTGCCATCGACGACAGGAAAAAACCGAGATCGGATAACTGGACATTTAAAACGAAAAAAGTAAAATAATGTATAAAATAATACATTGCTAAAAAAATGAGATACTTTTAGTAACCTGAGATAAAAGGGACAAAGCAATCAGACTATATAAAGAAAATTGAGCATTTATTGCTATTCTCAGATGTAAATAAAAATTACAAAAATAAAAATCTATAAAATTCACATAGTACATAATGTAACATTTTTACAAGTGAGATATGCGTTGCAAACAAATCTGAAGCAGGCAGAGAGGGTTTGGGGGTGGAGGATAGTGTTTTGGCCACAGACTTTTATATTCTCTAGGCAGAAGGTTTTCTTTGGTTCAGCCGCAAGGCATGGCGAACTTCCGGTACAGGCAGAAAGAGCACAGAGTACTGACACAACTAGTACCTAAAATGCTCTTATACTTGTAGAATTGGTTAGCTCATGCTGTACAGCTAGTTGTAACAACCGAAAGACTCAGGATTCTATCAAGTCTTCTCGTGTATCAGTAAAAGCTACTGATACGCATTTTGATGGGTTATTTTTTGGTATATTTAGTAATTAAAATTATAAGTACTTCTCTGAACAACGATTCAATGTGAAGCACTTCAGCACAAATGCAAGTCACATTTGAAGATTTTTCAAGAAGTAATATTTATGTAAAATCTGGTCAAGCAAACATACATCATTAATTAAATTGCATTACAATATATATTAACATATGATGGAGACATTTCAGATAAATGATAAATTTACGACACTTCAAAACATTGAAGGATTTGCTTAGCAGAAGCATAATGAAATAATGCAAATATGTGTTGACATTTTCACATTACCATCAGATCCCTCAAAAAAGGCTTTAGGCCTAAGGAATAGTTCTGAACATCAACCTTGGGTACCATCAAAGCACGAAGTAAGTTGTTCTGATCATTTGCAGCTTGAAGACATCACATCATCTCGTCGTGACACATTAAAGTTGTTTAAGGAGTCTGCAGTGCCGTCAGTTTATTTTCATGGCAGATGCTACTAAAGGTAACTGGATGCCATTTAAAACGTTATCAACTAAGCACGGTTTAGCTTTAGTTTTCTTATCCTTTATTTTATACACATTGTTGGTTTTGTTTGCTTGCCTTATCCCTTGTTTTTTTACACCTTGTTGGTTTCGTTCAGTTTTTTTTTTCTTAGAGGTACCGTTCTCGTTTTATTTTTGATTGCTTTGTAGAGACATCTTTTACGCAATCAACAATCCCAAATGACAAACATATCTTCACAGATAGCATTTTTATTCATAAATTGCACGATTGTTTAAACTAGGAATTTTTGTAGTGAACACTTTCTGTGCTTCCCCATTTTTGACAGGAAATAAACAGCGTCTAAGCGTTTGGTTTTAAATAATTCCATGGGAATGAGTAGTGTTCAGAGTTTTGGGGAAAAAAATAACAAAAAAGCTAGCAACAGAAAAAAACGGTTTAGCTGATATTCGAGCTGCATGTGTAAAAACTCTGAAATATAATGAAAGGATAAAGTTAGAAAAACCGTATTTCTGTCGTCTGCTTCGCTTTAGCATGTCAAATTAGTATGGCAACTTTCTGCATGGATCGCAACAACGCGAGACGTTTGTTTTGGTCAGGATCTATTCTGCTGTTTTGTGATGTATCACGCGAAGAATTTAACATTTGAAATCAATAGAATGCCGAAGGTTGCAGTAAAGGAAACGGTTGGTATGCGTGAAGTGGCTTTTGCATGTACTCCTGTAGCTGACGTCACGCAAAGGATATCCGACTGGGAAGTCGCGCACGATTCTCGTTCTGGTCTGGTGACCCCATCCGCGCCTGGAAACATATCGATTCAACTTGGTTCTAGAGCATAAAATATACTTATAGTGACGATCATGTAATAATTCATCATCGAAAGGCAAGTAAATGGTTCGAAGATTATCATGACGATGACTACTAATAATATACTATATACTATACTAATAGACTATATTATAATATACTTTATTATACTATACTAATAATGTTTATTTCACGGTGAAGACCGAGGAAAGGGCGATTTTGCGTGCAAAGCGGTCTGTCACTGTACCTTTAACGTGGCGTGAAAGTAACTGCAAGCATCAAGAGATGGCTACAGGTGTGAGTCTAAACCTGTGGTTGTTGCTGACAACCAGAAAAAAGCATAAAACACTTCGAGCTGCACGTCTGTTGGTGGTGAGAGGATCACCTTAGATTCCAGGCCTCTGGTGGCAAAATAAAATTATTGCCAGGAATTGTCTTAATCTTGCACGTTCCCCTGCATTTGTTGGTGGTAAATGATGATACTCGTTATTTATTTAATTTGTCTGACCATTGGTGTTGCCATAACTACGATCAGCCTAGTTTATGATGAACGCATTTATTCATCGTGAAATAGTAGAAAGAACACGCAGTGAGAATTTCTGAAGCAAATACAGTTGTCTTTCATTCTCCTGCTCTTGTTCACTCAGTTACACAATCTAATAAAACACATGAACAACACCAAACAATAAAACAAATGAATATCAAAAGTATTTATGTCAAAACTTTCTTATTTTCTTTTATTTTTTGTACAGTTTTTGTAAATGTTATTGATATCAAATTTTGGCAGAACGGCAAGGTTTGTTCAGATGAGTTGCTTTCAGTTGGACCTCACTTGGTATACATGTAGGAGTTTTAAGAGACCAAGACTGTCCTCGAGAACTTTCAGAGTATCAGTGTTTCCCCGTCTAGTTCCTGAACAAAATCTCAGTATATCAATTTTTATGAATATTATAATTATTAACTTGTGTATAGTAATTGTCTAAACATATTAAATTTATTGTATTATTTTCTTATTATTTTCTTATTTAATAAATCATTTTCCATTTCTTTAAAAAAAAAGTTGCTCTTCACTTTACTCTCCTTAATGCATAATTCTCATGGTCTGTGTGTGTGTGTGTGTGGGTGGGTGGGTGGGTGTATGCTCTCCTCCCCTCACTTGAGGCTTGAACGAATTCTCTGAAAGTGGTTGTATAACACAAGAACACATACGGCGCTGATTTTGTAGACGTCTTCTGAACACCCACATTCTCAAACAAGTCCTGGAAACCAGATGCCTGAAGAAACGGCTCCTGAAACTCAAGACCAAAGACTTATACGGAGTTCTGTCACCTCCGCTGCTGGCCTTAAAGGATCCCTTCTAGAAGCAGAAACAGAACAGCTGAAGCTTCCCTTGTTTGGCCACGTGAGCCGGCACATCCGTCAGAGGACCATTAAAAGAGGGCGACAAAGATTGACAGAGGAAGACCTGGCTGGCGATCATTAAAAAGAAAAACAGACATCCCCTGCTGGACCTACTAGTCGCTGATCAGCTACGTCTCCCGAAAAGAACTTTGCCAGCTGCTTCATCCAAACCCTCCCTCACCCTCGCCTCCCCCCCCCCCACAATTTCCCTTCCTTCCTTACGACCATCACAGACCAAATAACTGATTGTTACAGAAACAATGAACGACAACTAAATCATAAAGCTACAAGAGAAAGGCAAATTACATTACCTTTTATCTTTACTTTTTAGTTTTCTTGATGTTTTTGCTCCTCGTCTCCCTTTTTCTAGTATTGATTTTTAAAAAATCCCTGAAGTTAGTTTACATTTTGTGCCAGAAAATAATGTTTGAATGTAACAGAAGCACAGTGCGCGAATTACATGACAAATATATTGTTGACATGGCGACACACTGCGGCAAGCAAAAAAATTACCGTGCTCAGCATGCGGCATGACCTTCTTAACAATTTTCTTTTAAAATACGGTTGGACTCCCAGGGGCGAACGAAATGCAGTTTGATTAAAAGCACTCACAAGACTTACATCAGCGCTTTGTGCACATGTGGCGCCAGTCCATTATAAACTCCGTGCTACGAGCGACCCCACAAGCCATCTTCATACTAGAAGATGGCTAGATAAAGCGACCGTCACACACACACACACACACACACACACACACACACACACACACACACACACACACACACACACACAGATATATACGTGTGCTTGCACATGTTCGTGTTTTCTCACCATCTAAAACTTTGCGGTCGGTCACCTCTTTATGACCCATAAACTGTTCTGAAAACAAATATTCATAGGAGTAATAAACACCAACTAATTTATGGACATCTGAAGACACGTCCCGCACTTGCAGCTGCACAGCCGATCACATGCCTTCCTCACTGCACGAGGTTGGTGATGGCCAACTGGAGTGAGAACTTTTAGTCGTTGTTTTTCTCATTAAATTTCGCACAGACACCCTAAATACTCCTTGTTCTGTTTCAGATATTCTGGCTTTACTTTTATATCCTGGGGCTCCTATCTGTTCTCCTACATTTTCTGTTTTTGAAGTGAGGATTGTAGTTCTTGTGGTAAAATGTCAAAAGTCTTTTCATCACTCATACGACTTGTGGAAGAAGGCGGCAGAACTGAGTGGTAGGCTTCTCAATTCTTCGCACTATAGATTTTAGTGGGTAAAGTTGAGTCAAATTGACACATGTCTTCTCTTGTAGACACGATCTGTGGAATTAATGACAGTAGTGAGGAGATCGAGGTTCTGTCAGACACAACACTCGTACAGTACGTGCAAGCTTTTCCGCCTCTCTTTCAAAAATCTTACACACAATTACGCCCTATTCAGAACACATCCGTTCTCTTTTAAAGGCCTAGTGGGGTGCAAATTTTTTTCTAAAGTAATGCTCAATGCAAGATACTACTTTTCCAAATCTTGTTGAATACACCTCTTTCGCTACAAACATCATGCAGAGGTCAAGGTCAGCCCTTTTGCTAAGATATTGATAGAAAAACAATGAGCATCTTTACATATAATTATGATGACAGAAGCTGTGAAGCTGGAACGATAATAATTAATAATGGCGGTCGTTAAGTTTGGGAAGGAGAGATAACCAAGAATAGAGAGGGAGAAAGTTTATGAATACTTGATATGGGATTAAACCAACATGTAATTCTTAGCATATTCTCAGTGCCCTTTTAGGGAGTCGAAAAGAATAGGAAATCTTTTTTTAACAAAATCTTGAGACCTCTTCCTGCAAACGATGACATTTCACATTATATTTATCCCAAGGTGAAGTAGTTCCGAGAGAGTACCAGCTGTCGCTGCATGTTTAGTCTTCACGCATGAGCTGAAACAAGACACTACTGTCTATGTCAGGAAGAGTGTCTGTAAGAAAGCTGAGGTGTCATTCTGTATCCAGCAAATCGTGAAAAAACTTTGAGCAGTTCGACCGAACGTGGGATGAAGTGTTCACCGAAGGCGATACACAGGAAACAAAACCTCACCGTGATCTAAAAATACACTTTCGTGCCTTATCAACAAAATCTTTTTTAAAGGCCTAGCGGAATGTCAAGTTATTTTAAATGACTAACATCTCAGTGTAAGATACTTTCTTCCCAAAAATCTGGGTGAATTCACCCATCCACTTTCGTTCTCGAGACACACCTATAAACATCACCTTGTGCGCACAGAGGTCAAAGTCATGACGTCATGTTTGTACTGATAACAACGTTAACGTATCCATGCACAATGTTGACGTCTGTGTTGTCTATATTCACCCATTGTAGAAAAATAGTATTTCTGAGCTTTACTCGCTCATAATAAAAACTGCACCCATGACTTCATAGAGAGTTGGAGAAGGTAAGGCAGTGACCATCTCCATCACATACAGCTGACCCGAGAAAAGTGAGGTCCAAAATGACCTGATAAAAGGTTAGTGGACAAACTTTGCCTTTACACATATACATACACATAAGTAAATACATGCAGTACATGTGTGTCAAAAATATACGTACACAAATACATCAAGTGCATACTTATTTACACACATATGTCCATACATAAGTACATGCATGCATACATAAATCAGTTCCGTTGCACGACAAAATGTGATTGCTTCGTTGAATGATTGATTCATTGATTTATTCGTTCGTTAACTGGGTTGTGATAGAGACAGCAATTAGAAAATGAGGGGGTCCAAGACGAGATGCACAGCGCACTAGGAAAGCGAAGTAAAAGAAGGGCCCGCCTCGCTGACTACATGGTGGAGAACTCACTACCCTTCCCTCCAACCCACCCACCCTCTGGATGAAAATTAACGATAGGAAGTCTTCCTGTGGACACTCACGATCGACAGGTACAGATAGGATTCAAGATATTTTGATCGGAGAAAAATGTTTACCGTCGGGAGCAAGATAATATCTCACAGCTAACAAGCAAAGGTCAGGTTAAAGGTGTGTTTAAAAGCTCTTTGTCTTTTTTTTTTTTTTTTTTTTGCCTCTTCCTTTTTTTTGGTCTCAACAATACGCCTTTCTTTTAAAAAAGACTGAAGCCTTTTGTTCATAAGCGAATAAATATAATTTTCTAGAATTCATCTGAGCACAGGACTAGTTTCTGCTGTTTCTTATTCATGGCGCCTTTCATATTCATCTGTCTGCATCGCCAGGAAGAAGTGATAGAAGATCGTGGGGTTTCCAATCCGTCAATTTAATTTCTCGACATTCGTTTGGGCCTTATTACATTTCTTTCGCTATCTCACAATCACCCTCCCTTCCTTCCTCCCCCCCCCCCACACGCCCCCACACACGCACACATCCTGGCACGCATACGTGATGTCACTACAAGCTCCTGCGTTCACATTCTTCCCTCAGTAAAAAAAAAAAATAAATAAAACTGTTGCTGAAATCGAATTGGGGAGTCGTTTCAATAAGCATACTTAAAATCTGTCCAAGCCCACGCGATTCAGCATAGTAATCTATTTTGTTTTCAAAATTCACTTCATTTTCTACTAGCACAGGCTTCTCTTGTAGTTAGAGGAGAACCAACGAAAAATAAAATAAAAATAATAAAAGGTCCAGTCCTCTCTTCTTTCCCTACACCCCCCTTCCCCCCATCCTACCTTTCTGCGCGATTCAGGAGCCGACCGTTGATGATGCCCAGCTGATGAAACCCGAGACTGGCTGACAAGAAGCAATTAGGCGGCAATGAAGAAGCGGTCGGCATGATTTAAGGCTAGCTGTAATGGCAAATTTAGATGCGCTCCTTACGAGAACACTCGAGATTTCTGACTACACGGGCAAAGGGGGTAGGGGCCGTGGGGCGGGAATGAGAGAAGATAGGGGAGACAATAAAGCTTTTTTTGACGTCTTCCACAATGTCGAGAATTTTCTCGATTAACCCCCGGTATTACCCGAAATGTGGCGAGGTGGTGGACGGTCATTAGTCCTTTCCTGTTCTACCTCCGGTGCCACGGCGAATGGAATCCTGCGCCGCTGTCACAGCCCTGGCATCTTTGATGACGGGTGGAGGCGAGACATGCCAAACAAACGTAAAGACAGGGACGGCTTGTGGCATTGCCTGCAATCCCTGCAGTAACTTGAAGAACTTAGGACAACTCTCGTCATTTTTTTTAGGATAATACGTCGCAGATATAGATTTATGGACATATCTGCAGAAGCTACTTGATGGTACTCATAAATGGATGAGCTGCTCCAAGAATACCTACTGGTCGATTCCAGATTATTTTTTTAAAAGAGCAAAGGTGCCTTCTTCTTTCTCCGGGCGCGCTTAGTACTGTCCTGTCTAGACCAGCTGCAGTAACTTAAAGTGATTAGTGCATCCCTCGTTTGAGATAAGTCCCGAATTGAATGCCTTGGCATATCTGAATTCTACTTAATGTGCTGTTTATGGACTCGTAGGCAAGCCACCAACGCCTCCCCTTCCCTCCCAAAAAATCTGCTTTAAATATTGGTCGATTTCAGTATCTTGTGACTTTTAAACAAAATGGTTATTGTTTCCTGTATGTTTATCTTTGCATCTGTGGGCCTCTCTCTTAACTATAGTAACAACTGCTTTTACACATATAACCAGCCTTGTTATAGGCTAAACTCTGCCTTTCAGGCGAACGATTTCCACTATTTTCCCAGAGATATATTGTGCTGAGAATGGTGTAGTCGTGCCTATAAGCGTGGAAGTCTTATTAATGTCAGCAAGTCAGTGCTGAGGGTCAACACGCAGTGCGTGACACGACCATCACATTAACCTCCCTTACCGGCTGGGTTTATGACACGTCAACCAACCTTTATTTATTTTACTAACCGGGGAGTTCATGTGGCAGCAACATTTATATTTTGTGACCCAGTCGGTTCGCTTCTCCTAGCACGCATTGAGCAACTACTTGCTCCAACCATTCGGCTATCTACTTCCACAAACAGGACAAAAATAGCAAAACCATGAAAAATGACACCACCAGGGCACTACCTGAAGTCATGAAAGTACAATGATATGGTATGCACAAGACAGGCTCAGTCCTGGGAGGTTCAGTAGCTCGTTGGAGAAGCAATCACATTAAATCAGATAAAGCACTTGTCATTAAGATAGGACTGTGGTGGCTATACAGTTTTTTTGTACCTAAGCCGGGGGGAGGGTGAACAATAGGGGATGGAACTAACGGGTTTTGCTTTGTTTACTGCAAGGATACAAACAAGCCGATCGCAAAGAACAAGTACAGCAAAGCAAATATTTGTGCGTGTATTTAAAATCATCAGCATTTGCCTCTACAGGCGGTGATGTGGGTAGTGCACCCTGAACCTTTTCCGCTTTCTGTGTGTCTGGCCCAGTTCCTCGGAAAATTTCTGAATTTGGTGTAATTGAATAAGGAAAGGATTAGCGAGTAAAGAGAAGGGTTTCAAGTGCGTAGTAGGTTCGCGGTCAAAAGCCCGGAGGTGATTCCCTCACGGCACCCAGCCAAGCCAACTTCAATCTCTAGCACGCTGCCAGACATTGACCAATACCCAACAATGAAACCAATGCTGAATGCGGCTATGCAAAACACAGTGCTAGAGTTGACAGGCCTCCTGGACAGATACATGAAAAACTAACAGCCGTCTGCGTGAAGCTGCCTCCGGAGAGCTTTAGAAGACCTATTGTTTGGCGGTGTCTCCACTCATCTCCATACCGAGAGAGAGAGCCGACAAAAAACGTGCGAGGGAGGGATGGTAACGGCGACAGAAACTTTGCCGGTACAAAGATGTAGAGAGGAGAGCTAGCTAGGAGATAATGGAAATCTAATGACAGTCCCAGAGTGCTGAGAGTGTATAACCATGTTTACCATTCTGGCATCACTCTGTACTCGCAAACTATTCAAAGATCTCTGACAGTGTAGGTAAAAGGTGAAGCTGCCTACAGCCTAGCGGCCTAAGGGTAAGAAAAATGTAAGTGGTTATCAGTCTCTAGACCGAGCACATCCCTCTCTTTCCACCGGCTTTTATCGTCCCTGATACATTATATGATTATCTGAGAAAATCAAACGTTAGACGATTATTATCTCAGAATAACAAACGTTGGATAATTATCTAAGAATAACAAATGTTAGTTGATTATTTGAGAATATCAAACGTTAGCATATCAGGTTAAACTTTGTAAGAAGTAAAAAAAAATAGCATCCTCCCTCTCGTAACTGGCTTTTCATCCCATCACCACGACTCTATGACGAAGTAAGTCTTACTTTGTATTCAGTGCACAGCGCCTAACAATATTTTTGCAGACAGCCAAGGCAGTCAGGCAGAGTAAAAAATGGACAGATTTTAGTTTAGACAGTAGTGATTTTTTTTATTTATTTATTTAGCTATTTTGTCTTCTAGCTAGCCCTAATGGATTGGTTGTGTTTACGAGCAAAACGAGGTCCTCTCTAAGTGCATCATTTTCTTTGCCAAATCTCCCGAAGTAGGCCTGAGGAATGCAAAGTTGTGAACAGTTTCTGCGTGTGTGTGAGGGGGTAAAATGGCCATAATAAATCAGGCCCTGCGCCTCCAACTGACCAGCGCGACAACAGCGCCGTGCAAAGGGCAAGTACCCAGACGCTGTCACTTCATCGACGGATGTGTCCTGGCGCTGCGCGAGTCCAAGAGGCGGTAAGCACGGCTCTCAGACTTTACTTTTCGCGGGAGGATAGAACCAGAGGCGAGGTCGCCAGGCCTTTGACAGACGTGGAGGCTATTTGCAGGCTGTTTATCTCTGTTCAACATCTGTGGCCTCTCGACAGCTCGAAGCTGAGGTCCCCCCATCTCCCACTTTCCCTCGCGCCCCATCTTCTACCAACTCCCTCCTCGTTTGCTGCCAAGCACGAAAAAGAAAATTGATATTTAAAAAGGTCACATTCCGCTGTTCAAAAATAACGCTGGTCTGATATTTTGAATTTGCTCTTTTGCTGTAAAAATTTCTGACGCAAGTGAAGCGGGCAGCAGCAGGAACTTTACCAGCAACCGACCATCGCGCGGAGATCAAAGAGAAAGGACTAATCTACAAGATAAGAAATTGAAGGTAATACTAATCAAACCTTTAACGATCTACAGCGTGCAGCCTAAGCGATTTCTAAAGATCAAAGGTAATTATATAATACCTAGGAATTCCTTCAGATCCTCATTGATCTACTTTCCTCCTTCACTCCTATTCTCTCTCATACAACTTTCGTCTACATTCTTTATCCTCCTCTCTCTTTCTCTCTTTCACACACACACACACACACACGTCCATCGCAAATCTTTTTTTGTGCACTCGCAGCACAAAAGAAGGCACAGTTTTTTTTTACAGTGACATTTCCTTGTCTGTAAAATAAAACGCTAATAAAAAGATGTCCAAATAATTCTAAACAAACCGTTAATTACGAGTTCTGCTGAGCCGACTGGGGCCCAGTGCATGGTAGTCTAGCAGACAACCGCTTGTGAAATATTAGTAGCTTAGTTAACCGAGGCTTCAGAGTCTGGCCTCAAGCCCCTGCTGCAAGAGGTCGTAGTAGTTTTTCTTCCCTCATACTTTCCAGATGATTATTGACTCGATCCTGAAAACCCTTTCTTTTGCCCCGGCTGTCCTCTTAGAACTTTTTGTGAAGACAAACTCATCATGAGGCCACCTTCATGAATGACCACATACCTATATGACTCCCTCAGGAAAAAGTGCATCAGCTCTAAGTCTTCAAAAGTATTCCTTGTTAAATTCCTTTAAATCACCATCACTGTAATCGTAGCTGTCGTTATTAGATAAAGAACTAACAAGTGCTCGTTCCACTTCATTGTCGATGCACCAACAATAGTGACGCCGCAGTCGTGTTCTGACTTTTCTGTGAGTTTTTTCAAGGTCCGAAAAGTCACCACAAGTCAAGCTTCCACACACCTCTGTCCAGCCGTCCACCTTGCTTTCGTTGAATTTCTCGTGTTTTCTCTCTCCCTGGCTCTAGTATTTTCAAGAATGTCCAAGAATAGAGTTTCCTCGACCTGAAGATCCTCTTTCAGGGTCACGTGACTTGAGTCGAGTTCACTGACTGTTTTCTTAAGGTCTTCGCACAGTCTAATTGCTTTTTTGCCGCTCTTGGGCTTAGTTTTTCCCCACTTCTTCTTTTAACACTTCTTGGGGACGTGGTCTTTGTCTTAGACTGGAACCTTATGAGACTGTCTCCACAAATATGCTCGCTGTTGTCGCGATGAAAAGGCGAAAGAACGTTAATTCTGAGTCATGGGTTATGTCCTCCTTACAGTGCCTCCATAAAGCCGATAATATATATATATATAGCATTCGATATGGTTAGAAAGTTGTGTTGCTGCACTCAAAAATAAATTCATCATAAAGAACTTTTGATGCAATAAATAGGTACTGAGTTAAGCTGTTTAAAAGATGAGTGAACGTTAACCTACCTTGTGTAGTTGTTTTTTAACATACAATAATTTTTTTCTTTTAGCCTATTGGTTGTTTTTTTTCTCTCCCTCTCATTCTCTCCCTCTTTCCTCTCTTAAACCTCCTCATCTCTCCCCACATAAAATGAAGAAATATCCTTGTATACACAAAGCTATATATTTTGTTTCACTGCCATTCTTCTGACAACTATTTTGTAAACAACTTGCAAATAAGGGTACACTGGGTTATTGGCTAATGTCAAAACTAGACTCAAAAATAAGACTCACACTCAGACAGATATTGTTACGATCGAGGCTTAGAATATGAAGGAGGCATATTTTTCCTGACATGGCGGTGTGTAAATTCTCTGCCTTCGCCATATTGTGCATGGATTCTTGATTTAATTAAGGCTCGGCAGACCCAGTGTTCCCGCTATGGAAACAAAGGCAAGAAAACAAACCAGCCACTTATGCAAAACTTGATCAGAATAGCCGAGAGCACTCGGTAATAAAAGAGGATGTATTCATTTAATCAAGACGCCAGCAACTCACAGAGTGTTCCAGGTCTTATTTTGGTGATAGCCAGCAAAAAAAAAGGTTCTCAAGTAATCTTATTTTCTTATAAAGTAATATTTCTTCTTTTTCTGTTGTTTTCTTCTTTGCAAAGTTTTTCAAAACATAATTTCAGAATGTAAAAAAAAAACTTTCAGAACAAAAGAAGGGTCTTATCTCAACATATTTGCAGCTCCTAGATACGACACTGGGGTTGGCATGCAGAGACGGGACATTTTTCTATTTCACTGTTTTAGTTTTTATTCGTTAAATCTTTACCTCTTTCTCCCTTTCTGTATTTCCTCTCTTTGTTACCATTCAACAGCCATCTTTTTATTCCTCATCTTTCTCCATGTCCGGTCCATCTGTCGGTTGGGCTACTGGTGTCCGTCCCCATATCCTCTCAAGTTCTCCAATATATTTACTGGGGTAATGCAAAGGCGACATTTACTCTGGAAATCGAAGGAAATAAGAGCTAGCAAACCATTTTTGATGTGGAACAAAACTAAATCATGTTAAATGAGACAAACGCCTTCAAAATAAAGTTGCCAAGTTTTACTTTTTATTTCCTCCAATCAATATTTTAACATGTCTGCGATATTTTTGTTCATATTCGATCAGGCTGTGCTGCCTTAAAGACGGCTTTTTGTTAGTCCAGCCTTTTAGCTATAGTTGCTCTGAGGCAGACATCGACTGTAATTCTGTGATGGTGGAGTTTACCCCCCTGATAGCTGTCTTGAGGTCAGGTATGTAGTCATCTGCAAGAGTAACAGCTAGTGAATGTGACAGACTAGTGGCAATGTCGTAATTAGTAGAAACTGCAAATAGGTAGCTCTGTGACAGCTGTCCGGGAGTCACGTAACAATCTTTAGTTAACTAATGACAGCTGCAGCAGACTCTGATATAATTGTGGAGGACGTAGTTGACAAGTGTGGAAGAGTAATGAAAGGTCTTAAATTTTGATAGCCATGTAACAGCTGCCTGGAGGAGTTCAACTGCACTAGAGCAGCGGTAGATACACTAAGCCAGTCCCAGCTGCACTAGACTGGTTGAAGCCGCAGTAGACTGGTGGCAGTTGCAGTAGACTAGTTCCAGCTGCAGTAGGATGCTGACAGCTCCTCTAGATTAGTCACGCGGCAGTGCGTCACGAAAGTGCCTCAGCCCCGCGTCGTCATCTGTTTTAAGAGGACGTCACTTCCGGCGGCCAAGGAAGTGGTCGCTGAGGCAGAAAATGAAATCCCGTTACACTGGCTGCTCGACCGACCTCCCGGGGCCTCTTCTCGCGAGAAGACGACAGCAATAACTGCAACGTTTTAGGGCAGCTTCTTAAAATTTATTTCGCGCTCTAAAGTGGCGCTGCTCCTGCGCGTCAGAGAG
This sequence comes from Marisa cornuarietis, assembly GCA_004794655.1. Classification (NCBI taxonomy): domain Eukaryota; kingdom Metazoa; phylum Mollusca; class Gastropoda; order Architaenioglossa; family Ampullariidae; genus Marisa; species Marisa cornuarietis. Next base: position 11,987,474 of record SMMW01000622.1, read on the forward strand.
ATAATATGTGAGGCCACCACAAGCAGATTTTTTTTTTCCTTAAAACACTGTTCTGTCCACCTCCCCCAACCCCCACAAAACCTGATTTACGGCTGCACGGGATAAAAGTTATTGAATAAACAACACTAGTGAGAAGAGTACATCAAGATTTTGTCTACGTTCACGTGGCTTCTCGGATAAACAGCTTCTATTCTTCCTTGGCTCAAGTTCGTGGTAAAAAAAAATGACAAAAGAGAAAAAGGAAATGAAAGCAAAAATGTGTAAAAGTAGGCGTCAGTGTCCTTGAGTGTGCTCTTATAGAGTAATATCAGCATGACGGGATTTTTAAAAAAAATCATGATGTCATCAGACTCCATCTTGGTAGACCATCTCACCAAAATGTTTGATGAAGATGCTGATGGAATGGATTTTTGTAGCATATCAAATTCCTGCTGCTTTAAGTCCTCTTCAATCACGTTAAGGACCATCAAGACGGCGATTTTATTATCAAATAGTTATTCGCTCAATTCTGCATCATCTGGTTCCAGCACATTCCTTGTACTCGATAAGCGAACACCACACAAACTGAAACTCCTCTCTACAGCCATGTCAGCGCGCTAGTTGCTAGGGAAGTTGCACGGGTGCTGGGGGCACTGGTGCATCGAAATGCATGCAAAGCACGATGAGAGAGTGCAGGAGCCAAGATTGACAGTTGGCCAAAGCTTTCTAGGCACGTCCACAAAGTACAACGAGTTGATTCGCCTGCAGCGTCTCTTTGCAACAGTCGCTTAGCTTCCATGCGATAGATCGGCCTCGTAAGGACCACTTCACATCCCGCGCACAAAATGAATGCCTTTCATTTTTCAAGTTCACTGCCAGGCCACCAGCCATTTCCAGTTTAAATCAAATCTTGTAAACGATGCCTGCTTTCCAGAAAGGGGACAAAATGGAAATTCTAGACCCACATGCATATTCATGACGAAATAATCTTGACTGTGAATCCAAAATCCTCGTTTCTACTTTCTTCTTTTTGTACATCCGACTGCTTGCAGAGAAGGAATCACGGTAACGGGGTGTGGGTGAAAAGACGTGCGTATGGGTGAGAATCTGTGTGTTTTTCGTATTCTTCCTTCTGGTCTGTGGGCAAGGGGGGGGGGGAATGTGCCGGTCTTTAGACGCGATGGAAGAACAACAATTGAGCTGAAGTAGCCAAGAGGTTGCACTTAGGCAGGAAGAATGATGAGCTGTAGCAGCTAAAAAGTTAAATTATAGCAGTCAGGGTTGGAAGAGGTGAATGAGGTTGAGCTGGGGCAGTGAGGAGAGAAAAGTTGAGGAAGTCAGGAGAATGAGTTCTAGCAAGGAGGAAACAGTTGAGTCAAGAAACACTGTTGAGGAAGTCAGGAAGAAGGCAAACGTCGCCATCCTAAAAGAAAATTTGATGAAAACGTGCAGCTGAATGTGAATAAAATGTAAACTGGTGTATTTTTGTATGACGTTTAAATAAACATTTTCTCGTGCAGGCAAATACGAAATGATGTTTGAATATCACGTCTGCGGGCATTCATGTTAAGTAATTCACAGTTTTTCTTCTTCCCCTTCGTTTACAAAACCCTACAGTTACACATTCTAACCACCTCATTTAGCTAGTCCCGTACCCCGCTATGATCTACCAACCCCAACTCTCATCTTTATTCATGCTTTATCCCACACACGTCTTGTGTTATTCCTTAAAATTACTGTCAGAGTCATTTGTTTTCATCTTCCTCTTCAAACTTTGAGACCTTTGGCAGCTCTTGTAGCCCTTTAAGCTGCCTGCTTCTCACAGAGACCCTTCATACTCCGATCACGTTTCTCGAGACCTCACGAGAGGCCATCACCATCAGAAGTGGAGGACCAGGTCTTCAAGCGGAGGCGTCTCGTATCATTCGGTGAAGGCAAGTAAGAAAATGACGCATAATAAGCACGTCTGTGCGAAGGGGCAGAAAATTGCAAAGGTGTGGCCGATCGCTGTAGTAAAATTTCTTCTTTAATGTTCTTCTTCATGTGATATGTATGGGAAGAGACTGGGACATCGTCCACAACACCAGCTTACTCACAAACTCACTGCCTAACTATCCAGATTGTCGTAAACTCAGCAGCAGGCATCCATCTTATAAATAAAGCAGAATATAACTGATAATTATGCAAAAATACACCGTTTGTCTGATCCTCACCAATTGTGACTTTTTTTTTTCTTCGGTGGCTAGATCATAGACTTTGGTTGACTGGTGTGGGCTGATCGACCCATGTTAATTTTTCATGTTTATTGTTCATAATTTATGTTCTTTGAGGCCAACAGGGGCTTAAAATAAAGAGAATAACTCGCACGAGAAATGTTGCCATACGTCTACTACGCAGAACAAATTGGGACAACGCAGTAATTTGGGAGAGTATCTGTTGATAAACAGTTACGGGGAGGTAAGGAGAAGGGAGCTAGCGAGCGAGTGGGGTTTCAGATGGCACCACCACAATTTTTATCTCCCGCATCACTTGAAACGTCGTGTCCCCGTTACCGAGCAAGATCCATCCATCTATCAAATTAGGGATGAGCACAAGTGGTACACTTCTCCGTTACCCTGCAACTGCGCACGAATATAATTCAGTGAAAGAATTTAAGAATTTCTTACGCTGCTTCCATGAAGATAATAGTCTTTGGTTTCCGGTCTTCCTAGCCAGGGGCTGTAATTATGAAGCAGAGGTACATCTGTATTCCGGGGGCTGCTTTTCTCCCCTGCATGCCTACACAGCATTAGCAAACTCTCTCTCGCTTTAGCTGTGGACTGTACTCACGATGAAGACCTCTAGCTATTAGCCGCCATTCTTAGTTTGCCACTGTTTTTAGGTACATCAGGTCGATAAATAACTGAGGGAACATTACCTCAATAACTACAGACACAGGGAGTCGACAAGGAAATGCGAGGTGGGGATGAAGTCACCTGCTCTGGCACCTGTGTTTGACGTCGAACTAGCATATGGTTTATATCATAGTCATGCAACCGGCCGCACGCAGGGAAAGAACATCGGACCCGAGACGAGAAATGAACCCAGGACAGACAATCATCACTGTATTAGTTACAAAAGGGGAATTAACTCAGTCAGCCCTGTGCTCAGCGCCGAGACGATGGCGACATCAGGGTCGTCTATTTTAAAAAGTTAACCTGTCAAACCTGTCAGTTCTAACAAGCCAGGGAAAGACTTAAGTTCATGTGACCTGGCGTAAAAGAAAAAGACAAAAATAGTTGGGACGGAAACAGCCTTCCAGCTTGCTGAAGCCACAACAAGAGAATTCTGAAGTTCTTGTCTGAAAACGCCACGTGGGAGGGAATCGGCGACACTATTGGA